>JAVJAP010000254.1:215000-896524 GCA_034770075.1 Aralia elata | reverse complement strand
GTCATTTACCGTCCCAAAATGAATGGGGCTAGTCGGAGGCGGCCCATAAGAAACATCAAGAAGATCATGGCGGAAAATGTCTGCTAATCATCGGCGGATGGCCGGATCTGTTACCCCTCACCACTCGCTGGCATATCCGGAACATCCACGCGTACTTCTACGGGGAGCAACCCCTTACGCGCTTGGTTATTATGGAATGCGAGAGCTGTCCTGCCCAGTTGAAGTTTGAGAGATGGCGTCCCCTCAGAATAGATGATCGTATGCTCAAGATAAGCGAGGACGGATTGGATGACCAAAGTCGATACGACCCAATTGGCCCCTAATTGATGAAAGGAGGGTGGCTGCTGTTTGGCGTTACGGCCAGCTATATCAACTATGTGAGGATCTCCCGATCATATGACAATAAGGATCAGACCTCGGAAATTTCAAAGGGAGAATGACCTGGTGCTCTAAAGAGAATTCATGTCTTGTCAGGACGAAGCCTAGGGGTGGGAAGTTTTGCCCCGAATTTGGGAAGGGGACCATTCTGTTGATTAAGAAGAGTTGCCTTGGTAGTTTAGTTTGTTGTGTCCGGAGCGAGCCCTCATATTGCAAGATAATGGATGGTGAGGTGGGTCTTTCACTACAACCTCCTCAATGGCTGACTCGGGTGAAGCTCGGTTCTTTTTTACGCTTAAAGTTATTCTAGTTCTTTTTTTTCCTTTGATGATTGCCGAACTACGTAGGACCTGCCCCCCTGATCTCCCCATACTTGTTTGGTGTGGTACGTAGGGCATGCTCATCATGGCCGCGGTCCCGATCCTTTAAAAATAATCCTTTCCCCAACCAAAACCAATTTTCGATAGCCAGATAAAACCTTCTTACACCCTCAAAACCTTCCCGAAACCAACTGCCTAACCAGTTTCATCCCAGAATACATACCCTGATCCAACCCAAACAGTTACCCAAAATCTGAGATTCAATCCGACGAAATCAAAAGGTGTGCGGCAATATCTGTCAAATCTCCATCAAGTCTTGAGGAAAGAGAGAAGGCGAAATGTCAAAATCATGGTCAGTTGGATAAAATGATGATCCAATGGATGGCAATGATACGACAAAAGGGGAAAATGACTAAATTTAAATGCATGTCTATATATATATAAGTCGTTTTATTACAAGATTCTCTTTCAATAACTGATGAAACCAACATTAGTCTATGCAGGAAATAAAATAATCTACAAATCTGAAACTAGCCGAAGCAAGAGGGATAGGGTGGTGGATAGATCTGAAGCATCAGCATCTCCTGCAATCTGCTGCCCCATCATATCAATACGATCCAGTAAAGCAGTAGCTCGGCTGACAGTCCCAAAATGAGCATCTACCACTGCCCTGGTCTGAAATACAATGGCCTCTCTATCGGCAATGGCAGCATCTCTAGCCCGAATGGCCTCATCTCTCTCGGCAAGGGCGGCATCCCTCTCGGCTTCAGTAGTAATCAGCGCCAGGCGGAGTCGGGAATCCTCAGCGACCCGACTCGGGGCAGAATCGGCTGAAATGGAGTGGTCTGTGGTATCTTCTGTGAAAATTCACTCCAATATCATCAAAGGCCCCAGTCCGACTCAAACTAGCCGAATCCAGGTCTCCACGCAACCACTGTACGTAGGCAAATGTCTGGATGTGACAGCTCGCACTATATTCGGCAAAGATCCTGTGATTCCAAAGCTCGTATACCTGCAATAGATCCCTCTCTGTACAGAATGATATAAGGAATCGGTATGCGGCTGTACCCGCGAAGGGAGTGTAAATCCTGTGTCTGATCAAACTGCCCCATAACCGCCAGGGGATGATAGGTCGTCACGCCCCTTAACCCAGCAATGGGAATGAAATCCATGCCAGGCACATGATGTCAAGAAGCTCATGAAGGTAGCAATAGCCGTATAAACCAATAGATGAAAGGGGTCCTCAATGATAGACAAAAATAATGTCCAGGAGGCCACACCAGTGCAACGCGCAGGACGAAGCGAAAACTGCGTGGTTATGTCATGGCTGAAGCAAAACCCTTGGCGACGGAAATGGCCGATGGGACTAAGATGACTCATGAACCACATGTACAATAAGGTCGAATTCCCTCTGAAGAATCTCCCTCGGAAGGACTGGCAGTATGTGGCCGACATATAGGTATCCGCCAATATCATGGGGAGAATGGTATGTGATCCTCCTGAAGGGCCCGAACGGCCGCAACAATCCGCATGTCCAATATGATCGGATCCTGCAGGCAAATACAAAACTGAGATGACACAGGCCATCAGAACGCCCACTCTCAAGGCATCCCAGCGCTCCTCGGACACGGAAAAATCACCGAGGAAAAGACGGAAACTGTCAGGTGAGCCGAATCGGTCAATCAAGAATTGAAGAGGAAACCATATGGTCTGATGTGGTTACCCGGTAATAAGACAGCCCCTCCGCAAACCGGTAAAAAGTCAAGAATTGACGGCGCATGGAACCAACAGTAACCCCTAGCACAGGGACCATCCAAGGGCAAGCCGGTGAAGCGAGCATACTCCTCAAGGGTGGGGGTCAGCTCTACTGTCCCAAACCTAAAACACCTGACGGGCAGGGGCCCAATGGCTCAGAAGACCATCCACAAAGCCCGCTGGCACCTGGAAGGTTAATAAGGACCAAGAATGTCCCAAAAGACCATCTGCGATAATCCTGTCTGCCTTTTTGCAGTAAAACTGTCCAACCAGCGGAAGAGGCTGCCGACCAACCCTGTGGGAGGAATGGAATCCAAACGAGTCACGACATCCGAAGGACGACATCTGAAAAAATAGTATCAAAAAGACTGTTACAGGGGTCCATTCTCTATCCATAAATAAAAGCATGCATCATACAGTTAATAATAAAGCAGGTGAATTCCATAGAGATGAAAAAAGAACTGTGCGTAAATAAATAAATGAGTTCGAGTACATATTGCATATAAATGAAAAAGAAATCTAAGCAGGTGCCGATACAAAAGGCCCTATCCTATCCTGGTCTAAATAAAAATCAGTATCAGTCTATGAAAGCAGGATCCTCGAACTAAACTGATCCCCTGGAGTCGTCGAGCTCGGAGGACCAAAGTTCATATCAGGGATGTAGGGATGCGCTGTGGCATCAGATGAACTGGGCCTGCCATCATAACCTGCACCGTCAGGATCGTAGGTGTTAAGCCTCCTCCGGGGCCCGGCCCAATCCTCGAATATAAACAGCGACAACTGATCCTACCTGACGGGTCAATGAGGCGATCTGCTCAGCGTGGGGTAGGGGTCCGAACACAGGCAGCCCTAATCGGTCATCGTCACCGAGCCTGGAACCATGTCTCCAAGGAAGAAAGTGGCCCGAGTCTGAGGACCGATGGTACGGGGGCACCCACCATGTACGGAATTGCCATCACTCGTAGTGGGACCCGTGGAAAGCATCCGACCAGTTCCTCCCCGGCGAGCATGATCTCCGAGGGCTGAGAATACCATGCGGCCAGAAAGTAGTGAAAGAAAGGGAGTGCGGGATGCGGATCTCTCCAGTGACGCATCTGAATGCGCGCTCTCCTCAGATACATCACCCAGCCTCCAACACTCTGCAAAGTGAGGCGACGGGTGGAAAGCATCGAACTCCGGGCCGGAAGGATGCCCGTCAGCAAACCCCACAGTCAGATGCTCGGAGAGGTAGGAAATCCAGACGACGTCGGCAGCCGTGATCAACTCCAGCTGAATACGACAATGTGCAAAGCTGCCCGACACGGGGACCTCCTCCAGAGTACTGTGATGCCATCGCCGACCCCGAGGATAAGTGTCCGGGCCCAGAGTAGTGATAGGCCTCAGACATGGCAGCCGCTCGTAAGCCCAGAACTGTGAATAGAAACAAGACAGGGCATGAGTCACTATCAAATACAGAAAAGAGATGAAAGGAAAAAGAAATACAGTAAGAGAGAGGAGGAGGGGACTCACCAACAGAAAATGGTAGAAGCCGAGCCAGGCATCAGTCTGTCCCCTCTGAGCGTAGATGCATGCCGTGGGAGGAAATAGGCAAAGGTGAATGACCCCCAGTCATAATCACCGATGCGGTCCACATCTCTGACCGCTCCTACGACGCTTGAAATGAATGGTGGAGGAGTTGTTCCCCAGAAAACAACCCCTCATGATGGTCAGGAACAGGCGTCGTAGCAGAATGTCCCTGGTGCCCTGATCTGCTGGAATAGGCAGCGCATAGAGACCCCCGACTGCATCGACTGCCAAGGCACCAGATCGGATACTGCGGGCCTTAAAGACCCGGTCCTCAACTATGCGAAGCCCAGCAAAGCTCGAACCTCCACAGGAGTGATATCAAGATCCAAGGGGACGCGGGACCCGGTAAACTCAATGCCAGTAATGTACCTCCAGTCCCATGGGGTCAACACGACCTCGCAGTCGAGGAGATGAAGAGACTGCGTCTGGTGGAACCATCGCTCGGATAAAGCCCTCATGTAACCCCAGGGGCACTGGCGGGGGATTGATTAGTGAAGAAATGTCGGAAGCCCCAAGAGTCCACCATCGCCCCGTATAATCACTGTGCAGGGCCGCGTAAAGGGAATAGATGTTGAACCAGTTACCCCTCGGCTGGGTAAACTCGGGCTTGGTACCTGGGGCAATCACCAAGGGCGTCAATCCGGGTAAAAGGAGAATGGAGAAATTGAGAATGAAATCAGAATAGAGCTGAAATATACCTCGTTAGCCACGAGAGATGCCGAGGGGTGACGACTGAGATCCCGACCCAAAAGATCGGGTATCTGCACAGAGGCGCCAGAAGGAAGCCTGATGAGTAGATGGAGCCGGAGTGCTGGAGTGATGGCCCCTCTGCCGCGACCTCCGGAGGAACAGCCTCCTCAACGTCCGGAGGACCAGGACGAAATAACAGCCTCCGTCAAACGACGCGGAGCCTGACGGGTCCGAGGAGAGGAACAGGAAGTGGGTGCAGCCCTACGACGGCGAATATACCACCCGAAGTCCGAGAGGCGGAGGAGCTACTGGGCGCATCACGATCCATAGCTGGAATAGAACGGGCGAGAAAGAAGGTAAGTTTCCTTTTAAAATTATGTAATGAACATTTCTAAATTTCTAGCCTCATCATATGATTAATGCAACATGATGCATGCTTAAAAAAAAAAAAAAAAAAAAAACAACAAAAAAAAAAAAAAAAAAAAAAAAAAAAAAAAAAAAAAAAAAAAAAAAAAAAAAAAAAAAAAAAAAATCTGCAGAGTTCCGTTTGTAAATTGAACATCCCAGGCATTGGTGGGTCCCACCTTGCTCCCTTGCAACCATTTGACGTGTTGAAGTGAAAAGTATACGAGATGGTGTGACCGGCGACGTCGATACCCGCGGCCCCCGACGAGACGATCGACCGGCGACGATAAAACCGGCGATCACGAGATGGTTATGACCGGCGACGATAACCGGCTCCGACAAGATAATCCGACCGGCGACGATAACCGGAGGTTACGAGATGGGTTGACCGGCGACGATACCCGGCCCCCGACGAGACGATCGACCGGCGACGATAACCGTGCGATCACGAGATGGATGACCGGCGACGAATGTAACCGGCTCCGACAAGATAAACCGACCGGCGACGATAACCGGAGGTTACGAGATGGGTGACCGGCGACGATACCCGGCCCCGACGAGACGATCGACCGACGACGATAACCGGCGATCACGAGATGGTCAATGACCGGCGACGATAACCGGCTCCGACAAGATAACCGAACCGGCGACGATAAACCGGAGGTTACGAGATGTGGTGACCGGCGACGATACCCGGCCCCGACATGACGATTGACCCGGCGACGATAACCGGCTGATCACGAGGATGGATGACCGGCGACGATAACCGGCTCCAACAGATAACCAACCGGCGACGATAACCGGGGGGGTTACGAGATGATGGGTGACCGGCGACGATACACGGCCCCGACGAGACGATTGACCTGGCGACGATAACCGGCGATCATCGAGGATGGATGTCCGGGCGACGATAACCGGCTCCGACAGAGGAACGACCGGCGACGATAACCCGGGGGGTTTACGCGATGGGTGACCGGCGACGATACCCGGACCCGTCCGAACGAGACGATAGATTGAAAACAGTGAACCCAAAGACTAACAAACACGGTCAAGGGTGTTGATTACATTGACACTCTTACTTACGAATGTCTTGCATGCATTACATCTTATGTTGCAATCATAAGCTATATGTGTGAGGCATCATGTATGCACTGTCATTCTTACACACTGTCATTCATGTCATTCGGATGTGTCTATTCTTTATCCTGTTCATTTCATTTATCATTTCATAAACATGATAAAGAGGGGCAGCTGTAGACACCCCAAAATTTTGCGTTTCCTTCTACTAACCATGACAGGAGGGCGAAATCGACAATTGAACCGGCTTGCGGAAGCAAAGGAGCGGGCACAAGGGCGAGCGCGCCGGCAACGCCGCAATGATTTGGGCAGCCCAAGTCGACATGACAGCATGACCGTCCGATGGCAGGCATTTTCCGAATGAGGTGGCACGTCTCCCGGAAGTTCCCGGACTGCGGAATACGAGCCTGTCAACGAAAAACCGACGTTGCGGTACGAAAATCGAGGCGTGGCACGAAAATCGAGAAAGTCAAGCCCCGCCAGCCGCGGATAGATCTGCGGCCAAGTGGGTTGCGCCAGCACGAAAACCGGGAAATCCAGCACTCAGCAACTGAGTGCGATGGGAGGCGTGCCAGCTGGCCAGCCGCAGATCTATCTGCGGCCAGCCGCAGATAGATCTGCGGCTGGCTCTGGCCAGCCTATTTAAAGCCGCCGCTTCGGGCAGCATACAGGAGGTTCAGCGAATTTTGGGAAAGAGGAAGAATTCCAGCGGAAAACAGCAGCAAAAGATCGGAAATTGAGAGGAAAAAGAGGGAAATTTTGCAATCAAATAGGAAGAAAAGAGAGAAAAAAGGAAGGAGAGAGTTCAATTCTTTTGATTTTGATTGGTATCAATACACTCCTTATTCAATTCAAATACATCAAGTTTTACATCCATTTGGATATCAATTGCAAGGGTGAAATCTCTTTTGTGATATCAATTTCTTATCATATCATTTGATCAAATTAGATGTAATTTTTCATGTAATTTATTGATTGAAACAATGAATTAGGGATTGTGAGTGAAGTTTCCATCGGAATGAAACTCTTCCTAATAACCCCGATGATATTCGTTCATTAATTTCTTTGTTTGTTTTAAGGTGTTATGTTTGGTATCAATTCCTTTAAATCGTTGTTTTAGGATGCCTTGGTATTGTTAGATTATCCGGGTTGGTTTATTTTCTTTGTAATATCCGATTGTTTGTGTGGATACTTGGTTGTGGAGCCTAGGAAAAGCTCGACTCCCGGGGTCCCAATCCGATGATGGACATATCTTGGTGTGTAAAGAAGTAGAGATGACGTAGTTCTCATTGTAAATATGTAAATCGTTGGGCCTTAAAACGACGCTAAGGCGAGATATCGTGCTTAAGCCCCGAAATAGTGTGAAATTTGTGATTGTTGGCGTTCGGGGATATTTTGATGGCTTACATGCCCATGAATAGCCCGACGCGTGTGTTATGTTCGATTTGAATTATGACACGAAATTGATTTTCAAAGCTAAATGATAAGATTTTCATAAAATCAATCAAAGTAGGATATTAGAATCACGAGGTTTTAAAATTGTGGAGAAATGTTTAATGAAATGTCGATTCATAATCTAACGAGAAAGCTAAAGAAAAATCGTTTTCCAAAACAACACACGAAATGATTTTATAAATAATTGACGGTTTTATTAAATCTTTGTGCATAGGGTGAAAGAGATCCTAGAAATTGCCCATCATTTTATGAAAAGCAATGTATAGATCTCGATTCCTATTTTGACGAAGGTTTAAAACTCTTGTTTTGTTAAAACGACACTTAACGAAAATCTCAATAAGTTTTGATAATTAAAATCAAACCTTTCTCATAAAGAATAAAGCCTTCTCGGGTATACCGAAAAGGACATTTCCGAAGCATACTCAAATTAAAACACGATTTTCCCTAAAAAATCCAAATGACTCTTTCATACAAACTCACCACAACATTCACATAGGCACACACACACACACGCGCGCGCACCTACATACACATATTCATGAATTAAAGGATAGGAAAGCATTAAGATTGCGGTAACCGTATTTCACGGAAGTCGAGGGATGCCTAACACCTTCCCCTTCCCCTCACTTAAACAAGCCCCCGAACTCCATGAATCTCGATTCGCAGACCAATTAATTCGGAGTCATACATGAGCCAGCCGATTTATAAAAAAAAACGAAAAACTCGGATGAGTTGGTACAATCCAATTTCAAATATACCAACTGGCGACTCTGGTTAATTGGCTCATCATAAAACGCAATCTTTCAAAACCCCGTCGACATCAATGCCGACCTTTTCCAAACGTCATCTAAATCAAAAGGCTAAAATTGGAAAAGACTAAGGAGACGAGAAAGCGAGAACCCGGCGTCGACAAGTAGTACAAGTGATCATTGGACTTGAGATCATCATAGTATCTTGTGTATGATGAGTTATACTTTGACATGTCCCTTAAGACCTTGTGGGTATATCAAAGGGTATGATTGGGTATAATTAGTTGTAATGTCCAGGAATTTTAAACATTGTATCGAATTTATTTTTATAAATGAATTCGTTTTATATAATTTTATAAATTTAATTGGATCCATGTAAGCAGTATTATTCAAACTTATAAAATTATCCTAACATTTAATTGCAAGAAAATGGGGAAAACTTAATTTATTTTACTATTATCGGATCTAAATAATTCGCATGAAGAATTATTGTTGAAATAAGTATTATAAATGATTAATTAATTTAATTATTTAAATTAATTTAAATATTAGGAGCATAATGTTAATAGTTTTAATAAACAATTGGGCTATTTTCTTTTGTTCCAATTGACCCAAATAATAGGGTCGAGCCCAATTCCCTTTCAATTTCCTATTGGACCGCCTTTTTGGATTAAGTCAGCCGGACCCAACCCTATTGGGTTGAGCCTCAAACTCTAAACCAGCCAGGTTGAGCCAAGCAAACTATTTGACCCGTTTCTAATTAAATTGGGGGAAAACCCAACTGGCAAAACAAATGATGATAACCGGCCATTTGATTTCAATAAACATTAACCAAGGAAGCCTCTCAATCGATTTGAGGGAAAATCCAATCAGAGGCTCAATCGAGGATTACAACCGAGCAAAAAACATAAACACCTCAAATCAACCGTCGAGCGAGAAGCGGTCTAAGCCCCTCAATCAGTCAACCAGACCAGCGTGTTTGTGACGGGAGGGAGGCGCCAGGCGTGTGCGCCGGCGACTGCGTGAAGAAGAAAAAAAAAACCAGCGGACGAGCAGCGGGGTGGGTTGTCGCGGGCGACCGAGCACACAAGCGGACGGACCAAAGGTCCCAAAAATTCGGCGAAAACGACCGGCGAGATACGCGGCTCGAGGGATGCCGGCGACGTCAGTGGACTTGACAGGTACTAAAGACGGCTACCTTCCCCTACCCACTGGTCAATGGCTCGACCAATTGGGGTAATACCCAGCCAAATTGGGTAAATCTCTCCTATAAATTTAACCCAAACCCTAGCCAAGCTGCCAATTTTTTTCTCTCTTGAGCTTAGGAAAGTAAAAATTTCAAATTAGAGAGAAAAGAGAAGTCGCAGCAAGGAGGAGCAGGGGAGGCCAATAGGAGATGTCCGGTTTGATCAATTATTTTGGGAGAAGAAGGAGACAAGCAATTCGAACGACGCCAAGGTATAGCCATGGGTTATTAAACCACTGTGATAATTTTCTATTTAGGTTTTGTACAAGTTTTCTTTCTTCAGTGCTCCGATTTGCGTTGCCGATTGTATTGGGTTGCTTGATTTGTATTTCCTTTTTGTGCTGGGATTGTATTCTATTGTTGGTTCAAAACCCCTGTAGATTGAAGGACTTCAATGTTCTGGTAAAATGGGTTTTTTGCACCGCGGTTAGAAACAGTGTGATTCTCTATATTGAATAGGCTAGCGTTGGTCATTAGTATGCTCGCAAGGTGTTCAGTGCAATGTCCTATAAGAATATGTTGTAAAATTCTTTTGTTTTCTTGTCGTGATTGGGTAATGATCTAGGTAATTGATAGAAAAATCGCATGAATTGATATATTATTTGATTATGCATTGCTGTGAGTTTGTGGTATACTAATAAGTAAATGGATTGCCAAGGCTGTGTTGTGTGTGCTGCCTGCTAGCCTTGGGCGTAAAGGGGCGGGGGGTTTATGCCCCTGTGCAGGAAAAACTCAGCATGATACTATTTTGGCCAACAACGAAGTAATTGCTTTGGTTCATTCAAAACAACAAACAGACTGGGGTTAATGATTTGGGGTACCATCAGACTAATTTTTTAGTTAATAATATTACTAATAAATAATTATTTATTTTAATAAATAAAGGAAATAAATATTTAATTATTATTTAATTAATATTAAATAGTAATTAAGTATGGGGGAAGAAACGAAACTAATTATTTATTATTTGACATAAAGATAACGAATATTTAATAATCATTAAATACGAGTAAGTTCATTAGGTAATTATTCATCATGTATCAATAAATAATGAATTAAAAGTTAATTATTAAATAACAAATAAGTATGAATAAATTTAATTGTTTATTATTTTCCAATAAATAATAAATAAAGATAACACATCTTTAATTATTATTTAAATAATAATTAAGTATAAATAAAGATAATAAAATATTGTTTATTATTTTCTCAATAAATAATAAATAAGGATAATAGATATTTAATTATTATTTAATATTAAATAATAATTAAGTATTAATAAAGTCATTAACTAAGAAGGAAAATAACTACTTAATCATTCATGAAATGATGATTAAGTATAAGTGAAATTTATAAGTTAATTATTTAACTTTGACCCTTAATAAATAAGGATAATAAACACTTAAGGATTATTTAGTAATAATTAAGTGTGTGTAGAATTAATACAGTAAGTATTTAAGTAATTTCCCTTAAAGTAAATAGTAGTTAAGAGTAAAATAAATAAATGGTCAATGGTTTTCTGTTGTCTTTAAACCAAAATAAATTTATTATTTTAATTTATAAATAATAAATAAGGATCGTTAAACCATATCTGGGGACAGATAAGGGTACTAAATCTGGGTAATCGGGGAATAGTAGTCATGATTAGCTACCATCATTTCAATAGCTAAAGATTATTAATAAATTTCTGTTTAACTAATGTTAAATAGTAATTAAACGTAAATGATGAATTGTTACCTGCTAAGTAAATGGTATAGTAAGGTGTGCTAATATACAACCATGCCATATTAATTGATAAGTCGACTTTATCCAATGATAGGTCACTCAAGATCAATTAATTAAAGCTAGGATTTAATTGTAGCTGAGCAAACAGGCAAGTTCCTAACCCTAAACTTCTTTCATTTTTGCAAGTTCTTCTCACTCAATTTTTGGCATTGAGCAAGCTTTTAAACCTTATGCATTGTTTTAATTCGTGCAAAAAGGTATATATTGTTGCAAGTTATTCTTTAAGCTTGAATCTTATTTCCGAGCACGCTTTAAGTGGTCTAATTACTTTTAAAATTATTCCACATCTGTATATTTATTGACATTCGCACTCGTGCATTTGAAATTCGTATATTTAAATTCAGGAATTTATAAACCATTCATGGTTAAGTCTGAACCCTTGTTCGGTCAGACAATTATGTGAGAATTTATAAAAGCTATCCGAACCAATCAATGGTAAGGATTCTTAGACTGTATGAACACCCCTTTATTTATAGGGGATTACCCCACGTACCGTATATAAGGTACAAATAGCAGAATTAAGTGTTATGCATATACATAGGGTACGCGAGGCTGATCCCCTCAAGTACGTTATTCTGTAGCCAGTAACCAGAGGGTTAACCAGCTATTGACTCCTATGGAAGTTATCGTTCAAAGTCTATTTGACTGTCAATTGTTCCAAAAGCATTTAATGTTCTTGCTTCTGACTATTCTATTGTTGAAATCCCTTTAATATCCCTTCATCATGATATATCTTTATTGTTGCACTTTAAACTTGTTGGGCAAACTCGTTGCTCATTCTTGCTATATCATGACTTCATTGCAGCTAAACCCGAGACGTCAGGGAAGAACAAAGGAAAAGAAAAGATGAAATGATAGACTTCTCATAGCAGACTTTAGATTCATATGTTAGTTAATTACTGTTAATGTAATTTAAACCCTGATAGCTGTTTAGGGTATGGATTGTGTAATTGTTTAAGGTTAATCGTATTCTGGGACTAGTAACACCTTGTAATGAACAACGTATGTTTATTTATTCCGCATTTTAGATATCATATGTTGTTATAGGTGGATGTTTATGTTGGATCGTGATGACCGGATCCGGGTATTTTGAGACCCGAATTTGGGGGGCGTCACAAGGTTGATGGTATCAGAGCCATAGGTATAAAACTTTAGGATCGCGAAAAAACCTAGGTTGTATTAACCTTCATAGTAAACTCGTATTGAGTGTTAGGAGATAAATCGAGGAGATTTAATTATGTGGTTTTGATGAATTGGGGAATTCATCGAGTCGAGTAGTACCCAATGAAATATAACTTCATTTCTTCAATGAATATATTTTATTGTTGTACTAATGTTGATTTTCGGTGTGATTGTAGGATGGCTGACAGGGCAGGGACTAGTGGGACCCAGGAGGAGGAGATATTTACAGACATACCAGTAGTTTCGGAGCAGCTGGTGGGCTATGCTCCTACTGCCCCAAGATTTTTACAGGAGGAGTCCGAGCCGGAGGAGGACTACCTTAGGGAGCTACCAGAGCCGGTAGTAGGAGGGGTTATGAGGTCGGGCAGTCAGGATCCAGAGGCTGAGGAGGAGGACCCCGAGACCGAGGGGGAGGAGCCACCTGCTGATGTTGATGGCATGGGGTCCACTGTCGATGATATTATCGAGGGGTTGACTGACAGAAATGAGGAGCTGGAGGCTCGGATTGCTCATTTGGAGGAGCAAAATCAGACCCATCAGTTTATGGAGGACCAGTACAGAGACCTGGCCTACCAGCTCGAGCATGACTTAGGGGTGGCTAAGGTACAGCTGCAGGGCTACGAGTCCTCAGCACAGCAGGTCGAACCACTGCTACATCAGTTAGTGGCCCAAAACGCTGAGTTGAGGGAGAGACTAGAGCAGAGGGATTTACAGATCGCCCACCTGAGGGCGAAACAGGAGGCTATGAGGTTCGAGGCTGGACTGGAGGTGGCTGCGAGGATGCGCGTCAGGGAGGCCTGGGCCAGGGAGGCCAGGAGGGTTGATCAGCTAGAGGACCAGTTAGAGGCCAGATCTGTGAGGATAGAGACCCTAGGCCATGCCCTAGATGCAGCTTACAGGAGACCCCGGACTGAGGTAGGGGAGTCCAGTCGCTCTGTTCGTCGCAGGGTCGGGGATGGAGCATTCTCTGGTC
This sequence comes from Aralia elata, assembly GCA_034770075.1. NCBI lineage: Eukaryota > Viridiplantae > Streptophyta > Magnoliopsida > Apiales > Araliaceae > Aralia > Aralia elata. The sequence continues at coordinate 882,943 of JAVJAP010000254.1, read as the reverse complement.
AGCAGGCTCGGATCCGTCGTGATGGGCAGTGATTTGATGGAGCAGTTGATTTTCTTTAGTTCAGTCAGTCCCACCTTTTGTTATACTAGGGACGTATTCATGTTTGATTTGTGAAACTTTATATTGTATTTATGCTTGGGGTAGTAGTTAAACCCCAACTTTTGTGATCTTTAGGGATGAAAGGTTAGGATTCCCCACTTTTGTCTAGGGGGAAAGGTTATTGATGGATAGGGCACACAGTGGCGCATTTATAGTAGTATGCCACAGGTTTAGTCTTGTAACAAAACAGTGGTATATGAATATAAATGCAAATGTTTCACTTAAATCAAATGTGTTGATAGATATATTACCTTTGATTGCTTATTTTAATGACATATTGTGTAAAATATAAAACTATAGGTAAAAGTCAGCGGATTTTCCTTATCCAAACATGCCGCCAAGAGGACGACCACGAAACCGACAGGTTGAGGAATCAGAGAGCGAAGTTGGAAATCAATCCAACCCAATGAGGATGTTCGCCGAAATGCTGGCAGAAGCCATGCAATCAAGGCCGCCACAGGGAGGGACCCAAGTAGCGGTCGAGCCAGTGCATCATCTGGAAAATTTCAAGGATTTCAAATTGGTCGGACCACCCGAGTTCAAGGGAACTCTTAACCCAATAGAAGCACAGACCTGGATAGAAGAGATAGAGAAGGTCTTCGAGGTAGCACGGGTGGAAGAGGAGCAGAAAACAAGTTTTGCTACCTTCATGTTAAAAGGCGAGGTAAACTACTGGTGGAAGGCCAACAGAGGCCGAGTGGAAGAAGGCACTGTCACTTGGGATCGTTTTAAGGAAATGTTCTTAGAAAATTACTTTCCAGAGAGCATGAAGCAAGAGATGGAGATCAAGTTCCTGGAACTAAAACAAGGGAACATGTCTGTGGCGGAGTACGCAGCTAAGTTCAACGAGTTGGCACGGTTTGCAACTCACCAGGTCAGTACCGAGGAAAGGAAAGCTCGTAGGTTTGAGCAAGGGTTGAAACCATGGTTATACCGTTCGGTTGCGGTACTAAAAATCAAGACATTTGCAGAGTTGATGGAGAGGGCAATCATTGCAGAGGGTGGCAGTGAGCCCCTGGCTAAGTATAATCAGGAAAAGAAGAAGGGTCATGAAGGCCAGAAGTCAGGAAGCAGCGGGGGCAGCAACCCCAATAAGCGCAAATGGAATGAAAGCCAATCACTCGGGAGTAATAAACCCGGAGGAAACCAGTCTGGAGGGGAGGCGAAGAAGCCAGGCAGGTGCAGTAATTGTGGCAAGAACCACATGGGAGAATGCATAAAGGGAAAGAGTGTTTGTTACCGGTGTGGGCAACCGGGGCACATGGCCCCCCAATGTCAGAATAAGCCAAAGGGGGGATGTTTTTCATGTGGAGCACCCGACCACCAAATGAGGGATTGTCCGAAGAAGAAGGGTGACACCGGGAGTGGCAACAGGAACAACAACAACAGCGGGAACAATAACCGACTGAGCTATGGGGCACCAGCCAGTCAAGCTAACAGGCCAACAGCCCGCACGTTCAACATGACTGTCCAGGATGCAATGGAATCCAAGGACGTGGTGTCAGGTATCATCCCAATCAATGATATAAATGCATATGTGCTATTTGATTCGGGTGCTACTTGCTCTTTTTGTTTCCGAAAGAATTTGCTAGTCAGTTACATGTACCTTGTGAAAAGTTAGAACACCCTATGAACGTAGAAGTAGCAAACAAGGAAATTATCCCCGTAGAATGCATTCATAGGAATTGTTGTGCTGAATTGCGAGGATTTAAGCTCAATGTGGATTTGATACCAATTCGACTGGGAGAGTTTGACGTAATCCTGGGAATGGATTGGCTATCAATTCACGGAGCAGTCATTGATTGTAAGAAGAAGTGTGTACACCTGAAGACTCCTAATAAGTCGAAGGTAGTATTTTACGGCAGTAAGTCACCAAGACAATCTTGTTGTCTTACTATGATGCAGACGAGAAGATTACTTAAGAAAGGTTGCGTGTGTTATTTGGCCCATGTGGTCGATACTCGTCAGGTCGGGGATGATATGGGTCACATACCAATCGTGAGAGAATTTACTGATGTCTTTCCCGATGAACTTCCGGGACTGCCGCCGGACAGGGAAACCGAGTTCGTTATCGATTTGGCACCGGGAACCGCACCAATATCGAAGCCGCCGTATCGAATGGCACCGGTAGAAATGAAAGAGTTGATGGTGCAACTGCAGGAACTGTTAGATAAAGGTTATATCAGACCGAGCGTGTCCCCGTGGGGAGCGCCAGTTCTGTTTGTAAAGAAGAAAGATGGTTCAATGAGGCTTTGTATCGACTATCGGGAGTTGAACAAAGTTACGATTAAGAATAGGTATCCACTTCCTAGAATTGACGATCTGTTCGATCAACTCAAGGGAGCGAAGTACTTTTCAAAGATCGACTTAAGAACAGGCTACCATCAGCTGAAGGTGAGGCAGGAAGATATTCCGAAGACTGCATTCAGGACTCGTTATGGGCACTTCGAGTTTCTGGTAATGTCTTTTGGATTGACGAATGCACCAGCAGCATTCATGGATATGATGAACAGAGTATTCAAGCAGTACTTGGACAAGTTCGTAGTCGTATTCATCGATGACATCTTGGTGTATTCGGAGACAGAGGAGGAGCATGCTGAACATTTGAAGATTGTATTAGAAGCTCTCAGGAAGGAGAAATTGTATGAAAAGTTTTCTAAGTGTGAGTTTTGGTTGCAGAGAGTACAATTTCTGGGTCATGTCATCGACAAGAATGGTGTTTCGGTGGACCCAGCAAAAGTGGAAGCAGTTATCAACTGGGAACAGCCGAAGACGCCGATAGAGATCCGGAGTTTCTTGGGATTAGCGGGATACTATCGGAGATTCATCCAGGATTTTTCAAAAATAGCATCGCCGTTGACCAATCTCACCAGGAAAACAGTCAAGTTTGTTTGGTCGGAGAAATGTGAGGAAAGTTTCATGGAGTTGAAAAAGAGACTTAGCCAAGCACCAGTGTTAACCTTACCGGACAACACTGGGGGTTTCGTAGTGTATAGCGATGCATCACACAAGCGTCTTGGCTGTGTACTGATGCAACACGGCAAGGTCGTGGCGTACGCATCGCGTCAGCTGAAGGATTATGAGAAGGGTTATCCGACTCACGACCTGGAGTTAGCCGCGGTGGTGTTTGCCTTGAAGATTTGGAGGCACTACCTATACGGGGAGAAGTGCGAGATATATACGGATCACAAAAGTCTGAAATATATCTTCACTCAAAAGGAGCTGAACATGAGGCAGCACCGATGGTTAGAATTGATTAAGGACTACGACTGTGAAATTCTGTACCATCCGGGCAAGGCAAATGTAGTGGCTGATGCCTTGAGTAGAAAAAACAAGGTGAAATTGATGCAGCTGACAGTCCAGGAGGAATTGATACGGGACTTTGAACGTCTGGAGTTGGAAGTTAGGTATCCAATGGAGGTGGACGAAAAGGTGTTCGCCGTGACGGTAGGTCCAACTCTACTGGGTAAGATACAGGAGGCTCAAGAATTTGACGAGGAATGTATTGACATTAAGAGACAGTTATCGGAGGGAAAAGCTTTGAAGTATAAGGTTGATAGCACAGGATTGCTGAGATTCGAGGGAAGGATCTGGATACCCTACGTACCGGACCTAAGGGAAGAGATTTTACAGGAGGCCCATAATACGAGATTTTCGGTACATCCGGGTAGCACCAAGATGTATCAAGATCTTCGTCAGCATTATTGGTGGCCGCATTTGAAGGGGGAAGTTGCAGAATTCGTCAGCCGGTGTTTAACTTGTCAGAGGATCAAGGCAGAGCACCAACGGCCGAGCGGATTGTTGCAACCCTTAGAGATTCCAGAATGGAAGTGGGAGCACATCACAATGGATTTTGTGGTAGGACTTCCAACCACTCAAAAGGGTCTGGACGCCATCTGGGTAATCGTAGACCGTTTGACCAAGTCTGCCCATTTCCTACCAATCAAGATCAGGTACAAATTGGAACAGTTGGCAAAACTTTATGTGAAAGAGATAGTATCGCGACATGGAGTGCCGGTATCTATTGTGTCTGACAGAGATCCGCGTTTCACGTCAAATTTTTGGAGAAGTCTACAGGAGAGACTGGGAACGCAGTTGAGAATGAGCACGGCGTACCATCCTCAGACTGATGGTCAGAGTGAGCGAACAATCCAGACTCTAGAGGATATGCTCCGGGCAGTTGTAATGGATTTAAGTGGTAGCTGGGACGATCACTTGCCCCTGGTAGAGTTCGCTTACAACAATAGTTACCATGCTAGCATTGGCATGCCACCGTACGAAGCGTTGTATGGAAGAAAATGTAGAACGCCGTTGAGTTGGGATGAAGTTGGTGAACGGAGATTATTAGGACCAGAATTGGTATAACAAACCGTGGAAATTATCAAAGTAATAAGACAGCGGTTAGTAGCAGCCCAGGATCGCCAGAAGAAGTATGCGGATTTACATCGTTAGAAACGAGAGTTTGAAGTTGGTAGTTTTGTGTTTCTGAAGGTATCTCCCTGGAAAGGGAAGATCCGTTTTGGGAAGAAGGGCAAGCTGAGCCCTAGGTTCATAGGACCGTTCGAGATTTTGAGGAGGATAGGCGAAGTGGCGTACGAGGTAGCATTACCTCCTGAACTTGAGCACATTCATAACGTATTTCATGTATCAGTGTTGCGTCTGTATAAACCGGACTACAAGCATGTCATTTCCTATGAACCAATTCAAGTCGAAAGAGACTTATCGTATGAGGAGATTCCTATCCAAATACTTGATAGGAAGGAACAGAAGCTGAGAAATAAAGTCATTTATTCTGTTAAAGTTCTCTGGAGAAATCACGCGGTGGAAGAAGCCACGTGGGAACTCGAAGAGAAAATGAGAGCGAATTACCCCCAATTATTCGAATAACCTTAGATTGAAATTTCGAGGACGAAATTTTTATAAGGGGGAGAGGATGTAATGTCCAGGAATTTTAAACATTGTATCGAATTTATTTTTATAAATGAATTCGTTTTATATAATTTTATAAATTTAATTGGATCCATGTAAGCAGTATTATTCAAACTTATAAAATTATCCTAACATTTAATTGCAAGAAAATGGGGAAAACTTAATTTATTTTACTATTATCGGATCTAAATAATTCGCATGAAGAATTATTGTTGAAATAAGTATTATAAATGATTAATTAATTTAATTATTTAAATTAATTTAAATATTAGGAGCATAATCTTAATAGTTTTAATAAACAATTGGGCTATTTTCTTTTGTTCCAATTGACCCAAATAATAGGGCTGAGCCCAATTCCCTTTCAATTTCCTATTGGACCGCCTTTTTGGATTAAGTCAGCCGACCCAACCCTATTGGGTTGAGCCCAAACTCTAAACCAGCCAGGTTGAGCCAAGCAAAACTATTTGACCCGTTTCTAATTAAATTGGGGAAAACCCAACTGGCAAAACAAATGATGATAACCGGCCATTTGATTTCAATAAACATTAACCAAGGAAGCCTCTCAATCGATTTGGGGGAAAATCCAATCAGAGGCTCAATCGAGGATTACAACCGAGCAAAAACCTAACACCTCAAATCAACCGTCGAGCGAGAAGCGGTGTAAGCCCTCAATCAGTCAACCAGACCCAGCGTGTGACGGGAGGGAGGCGCCAGGCGTGCGCCGGCGACTGCGTGAAGAAGAAAAAAAAACCAGCGGACGGAGCGGGGTTGTCGCGGGCGACCGAGCACACAAGCGGACGGACCAAAGGTCCCAAAAATTCGGCGAAAACGACCGGCGAGATACGCGGCTCGAGGGATGCCGGCGACGTCAGTGGACTTGACAGGTACTAAAGACGGCTACCTTCCCCTACCCACTGGTCAATGGCTCGACCAATTGGGGTAATACCCAGCCAAATTGGGTAAATCTCTCCTATAAATTTAACCCAAACCCTAGCCAAGCTGCCAATTTTTTTCTCTCTTGAGCTTAGGAAAGTAAAAATTTCAAATTAGAGAGAAAAGAGAAGTCGCAGCAAGGAGGAGCAGGGTGGAGGCCCAATAGGAGATGTCCGGTTTGATCAATTATTTTGGGAGAAGAAGGAGACAAGCAATTCGAACGACGCCAAGGTATAGCCATGGGTTATTAAACCACTGTGATAATTTTCTATTTAGGTTTTGTACAAGTTTTCTTTCTTCAGTGCTCCGATTTGCGTTGCCGATTGTATTGGGTTGCTTGATTTGTATTTCCTTTTTGTGCTGGGATTGTATTCTATTGTTGGTTCAAACCCCTGTAGATTGAAGGACTTCAATGTTCTGGTAAAATGGGTTTTTTGCACCGCGGTTAGAACAGTGTGATTCTCTATATTGAATAGGCTAGCGTTGGTCATTAGTATGCTCGCAAGGTGTTCAGTGCAATGTCTATAAGAATATGTTGTAAAATTCTTTTGTTTTCTTGTCGTGATTGGGTAATGATCTAGGTAATTGATAGAAAATCGCATGAATTGATATATTATTTGATTATGCATTGCTGTGAGTTGTGGTATACTAATAAGTAAATGGATTGCCAAGGCTGTGTTGTGTGTGCTGCCTGCTAGCCTTGGGCGTAAAGGGGCGGGGGGTTTATGCCCCTGTGCAGAAAACTCAGCATGATACTATTTTGGCCAACAACGAAGTAATGCTTTGGTTCATTCAAACAACAAACAGACTGGGGTTAATGATTTGGGGTACCATCAGACTAATTTTTAGTTAATAATATACTAATAAATAATTATTTATTTTAATAAATAAAGGAAATAAATATTTAATTATTATTTAATTAATATTAAATAGTAATTAAGTATGGGGGAAGAAACGAAACTAATTATTTATTATTTGACATAAAGATAACGAATATTTAATAATCATTAAATACGAGTAAGTTCATTAGGTAATTATTCATCATGTATCAATAAATAATGAATAAAGTTAATTATTAAATAACAAATAAGTATGAATAAATTTAATTGTTTATTATTTTCCAATAAATAATAAATAAAGATAACAAATATTTAATTATTATTTAAATAATAATTAAGTATAAATAAAGTTAATAAAAATATTGTTTATTATTTTCTCAATAAATAATAAATAAGGATAATAGATATTTAATTATTATTTAATATTAAATAATAATTAAGTATTAATAAAGTCATTAACTAAGAAGGAAAATAACTACTTAATCATTCATGAAATGATGATTAAGTATAAGTGAAATTTATAAGTTAATTATTTAACTTTGACCCTTAATAAATAAGGATAATAAACACTTAAGGATTATTTAGTAATAATTAAGTGTGTGTAGAATTAATACAGTAAGTATTTAAGTAATTTCCCTTAAAGTAAATAGTAGTTAAGAGTAAAATAAATAAATGGTCAATGGTTTTCTGTTGTCTTTAAACCAAAATAAATTTATTATTTTAATTTATAAATAATAAATAAGGATCGTTAAACCATATCTGGGGACAGATAAGGGTACTAAATCTGGGTAATCGGGGAATAGTAGTCATGATTAGCTACCATCATTTTCATTTCAATAGCTAAAGATTATTAATAAATTTCTGTTTAACTAATGTTAAATAGTAATTAAACGTAAATGATGAATTGTTACCTGCTAAGTAAATGGTATAGTAAGGTGTGCTAATATACAACCATGCCATATTAATTGATAAGTCGACTTTATCCAATGATAGGTCACTCAAGATCAATTAATTAAAGCTAGGATTTAATTGTAGCTGAGCAAACAGGCAAGTTCCTAACCCTAAACTTCTTTCATTTTTGCAAGTTCTTCTCACTCAATTTTTGGCATTGAGCAAGCTTTTAAACCTTATGCATTGTTTTAATTCGTGCAAAAAGGTATATATTGTTGCAAGTTATTCTTTAAGCTTGAATCTTATTTCCGAGCACGCTTTAAGTGGTCTAATTACTTTTAAAATTATTCCACATCTGTATATTTATTGACATTCGCACTCGTGCATTTGAAATTCGTATATTTAAATTCAGGAATTTATAAACCATTCATGGTTAAGTCTGAACCCTTGTTCGGTCAGACAATTATGTGAGAATTTATAAAAGCTATCCGAACCAATCAATGGTAAGGATTCTTAGACTGTATGAACACCCCTTTATTTATAGGGGATTACCCCACGTACCGTATATAAGGTACAAATAGCAGAATTAAGTGTTATGCATATACATAGGGTACGCGAGGCTGATCCCCTCAAGTACGTTATTCTGTAGCCAGTAACCAGAGGGTCAACCAGCTATTGACTCCTCTGGAAGTTATCGTTCAAAGTCTATTTGACTATCAATTGTTCCAAAAGCATTTAATGTTCTTGCTTCTGACTATTCTATTGTTGAAATCCCTTTAATATCCCTTCATCATGATATATCTTTATTGTTGCACTTTAAACTTGCTGGGCAAACTCGTTGCTCATTCTTGCTATATCATGACTTCATTGCAGCTAAACCCGAGACGTCAGGGAAGAACAAAGGAAAAGAAAAGATGAAATGATAGACTTCTCGTAGCAGACTTTAGATTCATATGTTAGTTAATTACTGTTAATGTAATTTAAACCCTGATAGCTGTTTAGGGTATGGATTGTGTAATTGTTTAAGGTTAATCGTATTCTGGGACTAGTAACACCTTGTAATGAACAACGTATGTTTATTTATTCCGCATTTTAGATATCATATGTTGTTATAGGTGGATGTTTATGTTGGATCGTGATGACCGGATCCGGGTATTTGGAGACCCGAATTTGGGGGCGTCACATTAGTTGTACATGGAGATAGGTGAATGATCAACAAAGAATCTACCTCATCTAGTAAAAGATGTGAATGTCCTATGTGATTCGATAAATGATAACTCAGTAGTCCTTGGCCAAGGCAGAATGAAATTAGAAAGGAGTTTCTATTTTGCATTATTTAGAGTTATGCATTTGGGAATCGAAATACATATAATTAAATAAAATAAGACTTGACAGTAAATCCATGTCTTATATTTAATTGGGACATTGTATGGTAGAAGGATTGAATTGTACGGTAACTATCTACTCAAAGGTTCTTTTGTGATTAATGTTGAAATCTATATTATCTGGAAAGTCGTTGATCGCTAATGAGGCTTACCCTTATTGTAGAATAAATATTATTTATTTAAATGAATTAAATAGTTTAATTTATTTATTTAAATAAGATTAGAATTGTTCTAATTGATTTATTCACAACCGGTTTAATATGGAGAACCTAAAGGGTCACACCGCAAAAGGAAAACATTTATTTAAGAAGTAAATGGCATAATGGTAATAATAAGTTAAGTGTATTTAATTTAATCTATGGAGATAGAATAAATTAAATAGCTTAATATTTATTATTTAATATTTTGGAAAATATTAAATATAAGTTAATAAGAGGAGTCTTATTATTATTATTACTATTACTATTATTTAATTCCTAATAGGGATTGGGAATTAATTAATAGAAGTACTCTCCCATGAATTCCTAATTGGATTAGGAGCATTAATTAAAGGAGTTTAATTATAATACAAACCCTAATCCTAAATAGTTTAGGGAAGGGTTATTCCTACATCTATAAATAAGAGGGGTCTTATCATAGATTAGGGTTACACACTCTTGCATTAGATTGTGGAGAGCAATTTCTATAGAGATAGAAACTAGGGTTTTGCCAAATACCCAACTTCTTGAATACTTGTTCTTCCTTGGTGGATCACCTCTAGAGGCCAAACACTTGGGTGGCTAACGTTGATCAAAGGAAGGAATCACACCGTAGCATTCGAGGAGAACACGAAGGACTAGGAGTTGAACTTGTACCCGAGGAAGCTTTGTTCTACGAGGGTATAATTCTTATTCTCTTTATCTTTCGTTTATATCGTTAATTGAGCACATAGATTGATCTTGGTGATGGTTTGTATAAAAATTTTAAAAATCCGATTTTATCGCGCTTCCGCACTATTTATGTAATTTGATTGCATGTTCGCGTTATATACAAACCTAACAGGAAGTTCCATCAGAAATATGAATTCGCACACGAGCGTCAGTTTGACACGAGTACATGGCATTTCTGATGGATTTAGTCCGTCGTAACTATTCCGTCGAAAATATCCCATCTTTGACGGACCGTTGGTCGGCAATAATTTCGTCGACAATACGTATTTTCGATTGAATTTTCGATGGAATTAGGCCATTTTCTTGTGGTGTTCCTTGATCTTGATACCATTGGGGATTCTCTTTATCTTCTTCTTCTTGGGTTGGTCTGCAATTGAAACTATATTGGCAGAGGTCTTAGGTGTAGCAGAACCTTGAGATTCATATTCTCTTCTTCAGTTAATTTTCTCTTCTTCGTATCATTCTTCACTGGCTTTTGTACTTCAGTTACAGTCCTCTCACTTCCCTTAGACTGCTTTAACTTGTTGATTTCAACTGGATTTCTCTTTCAGTTCTCGAACAACTTCTTCATAATCTTCTTGTTGCCATTTAGGGGCTATATTTCCTTCTTCCCAATGTGCTGCCTCATTTTCTTCTTTAGCAAATTGCTGATCATTCTACCATACTACATCTTGGACAGTGGTTTTCCTGCAACCTTCATTTTCTCTGCATCTTTGAACCACTTTGAGATCCTATCAAAAAGGATCACTCCACAGTTGAACTTGACTTTCAAGGTAATAGTTGTCATTACTTTAAGTTGAAGCTCACTTATGGAGTCGTGAGCAGAGTCCTTGTAGAGAATATATTTGCTAATAATATCTGCTAGGAACTCGAAGTCTTGAGAGAATTCTTTCTTCTTGTAACCTTTTAACTTAGGATTCTTCTTAGTGTAACCTATGAATCCTAGACCTTTTTGTATATCAACAGTACCGAAGCCAGTATCACCTTCGTTAACGAAGCTTAATAGTATGCCTAACTCTTTGGGTTCGAAGGTGAGTGTGATATTCTTCACTTTCATCTTGATAATTCCTTCAGCAACGACTCCATTCAGATAGAACTCCTCTACCAATTCGAAGTATACTCTGCTATCGGTATTTCAAACTTCACAAAATCCCGCCTTCTTGACCAGATTTAGAATCATTCTAAAGTAAGGCTCTACATCTTTAAATTAACTGAAGGATAATTGGTTTCTAGAGAGGACTTAGTTTGACGACATGATTCTTATAGTTTATTTGAGCTAAAAGAGAGAAAATTCAAGTTAGGGCTCAAAATTATATAGTAAACTAGGGCTCGGAAGAGAGAGAGAGAGAGAGAGAGAGAGAGAGAGAGAGTAAAAATAAGAGCAGATGAAACACTGAAATGAAATATCAAAACTTTGAAATATATATTCATTTCCCCCTCATATTGTTAGTGGGACATATGTTGAGCTTTAATTAGCAGCACCATCTAATATAACTGCAACTTACTGTTGTGTGAAAGTTACTATATCATTGAACGCACTCATGCCTGTTTGTTTTGCCATGTGCCTTAATCCCTTGGTTTTTACTTAATGATTTCTCTAGTTATATACTGACATCGTAGAGTTCTTCTTCATAGATTGAGATAACTCAATGATTTTTCACTACTCTACGATCCACTCTACGATTTCTTCTGTTGACAATTTTCATTCTATAATCCTATTCCTGCATGGTTATGCTTATAACCGAATTTCATGAACTTAAATTTAACATGCCTAACTCACTTATTAACTTATTAAATCTAGATTCATCTAATGGCTTAGTAAACATATCAGCAAATTGATTTTCTGTTAGGATAAAATGCAAGGTGATATTGCCATTTTGAACATAATTCCTAATTAAATGATGTCTTATACCAATGTGTTTGGTTCTAGAACGCAAAACAAAATTATGTGTAATTCCTATTGCACTAGTGTTATCACAAAATATAGGAATAGACTTGAAATGAAACGTATAGTCAGCTAACTGATTTTTCACCCATAAGATTTGAGCACAATAGCTACCAACAACAATATACTTAGCTTTTACAGTTAAAGTTTGTTTGCCCAATATGGTATTGGCAATTTCACACGCAAGTATACTTGATCAATAAGTAATAAAGTGATAAATAGAGTGTCGATCCCACGAGAAATATGCTAATAATATTAACCAAGTACTAACTTTATATCAATTCAATCTTATTTAAATAAATGAATTAAGGATTGTGGAACTAATTAATTAAAATTAAAACTAAATTACTAACAAGGATTGAAATCAGATTTAAAAGTTAAGATTACAATTTTCTCCAATGTTTCGTTTAAATCTCTTACTCTCTCTTTCGATTAAACAATAATAACAAATTATTAACTGAGAATTCCTATGTATTCATAAAACCCTTTTTCAACTAATTAAATAAAAATATCTATTCCAATTAAATCATTATATTCCTATGTGAAATAATTAAGAATAGATTCATTAAGTATCAACTCTCAAATAAAGTTACATGTGACATATAGGTATATTTCTATCCTATACACAAATCATGATATTCAACACAAAGAATAATTAAGATCACACGTTATCATATTCAGATCTGACCCTAGAATTCATCTTCCAATTTCATCCAGGTTATATCACAATAATTGTTAGCTACGTAATTATCACTAAGCACAAAATATGATAATTGATTCAAATATAATCAATAATAACAAAGAACGAGAATAAATCAACTCACACTAAACAAAGATTCATGTTTTTTGGGGTATTTGAGGACAAACAAAGATTCAAGTTTTGGGGTATAAAACCCACTCATCAAATACCCCAAAACTTGAATCTTTGTTTGTCCTCAAGCAAAGCTCTATGACAAAAATTAATTCTAACAAACAACTACTCAATCAATGAATCAATACGAATTTGAACAATAGCCTCAAAGATTTTCTTTAAATAATAACTCAAGAAAATTTTCAAAAACATGCAATGTCTACAATTTCAACATAATCAGCAGTTCCACATCTATTCATGACCCTTTTAAGTGTGTGTATGTGTGTGCATCCAAATGTTCAAACTAGTCATAACTCATATAAGATCATATAATCAAACGCTTCATAAAAGATTTTCAAATTAACTCTATAAACTAACTTTCAACTCTCCACTAATGAAGACAAACCATAAAATTTAGAGGATCAAAAGGATATTTAAACCATTTAAGCATGCTTGAACCCTTCACAAGTATTTTAAAATTATATTCTTTTTCTTCTTTCTTTTTATTTGTTTTAGTGAGTGTATTTTATGCTCCATCTCACTTTCTGTTAAACGAGTGTGTTTTATGTTCCATCTTGCTGTATGTTTTATGAGTGATTGCGTTTTACGCCCCATCTCAACTCACCACATGATTTCTTTCTTTTTTTTCAACTCGGGAAAGTTCAAAATTTTAAAATTTTTCCAAGATTTCCTCCAAACTTATGTTAATTCCTAAATTTTGCTTTGAATGATGCTCAAATAAGTTTTCTAGAGTTTCAAGAATATCTCCCACAAGCATTTTACCATATAACCTTTTTTCTAAGCAACAGCTAGCTAAATAAATAGATATGTGGTTTTAAGTGCAAAAGGATCACAAACAATGTAAAACCAACTAATAAGTCAAAATATAAACAAAACATGCTCCTCAAATTTCACCAGAGTACAAAATTAATCACATTCTTATCATTAGCCATAATCAAATTTAATCAACCCATTGCTCAAGTTATCCTAAAAATTAACATGTAAATCTAATAAAAATAAAAACAAATTGCTCAAGTACCAAATAAAATAGAAACAAAGAACAACACCCCCAAACTTAAACTAGACATTATCCTCAATGGCTAAGATAGAAAAAATTAAAGCAAAGGACTTCCTTAATAACCGACTGATTGGCCACTTTAGCGTCCTCGTCGTATGCTAAATTTGGAGCGTATTCCATTTTGTTCAATACTCAGTACCTAAAAACAATTGACACCACTAATTAAAATGCAACTAAATGAAAACTAAATAACTAAACTGCAATAAACTAAAAAAATACAAAAATTAAACTTAAGTTGCCTACCAATAAGCACTTGGTTTATAGTCATCAGCCTGACTTCTTCAATTCACTATCCAATTTCCCTACAATAATTGATTAACCCTCCATCCATCAGTAGCAATGTAACTTTTGAGGGTTTTGTTTCTGTAAGGGCCATTGTTTCAAATTCACCTAGCTTATTCTTCTTAGATAGAATCTCCTTTATGAACTTCAAGTCGCTAGGCATTTGCTCTATTGTTTCGGTGAACGAAATATAGAATTAAAGCTTCTTAAACACAACCGGATCTTCATCTATCTTCTCATAGACCCCTCTCTCATTCCACCATGGCTCCAAATTTACATTGCCGACAAAAAAGTTACTACCAATTGTGCACGGGCTTGTAAAGCTACTCGGATCCTTGAACTTTGGTGGAGAAGGCACATGGAGCACTATCGAAATATGCTTCTCCGTATTAGAACTCAAGGCTTGAGATAATCCTGCCTTCTTTTCCTCGTCCCCACTCTTCTTCTCCTTTTCAGAATCCACATCTTTTGGCATATCTGGTTGTAGCTTTGGCGCGGGTACTCCATTAGTCTCGGGAACCATGCTGCTGGGTAATGCACCTTGAGGGCAATTATTGTTGGCATTGATAAGCTGTCTCAATTGGTTCTCGAGATTCTAAATCAACACATCCTGACTATTCATCATCTCCTTAGTCAAAGCTATGTACTTGGAAAGAAGTTCCTCCAAGTTTGACATTTTTTCCTGCAGAGGGGCTTGCATTGAGAATCCTGGAGGGTATAGTTAGCTTGGAGCAAAGGATTGGTCTTGGTTGTTATCGCTCCATGAAAAATTCGGTTGATTCCCCTAATTATGATGATAATTGTTGGAATACTCATAATTGTTAGGGTAGTTGCCAAAGTTACCATCATACTGTACCAGCTCAAAACTGATGGTGCATTGATGACTCGAATGGTTTTCAGCACAACAATCACAAATCACTGCCACTCTTTGAATAGGTTGTGCTGCTAAAGCGTCAATTTTCTTTGAAAGTATCTTCATCTGTGCAGCCAGTGTAAAAATCACATCGAGTCCATAATTCTTTGACACTCTAACTATGTCATTCTCGTATAAAGCCATTGATCATTATAGGTAGCCATAATATATTAGGTTTGTATATAGCGCGAACATGCAATCAAATTACATAAATAGTGCAGAAGCGCAATAAAACGGATTTTAAAATTTTTCATACAAACCATCACCATGATCATCCATGTGCTCAATTATTAATTAAACGAAAGAGATAAAGTATGAGAATCATACCCTTGTAGACCCATGCTTCCACAGGTACGAGTTCACCTCCAAATCCTTCGCGTTCTCCTTGAATTCCACCGATTAAATTCCTTCCTTTGACCAACGTTAGCCACCCAAGTGTTTGGCCTCTAGAGGTGATCCACGAAGGAATAATAGTTGTTCAAGAAGATGGGTGTTGGCAAAACCCTAGTTTCTATCTCTATAGAAATTGCAAGTACTCTCTCTCTCCAATTCTCATGGAAGAGTGTGTAACTGTCTAACCCTAAATCATGATAAGACTCCTCTTATTTATAGATATAGGGAACCCTCCTAAATTATTTAGGATTAAGGTTTTTATTTTAATTAAACTCTTTTAATTAATTGAACTCTTAATCCAATTAGGAATTCATGAGAGAGTACTTCTATTAATTAATTCCCAATCCCTATTAGGAATTAAATAATAGTAATAGTAATAATAATAATAAGACTCCTCTTATTAATTTATATTTAATATTTCCAAAATATTAAATAATAAATATTAAGCTATTTAATTTATTCTATCTCCATAGATTAAATTAAATACACTTAACTTATTATTACGATTATGCCATTTACTTCTTAAATAAATATTTTTCTTTTGCGGTGTGACCCTTTAGGTTCTTCATATTAAACCGGTTCTGAATAAATCGATTAGAACAATTCTAATTTTATTTAAATAAATTAAACTATTTAATTCATTTAAATAAATAATATTTATTCTACAATAAGGGTAAGCCCCCTTAGCGATCAACGACTTTCCAGATAATATAGATTTCAACATTAATCACAAAAGAACCTTTCAGTGAATAGTTACCGTACAATTCAATTCTTCTACCATACAATGTCCCAATTAAATATAATGTAGACACCCAAATTTTGCGTTTCCTTCTACTAACCATGACAGGAGGGCGAAATCGACAATTGAACCGGCTTGCGGAAGCAAAGGAGCGGGCACAAGGGCGAGCGCCCGGCACCGCCGCAATGTTTTGGGCAGCCCAAGTCGACGTGACAATAGAGCCGTCCAAGGCAGGCATTTCCGAATGAGGTGGCACGTCTCCCGGAAATTCCCGGACTGCGGAATACGAGCCTGTCAGCGAAAACCGACGTTGCGGTACGAAAATCGAGGCGTGGCACGAAAATCGAGAAAGTCAAGCCCGCCAGCCGCGGATAGATCTGCGGCCAAGTGGGTGCGCCAGCACGAAAACCGGGAAATCAGCACTCAGCAGCTGAGTGCGATGGGAGGCGTGCCAGCTGGCCAGCCTATTTAAGCCAGCTTCGGCAGCATACAGGAGGTTCAGCGAATTTTGGGAAAGAGGAAGAATTCCAGCGGAAAACAGCAGCAAAAGATCGGAAATTGAGAGGAAAAAGAGGGAAATTTTGCAATCAAATAGGAAGAAAAGAGAGAAAAAAGGAGAGAGTTCAATTCTTTTGATTTTGATTGTATCAATACACTCCTTATTCAATTCAAATACATCAAGTTTACATCCATTTGGATATCAATTGCAAGGTGAAAATTTCTATTTGTTCTATCAATTTCTATCATATCATTTGGGTAAATTAGATGTAATTTTCATGTAATTTATTGATTGAACAATGAATTAGGGATTATTTGCGAGGGTTCCATCGGAACAAAATTCTTCCTAATAACCCGATGATATTCATGTTCATTAATTTCCTTTGTTTGTTGTATAAGAGGTGTTATTGGTTGTGTATCAATTCCTTTAATTTGCTATTTAGGATGCCTTGATATTGTTAGATTATCCGCGTTTGGTTTATTTTCTTGTAATATCCGATTGATTTGTGAGTATGTAATAATCGCGGTTGTGAGCCTAGGAAAGCGACCCCGTGGTCCAAATCCGATGATGGACATATCTTGGTGTATAGAAGTAGAGATGACGTAGTTCTCATTGTAACGTGTAACCGTTGGGCCTTAAAACGACGCCAAAGCGAGAATCGGATTTAAGGCCCCGAAATAGTGAAATTTGTGATTGTTGGCGTTCGGGATTATTTTGATGGCTTACATGCCCATGAATAGCCCGACGCATTTTTATGCTTGATTTGATTTATGACACGAAATTGAATTTCAAAGCTAAATGATAAGATTTTCATAAAATCAATCAAAGTAGGATATTAGAATCACGAGGTTAAAATTTGAGAAATGTTTAATGAAATGTCCGATTCCTATCTAACGAGAAAGCTAAAGAAAAATCGTTTTCCAAAACAACACACGAAATGATTTTATAAATAATTGACGTTTTATTAAATCTTTGTGCATAGGGTGAAAGAGATCCTAGAAATTGCCCATCATTTTATGAAAGCAACGTATAGATCTCGATTCCTATTTTGACGAAGGTTTTAAAACTCTTGTTTTTTTGTTAAAACGACACTTAATAAAAATCTCATAGTTTTGGACAATTAAAATCAAACCTTTCTCATAAAGAATAAAGCTTTCTTGGGTATACCGAAAAGACATTCCGAAGCGTACTCAAATTAAAACACGATTTTCCCTAAAATCCAAATGACTCTTTCATACAAACTCACCACAACATGCACATAGGCACACACACACACACACGCGCGCACCTACATACACATATTCGTGAATTAAAGGATAGGAAAGCATTAAGATTGCGGTAACCGTGTTTCACGGAAGTCGAGGGGTGCCTAACACCTTCCCCTCACTTAAACAAGCCCCCGAACTCGATGAATCTCGATTCGCAGACCAATTAATTCGGAGTCACACATGAGCCAGCGATTTATAAAAAAAACGAAAACTCGGATGAGTTGGTACATCCATTTCAAATATACCAACTGGCGACTCTGGTTAATTGGCTCATCACAAAACACGATCTTTCAAAACCCCGTCGACATCAATGCCGACCTTTTCCAAACGTCATCTAAATCAAAAGGCTAAAATTGGAAAAGACTAAAAGGACACGCGAGAAGAGAAACCCGGCGTCGACAGCTGGCGACTCTGCTGGGGACATTAGAGGGCTTAAGCCGCATTAAAATCTTGATGCTATTCTATCCTTTAAAAATTCATGAATATGTGTGTGCATGCGATATTTTGATCTTTTGTGTTTTTGTTGTGTGAATGCGTGTTTTGTCCAATGAATGAATGATTGAATGGAATGGCTTTACTTTAAAAAAAAATCATTTGCATACGGTGAGGACGATGAATGTGAATGTATGTTGAGAGAGTACCTCCTCCTGAGGCGAACCTGTCGGTTGCTTATTACTGGACTCGATGGGGCTGCTCCCCGGAGATGGCTCAGGAAACGCACCACTCAAATCCGCTCCAATCGAAAGGGCTCAAACGAGTAGATTGCGAAGATTTGGGAACCTTCATGCCGAAAAGCCCGTGAGAGTAACCCTAGGATAGGTCAGCCTCTGATAAACCCAATGCAGGAAAAGTCTCTTCATGCCTTTTTACGTTTATATGCGTATAAATGTCATAATCCCATTGCAATATTCATATATGCATCCCCTTTATGACAAAAGAAAAATACTAACCTCTGTGTTTTGCAGGGAACGACCCGGGAAGCATAATAAATTGTATCTAGCATTGGTGTCTCAATAAAGGACCGCTAACGTGTTGTTTTGCAGAAAAAGATTAAAAAACCCAAAAAAAAAACACAAAAATTTTATAGCTTTAGCATGCATCCATGTGTTCATTTTCCCGGGACTAAACTTCGAACCGTTGTTTCTGTAGGATTGCTCCTCAAACTCGTTCGCAGTCTAAGAAAGCCCAGGTCTCTACATCTGAAATGGCTGATCTTCCTAACCATAATTCCATATCTCGGGAGGAGTTTGATGATTTTAAAAAGACAGATGATGGAAATGGCCACAATGTTAAAGGAACAGTTCTTAATCAGACAGGATCCGGTAAACCAGGGATCGCATAATACTCCACCACCAGGGGATGATCAGAATCCTCCTAAAAATGGTACAAACTTGCTTAAAGAGGACCAACCCCGACTCAAGGACGAGCCAGTCATCCCAAAGGCCGTTCCCATACCTAGCAGGACAGTGATTACTATCCCAGAGGAAGGGGACCATGACGACCTTCGGAGAAAAATGAAACACATGGAGGAAACCATCCAATCTCTAAAGGGCATAGGCTCCCTGGGCAGGGTTAATTACTCAGATCTGTGTGTTTTCCCCGGGGCCAGATATCCAGAAAAGTTTAAAGTTCCCGAGTTTGAAAAATACAATGGAAAGGGAGACCCCTATACACACTTGAAAATCTACATTGGAGAACTCGGGTCTTATGCCGAAGACGAGGGGTTAAGAATGCAGCTATTTCAGAAAAGCTTAACAGGGGAGGCAAGAATATGGTATGCCCGCCTCGACAAAACGCCCGAATCCACAACTGGGAGGAATTGGCCCATACTTTCTTAACCCAATACAGCTTTCAGGCCCAGATGGCTCTTGACAGGTACCAAATGGACAAAGGTTTAAAAAAACAGCCTAGGGAATCCTTTAGGGAATATGCGCAAAGATGGAGGGGCATTGGCTGCCCAGGTAACTCCCCCGATGAGCGAATCAGAGATGGTAATGACCTTTGTAGACATTCAGGAGGCACCGTATTATGAGAGGGTCATCTCAGGGATTGGAAGACCTTTTGCGGAAATGATTAAACATGGAGAGATGGTTGACATGGGGTTGAAATCGGGTAAAATCCGGGATCTTACTGCTTTAGAAACTGCTGCCAGAGCAAATACAGAATGGAAACTATGGTAGCACTTCCCGGAGAGTCCAAAAGAGGAAGGAAGAGGATGTCTCCCTCATCCTACAAGGGTCGTCCAGTAAAGCAGAAAACCATCTTCCGGTACAGGCACAGAGGGGAGGGCCACCCCGACAGCCCAATTTCTCAGATCAAAGAGCAGAGGGGCGAAGAAGATATGAGGCCTCGCAAAACCGAGTATTCACCCCGCTCGGGGAGCCGCTTGAACGAGTATTAGCGGTATTAGTAGCCCAAAAGAAGATTGTTGGTTTGGCACCCCCGAGTGACCCAAAAGGGTAGAAGGTTTGACCCGAGCAAGCGGTGTGCATACCACTCCAGTTCCCCTGGCCATGATACACAGGATTGCTGGACGTTAAAGCATCGAATCCAAAACCTGATTGACAGTGGAGAGATTGTGGTGGAACAGCCGGATTCCCCGAATGTTAAGGCAAATCCCCTGCCAAGACATGATGGAGGGGGAGTCAATGCGACGGAGGCAAGTGAGGCGGGGGAGCCGCCAAGGTTGAACTATGTGCAGAAAATTGAGGAGATGATAAATGTGATACATGACCATGGGAGTGCGAGGGTAACGCCCATCAAGTTGATAGGGGTAAGTACGAATAACATAGAGGGACCTATCAAGTTGACAGCTCCGAGGCCCATCATTTTTGCTGCAAGGCCACAACTCCCTATCAGTAGTCTGAAGACTGTACCCTGGAATTACGGGGGAATACCAGAGGAAGCGGCCAGTTGTGCTTCCGTGACGACCAAGGGGAACCCCTTATATCTGCCCGGGCGAGTCCTTGAGAGCCAAAAGAGAAAAAATGAAGAGGTTTCTGAGGAAAGGGCCATAGAGTTTTTGAAAAGGATGGATCACCCGGAAATGAGGGGGATCCAGATTTTAAATGAGGAATCAACCCTAACATCAGTCATGGACTTGGTGTTGTCATCCAGTGAGCATTGCAAAACCATGATGAAGGTTCTGGAGGAGGCATTTGTGTCCAAAGAAATTAGTGAGGAGGATTTCGGCCAGCTGATAGGCCACTTATTGGAAACCGATGCAATATCCTTTACGGATGAGGACATTCCCAAAGAGGGAAGGGGGCACCGAAAACCGCTACACATCGCGGTAATCTCCTCAGGATATGTCATGAATGGGGTGCTGATCGACGGGGGATCGGCATTGAATATATGTCCTCTCAGCACGCTGAAGAAAATGAACATCAGTCCCAAGCGCCTCCGAGCCAGTCATGTGGTGGTTCGGGCTTTTGACGGATCCCGGAGGGATACCATCGGAGAGATAGAATTGCCAGTGGAGATAGGGCCCTGTACTTTTGATATATCCTTCCAAGTCCTAGATATTACGGCAAGCTACAACCTGCTGTTAGGGAGGCCGTGGATACACATGGCCGGGGCAGTTCCCTCCACGCTCCACCAACAAATCAAGTTGATCATCGATGGGAATCTGGTAATAATCTCGGCCGAATGTGATGACCCTTTTCCTCCCAGGAGTGGCCTACCGGTAATCAATGTGGATGAGTCAGCGGCGCCTGCCAGCTTTCAAGCACTAGAGATTAGCACTCCCCATTATAGATGCCTGGGAGCTCCAGCTGTGAAACCAAGGGTCTCTCCGGAACTCACCTTTGTGGCAAAGGAAATGATTAAAATGAACTTCCAACCTGGACAGGGACTAGGGAAAAGCAGTCAGGGAATCACCAAACCCATCCACCTACCACAGCAGATAGGCAAAGCAGGATTGGGATACCATATGGGCGCAGTACGGGGACACCGTCAGGGTGCGACTCCGATTCGACTAGTTGGCAGTCCAGCGACCAAAGCCAACAATGAGCAGGGGATCAGCGGACCTATGATTGGGGCAGGGAATGAAGAGTTAACCCCCACACGTAATGAGTCGGCCCGGAGGGAAAGTTTTCTACAGGAGGTCGCAAAAGAGTTTGAAACCAAATGCTACATCCCCGGACAATCAACAAACAGTAAGGAGGGGACGAATATTATCATACCACCGGGAGCCCAACAAGTTGTGCCTGTCATCGATTGGGCAGGACTGATTATTCCTGGAGAGGGTATGGAGGAGAACTCAGGCGACGTATCCGTAATCATCGGGGAGGTGTCCGATGTGAGGACCCCTTTCATCCAGCGCATTTCAGCTGACCTGACCATCGACAATTGGACCCAGAAACCAGTGATATCCAAACAGGGGTAAAACTCGACGTCAGGGTGATTGACCCCAGATGATGGGGGAATGAAGAAGTTTATTTTTGTTGTTGTTTTAATTCTGCATCATTATGTCGTTTCTTCTTGTTATTTGAAAATGCGATCATCGTGAAAAAATGATTTATATATGACAAGTATTTTGTTTCATGTCAGGTGTACCAATTTGAATAATCCTTGCCTAACAAATGGTCTTTCAAATTTGAATGATGATTATGATTTTGACATTGAGCTGGATTTCGATTTAATGGGCATTGAACAAGACGAGACAGATTACGACGACGCACCTGATGAGATCAAAGGATGGGTCGAGGATAAACCCAAACCCAATTTGGACCAAACCATCACTATAGATATCGGAACCCCTGACCATCCAATAAGAACATCAAGAAGATCATGGCGAAAATGTCTGCTAATCATCGGGGATGGCCGGATCTGTTACCCCTCACCCTGCTGGCATACCGAACATCCACGCGTACTTCTACGGGAGCAACCCCTTACGCCTTGGTATATGGAATGGAGGCTGTTCTGCCAGTTGAAGTTGAGATGGCGTCCCTCAGAATAGTGATCGACGCTCAAATAGGCGAGGAGGATTGGATGCAAAGTCGATACGACCAATTGGCCCTAATTGGTGAAAGGAGGGTGGCTGCTGTTTGGCACGGCCAGCTATATCAACAGAGGATCTCCCGATCATATGACAAAAGGATCAGACCTCGGAAATTCAAGGAGAATGACCTGGTGCTAAAGAGAATTATGTCTTGTCAGGACGAAGCCAGGGGGAAGTTTGCCCCGAATTGGGAAGGACCATTCGTGATTAAGAAAGTACTATCCGGAGGAGCCCTCATATTGCAAGAAATGGATGGTGAGGTATTTCCACAACCCCTCAATGCTGACTCGGTGAAGCGGTTCTACGCTTAAATTATCAGTTCTTTTTTCCTTTGAGAGCGAACTACGTAGGACCTGATCTCCCAACTTGTGGGGGTACGTAGGCAGCCATCATGGCGCGGTCCGATCCTTTAAAAATAATCCTTTCCCCAACCAAAACCAATTTTCGATAGCCAGATAAAACCTTCCTACACCCTCAAAACCGTCCCGAAACCAACTGCCTAACCAGTTTCATCCCAGAATACATACCCTGATCCAACCCAAACAGTTATCCAAAATCTGAGATTCAATCCGACGAAATCAAAAGGTGTGCGGCAATATCTGTCAAATCTCCATCAAGTCTTGAGGAAAGAAAGAAGGCGAAATGTCAAAATCATGGTCAGTTAGATAAAATGATGATCCAATGGAGGGCAATGATACGACAAAAGGGGAAAATGACTAAATTTAAATGCATGTCTATATATATATAAGTCGTTTTATTACAAGATTTCTCTTTCAATAACTGATGAAACCAACCATAGTCTATGCAGGAAATAAAATAATCTACAAATCTGAAACTAGCCGACAGCAGGATGGGACAGGGTGGTGGATAGATCTGAAGCATCAGCATCTCCTGCAATCTGCTGCCCCATCATATCAATACGATCTAGTAAAGCAGTAGCTCGGCTGACAGTCCCAAAATGAGCATCTACCACTGCCCTGGTCTGAAATACAATGGCCTCTCTATCAGCAATGGCAGCATCTCTAGCCCGAATGGCCTCATCTCTCTCGGCAAGGGCGGCATCCCTCTCGGCTTCAGTAGTAATCAGGGCCAGGCGGAGTCGGGAATCCTCAGCGACCCGACTCGGGGCAGAATCGGCTGAAATGGAATGGTCTGCGGTATCTTCTGTGAAAATCACTCCAGAGTCATCAAAGGCCCCCGTCCGACTCAGACTAGCCGAATCCAGGTCTCCACGCAACCACTGTACGTAGGCAAATGTCTGGATGTGACAGCTCGCACTATATTCGGCAAAGATCCTGCGATCCCAAAGCTCGTATACCGGCAATAGATCCCTCTCTGTACAGGATGATATAAGGAATCGGTATGCGGCTGCACCCGCAAAGGGGTGTAAATCCTGTGTCTGATCAAACTGCCCCATAACCGCCAGGGGATGATAGGTCGTCACGCCCCTTAAGCCAGCAATGGGAATGAAATCCATGCCAGGCACATGAGTCAAGAAGCTCATGAAGGAGCAGTAGCCCGAATAAACCAATAGATGAAAGGGGTCCTCAATGATAGACAAAAATGATGTCCAGGAGGCCACATCAGTACAACTCGCGGGACGAAGCGAAAACTGCGTGGTTATGTCATGGCTGAAGCAAAACCCTTGGCGACGGAAATGGCCGATGGGACTAAGATGATTCATGAACCACATGTACAATAAGGTCGAACTCCCTCTGAAGAATCTCCCTCGGAAGGACTGGCAGTATGTGGCCGACATATAGGTATCCGCCAATATCATGGGGAGAATGGTGTGATCCTCCTGAAGGGCCCGAACGGCCGCAACAATCCGCATGTCCAAATGATCGGATCCTGCAGGCAAATACAAAACTGAGATGACACAGGCCATCAGAACGCCCACTCTCAAGGCATCCCAGCGCTCCTCGGACACGGAAAAATCACCGAGGAAAAGACGGAAACTGTCAGGTGAGCCGAATCGGTCAATCAAGAATTGAAGAGGAACCATATGGTCTGATGTGGTTACCGGTAATAAGACAGCCCTCCGCAAACCGGTGAAAGTCAAGAATTGACGGCGCATGGAAACCAACAGTAACCCTAGCACAGGGACCATCCAAGGGCAAGCCGGTGAAGCGAGCATACTCCTCAAGGGTGGGGGTCAGCTCTACTGTCCCAAACCTAAACACCTGACGGGCAGGGGCCCAATGGCTCAGAAGACCATCCACAAAGCCCGCTGGCACCTGGAAGGTTAATAAGGACCAAGAATGTCCCAAAAGACCATCTGCGATAATCCTGTCTGCCGGCAGTAAACTGTCCAACCAGCGGAAGAGGCTGCCGACCAACCCTGTGGGAGGAATGGAATCCAAACGAGTCACGACATCCGAGGACAACATCTGAAAAAATAGTATCAAAAAGACTGTACAGGGGTCATTCTCTATCCATAAATAAAAGCATGCATCATACAGTTAATAATAAAGCAGGTGAATTCCATAGAGATGAAAGAGAAAACTGTGCATAAATAAATAAATGAGTTCAGTACATAGTGCATAAATGAAAAAGAAATCTAAGCAGGTGCCGATACAAAAGGCCCTATCCTATCCTGGTCTAAATAAAATCAGTATCATCTATGAAAGCAGGATCCTCGAACTGATCCCCTGGAGTCGTCGAGCTCGGAGGACCAAAGTTCATATCAGGGATGTAGGGATGCGCTGTGGCATCAGATGAACTCGGGCCCGCATCATAACCTGCACCGTCAGGATCGTAGGTGTAAGCCTCCTCTGGGGCCCGGCCCAACCCCCGAATAAACAGCGACAACTGATCTACCTGACGGGTCAATGAGGCGATCTGCTCAGCGTGGGTAGGGGTCCGAACACAGGCCGCCCAATCGGTCATCGTAACCGAGCCTGGAACCATATCTCCAAGAAAGAAAGTGGCCCGAGTCTGAGGACCGATGGTACGGGGCACCCACCATGTACGGAATGCATCACTCGTAGTGGGACCCGTGGAAAGCATCCGACCATCCTCCCCGGCGAGCATGATCTCCGAGGGCTGAGAATCCAGCGGCCAGAAAGTAGTGAAAGAAAGGGAGTGCGGGATGCGGATCTCTCCAGTGACGCATCTGAATGCGCGCTCTCCCAGATACATCACCCAGCCTCCAACACTCTGCAAAGTGAGGCGACGGGTGGAAAGCTCGAACTCCGGGCCGGAAGGATGCCCGTCAGCAAACCCCACAGTCAGATGCTCGGAGAGGTAGGGAATCCAGACAACGTCGGCAGCCGTGATCAACTCCAGCTGAATACGACAATGTGCAAAGCTGCCCGACACGGGGACCTCCTCCAGAGTACTGTGATGCCATCGCCGACCCCGAGGATAAGTGTCCGGGCCCAGAGTAGTGATAGGCCTCAGACATGGCAGCCGCTCGTAAGCCCAGAACTGTGAATAGAAACAAGACAGGGCATGAGTCACTATCAAATACAGAAAAGAGATGAAAGGAAAAGAAACACAGTGAGAGAGAGGAGGAGGGGACTCACCAACAGAAAATGGTAGAAGCCGAGCCAGGCATCAGTCTGTCCCTCTGAGCGTAGACGCATGCCGTGGAGGAAATAGGCAAAGGTGAATGACCCCCAGTCATAATCACCGATGCGGTCCACATCTCTGACCGCTCCTACGACGCTGAAATGAATGGTGGAGGAGTTGTTCCCCAGAAAACAACCCCTCATGATGGTCAGGAACAGGCGTCGTAGCAGAATGTCCCTGGTGCCCTGATCTGCTGGAATAGGCAGCGCATAGAGACCCCCGACTGCATCGACTGCCAAGGCACCAGATCGAATGCTACGGGCCTTAAAGACCCGGTCCTCAGCAGCGAAGCCCAGCAAAGCTCGAACCTCCACAGGAGTGATATCCAGATCCAAGGGGACGCGGGACCCGGTAAACTCAATGCCAGTAATGTACCTCCAGTCCCATGGGGTCAGCACGACCTCGCAGTCGAGGAGATGAAGAGACTGCGTCTGGTGGAACCATCGCTCGGATTAAAGCCCTCATGTAACCCCAGGGGCACTGGCGGGGGATGATAGTGAAGAAATGTCGGAAAGCCCCAAGAGTCCACCATCGCCCGATAATCACTGTGCAGGGCCGCGTAAAGGGAATAGATGTTTGAACCAGTTACCCCTCGGCTGGGTAAACTCGGGTACCTGGGGCAATCACCAAGGGGTCAATCCGGATAAAAGGAGAATGGAGAAATTGAGAATGAAATCAGAATAGAGCTGAAATATACCTCGTTAGCCACGAGAGATGCCGAGGGGTGACGACTGAGATCCCGACCCAAAAGATCGGGTATCTGCACAGAGGCGCCAGAAGGAGCCTGATGAGTAGATGGAGCCGGAGTGCTGGAGGATGGCCCCTCTGCCGCGACCTCCGGAGGAACAGCCTCCTCAGCGTCCGGAGGACCAGGACGAATAACAGCCTCCGTCAAACGACGAGCCTGACGGGTCCGAGGAGGAACAGGAGTGGGTGCAGCCCTACGACGGCGAAACACCCGAAGTCCGAGAGGCGGAGGAGCTACTGGGCGCATCACGATCCATAGCTGGAATAGAACGGGCGAGAAAGAAGGTAAGTTTCCTTTTAAAAATTATGTAATGAACATTTCTAAATTTCTAGCCTCATCATATGAGTAATGCCAACATGATGCATGCTTAAAAAAAAAAAAAAAAAAGAAAAAAAAAAAAAAAAAAAAAAAAAAAAAAAAAAAAAAAAAAAAAAAAAAAAAAAAATCGGCACGAGTTCCGTTTGTAAATTGAACATCCCAGGCATAAGCCAAACGTGTTTTCCATCAATCAAAGCCTCAAACAGATTTAAATTGCATTCATATATGTAATTACAGCATGTAATGCATGATTTTATTGCAGAAAAGGAATAACAATATGTGGGACCGCCTCATGAACATAAATAGGACTCACATAGTTGATACATAGCATGTATATATGATGGTACATTACATAGCATTGTAAAGCATACATTTTATCTCTAAACATGCAAATAGTCAAATGTATAGCAAAACATTGACGAAATTGAAAAGTGACCGGTCAAAGTGTTACCTGTAGCGTGTAGATCAATCCTACCGGAACAGTTTTTGCAGGAAAGTTGTAAAAACAAATCGACAAAAAGCCCTTGCGAACAAGAAAAATCGAGAGAATCTCTTTGAATCACAAGTTGAAAGTGACAGATCTGGAGGAGCCGCGTTGGATTTAAGGCCCGATCATGGCCGCAGATGTATCTGCGGCTGGTCGCAGATCCATCTGCGGCTGGTCGCAGATCCATCTGCGGCTGGCCCTGGTGGGTCCCACCTTGCTCCCTTGCAACCATTTGACGTGTTGAAGTGAAAAGTTTACGAGATGGGTGACCGGCGACGATACCCGGCCCCGACATGACGATCGACCGGCGACGATAACCGGCGATCACGAGATGGATGTCCGGCGACGATAACCGGCTCCGACAAGATAACCAACCGGCGACGATAACCGGGGGTTATGCGATGGGTGACCGGCGACGATACCCGGCCCCGACGAGACGATCGACCGGCGACGATAACCGGCGATCACGAGATGGATGTCCGGCGACGATAACCGGCTCCGACAGATAACCGACCGGCGACGATAACCGGAGGTTACGAGATGGGTGACCGGCGACGATACCCGGCCCCGACATGACGATCGACCGGCGACGATAACCGGCGATCACGAGATGGATGACCGGCGACGATAACCGGCTCCGACAAGACAACCGACCGGCGACGATAACCGGAGGTTACGAGATGGGTGACCGGCGACGATACCCGGCCCCGACATGACAATCGACCGGCGACGATAACCGGCGATCACGAGATGGATGACCGGCGACGATAACCGGCTCCGACAAGACAACCGACCGGCGACGATAACCGGAGGTTACGAGATGGGTGACCGGCGACGATACCCGGCCCCGACATGACGATCGACCGGCGACGATAACCGGCGATCACGAGATGGATGACCGGCGACGATAACCGGCTCCGACAAGACAACCGACCGGCGACGATAACCGGAGGTTACGAGATGGGTGACCGGCGACGATACCCGGCCCCGACATGACGATCGACCGGCGACGATAACCGGCGATCACGAGATGGATGTCCGGCGACGATAACCGGCTCCGACAGATAACCAACCGGCGACGATAACCGGGGGTTACGAGATGGGTGACCGGCGACGATACCCGGCCCCGAACGAGACGATAGATTGAGAGAGTGAACCCAACGACTAACAAACACGGTCAAGGGGTTGATACATTGACACTCTTACGAATGTCTTGCATGCATTACATCTTGTGTTGCATCATAAATCATATGTGTTGCATCATGTATGTACTGTCATTCTTATGCACTGTCATTCATGCATCGAGTGTCTATTCTTTATCCTGTTCATTTCATTTATCATTTCATAAACATGATAAAGAGGGGCAGCTGTAGACACCCAAATTTTGCGTTTCCTTCTACTAACCATGACAGGAGGGAGAAATCGTCAATTGAACCGGCTTGCGGGAGCAAAGGAGCGGGCACAAGGGCGAGCGCCCGGTCCCGCCGCAATGTTTTGGGCAACCCAAGTTTACGTGACAATAAAGCCGTCCGAGGCAGGCATTTCCGAATGAGGTGGCACGTCTCCCGGAAGTTCCCGGACTGCGGAATACGAGCCTGTCAGCGAAAACCGACGTTGCGGTACGAAAATCGAGGCGTGACACGAAAATCGAGAAAGTCAAGCCCGCCAGCCGCGGATAGATCTGCGGCCAAGTGAGTGCGCCAGCACGAAAACCGGGAAATCAGCACTCAGCAGCTG
This sequence comes from Aralia elata, assembly GCA_034770075.1. Lineage (NCBI taxonomy): Eukaryota > Viridiplantae > Streptophyta > Magnoliopsida > Apiales > Araliaceae > Aralia > Aralia elata. Next base: position 853,106 of record JAVJAP010000254.1, on the reverse strand, counting down.
AGTGCGATGGGAGGCGTGCCAGCTGGCCAGCCGCAGATCTATCTGCGGCCAGCCGCAGATAGATCTGCGGCTGGCTCTGGCCAGCCTATTTAAGGCAGCTTCGGCAGCATACAGGAGGTTCAGCAGTTTTGAAGAAGAAGAATTCCTGCAGCAGCAAAAAAAAATACGGAAATAGAGAGAAAATAGCTAGATTTTGCAACAAAATAAGGAGAAAGAAGAGGAAAAAAAGAGTGGAATTAATTCTTTTGAGTTTGATTGTATCAAATACATCATTTATCCTATTCAAATACACAAGTTCACATCCATTTGAGATCAATTGCAAGGTGAAAATTTCTATTTGTTCTAGCAATTCATGTCCTATTGATTTGGGTAAATTAGATATAATTTTCATGTATCTTATTGAACAATGAATTAGGGATTATTTGCGAGGGTTCCATTGGAACAAAATTCTTCTTAATAACCCGATGATATTCATGTTTTGATTTCTTGTTTGTTGTATAAGAGGTGTATTGGGTTGTGGTTTCCTTTAATTTGCTATTTTGGATGTCGTGATATTGTTAGAATTTCCGCGTTGGTTATTTATTGTAATGTTTGATTTGTGAGTATGTAATAATCGCGGTTGTGAGCCTAGGAAAGCGACCCCGTGGTCCAAATCCGATGATGGACATGTCTTGACGTATATAGCGGGTAGGATGTAGCCTCCTTGTAACGTGTAACCGTCGGGCCTTAAAAACGACGCCAAAGCGAGAATCGGATTTAAGGCCCCATATTAGTGGAACTTGTGATTGTAGGCGTTTGGGATTATTTTGATGGCTTACATGCCCATGAATAGCCCCAATGCATTTTAATGCTTGATTTGATTTACGACACGAAATTGATTTCAAAGCTAAATGATAAGATTTTCATAAAATCAATCAAAGTAGGATATTAGAATCACGAGGTTAAAATTTGAGAAACGTTAATGAATGTCGATTCCTATATAACGAGAAAGCTAAAGAAAAAATCGTTTTCCAAAACAACACACGAAATGATTTTATAAATAATTGACGTTTTATTAAATCTTTGTGCATAGGGTGAAAGAGATCCTAGAAATTGCCCATCATTTTATGAAAGCAACGTATAGATCTCGATTCCTATTTCGACGAAGGTTTAAAACTCTTGTTTTTTTGTTAAAACGACACTTAATAAAAAATCCCATAGTTTTGGACAGTTAAAATCAAACCTTTCTCATAAAGAATAAAGCTTTCTCGGGTACATCGAAAAGACATTCCGAAGCGTACTCAAATTAAAACACGATTTTCCCTAAAATCCAAATGACTCTTTCATACAAACTCACCGCAACATTCACATAGACACACACCCACACACGCACACACACACACACACACACATTTCATGAATTAAAGGATAGGAGAAGCATCAAGATTGCGGTAACCGTGTTTCACGGAAGTCGAGGGGTGCCTAACACCTTCCCCTCACTTAAACAAGCCCCCGAACTCTATGAATCTCGATTCGCAGACCAATTAATTCGGAGTCACATATGAGCCAGCGATTTATAAAACACGAAAACTCGGATGAGTTGGTACATCCATTTCAAATATACCAACTGGCGACTCTGGTTAATTGGCTCATCATAAAACACGATCTTTCAAAACCCCGTCGACATCAATGCCGACCTTTTCCAAACGTCATCTAAATCAAAAGGCTAAAATTGGAAAAGAACTAGAAAGCGAAAACCCGGCGTCGACAGAAACATAGTCAACAACCAAGAGAATGTAAATATTACCATGCGAAACAGGAAAAGGTCCCATAAAATCAATACCCCAAACATCAAAAATCTCAACAATTAAAATAGGAGTTTGTGGCATTTGATTTCTATGTGATATGTTACCCGTTCGTTGATAATTCTCGCATGATTTACAAAATAGATATGAGTCTTTAAAAATTGTCGGCCAATAAAAACCACTTTTTAAAACCTTATGAGCAGTCTGTTTGGGTCCAAAATGACCTCCACAAGCATAGGAATGGCAAAAAGTTAAAATAGACAATGTTTCGGTATTAGGCACACATCTACGGATTATCTGATCAGCACAAAATTTCCACAAGTATGGATCATCCCAAACATAATGTCTAGCATCACTCCTAAGCTTATCCTTCTGGTTTTTAGAAAATTCATTGGGAATAAATGCACTTGCCAAATAATTAACAATATTAGCATACCAAGGTAATTCCTCCTGAATAGAAAAGAGATGCTCATCTGGAAAGGAATCATATAATGGTACTGCCTCCTCATCTCTCATCAGTCGACTCAAGTGATCTGCTACCAAGTTATCCGCTCCCTTCTTATCCTTGATTTCCAAGTCGAATTCCTGCAACAGCAGAATCCATATGATAATCCTGGGTTTAGAGTCCTTCTTGGTTAACAAATACCTGAGAGCTGCATGGTCAGAATAAACTACAACTTTAGTTCCAAGTAAATAAGATCAAAATTTATCTAAAGCAAAAACAACAGATAAAAATTCTTTTTCTGTTGTCGAGTAGTTAATCTGAGCTGCATTCAATGTTCTAGAGGCATAATAAATGGCATGGACAACTTTGTCAACTCTTTGGCCCAAAATAGCTCCGACTGCATAATTGCTTGCATCACACATTATTTCGAAGGGAATATTCCAATTTGGCGGTTGAATCACATGTGCGGAAGTCAATAGGCTCTTCAACATATCAAATGCCTTCTTGCACGCTTCATCGAACTGGAATTCCACATCTTTTTGGAGCAACTTACATAATGGCAGAGCTATTTTGGAGAAGTCTTTGTTAAACCTCCGATAGAAACCTGCATGTCCAAGAAAAGAGCGAATCTCCCGCACACTAACGGGGTAAGGCAAAGCAGACACAATATCTATCTTAGCTTTATCAACCTATAAACCTTTAGCTGACACAACATGACCAAGCACTATACCCTATTCTACCATAAAGTGACACTTTTCCCAATTAAGAACAAGGTTAGTTTCCAAGCATCTATCTAGCACACGCGTTAGATTTTCCAAACACAAGCCCAAAGAATCACCATGTACTGTGAAATCATCCATAAAGACCTCGATGTAATTTTCTAAAAGATCAGAAAAAATGCTTACCATGCATCGCTGGAAAGTACCTGGTGCATTGCAAAGTCCAAACGACATCCTCCGGTATGCAAAAGTACCAAATGGACACGTGAATGTGGTCTTTTCCTGGTCTTCGGGTGCAATCACGATCTGATTATAACCTAAAAAACCATCTAGAAAGCAATAATAAGTATGCCCCGCTAATCGTTCTAGCATTTGATCAATAAAAGGAAGAGGAAAGTAGTCTTTTCGAGTTACAGCATTTAATTTCCTGTAGTCAATACACACTCTCCATCCTATTTGTATCGGTGTGGGCACCAACTCATTATTGTCATTTGTGATGACAGTTATTCCAGACTTCTTCGGAACTACCTGTACCAGACTCACCCATTGACTGTCGGAGATGGGGTAGATTATGCCTGCATCAAGCCATTTAATCACCTCTTTCTTGACTACCTCCATCATGGGTGGATTTAATCTTCGCTGTGCTTCTCTCGTGGGCTTTGCTCCATCATCCAAAAGAATCCTATGCATGCACATCGCGGGACTTATACCTTTTATATCTGCTATCGTCCAACCAAACACTATGACATGGTCCCTTAGGACTCTCAACAATTTTTCTTCCTGCACTTGGTTAGATTACTAGCAATAATCACAGGTAAAGTTTCATTAGTCCCTAAATATGCATATTTCAAGTGAGCAGGTAAGGGTTTCAATTCTAAGATTGGAGCTTGCTCCACAGATGGTAACAGTTTTTTATAAGAAACAGGCAATTGAATTGATTGAACTGCATACTTATCTGTGAATTTTGGTAAATAGTGCAATGCAGCCACAACTTCCTTCAATTCCTGGTTTTGGTCAAATTCTTCCTCTTTATCCATGTCCAAGTTGTTAGTAATGACCATCTCCAAGCTTTCCCGGTGTACTTGTTCAAAAGATTCCTGCACCATAGAATCAATGATGTTAATGGCAAAAACATGATTAACATCACTAGGGTACCTCATTGCATCATAGATATTGAACTGAATTTTCTCTCCATCAAATTCCATGGTCAAGGTCCCATTGTGCACATCGATCATTGTCCTTGCTGTTTTCAAGAATGGCCGCCCTAGCAAGATATGCGAAGGATTTGGAGATCTGTCATCTTCCATATCCACAATGTAAAAATCTGCAGGAAATATTAACTGATTCATCTGCACTAAGACATCTTAAATTACCCCTTGAGGGTAAGTGTTAGTACGGTCAGCAAGTTGAATGATAACACTAGTTTGTTTCAAAGGTCCTAGATTTAAAGAAGCAAATACAGACAATGGCATTACATTTATTGAAGCTCCTAGATCTAGCATGGCTTTCTCAAATCTGGTATTACCTATTCTGCATGGGATTGTAACATTCCTGTATCTTTACATTTAGGGGGTATTTTTCTTTGAAGCACTGCTGACACATTCTCTCCTACAGTGACTTTTACATCATCTTTCAATTTTTTTTGTTAGTACACAATTCTTTCAAAAACTTTGCGTACCTGGGCACTTGTTTGATGGCATCCAATAGAGGAATATTTACCTCTACCTTCCTGAAGGTTTCCAAAATTTCTCTTTCATTTTCCTCCTTCTTTGAAGTCTTGTGTGTTCTAGGTGGAAACAGCAACGGTGGGGTCTTCACTGGTGTAGATTGGGTAATAATTGTCCTCGGTGTCTCAGTCGCCTCTTTATCTTTGTCCTCTTCAATTTTCGTAGCTGCTTTGGGTACTTCCAACTCTTTTCCACTCCTTAGTGTAATCGCACTAGCATTCTCCCTTGGATTGACAACTGTTTATGAGGGCAACTTTCCTGAACCTTAAGAATCCAATCTCCCCATTGTGGTGGCAAGTTGACCTATCTGATTTCCAAAGTCTTGAACAGAATTTTTCGTTTCCTGCTGGAACTGCTGTGTCTGACTCATAAATGCCTTGAACATGTCTTCCAAAGATGTTCCAGGATTTGCAGGAGCTGCCTGTCTAGGTTGATATTGGGTGAATTGGTTGAGAGCCTTGTGGGAACCCTTGTTGTCTAACCAGATACACGCTTTGCGCTGGTGGCCTATTTCCTCTATAACTAAGGTTAGGGTGATCCCTCCATCCTGGATTGTAAGTATTGGAGTACGGGTCATATTTCTACTGGGGTTGTACCTGATAGTTTCCCATCGCATTAGCTTGCTGTGCGGTTTCATCCTCTTGCAAAGTCGGACAAGAATCAGTGCTATGACCACCCATTAAACAAATCCCACACACTTTTACTGCTGGTGTATTTCCTGTAGCCATTTGCCTAACCATCGCAGTCAGATCAAAAATTTATCGTTCAAGGTTGCTCGTGGTCATCTCATTCACTCTTGCAGGTGTATGGTTATTTCTTGTCCCATACTGCTGAGAATTAGCAGCCATATTTGCAATTAGAGTCCTCGCAGCCTCTGGTGTCTTATCTACTAGTGCTCCTCCACTTGCAGCATCGATCATACTCCGATCTATTGGTGATAATCCCTCATAAAAGTACTGAATCAGGTGTTGATCGTCTATTTGATGGGGAGGACAACTGGAACACAGTTTTTTAAATCTTTCCCAATATTCATACAGTGTCTCTCCGCTGAACTGTTGAATACCGCATATCTCCTTTCTGATGTTGGCAACTCTTGAAGCAGGAAAGTACTTCTCCAAGAACAACCTTTTCATGTCATTCCATGACTGTATTGACCTTGAAGGAAGATAGTACAGCCAGTCTTTCGCTAGATCTCCCAATGAGAATGGAAATGCCCTTAGCTTGATTTGATCCTCAGTTACTCCATGTGGCTTCATAGTGGAACACACCACATGGAATTCCTTCAAGTGCTTGTACGGATCCTCACCTGTAAGACCACGAAAAATAGGCAAAAGATGAATTAGTCCCGATTTAAGTTCAAAAACAGCAGTTAAAGTAGCATATTCAATGCACAAGGGTTGCTGATTAAGATTAGGAGTGGCTAATTCTTTGAGTGTTCTATTGTTATTTGGCACCGCCATTTCTTCTTCCTCCTCTGAATCGGTGGATGATGTATTTGACAGTAATTCAAGTGCTATGTTGAGTCCCGGTGATGGAACTTCGTCTAACTCTGCAGTGATGCCTCGAACTTGACGAGCTTCTTTCTTTAGCCTGCGTGCAGTTTTCTCAATTTCTGGATCAAAATTCAAATCACCGGATTGAGAGGATCGTGCCATAAACTACAACAATAAACAAAAATAAAATAAAATAAAATAAAATGAAGAATAAATAAAGATAAATAACACTTCCCCGGCAACGGCGCCAAAATTTGGGAGCTGTCGTTTTACACTCCAAAATTAATACCTTACTAACACTCTACTAGCACAAAACTTAGTATAATGACAAGCAAGGATCGATCCCACAGAGAAGTGAATTAATCTTTTACTTATTCTAGTATTCCTATTATTTCTATGAATGGGGGTTTTAAGTTTGATTCACTAAGCTAACAAAAGTAATTGAGAATAATCAATGAATAAAAAGCATCAGCTCTTCAGTTCAGTATCACCTTATCATAATTATGGAAAAGTCAGGTTTAACAATATTTATCCTTCAATGAGATTAATAACCCTAGATAACCGCAATCGCTAATTATCCGAAATTCTCCTTATATGTAAATCAAATGTGACAATCGCCTCAAGAGACTCTAACTATCATATAACCTAGAACTATCAGTCTAGATTTAATATAACAGCAGCATGAAGAATTAGAGAATTAGGTTATTCCAAGCAACAATTACACAATCAGGAATTATTTAACTTGCCTTCTAATAACCTTAATAATATTCAAAAGCTTGTCCACAATCAAATACTATCAATTGCTACCTATGATCAGATATAATATCGTTTACTTAATACTATATCTTAATCTAGCAGATGATATTAATCAAATCAATTCAATTGGCCAAATCAAATCAAAAGATTAAATAACATATAATCTGTGACGCCCCCAAATCCAGGTATCTTCAGAACCCGAGTCTGGTGCTTCATGATACAACTCAATCAATTCAATTCTTATCGGCATAAGTGTAATCTCTATTTTATTAAAATATATAAATTCATGATATAATTTGATTATGAAGTCTTGTAATGAATTCGCTATAAATTAAATTTCATGAGCAAGTTAATTCACTTAATTAAATCGGTGAATTAAGGTAATATTTAAATTATGGTTAAATATAGTAAACTAATATATTTAATAAATAGAACTAAATTGTTGAAGACAATTTATGGGAATAAGAAGATGATTAAATTTAAATATACAAAATTTGTTATATATATTAAATAATTAAATTAAGATAGTTAATTGAATATTAACTATTTTAATTGGTCAGTTATATTGAATAAATAGAACTAAAATAATTTATGGAATTAAATTATTTTAGTATAGAGGAATTATTTCATTGGATAAATTATTTTAATTGGTTCGTTACATTAAATGTGTTATTTTATTAATTCCACTCTTGTTGGAAGGAATATGTAATTATAATACATAAGTTATTTTATGTTGAGGTATTGAAAGTGTAATGTATTGTATATATATGACGTAACATTATTATGCTGGGAGTTATGATATAAGTTAAAGCATACAAACTACTGATTCACTTTAAAAGGAAAGCATGAGCTGTAGTCATTTAAGCATGAGATGTTAACTTTTGGTAAGGACACTTAGCATATTTAATGGAATGAGAGAACACGTGTCTTTCATAGAAATTAAAGGATAGGAAAGATTATCCCTCCTTCCACAGGTAGCAAAAGCTACACAGAGAAAAAAAAAACATTACGCTAGAGGGAGGAGAAAATTTTGTTGGTTTCGGGTGGAGTGATATGAGCAAATTGTGAGTAAGAAGAGGAGTAATCATGATAAGAATGTTGGGCATAATACCAATTTCTTGAGAAATTATCTTAATTTGAACCAATGCATATCAGGGGTATCATATATGAACCTCGCTGGAGCTTCCCTAAAGGTACATTTCAGTTCATAAACTATCCAACATAAAGAACTCCTAAGTTCTACCCGAAATCTCACCAAATTAAAAGAAGACAGTATAAGAGAATTGTTTCTAATTGATTGTTGAGGAAATAGTAGAATTAATTTCATCGTGGAAGGGGGATTATTCAGCCATAAATAAGCTGAGTAGGAAATTCAACCAACCAAACAACAAAGAAGAGTATAAAACTACTACTTCTTCTTTTTCTTTAAATTAAAGAATTGAATGTTATTAATTGTTATTGGTTGTCTGGTTGTGGGAGTGTAAATTGAACTGGGAATCATGGAGGATTCATGATATAAGGTGGATTATATGGAGATTATGTGTTAATGTGCTTGAAGTTTATGAAGTCAGGATTTTCAAAGCATGCATTCTATGTGTTTGGGGAAATGCCTAAATGAGATTATTTTGATTAAAATATATAAATTCATTATCCATTGTTGAGGTTTTATGTGCCAAGATGAAATATAATTTAACTCAAGTGGTTTGGATGTTTTGAATGCATTCAAAATGGTGATATATATGATCAATATGATATATATATGCATTATTATGAATATGTAATATAATGTAGGTATTAATTGATACATATGATATATATATTTAAGTTATCAGTATGTATATACATTATATGTATATTACTGTGTGTACATATTGTAACTTATATTGATATTGAATACAGTTATAATCAAACATCAAACAACATATTATAACTAAGCAGTATTACATATCACTGTAATATACATAATTATAGTTTTTTTTTCTTCCTTATGGAATGATGTTCAGGTTCCTTATTTGGTAACCAAAATCGAGTTCCCCTGCAAATGGGTCATTTTCCTACAATAGAAATTACTAGAAAAGTATTAGATATGTTGATTTTTAAGCCATATTTGATATGTTATGTAGTTATATGTTTAATCCTAATTTTTGTGAAGCTTATATTGGTTATATGGAATGTAATTTAAAATATAGATTAACCTATATTTGGAATAATAAATCCAACTTGGCTAAAATTAAAGATTTGAAATATTAATCTAGAATGTACGAGTTTTGAACAAAATTCGTAAAACGAGTTGGATATCAACTGTGTGATAATTTTATTTATATTACATAGGTGTTACAAGAGACGATAACGTTACGAATTCAACGAGTAGAAGCAATAAGAATGACTACAAGCGATAGTGAAAACGACGAAAGGCAAGTTTTTCAGAACTTGTTGTTGTGTTACGTGCATATTTTTGATATTATATGCAATGCTTGTGAACTTGCTTTATTGTGCATTCCATGCAATAATGATTTGAGTTAAATGCTTTATGTGAACTATATAAATTGAGAAATGCGAAACTTGAATTTTATGAAGCATGTATGAAATGTACTGCATGAAAAACATGAAACATATATAAAATGCGAACAATGAAACATGTAAAGTATGTTTGAAATGTGAATTACGTGTTATGTGATAACAGTTAAACTTGCTGGGCAACGCAGTTGCTCATTCTTGCTATAAATAAATTGTTTCAGCAAAACCGAGAAATCTGGAGGTTACGCTAACGACAAAGGAAAAAGGAATGCTTAAGGAGTAGAAGCACTTAATTTAATCAATAGGTAATGTTATTAATGAAATAGTTGTTGTATTAATTATTTTGAGTCAAGGATGTTTGTATTAATTATAATATTAGTACCAACTTATTATTGTAAATAATATTAGAAGATGTTTTGTACTATTAAAGGTTAGAAAACCTGGGATAAGATTGAGATGTATTTTAATAAAATAGAGATTACACTTATGCCGATAAGAATTGAATTGATTAAGTTGTATCGTGAAGCACCAGACTTGGGTTCTGAAGATACCTGGATTTGGGGGCATCACAAGTTGGTATCAGAGCTATAAGCACGAATGTTGTGAAGAGCCCCGAGCCTCTCGCTGGTGACGACCCGAAAATGGGAAGGCACCGAAGCCAGACTCTCCGTAGGGGACGCCGAGCGAGTCGGTAGCAAACTGATAGGTACCAGTGTGAGGTGCTATGGTTGAAGCACCATGTTCGTTACATAATCACTTAAAACAGATTATTAGAATAAACCTCATGCAAGAAGGAATAAATAAATAAAACCTGATTAAACCATTAATTATGAAAAAGGTTCAACATCCCTTAGAACTGAAAGTAAAAGTTTAGCCTGACATGCCTTCAATCTCCTCCAATTAGGGTTATAATTGTAGTTGTCAAGATGTCCCTAATAATAAACTAAAAACATCTATTTATAGCCCTAAGATAATATCCTAAGTCTCTAAGAATTAAGAATCCAATCTGAAATAGAAATCCTTAAAAATTACAAAAAGTCAAAGCTGGTCAAACTTGGTCAACTCCGCCTTTCTCGCCGGGGCGAGAATTTTTGTACTGAGTTTCTCGCCGGGGCGAGAAACTCTAGAGAGGTCTGGGCCGGGGCGAGATCTGGATCGGCTGGGGCGAAAACGGACAGAGCACTTCTCGCCGGGGCGAGAAATCTTAGTACAAAGTTCTCGCCGGGGCGAGAACCTTAAAATTTCTAACTTTTCAACTTTTTCTCGTTTAAGCTCCGATTTTCCATCTTTTTCCACTCTTGACCCTGAATTCTCCTGAAATCAATAATCAACCTAATAAGTGCATATACACAATAAAACATGCAATAAACTAGATATAAAGGAATAAAAATAAATGAATAATATGCACTTATCAAATTTTCTCTCCCGTAAATCTCTTCTCCAGATCTATACAGAATAAACCTAGAACAGATTTGTTTGTGAACTCTTTTCCATACTAATTGTTAAAACTGATGACATGTTTTATTTTTTGCCTGTTTTAGTGTTTCCTTCAAAGTCTATGAGTACAAGAATCCACTTTATTGCCATTGTACATGGTGTCTAGTGAAAAAATAACTTGACAATGAATAACTTATCTGTTGTGATGAATTGAAACTCTGCATATAAAACTTTCAAGTATAGTGAAATGATTATCAATGAATAAGATATATGGATTGCTTGAAAATATTACCTGTTGTTGTTTTCTCTATGTCTCTCAGAAATGCAGGCTTGCAAGGTTACTATTATACATTGGAAATGTTGTTATTCGTATCTATTTGTGTCTTCAATCTTTTTGTACAATGTGTTGTGTTTCTGTGATATCTGTAACAGTAATCTGATTATTACTTGAAGAAAAACGATCTGAGTTTTTAAGTTATGTCATCAAGACAAGCCAGTACATTATTTTGAAGTTTGCTTGGGATTGGTTATAGCTTGAAGAGATGAAGATTGTGATTTTGCTTGATTTTTACGCTTTTGTAGTTAATGTGTTTATTTGGTCAAGGCACTAAAGAGTGGTGTTTACTGCAATGCATACTCTTGTGATATGGAAGAAAGTGAGGAGAGATGGCCATAATCGATTTTGTTTAATTTTCCTTTCGAGTGTTCCTGCAATGAGAGCAGGGATAGCCCAAAAATGCATGCTGCTCCAATTTTAGATTTTTTTATTTTGATTTGTAGGAGAGAGGCGAGGGAACCGAGTTTTAATTGAACTGTAGTTATATCAATAACCTTAAAGACCATTCAGCAGATCTATAATTAGGTAATAGCAGTGTACAAAATTTATATTCAGCTTAGCTTTTAAAATTATTTGCAACTGATGTTACTAGTTATGAGAACATTGGTTGTTGCTAGTGTGGTTGGAACTAATAAAGCCATTTTAGGGCTTAGTCATTTGGTAATTGTTTGAGTTGTTGTGGATGGATTGCTGGGTTCTGCTGAATCAAACTGTGGCCAACTAAATATCAAAATTTTCATTAAAATTTCTTTAGTTCTGCTCAATATTACCTGCTTTGCCTCTAGCATAATGAGTTTATCTATTGCTGTCTAATTAACTTGAGAAAGCTGAATTGAGAAGTTTATGATTTGCTAGATGCTAATTTGAAGTTGATGAGATGTGAGGAAGTGGATGAGATGTGAGCAGAGTTGCTTAAGGAGGAACTATTTGGTGCAAACCATTACTTTAAGCCTTAATTGAGTTCCAGGAAATATCAGGGGACAGGAAATAATAAAAATGCTCTCCTTGGACTTTAAAAGTATTTTGGTATTTCCCTACATGTCTAAAACCTTAGGTTCTCTGTGGAGGCTTTACTGTATTTATATATATACTCATTATCATCTTCTAATTGTTAGCAATTACATGCATTTCTAATGGCTATTTCTCTCATATAAGTCTCAAAAGTGTAAAATATTAAAACTGATTATTATTTGTGTGTTACATAAAGGTGAATTACATAACAAGCAGCAGCAACATGAGCAATGAAAAAGCAGCAACGTCGTCATTGAAAGGGGAAGTAGAAGGCCTGGCAGTGGTGGTGGGGAGAATAGGATCAAGCCCACCAAACTGTGAGCATAAATATTATGGATGTATTCAATATAGTTGTAATTATATTGAAAAGTGAATTTGAAACTGTAAACGTATGGTATTATTGGGATGTATTTTGAAACTTAGAATGTTTGATATATTTTGGTTAAAAATGAGAATTTAGAGTTTTTTTAGCTATATCATGGCATTGACAGTCCTTGTTTGGTATTGACACAATTAATATTGTAGGTACTTGTGTAATGTGTGTAATGTGTAATGTGTAAAACAACACATTTTTTAGGAAAAAATTGTTGTGTAATGTGTCAAACTACAACGTTTTTTTTTAAAAAAAACGTTGTGTAATGTATCAAACTATAACGTTTTAAAAGCGTTGTATAAGGGTGTCAAATAGATGACACCCTTAACCACGACGTTTTTCTGATAGAAACCACAACGTTTTTTACGCGTTATCTATTTACTGTTTTGTAGTAGTGTTTAATTTAATATATGTTGTTTATAAATGATTTTAGGAGTATCAAATCTATGAAACTATGTTTAATTAGAGTTTAGAAATTTACAGAGAAGAAAAATATGAATATGGCTTAAATGTATGAAAATTTATGCTTAAATTGCATGTCAATCTATAAATTGGTGATGGATTATTGTTATGCGTTTAAAAACGAAAACAACGGAAGTTGAACGGACCAAATTGGTTGAGAAACGAATCCGTAACGATTGATTGCGCTAAATTTGTACAAGTTTGTAAAACTAGTGTGAATTGGGATTTTTAAGCTTTTAGATTGGTTGTTTACGTTATTTAAAATGTTAGAATCATTGTATACATGTTGGGTATTGATTCTACAAAGATTATAATATTTGGGTATGTCTAATTTGCTGATAAAATGAAGAAATTTCGTGTTTTTGGGTTGGAAATTCTGCAGTTCGCGAACTACAGAATCTAGAATTCATGAACTCGCCCCGGCAAGCGCATTAAGCTAAATTTCTCGCCCCGGCGGTGTCTCGCCCTGGCGAGAGTTTTGTACTGAGTTTTCTCACCCCGGCGAGGTCTCGCCCCGGCGAGCTTATTGTTAAGGAAATTCTCGCCTCGGCGAGAGTTTTGTGAAGGAATTCTCGCCCCGGCGAGCTCAATGCAGGAAATGTTATTTTATTTTTTTTTCTTTGTAGTCATGCTATGTTACCCTATGCATGTTTAAAACTTATATTAATGTACTGAATGATTACCAAGATATTGAATTGGATGTTAAGCATATATCACTGAGTATAAATATAGAGATTGATGAACCTTAACTTAACGTTGGGTTTTAGGAATTCTTAAGGATGATATTGTTATATTAAGCTTACAACTTCTGAAGTGAGATTGATAACCGGAAAACAATCGAGTTATTAAAATAAAAATTAGACGAGAGTGAATCCTGAAGTGATAACACTATTGTAACTAATCATCGATACTGCTTATAAACAGAATGTGTAGATTATTTTCTAAGTGTTGTCATGTGACTAATAAATGATGTACATGATTATATATATCGTGTAGGATACGTGAAGTGCAGATAAGTATAAGCTAATTATGGTAATCGGTAATCTACGAACCAGACAAGTCTTTCAGTTCCTATTTGTTATGTGCACTAAATGATTAACTGTTTAAATCTATGATGTATAAAGCATGTTGTATTTTATATATGTTGCAATTATGAAACGACAAAGTCAAAATATGACTACGTTCGTTAAGTAAAGAATGCTGATTGAGTTATGGAACTCAATCTTTATTTGATATGTATTGATCATTATGTATGATATGTTTAGTCAAATGTTTATGATTTAGATGATGAGCATGTTATCTATGTGTTATGCGATTCATACAAACTGTTAGATTTTGCTGAGCTGTCGAGCTCATTCTTGCAAATAACCACTTTTGCAGGTTAAAGATACAAGGTAAAGTTAAGTGCTGCTTGAATGGCATGATTCAAATGTAATGCATGCAGATTAAGTGTTGTAGCTTAAAATTAATATTTTTGAATCATAAATAAGGTTCTGAAAAATGTATTTGATGATGTAATAAGTGTAACAGATGTAGAGTTGTTAAATTTGTATTGAGTTGTAAATTTAATTTTATCCGTTGTATAAAGGGTATTGAATCTAGAAGTTTTATCTTTATTATAACTCTGATGAAGCGAATCATTACGCAAATATGATTCTAGAATATGTAAATGATAAAAGGTTGTGATTCAGGGAAAGCAAAGAAAGAAAACTGAAAAGTTTTTATTTATTCTGCATTTTATTAAGTTTATTATCGATTAATGATGTAAAGTTAGAATATAGATGTATTGTTAACGACCGAAGTCAAGAGTTGGAATGTATGAATTTTGGGGTCGTTACAGTTGGTATCAGAGCTGATAGGTTAGAAACCTTAGGTACGAGTACCTTAGGCTATAACCTTAGAGAAGAGAGGTGAAGATGATAGAGTTTCGAGAATAATAAGTTAAGTATGATTATGGTACAATCATACTCTTTAATGGTTGATGTATGGTATCTGAGCTAAACAATTCCTTCAGAGAGCAAAGGTTGATACGAACTAGCAACCGATCCAACTCACTGTGAAAGACAGTGTAGACGAGACGGAAACTAGTTTGTTGGTTATTTGTGGGAAACCACTCAGGTGCTGTACTGAACACTGTTAGAGACTCGATGTGTATCAAGTATAGAAATATGGATGCGTATGATTAAAAAGTGATTCTTTTTATATAGGTAGATGCATGAGATGAGTTAAGTCCTAGAAACGTTACAAGAAGAAGATGCGAATGACGCGAAGTAACTCGAATAAAATAGTGAATGATATGAATGAAGTTAGAGAATCTTAAAGAAAGAATTGATATATAAACAAGAAAATTCAAAGAAGAATCTTGAAGAGTTATATAAGATGAGAACCAGGAGTTACCTGACTCCAGTAATAAAGATGGTGATAATAAATAGACGATATCTATAAGATGAGAATAATATAATGATAAGGATGAACAAGTAGAGTTTAGAGAATTCATGTGAGACAAGATTATGATAAAATAATTAGGTTCAAAGAAGAACCTGAAAAGCTAAAAGAACAGGGAACACCTGAGTTGATTAATCATAAGATAACATGATTAAAGAGAAGAAGAAAGAAGATCGTAGGATGAGACAATCATAAGATAAGAAAGAATCGTAAGAAGAGTTGATGATAGAATGAGAACACGACGTGATCTGCTAAAGTTGTAAAATGTCAGAGGATTTTAAATGATTGAATAGTTATAGCATGACGCTATAAAGAGATGTACTATGAAATAGTACGAGGTAAACTCACGAGGAGTTATGGATGATGAAATACGAGAAATTCGTATCAAACAAAGAGTTAAGTTAAGAGCAAGATGAAATTAAGTGGGATTTCAATTGAGGACTCATGTTAGTGGCTGAGTTGTACGATTCCTGGTATGGGACGGAATTTGTGCTTGGTTTGAAAACTACTTAGCTTCCTATATTAATATAGTGGTTGAGTTGAACAAATCCTGGTATGGGACGGGATTTATCCATGGTTTAACAACCGCTCAGCTTCCTATGTTGATTAGTGGTAGAGTTGGTTCGACAACCACTTAGCTTCCTATATTGATAATCATTGAAATACTGGTGTCGCACTATCGATATACTTATGAGGAGAAGGTGATTCTTTTCTCATAATTATATTTGATAGTTAGAGAATATTAAGATTAGGTACGGTTCTTAAAACTCATACTTATGGTAGGTTCGTGACTCATACTTGTATGGTAGAACCCCTCAGCGAATGGACGATTTTGGTCTGACTAGGATAAGTTCCTAAACCCATATGATTGTGGTAAGTTCTTGAATTTCCAAATTGTGGTAAGTTTGATGAACTATATTGGGTATAGAAAAGTTATGGTATAGAGAGCATTGATGATATTGAAGAATGAGAGAATGATTGAGTAATGAAGCAATAGAGTAAAGATTGAAGTTGATGGAGAGAAATGGAGATTCTAAATCTTCTAGCTATGCTAGATTTTCGAAATTTATTGACATCGTGCTGATATTGGCAATTTTGTGTTCTCAAAAATATATTGGGTCAATGTTTGAACCAATGAGTTTTAAAAAGAAGCTATTATTCGTACGTCTATGCTAATTGTTTCAGCTAGATAAAAATGATTTGAAATTATCAAAATATATTTTGAATGATGGAGTCATCAATGCAACTGAACCTAGTGTTGGATGTGATCGAAGGATCGTCAGCCCACTATGGTATGATGTAGTATGACAAAGTCCTAAAATGACGGCATCATCAACGCACTATTAAGACGGTACGGTATCATGACGTCATAAAAGAATTTTTTTTTTCTGTTAAGTTATGAAAAGATATGCCAATTGAGTTGGCTAAAAATGTTTTGACTAATGTCCGAATTATTGTTCAAGGTCTATGCCAATTGATTCGGCTAGACAACTATTGAAAGGTGTTTATGAAGTTCAAGCATTCTTTGAGAATTTATGCCAAACAAGTTTATTCTGGTGCGAAATTCGTATTAAGTCTGAGGTGAACCAACCCTGTAATGGGGGATACGTAATAGCGTTAATATGTATGTGCACAATACATAGTACGAAGGGCTGATCACTTAGAGTACGAGAAGAGATGGTCCATAGTCTTTGACTGTTAAAGGTTACAGTAGAAATATCTATTAACCTAGGACAAGGTTCAAGTCTTTACGACTCCTCAACAGGATATTGAAAGTTTTTGAATGAATCTTTAAATTCCTGAGTTATCCATACTGCTTCCCAATTATTGAACAATTGTAGAAGATTCTTATTCTTTTGAAAGGTGGAAGTGGAAAGAAAATATTCCTTAAGAAGGGATAGGTTATAGAATATGGCATGTGTTGATAAGTAAACAAAATATAATAAATCCAAGAAGGAATGAAATTTCAGAAAGGGAAGAGATAAATTTAGCTAATGATGAGTAATGATGAGAAATTTTAAAAGAGGAAGATGTGAAGAATGCGATGATCTTAAAAAGATCCCTAGAGAAAGAATTTGGTGTAGAACCCAATGAATAAGTAGAGATTAACGTAAAGTCCATTTTGATAAATGGAAGGAACGAATATTAGTAAATCAAAATTTTGATGTCGAAATTCTTAGAAGAAGGGGTAAATGTGATATCCCGAGTATTTATACGATGCTAAATCAGGATGTTTTATGATTACAATGAGTATGGTATGCAATGATCCTTAGAAAAAGGAAATGAATGCGTTAAAGGGTTAAAGAATATATAACACTCGAAGTGTTCCGAGTTTAAGTGAAGGTGATGAGATAAAACCTACACTAAGGTAACGCGTCGAAGTTATTCGACGATAATTGTGAAAACCGAGTAAGGGAGGTTTCATTGATTCCGAGGACGGAATACTTATAAGGAGGGAAGGATATGAAAACCTAGATTTTCAGAAATTATTAAATAAGAATTTAATAAATAAAAAATTCTTATTATGAGACGTTTTGAGTTTTGAGTATGTGTATATATGTTTCATATTGTGAAATATGTGATTTGATGTGAAGATAATTATATATTCGTGTATTTGGGAAAAGAGGTTTAATAGTTAATTAAAACATTGAATGAAGTGAAGGAAATTGATACGAAAAAGATATTTACTGAATATTAGTAAGTTGAGGATTATATTATGAAATAATATAATCTAATTGTTATGTCTTGTGGGCAATAGAATTGTTATGGATTAAATTTCATGGATAATGAGAGTAATTCACTTAAATGAAGATATTTTAATAAAATGAGTAAGTAACGTGTTACATATAGTATAACATGTTAATGTGGTATGATTGTGAATCTCGTAGATTAAAATATTTATCGAATAAATATTTGATGGAGGTTATTGTAGAATAATTTAATTAAGCGTGTTAATATTAAGTAAATTGATGATAAACAATTTTAGTATTAGTGCGTATTTTATTACGCGAGTAATGTTCTAATTTAATTTAATAATAAAATTAGAGGAGTAATGATTTATTAAAGGAAATTATAACTATAATTGTCTAATTGGAGATTATAAATTTTGTTAGTAAGATTTAATTAGATTTATTAATATAATAAGTTTAATTAAAGTAAAGTGTGACGAAATATCATATAGTAAGAAGAAATGTTAAAATAAAGAGAAAAAGGGATTTTTGAGTTGATGCCAAACAAGGCCTTGAGGCCTTTGGCTTTCTTAACCGCTGAAACTCCTAACTAGAGGATACGTAAAGTTGTCAGCATATTTTGATAAAAAAAATATACAGAGGAGAGGAGGAGGGAATTGGGAGAGAAAGCTTTGAGAGAAATCAAAGAAGAGGAAGAAGATTAATCAAGCTTCTTTAATCATCTAGCTAATTAAAGGTAATCAATTTAGTTTAAAAGTTTTTAGTTCTTAGTTTTGTTTTCTAAGTTCTTTGTAATTGAAGTTCTATGGTTAAATTTGTTGAAAAATCAGTTTCATATGTATTGAGTTTGTTTCACTAGTACAAAGTAGTAAATAGACAACACTTAAACCACAACGTTTTTTTAAAAAATGTTGTGGTATTATTTTACATGACGTTTTTTTGAGAAAGTGTTGTAGTTGGGTATACAAAAACGTAGGGGCAATTTTTGATTTTAAAATTATAACGTTTTCTTTCAAAAAACGTTGTCTATGTAAAAAACACGGAGGAAAAAACACGACATAACAAATAGCTCCCTCTCTCTCCTTCTTCCCGATCTCGGCTAAAGCTATCAGTCATTTTTTTCCCCAAAAACTCGATCCTCTCTACTCCCCTAAATCTCTTACAGCCAGCCCTAAATCTCTCGTACCCAACCATAAATCTCATACCCAACCCCTAAATGGCCAACAACGATCGAAAAGGAAAAGGAATCTAAATGGTTTACAACAATACGATAGATTATATAAGCGAGCACTACGTGAGTCTTGGATCGGAGACCAATCGCAGCCGACGCTTGCTTCACCGCCTCCATCGCGTATTCAACCTGGAATAACCTCCCCGCTGGACTCCATGTCGTCACGTCCGTAAATCTCCATCGCGTATTATAAGTCAGGCATATAATTTTCTCTCCCGTAAATCTCTTCTCCAGATCTATACAGAATAAACCTAGAACAGGTTTGTTTGTGAACTCTTTTCCATACTAATTGTTAAAACTGATGACATATTTTATTTTTTGCCTGTTTTAGTGTTTCCTTCAAAGTCTATGACTACAAGAATCCACTTTATTGCCATTGTACATGGTGTCTAGTGAAAAAATAACTTGACAATGAATAACTTATCTGTTGTGATGAATTGAAACTCTGCATATAAAACTTTCAAGTATAGTGAAATGATTATCAATGAATAAGATATATGGATTGCTTGAAAATATTACCTGTTGTTGTTTTCTCTGTGTCTCTCAGAAATGCAGGCTTGCAAGGTTACTATTATACATTGGAAATGTTGTTATTCTTATCTATTTCTGTCTTTAATCTTTTTGTACAATGTGTTATTTTCTGTGATATATGTAACAGTAATCTGATTATTACTTGAAGAAAAATGATCTAAGTTTTTAAGTTATGTCATCAAGACAAGCCAGTACATTATTTTGAAGTTTGCTTGGGATTGGTTATAGCTTGAAGAGATGAAGATTGTGATTTTGCTTGATTTTTACGCTTTTGTAGTTAATGTGTTTATTTGGTCAAGGCACTAAAAAGTGGTGTTTACTGCAATGCATACTCTTGTGATATGGAAGAAAGTGAGGAGAGATGGCCATAATCGATTTTGTTTAATTTTCCTTTCGAGTGTTCCTGCAATGAGAGCAGGGATAGCCCAAAAATGCATGTTGCTCCAATTTTAGATTTTTTTGTTTTGATTTGTAGGAGAGAGGCGAGGGAACCGAGTTTTAATTGAACTGTAGTTATATCAATAACCTTAAAGACCATTCAGCAGATCTATAATTAGGTAATAGCAGTGCACAAAATTTATATTCAGCTTAGCTTTTAAAATTATTTGCAACTGATGTTACTACTTGTGAGAACATTGGTTGTTGCTAGTGTGGTTGGAACTAATAAAGCCATTTTAGGGCTTAGTCATTTGGTAATTGTTTGAGTTGTTGTGGATGGATTGCGGGGTTCTGCTGAATCAAACTGTGGCCAACTAAATATCAGAATTTTCATTAAAATTTCTTTAGTTCTGCTCAATATTACCTGCTTTGCCTCTAGCATAATGAGTTTATCTATTGCTGTCTAATTAACTTGAGAAAGCTGAATTGAGAAGTTTATGATTTGCTAGATGCTAATTTGAAGTTGATAAGATGTGAGGAAGTGGATGAGATGTGAGCAGAGTTGCTTAAGGAGGAACTATTTAGTGCAAACCATTACTTTAAGCCTTAATTGAGTTCTAGGAAATATCAGGGGACAGGAAATAATAAAAATGCTCTCGTTGGACTTTAAAAGTATTTTGGTATTTCCCTACATGTCTAAAACCTTAGTTTCTCTGTGGAGGCTTTACTGTATTTATATATATACTCACTATTATCTTCTAATTGTTAGCAATTGCATGCATTTCTAATGGCTATTTCTCTCATATAAGTCTCAAAAGTGTAAAATATTAAAACTGATTATTATTTGTGTGTTACATAAAGGTGAATTACATACCAAGCAGCAGCAACATGAGCAATGAAAAAGCTGCAACATCGTCATTGGAAGGGGAGGTAGAAGGCCTGGCAGTGGTGGTGGGGAGAATAGGATCAAGCCCACCAAACTGTGAGCATAAATGTTATGGATGTATTCAATATAGTTGTAATTATATTGAAAAGTGAATTTGAAACTGTAAACGTATGGTATTATTGGGATGTATTTTGAAACTTAGAATGTTTGATATATTTTGGTTAAAAATGAGAATTTAGAGCTTTTTTAGCTATATCATGGCATTAACAGTCCTTGTTTGGTACTGACACAATTAATATTGTAGGTACTTGTGTAATGTGTGTAATGTGTAATGTGTAAAACAACACATTTTTTAGGAAAAAATTGTTGTGTAATGTGTCAAACTACAACGTTTTTTATAAAAGAAACGTTATGTAATGTATCAAACTATAACGTTTTAAAAGCGTTGTATAAGGGTGTCAAATAGATGACACCCTTAACCACGACGTTTTTCTGATAGAAACCACAACGTTTTTTACGCGTTATCTATTTACTGTTTTGTAGTAGTGTTTAATTTAATATATGTTGTTTATAAATGATTTTAGGAGTATCAAATCCATGAAACTATGTTTAATTAGAGTTTAGAAATTTACAGAGAAGAAAAATATGAATATGGCTTAAATGTATGAAAGTTTATGCTTAAATTACATGTCAATCTATAAGTTGGTGATGGATTATTGTTATGTGTTTAAAAACAAAAACAACGAAAGTTGAACGGACCAAATTGGTTGAGAAACGAATCCGTAGTGATTGATTGCGCTAAATTTGTACAAGTTTGTAAAACTAGTGTGAATTGGGATTTTTAAGCTTTTAGATTGGTTGTTTACGTTATTTAAAATGTTAGAATCATTGTATACATATTGGGTATTAATTCTACAAAGATTATAATATTTGGGTATGTCTAATTTGCTGGAATTCATGAAGCTCGCCCCGACGAGCTCATTAAGCTAAATTTCTCGCCCTGGCGGTGTCTAGCCCTGGCGGTGTCTCGCCCCGGCGAGAGTTTTGTACTGGGTTTTCTCGCCCCGACGAGTTCCCGCCCCGGCGAGCTTATTGTTAAGGAAATTCTCGCCTCGACGAAGGCTCGTCCCGGCGAGAGTTTTGTGAAGGAATTCTCGCCCCGACGAGCTCAATGCAGGAAATGTTATTTTATTTTTTTTTCTTTGTAGTCATGCTATGTTACCCTATGCATGTTTAAAACTTATATTAATGTACTGAATGATTACCAAGATATTGAATTGGATGCTAAACATATATCACTGAGTATAAATATAGAGATTGATGAACCTTAACTTAACGTTGGGTTTTAGGAATTCTTAAGGATGATATTGTTATATTAAGCTTACAACTTCTGAAGTGAGATTGATAACCAGAAAACAATCGAGTTATTAAAATAAAAATTAGACGAGAGTGAATCCTGAAGTGATAACACTATTGTAACTAATCATCGATACTGCTTATAAACAGAATGTGTAGATTATTTTCTAAGTGTTGTTATGTGACTAATAAATGATGTACATGATTATATATATCGTGTAGGATACGTGAAGTGCAGATAAGTATAAGCTAATTATGGTAATCGGTAATCTACGAACCAGACAAGTCTTTCAGTTCCTATTTGTTATGTGCACTAAATGATTAACTGCTTAAATCTGAAAGTAGTATGCACACAAGCCAATCATATTTGATATGATGTAGCATATACTTTGTAATCTTATTCGTTTGTAAAAGGCATTTTACATTATCTACATAGTGCTGTTATATTAAATGTGATAAACCCATAGTTTTGAGCAATGCTTTTAGAATCATGATGGTGATCATGCTAATGAGATCTAAATTCTAGATAGCTCAAAAACTAAAATCGTTCCTAATCGATGGATTACTAAAAAGGGGATTAGTGAATCCGGATAGATTAGTACATACGTTGATTGCTCTTATGAAGAGGATGATTGATCTCATAATCATTTGTGTGGAGACACTAAAGCAAGTATGTAGGTGCTTATTAGAGAATAAGTTCACTGAACGTGGCTCGCTAAGGAATACCTAATGGAGTTTTACTCGCCTGTCAATAGGAATTCCTCTAGTGATAGTAGTACAAGTGATCCTTGGACTTGAGATCATCATAGTATCTTGTGTATGATGAGTTATACTTTGACATGTCCCTTAAGACCCTTAGGGTATATCAAAGGGTATGATTGGGTATAATAAGTTATACATGGAGATAGGTGAATGATCAACAAAGAATCTACCATTTCTAGTAAAAGGAGAGAATGTCCTATGTGATTCGATAAATGACGACTCAGAAGTCTTTGGCCAAAGCAGAATGAAATTAGAAAGGAGTTTCTAATTTGCATTATCAGAGTTGTGCATTTGAGAATCGAAATACATATAATTAAATAAAATAAGACTTGACAGTAATTCCATGTCTTATATTTAATTGGGACATTGTATGGTAGAAGGATTGAATTGTACGGTAACTATTCACTGAAAGGTTCTTTTGTGATTAATGTTGAAATCTATATTATCTGGAAAGTCGTTGATCGCTAAGGGGGCTTACCCTTATTGTAGAATAAATATTATTTATTTAAATGAATTAAATAGTTTAATTTATTTATTTAAATAAGATTAGAATTGTTCTAATTAATTTATTCACAACCGGTTTAATATGGAGAACCTAAAGGGTCACACCGCAAAAGAAAAATATTTATTTAAGAAGTAAATGGCATAATTGTAATAATAAGTTAAGTGTATTTAATTTAATCTATGGGATAGAATAAATTAAATAGCTTAATATTTATTATTTAATATTTTGGAAATATTAAATATAAATTAATAAGAAGAGTCTTATTATTATTATTATTACAATTACTATTATTTAATTCCTAATAGGGATTGGGAATTAATTAATAGAAGTACTCTCTCATGAATTTCTAATTGGATTAGGAGTTCAATTAATTAAAGGAGTTTAATTAAAATAAAAACCCTAATCCTAAATAGTTTAGGAGGGTTCCCTATATCTATAAATAAGAGGAGTCTTATCATATTTTGGGGTTAGACAATTTACACACTCTTCCATGAGAATTGGAGAGAGAGAGTACTTGCAATTTCTATAGAGATAGAAACTAGGGTTTTGCCAACACCCATCTTCTTGAACAAGTATTATTCCTTGGTGGATCACCTCTAGAGGCCAAACACTTGGGTGGCTAACGTTGATCAAAGGAAGGAATTTAATCGGTGGAATTCAAGGAGAACGCGAAGGAATTGGAGGTGAACTTGTACCTGAGGAAGCTAGAATTCTACAAGGGTATAATTCTTATTCTCCATCTCTTTCGTTTAATTAATAATTGTGCATAAAGAAAGATCATGGTGATGGTTTGTGTAAAATTTTAAAATCTGACTTTATCGCGCTTCCGTACTATTTATGTAATTTGATTGCATATTCGCGCTATGTACAAACTTAACAGTGGTATCAAGAGCCAAACTTTATGCGAATTATTAATTGTTTTGATTCTGTATATACATTGATATGTGTTAAGAACAATTTAATTGGGCATAATTGTTTGTGTAAAATTATTTTATTTATTTTATTTATTTTTTTATTTATTTTAATTTTATTTATTTTCAATTAAGATAAAAGGTTTATTTTGAATTGGAATATAATTAAAATTAAAAGTTTTATTTGAACTTGGAATTGGATTCTACGTTAACTAGAATAAAGGAGTTTATTCATATATGAAATAGGATTCCATGTTTCCTAGAATAAAGGAGTTTATTCACATATGGAATAGGATTCCATGTTTCCTAGAATAAAGGAGTTTATTCACATATGGAATATGATTCCATGTTTCCTAGAATAAAGGAGTTTATTCACATATGGAATAGGATTCCATGTTTCCTTATAAAATAAAGATGTTTATTTTGATAAGGAATAGGATTCAACATATTTTATTTTTCAACAATTTTAAGTTAAAAATAAAGGTGTTTATTTTAAACTTGAAATTGGTTTCCATATTAATTAAAATAAAGGAGTTTATTTTGATTTGGAATTTGATTAAAAATAAAGGAGTTTATTTTTATTCAAAAAATTGGATAAATTAAAATAAAAGAGTTTATTTTGATTTGGAATATGATTAAAATAAAGAAGTTTATTTTAATTAAAATTGGATTTCATGATAACTAATTAGAGTTGGAATTAGATTCCATGATAACTAATTGGAGTTGAAATTGAATTTTATACTAACTAATATTGCCCATTAAATGATATCAATGCATATATGAAATGATTTTATTATTCATGGGATGAATGTTATTTATTGATACATATAGAAATATGTATGATAATAAATAGGGATTGATTATGGACTATTGACCAATGTGTGATTGGATTTATTTTAGTGGATGCTTGAATGAATGGGTTTTATAAATGGGGTCTGCGTACCTCGTCTTCTCTAGTTTTTCCTTGATGTAAATTCTATCTTCCTCTTATGTACCTCCCCTTGACTGCTGATCAAGGTTTCTATTTATTGTAAATAGTTTATGTAATAGGTTTAGTTAGAATTACTTGAAGAATTGGAGACAAAGGAGCAAGGAGCGCTTGAAGACCCGTTTGTAATGGAGCCCGTGTTTAAATGTAATAGTTATATTTAAATTTAATTCTTGCACCATAGGTTTGACCTTTTGGTTCACTTGGTGGCTCTAGTGAACCAAACTAGAATAAAAGTCCATAATCAATCTGGGTAGAATATAGTATTCTATATGTGCATGCTTGCTATGTATATATTATATATTATACAACATGCTTCGCATGTTAAATAATATGACGCGTATTTTATATATATATGTGCATGCGCGCTAAACAAGATGAGACAAATAATAACAAACCCCTCAAAGAAATCATATTAAGTCCTAAGCGTTCAAAGATATTTGGAATATCGAACGTCGCCTTCTAGCATGGTAAAGCAATAGAGTATTAAATATTTAATATGAGTTTGTTGTGTCACCACAAGGTAAGTATTAAAATATTTAAGATGTTGCTTTATCACATTTGATGCTTATACATAGACTGAACGATGCTGTTTTGTTGTGTCACCACAAGGACAGTGTTTTTCTTTCGAATATATGGAAGTGCTAGGATGGACTTAACTTGGATAATTTTGATTCGGATGTGTCACCACTTGATCAAAATAATCTAAGAGGCAAAATACAAGGAGTTACATAGAGATGTAATTGACAATAGTTGTTTACCTATTTATTTATATATCGTTTGTTGTGTCACCACAAGGCTATATACATCTAAAATGGGATCATTAGTCTCACTAGCAAATCTTTAATTAGAATTGCCGAACTATATAATGAGGGTAATATAGTTTGATGAAAATAGTGGGAGATACCAATTTAAAATAAAGACCTAATTTATTTTGGTAATTAATTAAAAATGAATGTATGCTAAAATGTTGTTAAATTACAAATTCATTTACAGAATTTTACGATGTCTAATTCACTATCACTGCATAGCATATTAGATGCTAATTAACCGGACCGAATTACACGGACTAGTTAAGGAATTTGAGAATAGTTCTCAAGGCTGAAAAGTTATCTTATGTCCTTAATATACCTATCCCTGCAATGGTTGCAGACAATGCCTCAGAGGAAGAGATTGCTACTTTTTAGAAAGTGGCAAGATGATGCACAGTTGGCTCAATGCATCATGCTCGCATCCATGAGTAACGAGCTTCAGCGTCAGCATGAAACTATGGATGCTCCTACTGTACTCCGGCACCTTCAAGGAGTTGAAGGGTGAGGAAAGTAGGACTATTAGATATCAGATATCTAAGGAGCTCTTCCGATCTAGAATGACCGATGGCACTACAGTACAGACATATGTCCTAAAATGATCAATTTAATTGAACAATTGGGACAACTGGGTTTTAATGGATGGAGAGATGATCCAAGATTTGATCTTGCAATCACTTCCAGACTCTTTCTCACAAATTGTTGTGAATTTTCACATGAACAAGCTATATGTCAGCCTGCCTGAGTTGCTTAAACATGTTGAAAACTGTAAAGAGTCACTTTCCAACCAAGAAAGACTAAGTCTTACTGGTAGATGATTCTTCTAGGAAGCAGAAGAGGGCTAAAGGATCTTCTTAAAAGAAGAACAATTCAAAGAAGGTAAAAAAAAGGCAAAAATAAAGGACAATAAGAACAAGACTGATGCAGATAGCAAATGAGTTTGCTTCCACTGCAATAAGCCTGGATACTAGAATTAAAACTAGAGGGTAACCAGAAGAAGCTTAGTGAAGCTTCGGTTACAAATATGGGTTTGTTCATGATTGAAATAAATTTTTCTATAAGTCAAGGTTCTACTTGGGTATTGGATACCGGCTGTAGTTCTCACCTATGCAATCCAATGCAGAAACTAAGCAGAAGTAGAAAGCTAAACAAAGAATAAGTAATCTTACGCGTGGAGAATGAAGCAATGGTTGCTGCATTAACCGTATGAACTTATAGTTTAGCATTGCCTACGGGCAAGTCTATTAAGTTAATAAGTTGTTATTATGTTCCAGTTCTCTTTAGAAACATTATTACTTCCGTTGTTGGACAAGGAATGTTCTGGTATTATATTTAAGAACAATTGTTGTTCTATTTATAATGATAATGTTTTGTTTGAAACTGGAAGATTACTTGATAGACTTTGTATACTTGACTTACATAAAAATTATTTTGCAAATTGAACAAACTAATAAAAGAAAAGGAGATGGTCATTCAAAGAGTTGAATATGTGTATTTGATGAAATACAAGTCTGAATCATTTGAAATGTTCAAAGAATTCAGAAGTGAAACATATTGACAGAGTATTAAGATTCTTTGATCAGATCGAGGAAGGAATACTTGTGCAATAAGTTTCTAGATCATCTCTAAATGGTATTTTCTCATAATGGACACCTCCTGATACACAATAATTGATTGGTGTATCTATAAGGAGAAATTGTACCTTGTTGGACATGGTGCAGTCCATAATGATTTTTACCGACATTCCAGTATCCATCTAGGGTTATGCCCTAGAAACGGCTGCATATCTACAAAATAAGGTAACCTCAAAAATCTGGCCCCAATACTCCATAAAGGTTATGGATAGGGAGGATTCCTATTCTTAAGTATGTTAAGATAAGGGGTTGTCCAACTTATGTGAAAAGGTTTCAAAGATAAGTTTAGGACAAAATCTGACAAGTGCAGATTTGTGGGATATCCTAAAGAAAGTTTAGGATATTATTACTATAATCCTACACGCTGCCTTCTTAGATAAAGGTGTTTATCATCGAAGGAGCTAGTGGGAGGGTAATAGATCTTGAAAGAGTTCAAGAACCACAAAGCACTTTAAAGTCGAACCGAGGAACTTGTAGATAGACCTATTGTACCACAACCGAATCGTAAATCTGGAAGAGTACCAAAGATACCTGGGAGGTATGGATTCATCATAGAGGATGATGATAAGGTACGCATCATAGAGGATGATGATCCAGTTATATACGATGAGGCTATGAGTAGAAGATACTCAGAGAAATGGCAGATGGCCATGAAATCCGAAATGGACTCCATGTATGAGAACCAAGTATAGACTCTGGTTACTCCACCGAAAGGCATAGTGCCCAGAGTGTGAATATGGGTCTTTTAATAGAAAGACAGGGGCAAATGGCAAGGCGGAGACCTATAAGACCAGACCTGTTTAAAAGGTTTTTCAAGTCAAGGAGTTGACTGTGATAGAACCTTATTACCGGGTAATGCTCAAGTCCATTTGGATTTTACTTGCAATTGCAGCTTATTACGAAATCTGGCAAAATGGATGTGGAGACGTCCTTCCTCAATGAAGACTTGAGGAGAATGTATGTATGATACAGCCAGAGGAATTTGTTTCAAAGGTTGAAGCAAATCGTGTTTTAAGCTACAATGATCCATTGATGGATTGAAGCAAGCTTCTCAAAGATGGAACATTCGTTTTGATGAGACAATCAAAAGAGTTTGATTTTATCAAAAATGAGAATGAACCTAGTGTGTACAAAAGGGTCAGTGGGAGCACTGTGACATTCCTAGTATTATATGTTGATATACTACTGATAAGGAATAACACACCAATGCTACAATCAGTAAAGATAAAATTGTCTAAACATTCCTCCATGAATGACTTGGGAGGAACATCCTATAAATTGGGGATATAAGTCTATATAGATAGATTTAAAAGGATGTTCGGCTTGACCCAAGGAACGTATATTCATTTGATGCTAAAGGCGTTTAGCATGACAAACTCCAAGAGAGGTCTCATGATGATGAGCAATGGAGAGAATCTCTCTAAAATTGTCCCCAATTGAAAGAGAGATCACATGAGTTACTATCATGTATGCAATGAATATACTAGGCTTGATGTTGATCAGTCATATTCTGGAGAAGATTACTGTAAGACAGTGATAAACATCTTTAGGTACTTAACTGGTACTAAAGATGTGATTATGATTCATGGTAGGTCTAATTAAAACTAGAGGGCTAAACAGACTCAAGTTTTTCAGACTGACCAAGACGATAACAAATCCACTTTAGGGTAAAACGTTACCTTGAAAGGTGGTGTAGTGAATTGGAAAGGTTCCAAACAGCAAAGTGTTGTTGGTTTAGTGACAAAGACAAAGTATATAGCTGTAAATGAAGCTGCAAGTTGATTGTTTGGATGAAAAGTTCATCACAGAACTAGGAATAGTTCCTAAGTCTCATCTTGGATTCAAACATGTGTTGCGGCACTTTCATTTGATTAGTGGAATCATTGAAGGAGAAGAAGTCACTATAGAGATAGTGGACTCTCAAGAACAACATTGCATATCCATTACTGAAGCTTTATCCAAACAGCAGGATGATCGTCACTTAGAGAAGAAGGGTATTAGATACCATGACGATTGGCTTTAGTGCAAGTGGGAGATTGAAAGTAGTATGCACACAAGCCAATCATATTTGATATGATGTAGCATATACTTTGTAATCTTATTCGTTTGTAAAAGGCATTTTACATTATCTACATAGTGCTGTTATATTAAATGTGATAAACCCATAGTTTTGAGCAATGCTTTTAGAATCATGATGGTGATCATGCTAATGAGATCTAAATTCTAGATAGCTCAAAAACTAAAATCGTTCCTAATCGATGGATTACTAAAAAGGGGATTAGTGAATCCGGATAGATTAGTACATACGTTGCTTGCTCTTATGAAGAGGATGATTGATCTCATAATCATTTGTGTGGAGACACTAAAGCAAGTATGTAGGTGCTTATTAGAGAATAAGTTCACTGAACGTGGCTCGCTAAGGAATACCTAATGGAGTTTTACTCGCCTGTCAATAGGAATTCCTCTAGTGATAGTAGTACAAGTGATCCTTGGACTTGAAATCATCATAGTATCTTGTGTATGATGAGTTATATTTTGACATGTCCCTTAAGACCCTTAGGGTATATTAAAGGGTATGATTGGGTATAATAAGTTATACATGGAGATAGGTGAATGATCAACAAAGAATCTACCATTTCTAGTAAAAGGAGAGAATGTCCTATGTGATTCGATAA
The DNA here is from genome assembly GCA_034770075.1 of Aralia elata. Lineage (NCBI taxonomy): Eukaryota > Viridiplantae > Streptophyta > Magnoliopsida > Apiales > Araliaceae > Aralia > Aralia elata. Next base: position 822,244 of record JAVJAP010000254.1, on the reverse strand, counting down.
ATGACGACTCAGAAGTCTTTGGCCAAAGCAGAATGAAATTAGAAAGGAGTTTCTAATTTGCATTATCAGAGTTGTGCATTTGAGAATCGAAATACATATAATTAAATAAAATAAGACTTGACAGTAATTCCATGTCTTATATTTAATTGGGACATTGTATGGTAGAAGGATTGAATTGTACGGTAACTATTCACTGAAAGGTTCTTTTGTGATTAATGTTTAAATCTATATTATCTGGAAAGTCGTTGATCGCTAAGGGGGCTTACCCTTATTGTAGAATAAATATTATTTATTTAAATGAATTAAATAGTTTAATTTATTTATTTAAATAAGATTAGAATTGTTCTAATTAATTTATTCACAACCGGTTTAATATGGAGAACCTAAAGGGTCACACCGCAAAAGGAAAATATTTATTTAAGAAGTAAATGGCATAATTGTAATAATAAGTTAAGTGTATTTAATTTAATCTATGGGATAGAATAAATTAAATAGCTTAATATTTATTATTTAATATTTTGGAAATATTAAATATAAATTAATAAGAAGAGTCTTATTATTATTATTATTATTACAATTACTATTATTTAATTCCTAATAGGGATTGGGAATTAATTAATAGAAGTACTCTCTCATGAATTTCTAATTGGATTAGGAGTTCAATTAATTAAAGGAGTTTAATTAAAATAAAAACCCTAATCCTAAATAGTTTAGGAGGGTTCCCTATATCTATAAATAAGAGGAGTCTTATCATATTTTGGGGTTAGACAATTTACACACTCTTCCATGAGAATTGGAGAGAGAGAGTACTTGCAATTTCTATAGAGATAGAAACTAGGGTTTTGCCAACACCCATCTTCTTGAACAAGTATTATTCCTTGGTGGATCACCTCTAGAGGCCAAACACTTGGGTGGCTAACGTTGATCAAAGGAAGGAATTTAATCGGTGGAATTCAAGGAGAACGCGAAGGAATTGGAGGTGAACTTGTACCTGAGGAAGCTAGAATTCTACAAGGGTATAATTCTTATTCTCCATCTCTTTCGTTTAATTAATAATTGTGCATAAAGAAAGATCATGGTGATGGTTTGTGTAAAATTTTAAAATCTGACTTTATCGCGCTTCCGTACTATTTATGTAATTTGATTGCATATTCGCGCTATGTACAAACCTAACAAAATCTATGATGTATAAAGCATGTTGTATTTTATATATGTTGCAATTATGAAACGACAAAGTCAAAATATGACTACGTTCGTTAAGTAAAGAATGTTGATTGAGTTATGGAACTCAATCTTTATTTGATATGTATTGATCATTATGTATGATATGTTTAGTCAAATATTTATGATTTAGATGATGAGCATGTTATCTATGTGCTATGTGATGCATACAAACTGTTAGATTTTGCTGAGCTGTTGAGCTCATTCTTGCAAATAACCACTTTTGCAGGTTAAAGATACAAGGTAAAGTTAAGTGCTGCTTGAATGGCATGATTCAGATGTAATGCATGCAGATTAAGTGTTGTAGCTTAAAATTAATATTTTTGAATCATAAATAAGGTTCTGGAAAATGTATTTGATGATGTAATAAGTGTAACAGATGTAGAGTTGTTAAATTTGTATTGAGTTGTAAATTTAATTTTATCCGTTGTATAAAGGGTATTGAATCTAGAAGTTTTATCTTTATTATAACTCTGATGAAGCGAATCATTACGCAAATATGATTCTAGAATATGTAAATGATTAAAGGTTGTGATTCAGGGAAAGCAAAGAAAGAAAACTGAAAAGTTTTTATTTATTCCGCATTTTATTAAGTTTATTATCGATTAATGATGTAAAGTTAGATATAGATGTATTGTTAACGACCGAAGTCGAGAGTTGGAATGTATAAATTTTGGGGTCGTTACAGCTCATAACTTAACAGAGTTATGTTCATAAAGTAGAGTTAGTTGATCGAGAGTCACACGTATGTACAAAAATAGAGGCACTACCACTTAGTATGCCCACTGACTATTTTATGATATTTCCAATGATGTTTGATATAATATACATTCAGCTGATGAAGAGTACACAAGAAGCTTTGTTCTGACCAAGGAAAACAAAGATTCAAGCAATTGAATAAGACAGACACTAGAAGATAAATATGTCTACATCAGAGCCAATCGCTAGAAAGTTTCACCAAAAAGGAAAGTTTCATTTCTCTATGATCTTTGATAAAGCTGAGTTTTTCCTTCTGCGTGAAAGTGGACTCTGCAGTCTGACCAGCTCAGTCCAGGCCATTTGAAATTCAAAATACAAATCAAATACAAACATATCCAACGGATCAAGATTAGAAGATTATAACTATTGGTGAAAAATTCAATATCCCTCCAATCAAGTCTGAATGTCTCAAACGGCTAACTACTGGATTGAACAACTATAAAAGAGTTCATGTTCAGTAGAGAAATGTTCATCAGAGAAAAGTAAGGAGTGTACAAGAAAAGGAGAGCTTCAAGTCCAAACGAGAGTCACATTCATCCTGAGAGTCAGACAGATCCAGAAACATTTTTACACTAGTTCATTAACTTTTATACTATCAATGTTAGATTGGTTGTAAGGTTGATCGATGATCTAGATATCGAGCTTATATTGTTATATCAGATCTTTGTAGAGATCATAGGCTATGTGGTTGGTTGTGCATCCTTAAACAACATGTGAGGTTTGTTGTTTTTCCTTAAGCAACACTATTTTTCTTTTAGATAGATGTGGATTTCTATGAATACTAGAAATAGAAGGAGAAATGAATAGGTTTATCTGTGAACCTGCGAAAACACATGGGTTATGCACTAGAGAACATTGGTAGCATAGGAGATGCTAAGGTTGCCCGGTGAGCTTAAGAAACTATGGAAGCTGTAATAGAGTACAACAAAGTATTGGACTAGTGTCCCGTAGATTAGGCACAAATTATGTTGAACCACGTAAAAATCTCCTATGTGATTGTTTGCATATTTTTACTTTAGCTTGTGTTCTGTTTATATATTAAACTCATTGTGAGTCAGTCAAGTTCATCAGTAAACAGAGTCACATTCATATTGAATGTCAGTCATAAACCTAGAATATAGTCAAACAGTTTAGAGTGGGAGTGCTTTTATTATTCAGCTGCATATTGTTGAAAAAGTTTTGAAACAACCAATTCACCCCCTTCTTGGTTAGCCATGCGCTGGGCCAACAATATTATTGAGTGAGCAAAGATTGCTTATTCTTCCTAACTTTTTTTGTGCTCTCATTCATAACTAGGAGAGCCTCCCACACTTCCTTGCATGTGGTGCATTTCACCATATTTCTCAAATAATTCATCTTCTAGAGCCATGAACAGGATATTTTTGGCTCTCATGTCAAGCTCCACTAGTTTCTTCTAATTCTCTGTCCATTATATTCTCTATTTGACATATACTTTGCTAGGATCTTCAACAGTAGGTGCCAGTTTTGTTGGAACGTAAGGTCCATTAAGCATTGTGTCAAATAACTCGTCATCAATAATATCTATATAGGCTTATATTCGAACTTTCCAATAAGCAAATTTGTCTTTATTGTATAAAGGTGTTTTATTTCCACCACCAAACTCAAAACCAATTTTTGTGTGTGCCATAGGATCAACTCAAGCTGTAAAGCTGGTCAAAGTAAACATAGTTCTGATACCACTTGTTAGGTCTAAAAGGCAAAAAAAGATCTTGAAGTATGGTTGAATAAATTCCTTAAAACTTCTTTATAAAGTTTACCAAATAATTACTTCAATTAGATTAATTAGTATCTAAAGTGGAATATGTTTTATGAAAAACCCTTAAAGATTATGTTATATTCTAGAGGCATAATAGAGATCTACAAGGGGGTTAAATAGATCCTTAAAAACTTTTTCACTTATTTAAAGATCAATTACCAGATAATTAATTAGTTCAATTAATATAGCACATCAGAATATTAGTTCAAAAACCCCTTAAAGATATAATGAAATCTCAGTTCTAACTTTAGTGCTTGTGAAGATTTTTCACTCTACGATGTAAGAGTTATATAACAGAATATAAATACGTAAAGTAAATGACACAAGATGTTGAAGTAGTTCGGAGAACAAATATCTCCTAGTCCAGTCTTCTACTTTAACAAGTAGGATATCTATTAAAGATGGGTTACTAAGACCAGATCACTAAGATCTATTACAACTAAATCTCTTAGATTCCTCCGAGTCACTCAATCTCGACAATGGTCACTCAGACTAGGTCACTCAGACCAGGACACTTAGTCCAATTCACTTAGAACTCTTCGAGTCACTTTGTCTCGATATAATGGTCACTAAGACAAAGTTAAATCACTATTAAATGTTAATTATTGAGGTGCTGCTAAGCTTTACAATGAGGCTTCACTTCGTCTGATACTTAGAAGCTTTGAACAAGTACTACTAATGATTTCGTAGAGTAGAGCTAGATATCTTTTTGACAGAGGTTCAACTTTGTACTTGGGTGATTCATACTTGGATTTGAATCCTCGTATGCTTTTATAGACCTTTAGAAATTGTCCCATTGAAGAGTTCCCTTGGTGAATTTAATGCTCTGATCCAAGATATTTTCTGATGATGACTTTAGAGTAGGTAGGTAGCTTCTTTTGACTCTAACAAGTCCCATCAGAGTATAGTCTCACCTACCACATATGAGACATGATAGATCTCTAACATAGTGGTTTAGACATACAACTTATCTGATCTTCTCATTTGAATTTAAAGATGGTGAGAAATGGCATTGAGATCTTTGCTCTGCTCTGCTCTACATTTGTCAGTCATATGACAGTTCTAACATTCTCTTCAAGCTTGACTGATCGTAGAGTTTGATGAAGAACGTAGAGTCTTGACTTAGGAAACTTAACGTTTTTGAACTCTACGAGGTCATTCTACGAACTGGAGAAATGCTCTACGATCTGCTTTACGAATGGCTCTCTACGATGCTGGAGCAGATTCTACGAACTTTTTTTCTACACTGCGATCTCAGTTTTCACTTTACGATTTCAAAGGCAGCTCTACGATTCTGGTAGTAGAGCTTACGATTTCGACTTCAGTTATGAGATAACTTTGTTGCTCTGCGATCAACCTACTAATGCTTTACGAATCTGGAATACTCTGCTAACAACATTTACATTACGGACATGTAGAGTAACTCTACGATCGTTTAGTAAGACTATAAGATTCTTTTTTATCCTATTAATTATACATGAAATCAATTCAAAGGATCAACCTAACAAGTTTAATCGCTCTATTCTAAGTCCTTGTACAAATATATCTCTTTTAAGGACTTTATAAAAACTACTTAAACAATTATACATTATAATCACATCATCAAATTAACATATGCAAATCCTAACAGATTGTAAATTTTTTTGGCTAAGAGTTAAGTGAAAAACGTAGTGTAAACCACTTAAAAGAAACTACAGAAAGTAAAGGCAATAAAAATAAAAGAACATTGAGATTTTAAGAGGTCTGGAGAACAAAAGTCTCTTAGTCCTCTTTTCTACTCCATGAGTAGGGATTGATCCACTAAGGACGAGGTTGGTTACAAAAATTAAGTTCACTAAGAACTTGACAACAGTTAATTCACTAATAATCTATGAGTCACTAAGACTTAGTACACGTTTAATCACTAAGATCAATACTGAACATTAAGAATATGAGAGATTTTGAGGAGCTGCTAAGTTATCTATGTGAGCTCAAAGTATTTAGACTTACCAGTAGAAAACTGTTTCTAAGATCGTAAAGTAGAGTGTTAGAGCTTGTTCTTTAAGAGCGCTTGATTTCAATTGTTCTGTAGTTATCCAAAGTTGTAGTAACAATTCTTGTGAAGCAAGACTTGAAATTCTGCCCGTTGGATTTTTATCATTCCTCAATTCATCTTAGGAAACTTGGCATCCGCTGTTTCCTTTGACTTCAAATCTTGTCTACTGTACAATGAGATGTCACTATTTATCGGTGTACTATTTAGTACAGAAGGTGACGCGTGTCCTAGGCGCTAAGTAGCTAGCTATTTCAAAGGCTTTATTGTCCCCTTTGTCTCTATAGATGACTCCAACGGATAGGATCAAGCTTGGGATTGGGAGTTAAGGTCAAGTGATCTCTGCCAGTACTTGTCAGACCTGTAGACTCTATGATTTGAGCTAAATGATCATGAGCTTGTAATTGTAGTGCTGATCTTCATATCATTTAGTGTCTTTCACAAAATGATTTTAGCTTTACGATCCTTTAGTGGCTTTACTAAGAGACTACTTTCGTAAAGTGCCCTTACTCTACGTCTGGCGTTTAGCTTTACAATCTTCTAGTTCTTTAGTCAGCCTTCCAGCTAAAGGATCCTCTATACTTTGCTGCATCTCAGAGTTCCCTTATGCAACTTGTAACAAAACGATTTTGACGAAGTCTTAGCTAAATTATTCTGAGGTATAACTCTGCGAACTCCTATACATAGCTCTACTATCATAAATCTACCTAACAATTTAGATTCCTAACTAAGTCATTGTACATAAATTTCAATCTTGTTAAGGATTGTACGAAAGCTATATTTTACAAATATATATTAATGTCATCATCAAATCAAATAGAGGTAACCAAAAATGCAATGCATCTAATAACACATGCTATTATTTTTTGAATTAAAAATAGTTGCAACAAAATAATATAAAAGAATTTTAAGGAATTTAATTTGTGAAATAGGGGAGAATTCGGGTGAAACGAGGTGGGACAGGTATAGGGTATTTATTTCGGGAGCGGGTTGGGTATGTAGGAGAAAAATACATTAACAGGACAGAAATGGGGAAGGGTCCAGTTCCCGCAGGCGGATTCGGATGGAGCCACATTACGGTTTGCAGGATCAATTGAACCCATTGAAAAAAAATTACGTTATAATATATAATAAATTAAGAAAAAAATGAAGTGTAATACATAAATTGACTCTACTAAAATTATAAATTTTTAATGTACCAGTTAACATGAAATTTTTATAACTTTTTCAATCCCATATCACTCATACTCCTTTTATATATGCATCTTCTTCTAATCTTCTTTAAATAAATAATAATTTAATTTATATTATTTCTTAAAACAATTAATAAGTTATTTATTTATGAACAAATTTGTCATTAGAAAAACTTATTAAGGGTCAATAGGGTGTACATAAATATATATAATGTTACTATTTATTGCATTAACATTATAACCAAACACATATTTTATATATACAACCGAAAAGTATATAATCATTCAAAAATATTGACTCAGAGGCAGCGGCAAATTATTTATAGCCTCACAATATTTTAATCCCACCAGATAGAAATTCTAACTTCGTCAATGGTCTTATAGATAATCGTTTCGTTGTCAGGCCTACGAAATAGATAGCTTTTATAAAAATGACCCCAAACATGGAATCGTGGGTATGGGCATGAGATGCCTATTTCCAAATTCATATTCTCATATGCCAATATGGGAAGGGTTATCGATAAAATAAATAATTAAGGATTCAAGGAAAACTATATGCTACGACTAATAACAAATCATTGTTTAGCAGTAAAGGCTGAAAAATAAGTAAAAAATCAAATTAATTAGTAAAACAAGACAAGGACCATGTTGTGGTGATAAAATATTGCAATAGATAAGATGTCCTGAAAGAAGAAGGGAACTTAAAAAGAGATTAAAAGAAAGTTTAGATGTTTTATTTGTAATGAAGAAGGTTATTACACTTAGCAATGTCCTAAAAATGGAAATGGAACATAGAAAATAATAACACAAATCGAGAAACAAGAGCTGAAAATTCTTTATGGTGAATAAATTTATGATATAAAAGAAATATCATATAAAGTTGATAGAGTGAGGACTGAGGATGGATCGTAAGAAAATATATATATATATATATATATATATATATATATATATATATACACACACACACACACACATTCTTGTACTCTCAAGTTGGGTGAAAGGACATAGAACTTAATTTGACGCTATAAGAACTGAATCCCTTGTGTCCTTGTATACCACCTAATTGTTAGGGCATGAGATGAGTACTTCTAGATTAGAGCTCAATCATATTGCTAGCAAGTCTACCAGTTCAACAACACATGCAAATGTAACAAATCTACCAAAACAAATCCATGTAACAAGTTTAAAATAAGCTAAAAATCCCAACAACTAAATCAAAAGTATAATCTAGTAAACTGAAAACCGTCATAATATCATTGCGATGAACTCACGGATCCAATTCATCGCAACCCAAAGCCTTCTTTATCACTTAGATTCATTCGAGTCACTCAGTCTTGACAATAGTCACTCAGACCAGGACACTTAGTCCAGTTCACTTAGAACTATTCGAGTCACTTAGTCTCAGTATAATGGTCGCTAAGACCAAGTTGAATCACTGTTGAATGTTGATTGTTAAGGTGCTGCTAAGCTTTATAATGAGGAGGCTTCACTTTATCTGATACTTAGCAGCTTTGAACAAGTACTGTTGATTTCGTAGAGTAGAGTTTGATATCTTTTTGACAGACGTTCAGCTTTGTACTTGGGTGATTCGTACTTAGATTTGAATCCTCGTATGCTTTTACAGCCCTTCAGAAAATGTCCCGTTAGAGAGTTCCTGTTAGCGCATTTAATGATTTGATCCAAGATATTCTCTAATGATGACTTTAGAGTAGGTAGGTAGCTTCTTTTGGCTCCAACAAGTCCTATCAGACTGCAGTCTCACTTACCACATGTGAGATATGACAGATCTCTAGCATAACGGTTTAGACATACAACTTATTTGATCTTCTCATTTGAATTTGAAAATGGTGAGAAACAATCTTGAGATCTTTGCTCTGCTTTGCTCTACATTTGCCAGTCATATGACAGTTCTAACATTCTCTTCAAGCTTGACTGATCGTAGAGTTTGATGAAGAACGTAGAGTCTTGACTTTGGACACTCAACGATTTTGAACTTTACGAGGTCGTTCTATGACCTGGAGAAATACTCTACGATCTGCTCTACGAATGGCTCTCTACGATGCTGGAGCATATTCTATAAACTTCTTTTCTACATTGCGATCTCAGGTTGCACTTTATGATTTCGAAGGCAGCTCTACGATTCTGGTAGTAGAGCTTGCGATTCCGACTTCAGTTCTGAGATAACTTTGTTACTCTGCGATCAACCTACTGATGCTTTACGAATCTAGAATACTCTGTTAACAATATTTACACTATGAACATGTAGAGTAACTCTACAATCGTTTAACAAGACTATACGAATCTTTTTGATCCTATCAATTATACATGATATCAACTCAAAGGATCAACCTAACAAGTTTGATCGCTCTATTCTAAGTCCTTGTACAAATATATCTCTTTTAAGGACATTACAAAAACTACTTGAACAATTATACATTATAATCACATCATTAAATTAATATATGCAAATCCTAACAATCTCCCCCTATTTGATGATGACAAAACCAGTAATTTCAGAATATACATCAATTCTACGATGTAAAGAACATAAATAATAAACATGTCTTAACATACAGTACATACAGTAAGAGACTGTATCTCTACATCGAAAAAAATTAATTTTATTGATAATAAAAAAATTATACTGTAACGACCGGGAATTCTGAAATTTCCTTGTAATTCGAATTTTTGAATATTAATAAATATTTTATATTTTATTAATATTATATTTGTGTTACGTGTTTAAGGGTTGCATGACAACCTGGATTATGTGGATGCATGAAATGTTACGTGTTACAGTTTTGTTTAAGTGAATAATTGATTTCGCGTAGCGTCGCTAAATCACTATTCACGGGGCACGTTTCCCGAGGCACTATTCATGCCAGATATTTTTGTGTCTTTTTCGATGTTAATAAATTTCATAAATACGTGTATGCGTACGAATAATTTTTCCAAGTGTCGAAAATTTTATTTGAGCTGATACGTGATTTTATCCGTATCCGAAATGTGTTATATGGGTGTTCCGAATAAATGGACAAATCCCATAATAATTATTTTTATACATCCCAATAATTATGGGAGTACCCATTTTAATTTTTGGCAGAGTTATTTACCAGTTTGGTACAAAAGTGGGAGTTCTTGGATATATTTTTGGTATTTTCGGGTACTTATTTTGGCTTGTTATTTCAAGTGGGAACCACCAAACCATTTTCCACCAATCAAATTGCTAGAAAATGAGGAGAGAGAAGGGGGGTGCCGGCAAGTTTGAATTTTGGCCAACCTTGAGCACCAAACCCATTTTCTCCTTAATTCACTCCTCCACTCTCCCATTCCATTCAATCATTCATTCTCTCTTGCACTCCACACTCCTCCCATTCCCATCAGCTGATAGTGAGAGAGAGAAAGAGAGAGAGAGCTGCAAAGAAGGAAGAGAAAGAAGTCGCCGGAAAAGTCGCCGGAAAAGAAAGGAGGAAGAAGAAGAAGGCACGGGTGGAGGAACCAAGCAAGGAGAACCCCCAACACAAAGCCTAGCCGAGCTTCTTAACATCTAGGAAGGATTTACAGAGGTAAAAAATCAACCAAATCCTTTCCATTCGATTCCTTGCCAAGTTTTTCAAGTTTTTCTTAGTTTTAAGCTCTTAAGCTTGTGAGTCGAATTTTTAGCGATTCTTGGTGTTTTTGTTTGTTGTTAGTGTTTGTAAATGTTGTTAAGAGGTTATGTAAGCTATTAATACCTTTAAAGTGGAACAAAAACACAAGAAATCCTTACCTTGGCTTAATGGAGCAAGAACAATGAACAAAACATGGACTTTGGACATTCGGACTACTTTAGAGGACTGTAAAGCTATGATTTTATGTTTGTTAATTTTATTTGTTGCTATGGTATCGTAGTTCAATGGGTTACGAAGCTAACCCAGTTGGAATGGACCAAAAAGGAGTTAAAACGAGTTCGTAGTAATGATTTTTGTAAAACATGTCAAGAACTCGAAGAACAGAGTATGAACTTTACACTTTGGCTTAGGATTTGACCATGTTAATGTTAATGGGTAGCTCTGCATTTTTGATATGTTGTAGCCCCATGAGTTAGGAGTCCATAGAGTCCGAAATGGACCAATTTGCTTGTGTATTGAAGGAGTTATGGAGGTTGGAATGGCCGGAGGTCGAAGTCGCGAACTGGGAAGAAACCCAGAATCCGGCTACTGGAGAGTCGCGCCGCAGCGCCACCCATATGCCCTGCAGCTCACGCTGCAGCGAGGGGCAAGTGGGGAAAAACCGGGACTCGCGCCGCAGCATGAGGCCCAAGCTTTAAGGCTCACGCCGCAGCGTGAAGCCCGGTCATGGAGAAGACACGGGACTCACGCCGCAGCGTGAGGCCCAGTGCATGAGCTCGGCGCTGCAGCGCCAGCTCCGTGTTTGGGCCAGGTTGGGTTAGTCAGACCGGGTCGGATCGGGTCGGACCTAATGAATCCTTTTTAAACGGGTCCAACACTTATATATTTCCTTGTATTAAATGATTAGACATGTTAACTAAGCATATTTTGTTAAGCCCTAAATGCTTAATTATTTATTAAATGTCAATCAAATTAGTATTGTCTTAAGGCGGAAATTGTATAATCTAATTGCAAATTAGTATTGGTTTCCAGCTGGGCAGCCGCTCGCTCACCGGGGAGCGAGACCCCCGACTGGGTAGTCGTAGTGGCAATCAGTGTGTTTTAATGATGCAACGTCCGTTTTTGAACCATTATTTGGTATGTGACTAATTGTTATGTAAATATGTACTTAATTGTGTAGGATATTAAGGAGCGTGTGTTATAATATTGTAGCAGCGCATCAGGCAAGTTCCCTATCCCTTGTCTAACCCTTGTGTTGGGCAAGTTTCTAAACCTTATGCACTATTCTTTTTATTTCGTGCAAACAGGTGTATGTTATGCAAGTTTCCTAACGCTTGTCTAACCCTTGTGTTGGGCAAGTTTTTCCTTAACCTTACTCGAATTATATTTTGAGCAGGTTTCATATTTTATACAGGTTGTATATTGTTGCAAGTTTTCTTTACCCTAACTCAATTTAATATTGGGCAGGTTTTTCTCAATCGCACAGCTTTCATTTAATGTGCGAGTTTATTCATTTATTGAGCAATCATTCTATATTATTGCACGTTTCCTAACTCAATTCGAGTTATCATATTTTAATTACGGTTAGCGGTTTAATTGTTATTGATTACTCCGCATTAATGATACTTATTGATATTCGCACATGGTGCATTTGAATTCGAAATATGTTGTTGGGCGGTGAAACATAAATTCTTCATTTATGAACTGTTTAAGGGAATAGTCTACGCCAATTATTTCGGCTAGACATGTACAGGTTATTATTTTAAAAGCTATCCAAACCGATTGTCGGTGCGGATTCTTAGACTGAGAGAGCAACCCTTATTTAGGGGATTATAATGTGTCGGTTATTCGATGCAGTCAGAGTTAAATGTTATGCATATACATGGTGTACAAGAGGCTGATCCCCTCGAGTACAACTGACGGGGCCAGGTTTTAAAAGAGTTAGTTGAATGATTGACTCTTTGGTCAAAAGTTCATGGTCGGTTGGACCACTCAGCAGTAAATAATCATTTTTCATTGTTTCATTTGGACTTTGATTATATCATTTCAGCTATTTCATCAATGTTCATAAATTGTTGATCTATGCAGCTATTATTCTTATTCATTCATGATATATCTCCTTTATTCATTTTAAACTTGCTGAGCAAAGTAGTTGCTCACCCTTGTTATATCATGAACCTATTGCAGCTAAGCCGGAGAGTTCCAAAGCGGACAAAGGCAAAGGAAAGCTTAAGGAATAGTTATATGTACTATCCTGTTATATAATTCGTGGAATCATTTTGTATTATTATGGTATTCTGCGATGTATTTTATTTAAGGTTATAGACCTTGGGACCATAGTAAACCTTCGCATTAGTTGATTTATGTTGTTTAGAGGTGTATGGATGTATTTTATCGTGAGCACCAAATTCGAGGTATTGGTACCTGAATTTGGGGGTGTCACATATACAATGTATGAAAGATTTTATAATTTATAATAGATACAGAAATAACAATATACCTCTACTTACTTTCTTCTTCCCCTCTTCTCCTTCTCCTTTGCATGCCAATATTTTTCAGATTCCACTCTACGACTGTAGGCTTCCTTTTCTTCAGCAAATCTTCTTTAAACTTCTTCAATGGAATCTCGTGGACAAAGATCAGGCATGAATATTCTCTCTTCCGTTATCAGGTGAGTCTCTTGATGGTTTCTATTCAAGAAGGAAAGATCTCCAGATGGAACATTGATGCCAGTATAAGTCACTACTGCACTCGACGATCTTGATTCCTGATTTCTAGAAGAGTGGCCACGATCAATAGGTAGAGCAGATGGAGGAGTACCAGAGCCTAGATGAGGTTGAATTGATGTTTGAGGCTCTCTCGATCTCCTTAGAGGTGCTCTTCTCGATGTTTGCCTTCCCCTACTTCCCTTATCCCTTGTATTCTCCCCTTGTTTATCATCATTAATGTCGGACAGATGTCTGACTATTTCAACGAGCTCTTAGAGTTGGGAGGAGGTTATGGCAATATTATCTCTAATTTCTCTTTAATGAGCTACAGCTTGATCATTCTATTGATGTACCAGAGCCAAAAAATTGTCAATTCGTTTTGTCATTGCATGCTTAAATTCATAGAGGGTTGAACTGCGCTCGAAGACTTTGTCTGACAATAATTTAATTGAGCTCTCATTTTACTTTTGCAATTCTAGAACAACCTTCTAGTGATCATCAACGGATTTCAAGAAGACCAGATCCCTTTGACGAAGACTGTTAGACATGTCTTTGAACAAAGACTTCTTCTGCTTATTGAATTCTCTACCCATCTCTCCAGGTACATCAGCAGTTGCTTCAGTTATTCTATTCATTTTCTAGTGATGATAAACTGAAATGCTTTCATATTCTTTCAGAATGTCTTTAGTGACACCAGCCATTAGATCAACTATTTTATCTTTGGTAGGAAGAGATTAGACATGCTCCATGATCTGTCCTAAGATATTTTCTGACTCACCCTTATCACTCCGAGAGAGAATGGGTAATTACTAATGGAGGATCAAAGAATTCATTTCTGGAGGAGGGAATGTCAGCACGAGTGAGAGGTTGTCTGTCACGCCCCCAGATCCGCTTGCTCTTCATAGCGGATCCGATGCTGACTTCCCATCATCTTTCTTAACATCCACCAATAATATACTTGGAAATAATTTGTTTATTAAAAAAAACTTTACAACATCATCTTTATTCCAGAATCGTATGTTTTACAATTTACTATTACATTCTAAAGTCATATTAAATATGACTTAGTCTTATGCATTAATTATGCAACCCTTACAATACTACATCCTTCTGAGTATTCCACAGACTCCAATCCAATATTAAACCATTCTTCTTAACTTTAACACTATTTATCTATCCTAGACTTTCAATATTAGCAACCAGTCAGTTCCCAGAAAGAGGGGACTTTCCGTTAAAATGGCGCGCAATTAGATGACCTAACCCCTTTCCTTAACAGAACTTTCTAGACGTTGCCAATAATGTTAATCTAGCATAGTTAAATGACTTTAACATCTACGAAAATGTAAAGCACACAATACATTTCTATAAAAACTTCTTCAATATCATTGATACAAGAATATTACGATGCCCAAGTTCTTAATTCTGTTTCCTAAAGTTATTACAACTTTACATCACCCTATAAGACAATAATAATATGCCTCTTGACCTAAGTACTCTTCTTTAAATTTCCTTCCAGAATCTTCTAGTATTTCTCTCTTAATTGTAAATGAAAGAATATTTGCAAGAATGAGCATACAAAAGGCTCAACAAGTTTTAAACATTTACAATTTATACTCACACTGTGTTTGAATTGAATGAACATATAGTTCAAAGATTTTTCACATATATATACTGAGGTTTGTCTGTCAAACCCCCACATTTTTTAGATTCTGTTAGTCATAAAAATTTAGAATTCATAGGTTGTTCTGTTCAACCAGACATGGTAATCATTCCCAGAGGTCATATAGACTTAGGAATCATTAGTTCGGATATTTAATAGGGGATTAGCCTATTTATATCCTGCGAGTATGCATATCATCCTAACAACAGTGTCCTAGACACACAAAGGTCAGTTTAGTACTGCCTGTAAACCCCGGTCAGTATATATATCTGCCTGGTCATCACTCTTATATAAAGAGACAAATAGTTCAGTATATATATGTCGTACCAAACATTATTGGTTTCTACTCAGTTTATGCTTTGATATAATATCAAATCAAACTCACACAAATAATAGTTCATTTCGTTAAGTTATGCTTCAATAAAGACCAATAACTTCCCAATAATAGATGACACGAATAAAATATTTAAAAGAGTGGGTACAACAAATGTACAAGGATTAGAAGACTTGCATAAGAACGTAATTCGAATGAGAGTTAGAAATTGCATAATATAATGAATTTCATAAATCAAATGAAATTCCACAGTTAAAAGCATGATGTTGCACAGAGTGCGGAAAAAACTTGCATTCAATATGAAACTTAAATGAATTTAGAAAACTTGTAACAAGTAAGAGGATTTGCACAAGATAGGGAATTAAAAACTTGCCTCGTATATCTTTTACAGATAAATATAACGGTCTAAACGTTCATCGTAAATCCTACATGATTATAAGTTTATGTAGACTAATTAAGCATTTAACGATTAAATGTGATATCCCTAATATTTGTACGGCTAGAAATATAGTCTTAAATGATTTATATGATGATATTGTATGATAATCCTTAAATAAGAATAACGAATTATGTAAGAATGCGGTATAATATGTGATTAAAGGTTAATTTTTGCAACAAAACCTATATGTTGAAAAGGAAAGATGTGTAGAGAATGATTAAATATTTTAATATATGTGCAAATAAAAACTTATATGGTTTAATATGAGTAAAGTTATAAAGAGAGATTTTTAGTACAAAAGTTTATATGTAATAAACTCGATGAGCATGTGGCTTAATGTATAATATTGCAGAATAAAGATTATGTGAATGGAATAATTTATATTTTTATTCGCGAGTAAATGATGAGATGGATATTAATAGTTGGTTTAAACTAATTGTTTGGGCTAACTAAGGGAGCCTATACTTGTATAAAAATCAAGTTAAGTAGCTAAAACTCGAGTTTAAGTTCAGAATGGAATTTGGAAAAACGAACTGCAAATTTGAATCTAGCACGTCCAAATTAGTAGGGATAGACCCTAAACACAAAATGTGTCGGGGTTGACTTTTTGGTCAAAAGTCAACTGGTTAACTTTTTTGGTAAAAAGTCAAACACGAATTTTGGAGATGAATTTGACGAAATAAATATTCCCATGACGATGAGAACGTCGATTTTAGTAGGATTACTTTTTGGATGTCAAAATAGTAAAATGGGCCATTAAATGAATAAATGGGTATTAATTATGAGTCATCAGTTGAAGTGGGCCCCTGGGCTACTGATAATTGAACCAAATTGGAGGAGAAAGAGAGAAATTCAGCAACTATGCTAAGAAGGAAGATGAACGGATGAGAAGGAGAAAAAGAAATAAAAGGAAAAAGAAATTCAAAGAAAACCTTTCCAATTCCAAACCTTTCAACTTCTTCTTGCTTAACATTTCTGATGATTTGTGGAATATGAAGAGGTTGCTAACAACTTCTATAAATACTCCATACTTAAGCCTTTGGCCAAAAATTTTGCAAAATTGTTATACCCGTATGAAATTAATTAAATGAGGAAGGCAGCTAGAAGGACCTTGAATGATGGAGAACAATTTCTGGTGAATGAGCAAGCAAGAAGATGATCCTTAACAAGTTTTAATTCAGGAGGAAGAACACATTCAAAGAGGTTAGTATGAGCTTTTATTGTGTTCATGAGCAAATGATGAAAAATGCATGAACAATGATGTAAACGAATTGTTTGGGTTGGGTATTGATGTGATAATCATAATTGATGATTATAGGATTGATTATAACGGAATTATGAGTTTAATCATGCCTAAATGCTACTAAAATTCGAAGAATTAAACTACAAATGCTAGATGTTTGATTAAATGCCTCAATGGTGACTAAATGCTTAAAAAGTGCAAATTGAGTAAAGTTTGATGCTATGATGTAGGAAAATATGATTTCTAAGATGACTGGAATCATATGGATGGTTTAAACACATTTTAAAAGTGAAATCAAGAGTTTTTACCAAATTGAATTTTGTTGAAAAATTATGATGAACGGGGTATTTGGAGCCTCTGTAATCATGCCTTCGTGAATTCATAATGTGTATGTTATATTTTTCTAAAATACTATGTAGCATGAAATCCATGCTGACCAAATTTGAGCATCATTCAAGTTATAACAAATAAGTTATGAATTTTGGGAACTGCTATGAAAATACCAAAGTTTCTGGAAAACCCAAAAATCTGAAAATTTTTCTAAGTATAGGCTGATTCGTGTAGGCTGATTCGGGCCAAATATTTTGGTCTGTTAATGATTCTTTTAAATATATGAATTCATGGGAGTTTTGGAGAGCATATTATAAGATTTCTATAGCCTCTGGAATGGTCTAATTCTGACTTAAAACGAAGAAGTTATGAATGTGCGAAGTAGGTGCGAAAAATTGCAAAATCTGAAATTTTCAGAAAATAAGTTTCTGTCCATATTTTTTTAAAGTCCATAACTTTTTGTGTATGATGAGTTAGGCGATGAGCCTTATATCAAAACAAAGCTTTGAGAGTAAGCTAAACACAGAAAAAAGAATCACTCAAAAAGGTTTTGTAATGAATTAGTTATGACTTTTTTAGCGAGACATGGTAAAGCTGAAACGCAGAACTGAACAGATTCTGACATGCTTCTTGTACGAATTTTATGGACTTGTGTATTCAAAATTTGAAAATAGTTAAAGCATAAAAGTTGTAGCCCCAGAAGTAAGCTTCGCGTGGGCACAAGAATCGCTCAAAAAGGTTTTGAAACGAATTAGATATGACTGTTTTAGCGAGAAAGGGTAAAGCTGGCCAGGTTTTTTGTAGCAATCTGACCTTGTTTGAAAAAGTGAAATCCTATTTTTATTGAAGAAGGGGATGGAACTAGGGCCTAGCTAGTGTTAAAGTACACTGCATAGGCTTTAATTTGATGTAAGAATGAACGAAAACGGATGACTAACGAAGGAGTTATGATAAAAACAAGAACAATGTTTTGTTAAAGAAAAACTGCGAAAATGAGTTTTATAACTCGGATTAATATGAATTTTGAGCAATGAAACGAATATTATAATATATGTAATGTGATTAATATAAACCAATAATAATGAATGATGATGAGGGTCGTAACGTTCCCGAACGACGCGACGCCGAGAGATGTTTTGGACTTAATCGCGTTATTAATTATAAAACGTGAACAACATGAAATGAGACTTTTAATAAAAGATGTAAACCTTAATGTGGAGTCTATATGTGACTAATTGATATGCTATTATTAATGATGATGTGTAGGATATTTGAAGAGCAATTAGCGTAGCTTTTAAATAGCGCTTCAGGCAAGTTTCCTAACTTCATTCGATTTATGTATTGAATGCAAGTTTCTTACTTGTACAAGTTATTTTAAGGTGCAAGTATCCTGCTGTTGAGTAAGTTTTTCAGAGATGATAGTATCAATTGTTGCATGATGCTATATAACTTGTTCGCACTTATTGTAATATCGATGCTTGTTCCAATATTAAACTGTTGATGTTCTAAAGATTCTATTATATCTTGAATTTTGTTAAGATTATGTCTATGTCAATTGTTTCTGTGACAAACGAGAATTTTGTAAATTAATTTGAATATTTATTGATTAAATAAATATTTTTCGATGATTTGATTGTTGAATTAATTAATTAATTGATGAATTTGCGGTAGATTAATTTAATTATATGTGTTTCATTAATTAAATTAATGTGGAGAATTTTTATATTTAAAGTATGTGTTTAATTGAATTTATTTGATTAAATGCATTATTTAAATAAGTATAATGTTATCTCTAATTAATTTAATAATTAATTAGAGACTAAATGATTTGTCATTATTAATAAATATTATTTTTAATCATGTGACTATGTGATTTAATGTAGAATTATTCTACTTTATTTTATTGATTTTAGTAAGATTATTTAATTAATTTAAATATGTGACATAAACTATATATATAATAAGTAATTTATTACAATAAATTAGAAGAAAGAATAAATGGGTAGCCAAACGTGGCCCTAGTGGGAGTTGGTGCCAGTTATTAAACTGACACCATGTCCTGCCATTTAGTTTTTCACGTAATACTATTTCATTCATTATTATTCTTCAGTTTCTAAAATTAACCAGAGAGAAAAAGAGAAAGAATTGTGAGGATTAAAGAATTTCAAAAGGAAATCCCTTCATCTAGTTGCATAATCTAACACCAAATCAAAGGTAATTCTTAGATTTTAATCTTTAAATTATGTTTTCTTAATTTTCTCCATGAATGCATGTTCTGAGTTCTCTGTAAACTATGTTCTATCGCTAAATTTTTATAGAATGATGATTAGATGTTAGAAAGCATGTATAAGCATCTTTTATATGTTGTATATGTGATTTGGAGTAATTAATTTCATGAAATCATGTTTTAATTGAAGTTCTGAAAAGTTACAGAGTAATTATATATGTATAGGAACTATATGTATGAAAATTCATGTGTTAAATGCATATTAATTGGTGAATTGATGACCTATTGTGTTTATACATTCAAATACGAAAAGAATGCAAGTTATATGAACTAATTTGGTTGAGTAACGAATCCGTGGTGAATGGATTCGCTAAATATGTTTAAAAATAGAGTTTTTACAAAAGTATCATATTTATGGGTTTAAATTCAGATGTTTAGGTTGTTTAAGTTAGTAAAATCATGCTATGATTGTTATTTTGTGTTTCTATAAAGTCCAGAACCCCATGCGTAGTGTTTGATTTGTGGCTTGAATAAAACTTTGGCCAAATTTGGCATTTTCTGTGTTCTGCGAAGAACTACAGTACCTGAGTCTGCGCACCAGCGCGGCCGCGCTGGTGCCAAGAACAAAAGTGGCGCGGCCGTGCCACATGCAGACCAGAGCCAAAGTCAGGCACAGCGCGGCCGCGCTGGTGCCAAGAACAAAAGCAGCGCGGCCACGCCGGTTAGCAGACTGACCCAGAAAATTTATTTTAGTGTCCAAGCCCGAGAATGTGATTGTAACCTAACCCAATGAACATGACATTGTAATAACCATGTAATGAGATGTTAAGACGTATTAACAACATGTCAATGATGTTTTACAAGGTTTCTGAGTATGTCAATTTTGTACCTAAAACTCATCATTTGTAAAGTTAATAATGTGTTAAGAGTTAACGCTGTGAATGTGATTATTATAATCAGATGTAAAGATAAAAGAGAATATACTCATGATATTAATTATGTTATAATTAATTGGTATCGTGACTTGTAATGGTATGTAGGATTAGTTGAAGAACGTGAATATTAAAGTATATTCTACGCACGAGGCAAGTTTTCTTAACTTCACTCTTTATTGTAAAAGTTTTCATACTCTAATTTGATTTCAATTACGCAAGTTCCTAAAATTTCATTATCCTAGAATGCAAATTTCATAATGATATTACTTCTTGAGCAAGTTATTGTTTCTATTCCATTCAATTTCATGGAGTCAATGAGACGTTTTAAATTCCTCTTCGTAATGCTTTAGTTATATAGAGTTTATTCAAGTATACCTTTTGTGAGATTTAGTTTTGATTCTCGAATTACACCTTTTGAACTTTGATTGACTAGCGAAACCTTTTCGATTCGACTAGTCCTTAGTTGATGAGCGTTCTAAATTCTAGAAATGTTTTTGAAGTAAATCCAAACCAAACTTCCTCTGGTGCAGACTCCGATGTCAAACTGAGATGAACAACCCTTATACAGGGGATTTTATTTACGTATTAGCGTTAAGATGTTGTGCACATACATGGTACAAATGGTTGATCCCCCTGAGTATGAGAAGTAAGGTCCATATAGTCTTACGACTGTTAAAGGTTTAAAGTAAAAATATTTGATAACCTGGGACATAGTTCGTGGTCTTAAGACCCCTCAGATGTTCTTTTGAATCTTGTCTTATGTTCTTAACTCAAAAGCTAAATCTTCAATTATTCAATATCCATTGATTTTTCGCATGTTATTATTATTGTTGTTGTTGTACTTGCTGGGCAGTCATTGCTCACTCTTGCATAATAACATTGTAGCTAAGGTTGAAAGAACTGATGAGCTATCCACTAGTAAGGGCAAAGGAAAAGCAAACAAGTGATCATGAAGACTTGTTTTATTTGATTAAACGATGTTTATGTAATAGACTTAATTTATGTTTCCGCATTGATGTTTATTTAAGGTTAGATGACCTGGGATTTATTTATGATTGATGTTGTAACCCTCTATGGGAGATTTCTATTTTAAATTATAGTATTTCCATTATAATTGAATGGGTAGTTAGATGTGATGTGATGTATATGGATAGTGAACACTAAATCCTGAGGAAACGAAGTACCCGGATTTTGGGGTGTCACAGTTTCGACTGGACAGATGATGAATGAATGAAATTGAGATGTTAAAAGTTTAGTAATGATAAGTAGAGTTAAATCCAAATGTTGATGAGTTAGTGTCGACCCTAGTGTCACTTGACACATTATGATGTAAGTTAAAACATAGACACAAGTTGGTGTCAAAACAATAGTTAGTCACATGTTAGTGTCAACCCAAAACAAAGGTAGTCGTATAAGAGGTAGAGTATATCAGGCTGAATGCTTATAGTACGGAAGTAGATGTTTATTGGTGAGATATAGGTACGGATGTTATAAATGTTTAAAGGTGAAGGAAATTATTATTCCTATTTACTCGAGATGCTTCACAACTATTGTTCAATTGATCAAGAAAGATGATATTATTCCTAATTTTGTTGTTTATTCAACTGCTATGACTTGCTGAGCAATTAAATGCTCACTTTTGCAAACTCTAAAACTTTTGCAGCCAAAGTAGAAGATCTCGAATGACCAGATGATGTTAAGTGAAAGAGCTTCGTTAAAGATGAAGATTTAATTGTTTAGGTGAACATAATGTGTTCCAGTTGTATTATTCAATGATGTAATATTCATTGTAGTATGTATTGATGTTGTTAAGGTCTCAGAACCTGGGATTAGATCAGTTATGTTCTAATAATAGAGTATTTACACTCATGTATAGATAGATGTATGGAATGAGTTGTACCATGGAACACCGAATCCAGGTTTGAAGGTAAACCCGGATTTGGGGGCGTCACATTAAAGCTTTTAAGTTTTATTTCGGGTATTATAACCGCTTATAAATAAGACTCCTTCTACTATACATGAAGTAATTGTAGTATTATAACTGCTTATAAAATGAATATTCATCAGCTATATTGAAAATAAATTGAGCATTATAAATGCTTGTAAAATGAATATTCGTCTACTATGTTTGAAATAAATCGGGCATTATAACTATTTATAAAATAAATATTCGGCTATTATATTTGAGATAATTTCAGCATTATAACTGCTTATAAAATGAATATTCTTACTAACTACGTGAAGGAAATCGGACATAGTAACTGCTTATAAAAGTATAGTTTTACTAATACATACATAAAAATGAAAATTATAACCACTACAGTATACCTCTTGTAGTTGCTAGCTTTACTTCCAATCGCGTAGTGCTTCGATGCTTCGAAAATAATTTTTATCACAAAATATCTCTCAGAATATAAATATAGAGTACTTTTGCTCTTGAATTGCTTGAAAACTAATACAAATAATGAATGATGGAGGTTGTTATTTATAGGCCTTGCAAAGTCGGGGTAAAATAGTCTTTTAGGCCTTCAAATATCTAAAGCATATTCTTAGAATATTCTTGGCATATTCCCTGAAAATATCTTCCAAGCTCGTCAATGAAAATATCTTTCAAGCTCGTCAATGAAAATATCTACCAAGCTCGACAATGCAGCCTGCAACTGAAAATATCGTCTAAACTCGACAATGCAGGTTATCACCGTAAGCACGACAAATCAACTTGTCATTACAGATATATTCCCAAGCTCATTGGTGAAAAATATTTTAAGCTTGATGTTTTTATTTTTAAGCTCGACATTTTTCCCGAAAAATATTTTTAGATATAATTCATCGTTATACCATGAAATCACATAATACACAGTTTTGGGTCACTAAATTAACCTCTAACCATATACGATCGTATTTATAAGCCTCATAAATATTCGGGGTATTACATTCACCCCTACTTATAAGAATTTCGTCCTTGAAATTAACTTTACAAATAACTTTAGTCATTCAATAACATATTTATATGTTCTATAAATATTCAGGATATTACATTAGTTCTTTATAAGTGTATGTCTTTCTATCTCATGTTTTATGTAATTTATACATATAAATCACATAAGCATAATCACATCACACTTAATTTACAATAAGCCACGTCCTCGAATCCGTGCGCTCGGCGCTCGAACCTAGTGCATAACTGTTATCATATAATAGAAGTTCAGCAATTCGCCACATTGATATGAGTTCCATAAAGGAACGTTCCATATTCTATGGTTTAATGAACTTGCCATATACTATGGGTCATGAACTTACCATATATGAGTTTTGAAAAATCATATATAATTATAAATTCTATAAATGTTCCATCATTTATAACCTCTATCTATCCAAGATTCACAGTACCAACATTAGAGATTGTTCCCAGATCTGAGGGCCAGAACTTTCAACGTGCCAAATACCCTCACTTAGATTTATAGGTTTATGTATAATGGACATTTCTTTCATATTAACAATTCGTATACAATTATTCAACCATATAACAACCTACTATATATGGCTCTCAAATATATATGATGATATCCAACTCAACTTGCCTATATTTACAAGACACTATAAAAGTACTACCTTCATACTAGTACATCCCTTCCTTATTTTCTCTAACTTCTTCTTCTTCACATTTAGTTCTTCTTCTAATCCTCGTATTATTCAAGCTTATCGTCTCTAGGCATTATACAAAAGATTTTTACTTTGTTTAGTATTATAATGCAATGATTTTACACAATATATATATATATATATAATTGTTAAGGTTTATTTTTATATTGTTACTTGTTTTAAGAACTCTTTTATGATTACGTCTAAACAATAAAGTTTACTTCTTTAAAGACTATATCCTAAGGTACTTCTACCCTAGAGCTATTGTAGCGATTCGAAATTTTCAGATAATAAAATAAAGATTTAATAAATTCTATTTATTATAATTAATAAATTGTTATAAGCAATTTATTATATGAAAATAAAATTATTATTTTATTAATATACTATTTTTATGAATAATTGCCGTATAATGTATGTATGGAATGTAATGTGATAAATATATTAAAAATATGCTTTTACTATATTTATTACTTAAATAATTTTTGGAATCAAATTATAATGCGAAGGCTGTATCTGTGTGGATATTAAAATGATTTATTATTTATTAAATAAAATATTTAATAAATGGCTTCCATTGCTATGAAAAAGATTTTTGGTATATTCGTTATAACTTTAATTGTATTTAATGTGGATATAAAATACAATTATATGTTACGTGTTGTGTGCGGAGGGTTAATTGATAAAAATTAACACATATGGTATATGGTATATATGAATTCAGTATACGTAAAATAAATATAAAAGTATTATAGGATATATATAAGTCATTTATATGTAGTATGATGGTACTATATATATACATACATGTACGTTACCATGATGTATGTAATATATGTAATTAAACCAAGAAAGCTGGACTTATAAAAGGGTAACTTCCAAGTAAAGCCAGATGAATAAGAAGAGCAGGAGCTGGCGTGATAGCATGAGCATAGATTATTAAGCTCAGCAAACCTACATACGTGATGACCAAGATAGAAGAGTGAGGAACAAGAAAGTTTTTCTCTATATAATCAATTATCAGTTCATCTGTTACAAGCTTTCGGCCCATATCAAATTAAATAAACGGGAAGCTAAGATAGGAAATTGAAGAAGAAGTTAAAGCAATAAACTTTCTCTCTAAATTTGATAGCCAGCTAGAAGCAAGGAATCAAACTTGGTAAGGTAATCTTCTTATAATACTAATAAACAAATATTAGTATTCATGTGATAATTGTATACTTGTTCTTTGCGAAAGTATTATAGAAATCGGATAGTTTATAAGTGTAATTGATTTTGTGATTGTTGAATTTTGATTTCTTATGAAATCAGGATATGTATATATACTAAACAAGCGATGAACATGAGCTCTAATGTGATGCAATATAGTTATTTGATATAATACCTAAATGAAGTATATTTCTAAGAACAAAAGGATTTAAAGTACTTAAAGGAGGTGTATATGACATTTGATGATGTGAAATAATACGAATCATGTTTCTAATATGATCTGGTATAATGAGATAGCATCTAAGGAAGCTTCATTGTGAAATTGGGTATTGAATTGATAAACTGCAGAAAACAGAGTATGAATTTAGCCTGTCTCGAAGTGGCGCGGCCGTGCCACTTCACTAGTCAAAACCAGCGCGGTCGCGCTGGTCCCCAGTCATGAAAATTTGATTCCTTTTTGGTGACTGAACTTCTAGGCAAGGGGAATATAGACCTACAAGTATGTCTGATATGATGACCAAGTTAGGTATGCATGAAATGAACTATTTTAGTTTAAATTATGATGAATTTTCAAATGAAAAATAAAATGTTTTGAAAAGTGAATCTAAGATTGGATCTAAGCATTCAAACTCTTGTGTTTACATGTTATACAAAATATTGCAAGACCCAGCATGATACAGATGGAACAGGGTTGAGAAAAATTCAGACTTTGGCTTCAACAAGAGTAGCGCGGTCGCGCCACTCCTGCGCTAAATTGCAGCGCGGTCGCGCCGTACTGCGGAACTGCCAAGATATTTTCGCTGTGATCTGAACTTTGGGGCAAGTGTAATAAGATGTCTTAAGTCCCAATGTATACTAATAAGAATATATGAATTGACCAAATCCAATATGGCTATGTAAATCAAGAAATTGCTAACGAAACGAAATAATTTCAAATGAAAATGAATTTCAATAATGAAAGGTGAATCAAACGTGCATTGAATACGTGTCTAGATATATGCACCTAGAACCCATGCTTGTTTGGTGTCTATGTGCAATGTGCGTATATGATTCAAGTTTCTGTACATGTGCTTAGTGATAACTGGACTAGTTTATGTGACTAATGTATATTTATACATGAATACACGGTATAGGGTACAAGAACGAATCTAGGCTGTAACTATTAAGCTCCGAACAAGGCAAGTATCCCAACTCTCTTCAAATTTATATACTAAAAGATAGTTGTGAAATGTTATCAAAAAAAAATCCTTGATATAAAGTTGCTATGATACGTACTTGTTAAACTTCGAATTTCAAAACAGTCTGAGCCATTTGATTCGGCTAGATACAGATTGAAATATTTCATTGCTTTCATATTAAGTCTTGAAATATTATTACTAGTTAGACAGAGCTGTTCAATTATATTGTTTTGATTTGAACTCCAGGCTGAGTATGAACAACCCAGAATTGGGAAAAATTTATATTGCGCCAAGAAGGCGGTGACGTTGAACGAAAAATATCGTTCCTGTTAGATAGTATTGATTAATACAGGGCATAACGGGCTGATCACCCACCGTGCCCGTAAGACCATACGGTTCATAGATGAATTTCTGATAGAACCTTTTCAAGAAAAGAAAAATAAATGTTCATGGTCTTGTGACCACTCAGTATCAAAAGTCAGTATGTCGTTTCAAGAATATAAACGAGTCATATTGTTGTTTAAGAATTGTTCAGTTGCTTTACAGTATTTATTCTGCTATCAAAGCATATCTCAGAGAAAACATTAATTTCTTGGTATACGTTATTTATCAACTATTATTACTTGCTGAGCAATTGAATGCTCCTCATTGCTTTGGAATATAAATATTTTCAGCTAAGCCAGAATGCATAGAAGAGTCCGGAAAGGATAAAGTTAAGGGAAAGTTACATGAGTAGTTAAAGATGACTGTTGTAATAGATAACCTTTTGTTTTATAAATACAATATCTATCATTTAATAAAGATACTAAAGGTCTTCGTACCTGGGATAGATACCTCTTGTCCACGCCGGGTTTTCTCGTCTCTCGTCCTTTTCCTATTTTAGCCTTTTGGTTTAGATGATTTTTTGGAAAAGGTCGGCATTGATGTCGACGGGGTTTTGGAAGATTGCTTTTATGATGAGCCAATTAACCAGAGTCGCCAGTTGGTATATTTGAAATGGATGTACCAACTCATCCGAGTTTTCGTTTTTTATAAATCGCTGGCTCATATGTCACTCCGAATTAATTGGTCTGCGAATCGAGATTCATAGAGTCCGGGGGCTTGCTTAAGCGAGGGGAAGGTGTTAGGCACCCCCCGACTTCCGTGAAGCACGGTTACCGCAACCTTGATGTTTTCCTATCCTTTAATTCATGAAATATGTATGTGTGCGTGTGTATGTGTGTGCCTAATGAATGTTGTGGTGAGTTTGTGTGAAAGAATCATTTGGATTTTTAGGGAAAGTCATGCTTTAATTTGAGAACGCTTCGAGCGTCTTTCCGGCATACACGAGAAAGCTTTATTCTTTATGAGAAAGGTTTGATTTAATTTATCAAAACTATGAGATTTTCATTAGGTGTCGTTTTGACAAAAACAAGAGTTTTCTAAACCTTCGTCAAAATAGGAATCGAGATCTATACGTTGCTTTCGTAACTCAAATGATGGGCAACTTCTAGAATCTCTTTAACCCTATGCACAAAGATTTAATAAAACATTTCTTATTTTTTAAAACCATTTTTGTGATGTTTGAAAACGATTTTTCTTTAGCTTTCTCGTTAAATGGGAATCGACGTTCATTTAGCATTCCCAAATTTTAGCCTCGTGATTCTAACAACCTAAATTGATTGATTTTACGAAAATATTAATCTTTTAGCTTTGAAATCAATTTTAGGTCGTAAATCAAATCAAGCATTAAAATGCATTGGGGCTATTCATGGGCATGTAAGCCATCCAAATAACCCCAACGCCCACAATCACATACTTCATTATTACGGGGCCTTAAACCCGATTCTCGCCTTGGCGTCGTTTTAAGGCCCGACGATTACATCTTACAATAAAGAATTACATACATCAACATTGTCCATCATCAGATTTGGACCACGGGGTCGCGTTCCTAGGCTCACATCCACAATTTATACACACTCACGCAATGGATACTACAAAGATTAAACAAGCTAAAATTGTCAAATGGATATCATCGGGCCATTAGGAAGAATTTCGTTCCATTTGGAACCCTCACTAATAGTCCTCAATCCATGGATCCACAACAATATACAAGAAAAACTACATTTCACATAACCCAATTGACAAGAAGATTAATAAAATGATATACAAAAATTGCTATAGAAATGGTCTTTTCACCTTGCAAATATCACCAAGATGTGTGCAAATTTGAATATATGAATAAAGTAGAAATTATCTTGGATATAATCTCACAAAAGAAATATAAATCCTCTCTTTTTTCTCTCTTTTCTCTCCTATTTTGTTGCAAATTTTTGCTATTTCTCTCTCTATTTTCGAATTGATTTGCTGCTGTTTTTCTTCTCCTTCTCGCCCGATTCCCCTTCTCTCTCTTGCTGCTGAACCCCTCCTCTCTCTCGCTCCCTGTATGCTGAAATGAGTTGTTATAGGCTGGCCAGAGCCAGCCGCAGATTGATCTGCGGCTGGCTGCAGATCAATCTGCGGCTGGCTGGCCGTCTGCCTTCCACCCAGCACGCCAGCCACTTTGATTATTTAATTCTTCTCGGTTCCCGCACCGCACCTCGATTCTTGCGTCGCGCTGTCAGTTTTATCCGAAATGCCTGTATTTTGCAGTCCGATAATTACTGCGGGACGTGACACATTATTCGGAAATGCTCATTTCAGATGGCTTTATCGTCACGTTGATTTTGACTGCAACCTGTCGCGGCGGCGTCCAGTCTTCGCACTTATGCCGATTCTTTTGCTTCCGCAGGTGGGTTCAATTGACGATTTTGCCCTCCTGTCAAGGTTAGCATACGAAGTGCAAAATTTGGGTGTCTACAGCTGCCCCTCTTTATCATGTTTATGAAATGTTAAATGAAATGAACATGATAAAGAAGTAGACACACGATGCATGAATGACAGTGCATAAGAATGACAGTGCGTACATGATGCAACACATACAACTTATGATGTAACGCAAGATGTAAGGCATGCAATACATTTGCAAGGGTGTCAATGCATCAATCCCTGATCTGTCGCTCCTCTCGTAATCGCCGGGTCTCGTATCCGGTCGATTGTCCTGTGAGTGCCGGGTCTCATATCCGGTCACCCCTCTCGTAATCACCTTATTCCATCCCATTGTCATCAAAGGAAGTTATTCTCCTGACTAGCTTTGAAGGGCATCGTCGGAGTTTGTCCTCGTACATAGTTCTTGGCAACCATTGCTTTTAACTCTGATAGGCTAGGACCTTGACACCTAACCTGCATGGATCACGTACAGAATTATCACTTATTCAATGCATGTGACACAACATTTAAAATGAAAAAATGACCCCTGTACAGTCTTTTGATACGATTCTACAGGTGTCACCGTTTGTCGGAGCCGGTTTTCGTCGCCGGACATCCATCTCGTAATCGCCGGTTATCGTCGCCGGTCGATTGTCTCGTCGGGGCCGGGTATCGTCGCCGGTCACCCATTTCATAATCGCCGGTTATCGTCGCCGGTCGATCATCTTGTCGGAGCCAGTTTTCGTCGCCGGACATCCATTTCGTAATCACCGGTTATCGTCGCCGGTCGATTGTCTTGTCGGGGCCGGTTTTCGTCGCCGGACACCCATCTCGTGATCGCCGGTTATCGTCGCCGGTCGATCATCTTGTCGGAGCCGGTTTTCGTCGCCGGACATCCATTTCGTAATCGCCGGTTATCGTCGCCGGTCGATTGTCTTGTCGGGGCCGGTTTTCGTCGCCGGACACCCATCTCGTGATCGCCGGTTATCGTCGCCGGTCGATCATCTTGTCGGAGCCGGTTTTCGTCGCCGGACATCTATTTCGTAATCGCCGGTTATCGTCGCCGGTCGATTGTCTCGTCGGGGCCGGATATCGTCGCCGGTCACCCATCTCGTAACCCCCGGTTATCGTCGCCGGTTGGTTATCTTGGATCTCAGCCCTTCCCAGGGTTTGTTGTTTTTTTGTCTTTTTTCTTTTTGTAGATATCAGCCCTTTCCAGGGGTGCTCACCATCTTGTTGTGGTTCGCGTGGATCTCAGCCCTTCCCAGGGTTTGTTGTTTTTTGTCTTTTTTTCTTTTTGTGGATATCAGCCCTTCCCAGGGGTGCTCACCATCTTGTTGTGGTTCGCGTGGATCTCAGCCCTTCCCAGGGTTTGTTGTTTTTTGTCTTTTTTCTTTTTGTGGATATCAGCCCTTCCCAGGGGTGCTCACCATCTTGTTGTGGTTCGCGTGGATCTCAGCCCTTCCCAGGGTTTGTTGTTTTTTGTCTTTTTTCTTTTTGTGGATATCAGCCCTTCCCAGGGTGCTCACCATCTTGTTGTGGTTCGCGTGGATCTCAGCCCTTCCCAGGGTTTGTTGTTTTTTATCTTTTTTCTTTTTGTGGATATCAGCCCTTCCCAGGGGTGCTCACCATCTTGTTGTGGTTCGCGTGGATCTCAGCCCTTCCCAGGGTTTGTTGTTTTTTGTCTTTTTTCTTTTTGTGGATATCAGCCCTTCCCAGGGGTGCTCACCATCTTGTTGTGGTTCGCGTGGATCTCAGCCCTTCCCAGGGTTTGTTGTTTTTTGTCTTTTTTCTTTTGTGGATATCAGCCCTTCCCAGGGGTGCTCACCATCTTGTTGTGGTTTGCGTGGATCTCAGCCCTTCCCAGGGTTTGTTGTTTTTGTCTTTTTTCTTTTGTGGATATCAGCCCTTCCCAGGGTTGCTCACCATCTTGTTGTGGTTCGCGTGGATCTCAGCCCTTCCCAGGGTTTGTTGTTTTTTTTTTTTTTTTTTTTTTTTTTTTTTTTTTTTTCTTCTTTTTTTTTTTGGGATGGGATTGTTGATCGGCTTTTGTCCTGGATCTCCCACCAATATCGTCCACGTACCATGCCGCAAAAGCCATCACTCTGATCATTTGTGAGGTTGAAAGCGACGTGCTTGTACTTTCCTGAAGATTTTCATTTTGATCGTACCTGCATGCATGAAAAAGATGTTATGCATGATCTGGCAGATATGTTATGGACAGAGGCATGTGCACAACATATGTTTTAGATAGAAATGACCCCTGTTCAGTCAAATGATACGATTCGACAGTCGTCGTCGTGTGCCAATCATTTGATTGGATCACGCCTCATCGTGCAGTGTAGTCTTTAGACTTCAACATTGGTTTGGTACTCTGCCTGTTTTTGGTCGTCTTCATTTCATCGAGTTGAGGCAGTCTGTTTCGCTCTCTGTGATGATCGACAGCTATGTTAGCTCCTTGGCCTTTTGATCATTCTTGACGGCCGATATGCTGTTGTCCAGCATTATATCATCCTTGTATATGCTCATGCACGTGGATCAATTTGATGTCGAGGCAGTGATAGTCGGGATTAGGGAGAGGCCCAATGACGAGGAGTTATGTGCCGCCTCAGCTTCCATCCATTTCACGATTCTTAACTGCCCCTGCCTTGGTGCGTGTCGCTACCAAGAATTTCTATCGAGAACTCGCGATGTTGATTGTGCTGAGTTATCCACAGCTCTGCAAGATCCTGCATATCAGATGACTAACAAATGCCAAGCTTGCAGGCCCGGGCCGTTAGTGTTACTTCAACACAAAGATATTATAATCTGGACAAAAGAGTAAATGCAGTTAAAGCACATGAATTTGAATATCTTTTGATCGCACAATCTAGCAAGTTGTGAGCCGTGCATGTACTAGATTGGAAATTATTTTATTTTATTTTATTTTATTTTTCAATCCCTCGTGAGTTGATGATTTTCTATTTGACGAGTTATGAAATCGTAAGAACACCTTCAAGCATTCATGGTCATTGTACGTGAGTGAGGTCGAATTCAAAAGAACTACCTTCCCTCGTCACAGGCACTCTGTCTCCATCCTCGACAACGTCCTTAGCAGGATTGACGTCATATGACAAATGCACTGTGCGATGCAGCATTCAGTAGGGGTTTCTCTTTCATAATTTTTTTTCGTATTATCTTTTCTCTTTATTAGCCCACTTCACTTGTCTCGTTTTCTTAGGCTATTCAAAGTTACCCATTTAACGAGTTTTGGACCAATGACTCCCGAACCAGACGGTTTTGGGGCATTAGGTGTACAGACACCCCTTCGAGTTTATTTACTCGAGTAACAAAGGCCACGGTTCGAGACAAGCTGGTGGTCTGCCCCATTCATTCTTTGCTTAACCTTGCGCAAGATTCGTTTTCTTAGGCTTGAGTTACCCATGTAGCGAGTGTTAGGCCGGTGACTCCCAAACCAGACGGCTTTAGGGCACCAGATGCAGAGACATCCCTTAGGCTTAATTACTCGAGTAGCCCATGCCACGATTCGAATCTGCTCGGGCCTCCTCTACTGTAATGCTCATTTTCTTAGGCTCTGAGTTACCCATGTAACGAGTGTTGGGCCAGCGACTCCCAAACCAGATGGCTTTAGGGCACCAGGTGTAGAGACACCCCTCGGGCTTAATTACTCGAATAACCCAGGCCACGATTCGAGACATTAGCTTGATAATCATTTATCGTCTGACTTCTTGATTTTAGCTTGATAATCATTGACTGTCTGACTACGTGTTAATTGTCATCAACGTCGTCATAGTTTTATACCCCACAACTGAAAGTTTGTGCAAATGCAAAGTGAAGGCTGTCACATGAGGTCGATTCTGTCACAAACGTTGCTTTGAATTAAGGCTTTGTACCCGATCAAAAGGTTGAATAGCCTTCTTCGTCTAATCATACTCACGATCGTGCTCCACGGTTGCTTGTCAGAATTAATCCGATTCCCATCAAGCCAAATAAAATCCCCCCTCACGCGGATCATCGTATCCCGGAAAACTATGCTTGACAAATGTCAGATGATCGTACCGTTAAAGATTGAATTGACATGAGGTAGCATTTGATGATGCTGGTGCATGTTGATGGGATTGTTGCATGGGTGCCAAATTGCACGTCATCATTTCCTGGGTGGTTGACAAATGCCCCAGTGCTAAGTTGCTTTTCTTGTGATCTCCCTCGTACTGGTTGCATCGGTATCTTGTTGGGCTGACAAAAGACCCGGCCCTTTGACTTGTTGAAAGGTTTGGGGGATTTTTGATTTTTTTTGATTTTTTTGATTTTTTGATTTTTTTTTCGTGAGGGCTCCTTTTAATTTAGAGCGAAATTCCCCATAGCTTCGTCTTGGCAGAGCGCGATCCTTTTGAGGACTAAATCGTTTATTTCGAATTTCCGGGATCGTACCCTCTTGTCGTATGCCTGGGAGATGCGTAAGGGGCTGCCCCTGCAAATGTGCGAACTGAGGTTCGATAGGCAGACAGGGTGAGCGACAGTAAATCCGGCCATCCCCGATGATTGGCGGACATTCTTCCCATGATCGTCTTTGTGTTTTATTTGCAGCCCCCACTGCCCCATTCATTTTGAGCCGGTAAATGACTGAATCAAAATGTTTGATCTTGAATTTGTCGCATATTTTCTCCTTGAGGGCATCGTTCAGATTTCTATAGTCGATGCGGCCCCTTACCTCTCCTCCAGGCTGTGGTACTGGGATTCCGTCGGAAAGCCATTCAGGGTAAATAGACACCGTGATGATTCCTGCTTTAAACCGCTTGACAATCTCGTCCTTTATTTTCAACCTCCAATCAGGTTTCCACGTTCTCAACTTTTGCTTAATTGGTCGGAACCCTCCTTGATGGGCAGTCGATGTCCTATAACGTCTATGGACAATCCAATCACGTCGCCACGGGACCAAGCGAACATATCTCCATACAGGCTCAACAACTTGGCTATATTTTTTTCTTTTTTTTTCTTTTTTTTTTTTTTGTGTTCGAATTTGCCCCTACTCTGGGTTCTTTGTGATCGTTAGGGGTTTTGATGTTTGATGGCGATGGTTTGGTCTAAGTCGGTTTTGGGTTTACCTTCGACTCATCCCTTGATCTCGTCAGGCGTATTGTCGATATCTGTCTCGTCCTGCTCAATCCCCATCAGATCGAACTCTAGCTTTATACCAAAATCGTGATCCTCCTTCGAATTTGGCCTATTGCTTGTCAGGCTAGAGTGCCTCAAATCGGGGTACCTGACATAAAACAAAAATACTTGTCATATATATAAAACATTTCAGCACATGATCTTCTTTTGGATAACATGACAAAATGACATGAGCGTGCAGAGATTTGAAATAAAACTCAGAATTTTAAAACCCATTGATCTTCTACTGGCCGGGATTCACTGCCATAATCCGGGATTTTTCCCTTCCTGGATATCACCTGATGCACGGTCCAACTGGCCACGGTGAGGTCGAGCAATGGAGCTCATTAGGAGGTGCATGGATCACATTGGTATGGATCTGACATTGATGGCATTTCCTGACATGAGTATCGCAATCAGTTTTCATGGTTAGCCCGTAGCGACCCGTTCACACGCTTTTCTTTGCAAAAAGTGCTCTGCTCATATGGGCTCTGCACACATTGCCATGTACTTCGTTCATTAATCTGTGGGCTTCTTCGGCTTCCAGATATCTCAGCAGTCCCGTAGCTTAGGAAGAAATTCACTACCCCTCTTTGGATTCTCTTTCCCTGGTCAGATCTGCATTTTCGGGAGAGGAGCTGTCTCGAAGGAACTCTTTAATGTTTTGATACCAAGCCCATTCAGGAGGGGTGTCACTATGGGAGATCTCTCAGATCTGATCATCATAGGCCGGACAAGTCTGTACCACAATTCTCAGGGCTAATCTCAGTCCTAGGATGCATCCCTCGTATTCGGCCGTATTGTTGGAGTGGCAGAACTGTAATTTCATGGCTACAGGCTTCTGCCATTTGGATGGATGGAGTATGGACTTTATGGCCTCTCAGTTGGATCCTAGGGGCAATCTCACAAAACAAACAAGGGCCGTAGTTTAGCACTGTGCCAGCTACAAATTGGCAGATGCATGTCAACACTGATGCTTGATTTTCATCATTTTTTTTTTTTTTTTTTTTAGAGTTCTCTAATCTTATCCTGCAAAACGAGGTCAGTGTTCGATGACAGGACAGTATTCAGAAGTTTTAGAAAACCCTGGTACGTGATATGAATTACCCTCCTGCAAAACCATGTCAGTACTCTCTTTATATGTGCAGGTGATGTAATCACATGATACATGACATTTTTATTATGATGATGACGGTATGACAGTTGTATGCCATTCACATGACATTTATTTATTTGACTAAACGATAAAAGGGCATGAAGAAGCTTCCCTTTCGTTAGGTTTATCAGAGGCTGACCTACCCTAGGGTTACTCTCGCGGGCTTTTCGGCATGAAGGTCCCCAAATCTTCGCAATCTACTCGTCTGAATCCTTTCGATTGGAGCGGATTTGGGTGGTGCGTTTCCTGAGCCATCTCCGGGGAGCAGCCCTTTCGAGTCCAGTAATAAGCAACCGACAGGTTCGCCTCAGGAGGAGGTACTCTCTCAACATACATTCACATTCATCGTCCTCACCGTATGCAAATGATTTTACTTTAAATTAAAGCAATCCCATTCAATCATTCACTTATTGGACAAAACACACATTCACACAACAAAAGTAAAAAATGATCAAAATATCGCATGCGCACACATATTCATGAATTTTTGAAGGATAGGATAGCATCAAGATTTGAACGCGGCTTAAGCCCTCTAATGTCCCCAGCAGAGTCGCCAGCTGTCGACGCCGGGTTTTCTCGTCTCTCGTCCTTTTCCTATTTTAGCCTTTTGGTTTAGATGATTTTTTGGAAAAGGTCGGCATTGATGTCGACGGGGTTTTGGAAGATTGCTTTTATGATGAGCCAATTAACCAGAGTCGCCAGTTGGTATATTTGAAATGGATGTACCAACTCATCCGAGTTTTCGTTTTTTATAAATCGCTGGCTCATATGTGACTCCGAATTAATTGGTCTGCGAATCGAGATTCATAGAGTCCGGGGGCTTGCTTAAGCGAGGGGAAGGTGTTAGGCACCCCCCGACTTCCGTGAAGCACGGTTACCGCAACCTTGATGTTTTCCTATCCTTTAATTCATGAAATGTGTATGTGTGCGTGTGTATGTGTGTGCCTAATGAATGTTGTGGTGAGTTTGTGTGAAAGAATCATTTGGATTTTTAGGGAAAGTCATGCTTTAATTTGAGAACGCTTCGAGCGTCTTTCCGGCACATAACACGAGAAAGC
This sequence comes from Aralia elata, assembly GCA_034770075.1. NCBI lineage: Eukaryota > Viridiplantae > Streptophyta > Magnoliopsida > Apiales > Araliaceae > Aralia > Aralia elata. Next base: position 785,588 of record JAVJAP010000254.1, on the reverse strand, counting down.
TTTATTCTTTATGAGAAAGGTTTGATTTAATTTATCAAAACTATGAGATTTTCATTAGGTGTCGTTTTGGCAAAAACAAGAGTTTTCTAAACCTTCGTCAAAATAGGAATCGAGATCTATACGTTGCTTTCGTAACTCAAATGATGGGCAACTTCTAGAATCTCTTTAACCCTATGCACAAAGATTTAATAAAACATTTCTTATTTTTTAAAACCATTTTTGTGATGTTTGAAAACGATTTTTCTTTAGCTTTCTCGTTAAATGGGAATCGACGTTCATTTAGCATTCCCAAATTTTAGCCTCGTGATTCTAACAACCTAAATTGATTGATTTTACGAAAATATTAATCTTTTAGCTTTGAAATCAATTTTAGGTCGTAAATCAAATCAAGCATTAAAATGCATTGGGGCTATTCATGGGCATGTAAGCCATCCAAATAACCCCAACGCCCACAATCACATACTTCATTATTACGGGGCCTTAAACCCGATTCTCGCCTTGGCGTCGTTTTAAGGCCCGACGATTACATCTTACAATAAAGAATTACATACATCAACATTGTCCATCATCAGATTTGGACCACGGGGTCGCGTTCCTAGGCTCACATCCACAATTTATACACACTCACGCAATGGATACTACAAAGATTAAACAAGCTAAAATTGTCAAATGGATATCATCGGGCCATTAGGAAGAATTTCGTTCCATTTGGAACCCTCACTAATAGTCCTCAATCCATGGATCCACAACAATATACAAGAAAAACTACATTTCACATAACCCAATTGACAAGAAGATTAATAAAATGATATACAAAAATTGCTATAGAAATGGTCTTTTCACCTTGCAAATATCACCAAGATGTGTGCAAATTTGAATATATGAATAAAGTAGAAATTATCTTGGATATAATCTCACAAAAGAAATATAAATCCTCTCTTTTTTCTCTCTTTTCTCTCCTATTTTGTTGCAAATTTTTGCTATTTCTCTCTCTATTTTCGAATTGATTTGCTGCTGTTTTTCTTCTCCTTCTCGCCCGATTCCCCTTCTCTCTCTTGCTGCTGAACCCCTCCTCTCTCTCGCTCCCTGTATGCTGAAATGAGTTGTTATAGGCTGGCCAGAGCCAGCCGCAGATTGATCTACGGCTGGCCGCAGATCAATCTGCGGCTGGCTGGCCGCCTGCCTTCCACCCAGCACGCCAGCCACTTTGATTATTTAATTCTTCTCGGTTCCCGCACCGCACCTCGATTCTTGCGTCGCGCTGTCAGTTTTATCCGAAATGCCTGTATTTTGCAGTCCGATAATTACTGCGGGACGTGACACATTATTCGGAAATGCTCATTTCAGATGGCTTTATCGTCACGTTGATTTTGACTGCAACCTGTCGCGGCGGCGTCCAGTCTTCGCACTTATGCCGATTCTTTTGCTTCCGCAGGCGGGTTCAATTGACGATTTTGCCCTCCTGTCAAGGTTAGCATACGAAGTGCAAAATTTGGGTGTCTACACCTCTGATGTAATAACTATTATTATCTTTTATTATAAGTAGGTTGTATTAATGGTATCGTGTAGCACTAAGTACGGGTTTTAAGTACCAAGATTTAGGGGCGTCACAGCTATAGTCAACAGCTCTGATACCATCCTTTCACGCCCCCAGATCCGCCTGCTCTCCACAGCGGATCCGGTGCTGACTTCCCATTATCTTTCTTAACATCCACCAATAATATACTTGGTAAAAACTTGTTTATTAAAAAAAAACTTTACAACATCATCTTTATTCCAGAATCGTATGTTTTACAATTTACTATTACATTCCAAGTCATATTAACTATGCCTTAGTCTTATGCATTAATTATGCAACTCTTCCAACACTACATCCTTCTGAGTATTCCATAAACTCCAATCCAATACTAAACCCTTCTTCTTAACTTCAACACTATTTATCTATCTTAGACTTTTAGTATTAGCAACCAGTTAGTTCCCAGGAAAGAGGGGGCTTTCCGTTAAAACTGTGCGCAATTAGATGACTTACCCCTTTCCTTGACATAACTTTCTAGACATTGTCAGTAATGTTAATCTTGCATAGTTAAATGACTTCAACATCTACGAAAATGTAAAGTACATAATACATTTATATAAAAACTTTTTCAATATAATTGATACAAGAGTATTACAATGCCCAAGTTCTTAATTATGTTTCCTATAGTTATTACAACTTTACATCACCCTATAAGACAATAATAATATGCCTCTTGACTTAACTACTCTTCTTTAACTTTCCTTCTAGAATCTTCTAGTATTTCTCTCTTAGCTGTAAATGAAAGAATATTTGCAAGAATGAGCATACAAAAGGCTCAACAAGTTTTAAACATTTACAATTTATACTCACACTATGTTTGAATTGAATGAACATATAGTTCAAAGATTTTTCACATATATATACTGAGATTTGTCTGTCAAACCCACACATTTTTTAGATTCTGTCAGTCAGAAAGACTTAGAATTCATAGGTTGCTCTGTTCAACCAGACATGGTAATCATTCCCAGAGGTCATATAGACCTAGGAATCATTAGTTCGAATATTTAATAGGGGATCAACCTATTTATATCCTAGGAGTATACATATCATCCTAACAACAATGTCCCAGACACACAAATGTCAATTTAGTACTACTTGTAAACCCCGGTCAGTATATATATCTGCCTGGTCATCACTTTTATATAAAGAAGCAAATAGTTCAGTATATATATGTCGTACCAAATGTGACAACCCGAAAATTTATAAGATTTATTAATAAAATATTGAATGATTAAGTAAAGGTTAAAGAATAAAACCTATATTGGAAATAGAGGACTGATTAAATTTTTTTTTTAGAAGAACATATATGGTTTGATATTTGAAAGAATATAGAAAAATTAAATGTGAATGATAGAAGAATAAGAATTTAGTAAATAAATTGTATTTTATTATATGTGATAAATATAAGTAAGTATATTTATTGCACATGAATAAATTATTATGAAACAATTTATATTACGAAGTGAAATAATTAGTTTAAGTATACAGAAATATTGTATACTTTAAATAAAGAATATTAAAATAAATTCTAGCATTGAATTATTTTAATAAAGAGAGAATATTATTTTTAATTCTAATATCTTATTTATTGAATAAATTCCATTTATATGGAATATGCATTGTGAGAGGATAAATTCATTATTTATTTTCTATTAGTAATATGTGCATATGTGTGGTGTGATGCTTAGCTGTGAGATAATAAATATATATTATATATACACATATATTTATTACGCGAGGAAATAAAATTGTCGAGAACAATTTGCGTAACGAAAGGCAAGAGGCGGTTTAAGTATATAATATTTATATATACTTTACCCAAGAGTATTAAAATAACTTCTTAAATGAATTTGTTTTAATAAAGCAAGGATATTATATTTATTATAATATCTTAAGTAAGTAAATAATTAAATTTACATGAGATATTATGTTTTGCATATTTATTTGGCATTTATAAATAAATATGTAGTGAAAGCTTATTATGTTATGTTGTGTTTTATTTTGGGATTATATAATTTATATATCAAGGATGGATTATATATTTTATATGTTTCCAATGGGGTAAAACATTTTAATATGGTTAGATTAGTAACTTGAGAGTTTAAAACCTAGTTACTAACTATTGAGTAATTCATTTATTCAATAAAGGTATTAAAAGAATAATTGAATTAGTCATTAATGAACTAGCCTAAGTATTTAATTAAGCAAGTTCAATATTATAATATAGCAAGCTATATGTATGAATTGAATTTAACGAGCCTAAACAATTATGAGACATAGTCCAATCAAAGTGTTGGATAGCCTAAACAATTAAGAAAAATGGCTTGATATTGAGAGAGCTAAGTCAAAACTCAAATTTGAGTTTGAATAGAATTTGGTAACGTGGACTGCTCGGTTGAGTCCGAAACGTTAAAATTAGTAAGTATAGACTCGAAACACAAAATGTGTCGGGATTCACTTTTTGGTCAAAGTCAACGGTTGACTTTTTCGGAGAAAAGGCAAACTTAAAATTCGGAGATGAATTTGAAGAAACAGATATGCTCATGACGTTGGGAGCATTGAATTTAGTAGGAATTGACTATAACCTTGTAAATTTGAGTTTCAGATCAATAAGTCAAAGACGGGATTAAGCACACAAAACGAGGAAATAAAAGTGGGACCCATTTGACCAAAATATGCTGGAGATTTCAGCACATGGGGCAACTCACCAACTCCCACCTACTCTCACCAACTCTCACCTAATCCTAACTACTCCATCTCTTTCTCTTTAATCTCCTAAGTTAGCTAAGGAAAGAGAAAAGAAAAGAAACACTTCTCTTCTTTCTCTCCCACACCCACACACCCGACCAAAGAAAGAAAAAAAGAGAGAAAGGGCAACAATGGAAAGAGAATGAGAAGAGAAGAGAGGAAAAAGGAAGTAGCCGTGAGTTCCATAAATTGGCAATCCCAATTGGACTCAAGCCTAAAGCAAAATTGAAGCTTGCAAAGTCTTTGAATCTTGAATTCATGTATCAAAAGGTATGAAATTAATTTTAATTTTGAGTTCTAAAGAAAATTTATGAAATTATGAAATTCTTAAGCTAAACTTAAATTTTTAAAGTTTAGTTAGTTGTAATGAAAATTTAGATGAAGTTTCCTTGTAATGAATCAAGTTTTGGTCTATGTATATATAATATGTAGTTAGAATTGATTTTGAATCAAAAGATCAAAATATGAGTTTTGTTAGTAAGCTATAGGGTTAAATATTGCATGTTTATGCTTATGTAATGATGTTGACGAGTGGAATTAGAGCCTTGGCGTATAGTTGTTGTTGTGTGGAGTTATAAGGAAGGAAATTATGGAATACCTGCAACCAAAATGCTAAAAAAACGAATGAAAATCATAACGCACGCGTTATGTTTGTATAATGTCCATAAAGAATAAAATCGGATAAAAACTTAGAATTTAATGAAGCCGATACTTTAGACGAGTCTTATTGCGTGAAATAAGACTTATTTGTGAAGCAAGTTGGGTTGGAACGCGTCGAGGCGAGTTTTGACCTCTAAACGCGAAGATTGAAAATTAGTGACCATAAAGAGTAAAAATGATGAAAAACTTGGAATTTTACGAAGACGAGACTTTAGACGCGACTTAGTATGTTAAACAAGACTTAGTTGTGAAGCAAAATGAGTCGGAACGAACCACGACGAGTTTTGGCTTGTGAATGTCAAGTCTGAAAATTATCCTCTGCAGCGTTTTTTGGCACATTGTTTAGGCGGCGTAAGGAACCCGAAATGGAGAGGTTATATTTTTCAAAAATACTTTGGTATACCATGTATAACATATGAAAAATTGGATCAATCCGATAAACGAGCAAGGCGTGAGAAAATCGTAAAAAGGGACAGCAACAACAGCCGCAGTAGAGTGCAGCAGCAGCTGGGCGCTACGCTAGCCGCGCGCCGTGCTGCGCTGCTGGGCAGCTGCCTGACATGCTTTTTGCTCGCTGTTTTGATTGGCTTCCGTCGTTCATTTTCGCGGTTAGAAAATTTTTAAAAATACTATGACATGAAATCTATAACATACCAAAAATTCGCTGTTATTCGATTTATGGTTTGAGAATTAAAAATAGGCAAAAAGGCATATCAGAACTAAAATTTGAGCGACGTCGAGCGTCGGTGCACCGAGCAATTTTAACATTCATCGTTCCGAATCTCATTCGGGCGAGTTGTTAAGTAATTTTAGGTCTAATAAAGTCCCAATAGATAAGTTTTGATATTACGAGATAATTTATGCCATGAAACTTCCTTTCGGGCATTAATAATGTAATAAAACTATAATATAAATATGAATTTGCATATTTAAGCAAAAGTAAGCCGAAAATAACATGTAAAATGGTTTTATAGCGAAACGAAAAGCATGGAACTGTTAAAAAGTATTACAATCATAAAAGTGATGTAATGAAGGTTTTCGGATTATTATTTATATTAAGGATTTAAATGAATAAAGTTTCTAAAGGAACCAAGATTGGTTTTGAATTAAGTATAAATAATATTAGTTTTTATAAACTAATATTTATTGATAATGAATATACATACATGTTCTGCAACATATTTAATTAGCTAATATGTATGTGCATGTAAATACAATTGTGTAGGATTTGTGGAGAGAGGTTAAGTTAAATTATAGCGGTAATCTCCAATCAAGGCAAGTTTCCCTAACTCTAACTTGAGTTATTTCTTTCAAGTATGTTAGTGGTTTAATTATTGATAATTATTTCACATCAATAATAATTATTGTTATTCGCACTTAGTGCAAGATTCATATATTCAACAGGTATGAAAGGCTGATCACCTTGATTACCAAAGGTCAAATTAAATTACAGATAAACATTCGTATTGTTCACGGTCATTGTTGGCCACTCAACGTTATTGATTCAATCACTCATGTATTGAAATTTTGATTTATGCTTTTTCACAATCAGTATATATTGTTGAAAATCCGAAAGTTTATTCCTTTTCAATTATGAAATATCTTTATTATATTTAAACTTGCTAAGCAAAGTAGTTACTCACCCTTGCTATATCATGATAATATTTCAGTTAAACCGAGTGTTCGAAGAAGGATAAAGTCAAAGGCAAATTTGGAGAATAGTTCCATATGAACATTTAACTGTTTTGTTATCATATGTAAATGATATTGTAAACCTTTTTAGTTATTGAAGGTATGTATTAAGTTAAGGTTATAGATTGGTAAATGTTGTAGAATCATTTGAAATAAACAATGTATGTTTATATTTTTCGTGTTAATTGTATATTGTGTAAGAAGAGGGTGTGCCGTGACACACTAGGTCTGAGGTTCAAGGGACCTAGGTTTGGGGGCGCTACACCAAAGATTATTGGTTTCTACTCAGTTTATGCTTTGATATAATATCAAATCAAATTCACACAAATAATAGCTCATTTCATTAAGTTATGCTTGAATAAAGACCAATAACATCCCAATAATAGATAACACAAACAAAATATTTAAAAGAGTGCGTACAACAGATGTACAAGGATTAGAAGACTTTCATAAGAACGTAATTCGAATGAGAGTTAGAAACTTGCATAATATAATGAATTTCATAAATCAAATGAAATTCACCAGTTAAAAGCACGATGTTGCACAGAGTGCGAAAAGAACTTGCATTCAATATGAAACTTAAATGAAGTTAGAAAACTTGCAACAAGTAAGAGGATTTGCACAAGATAGGGAATAGAAAACTTGCCTCGTATATCTTTTACAAATAAATATAACAGTCTAAACATTCGTCGTAAATCCTACATGATTATAAGTTCATGTAGACTATTAAGCATTTAACGATTAAATCTTTTAAGTTTTATTTCGGGTATTATAACCGCTTATAAATAAGACTCCTTCTACTATACATGAAATAATTTCAGTATTATAATTGCTTATAAAATAAATATTCATCAACTGTATTTAAAATAAATTGAGCATTATAACTGCTTGTAAAATGAATATTTGTCTACTATATTTGAAATAAATCAGGCATTATAACTGTTTATAAAATAAATATTCGGCTATTATATTTGAGATAATTTCAGTATTATAACTGCTTATAAAATGAATATTCTTACAAACTACTTGAAGAAAATCAGACATAGTAACTGCTTATAAAAGTATATTTTTACTAATATATACATAAAAATAAAAATTATAACCACTAGAGTATACCTCTTGTAGTTGCTAGCTTTACTTCCAATCGCGTAGTGCTTCGATGTTTCGAAAGTAATTTTTATCTCATAATATCTCTCAGAATATAAATATAAAGTACTTTTGCTCTTGAATAGCTTGAAAACTAATGCAAATAATGAAGGATGGAGGTTGCTATTTATAGGCCTTGCAAAGTTGGCGTAAAATAGTCTTTTAGGCCTTAAAATATCTAAAGCATAATCTTAGAATATTCTTGGCATATTCTCAAAATATCTTCCAAGCTCGTCAATGAAAATATCTTTCAAGCTCGTCAATGAAAATATCTACCAAGCTCGACAATGCAGCGTGCAACTAAAAATATCTTCTAAGCTCGATAATGCAGCTTGTCACCGTAGGCACGACAAAGCAGCTTGTCATTACAGATATATCCCCAAGCTCATCGGTGAAAAATATTTTATGCTTGACGTTTTTATTTTTAAGCTTGACGTTTTCCCCAAAAAATATTTTTAGATATAATTCATCGTTATACTATGAAATCACATAATACACAGTTTGGGTCACTAAATTAACCTCTAACCATATACGATCGTATTTATAAGCCTCATAAATATTTGTGGTATTACATTGTGCTTGTTTTCCTATAGATAGTATAGGAGCTGTAAGCACTACAAAAAAATGGACATTTGGCAATGATTTTTCAGGCAACGACTTATAAAGTCGTTGCCAAAAATGCATGTTTAGCAACGAAATTTGTCATTCGTTGCAGTTTGTGAAAGGCTTTCATTTTTCGTAACAAAATTCATAGGTCGTTGCAAAATTTCGTTGCCAAATCGTTGGTGGGAAAGAACAAAAAACCCGCCTATTTACTTTTTTGTTGTTGATGAGATTTCTCCTCATCGTCAGCAACAAAAACTTTTTTGATGCTATATTTCGTTGCCTAATATGGGCCACATTCATTGTCAACAATTTTTGGTTGTTGCGTATTTTATACATTTTTTGCAACGACTAGTAAATTATTACCCAAAATTAAGATAAACTTAATAAGCATGTTTTTGCCTTTTTTCACATTTTTGTATTGATGATTAAGTTTTTAATTAACATTTTCTTTTATTTTGTTCCAAAACATGTGCCATGCTACTTTTGAAAATTATAATCTGCAAGGTTATTTATTCATATATAATTCAAACAGGGTTCCATTACTTCTAATAAAGACATTTATGTTGCCATGTATTTACAATATGAATATGAATATGAATATATGATCTTAATTGGATTGAACTGGCTCTCAAAATTCCAGTCACCATATGCCCATATCATAAAAAATAACTTTTACTTTTCTGTTTAAAAAGATCTTGACAACATTCTTAAATAAACCCTGAAAAATATCCGGTACAAAATGGATACCAACATACAATCAACATCATGCTAATTTGGAAGGACAAAGATATAAGATAAGCTCATTTTTCGTTCGGCTAAAAAACTTGACTGGGAAAAGAACTCCTAAAGACAAATCAAAGTTCCAATGTATCAAAAAATCATAAACCAACAAAAGGGTTGATGTCACGAAGGTCAGACAAGGATTACTTAGAAATATTGAAACAATGACAGAGGTTCAGAAAAAGATCCTAACCTTCAGACTTACTCGACTTACCTCTATGCACTGGCTCCGCGTCTATACTCAAGGTAGTATCCAACTTTAATGAAGAAATGCAAAAATATGATGTTCTTTATTTTCTCTTTTTTGACCTTATAGGCTTATATCCTCCTTTTAAACAATTAAGATACAATGATAGTGACAATGAAGGATTTGCTCATGGTCAACACAATAACCAATTTGAAGTGTTAGTAATTTATTCACATGATAACGAGTAAATAATTTAAATTTTATTCAACGAGTAAAAAAAATTCTATAAACAAATACTAATTACTTTGTCTGACCATAAAGAAAGAACCAATGATAAAGGTATTTTGCCAGTATTTTTCATTAAAACATGAAATCCGGTTTTATCCGGAAGAAATAGATTAACATATAAAACCAACAACAATAAAAAGGACACATCCTCTTATAGAGCCGATGGATAGAAAGAATGGTAAGCCAACTAATCCATTGCACCAATTCCTAATCCTAATTGACGGCGACGCTCATGGTCAAGAAAAAAATATTCTTGCAGTTGGTGATAGTGACGACGAAGGATTTGCACAAGTTGTATCTTGATATTGTACCTAGAAATTCAATGTCAGAAACAGAAGAAACCTCAATGAATCACGTTAGTCAATAAGTTGTAGCAAAAATTGGGCTTGAAATTATAGCTATATTGTATTGTGATCTAATCAATGAGATTTTTTCAAACAGGCATTAAATGCACTTTGTGATGCTATGAAAACTTTTTAAACTGAGAAAACTATATTACTACTTGAAATAAAACCAAAAGAGCTTCTTTAATGTATCCAACATACCTGATTCATTGTCAAACATTATATTAAAAAAGTTATTTACCCAACTAATATTTGGCCTGAAACACGTTAAGGACTATAACAATAACAAAACACCGACTGTAACAATAGGAAAATCAGAATCTAAATATCATCCATTGTACTTTACATTAATGATTTACCAAGTCTAACATAAAGTTTAACATTAATATCCAAGTTTTTGTAGTGTCTACAACAAAAATTCAATAGTTTTGAATGTCTATAAATAATGATCAAGAGTTATTTTAAGTACTTTTTGTCCCTGAGTTGGTGCTGCCTTGAATCAACCGTAGAAATTCTCGATTGTCAGCTAAATTGTTCATTATATTCTCAAGATTGTCAAACCGTTTGTCTTGTGCCCGAATGGTTAATTGAAGCTCTTCATTCTTAGAGCGAGACGCTTCTAACTCTGCTGCCAATGCTTTTTCTTTCTCGCTAGATGAAGACTTCTCTGCCCGAGGACCAAATCCAAAACCAAGCAATCTTCCTGCTTTCTTGCCTAACACTCGAGTCATAATCTCCCTTTTGTCATTACTGTCAACATTTCTAGATTCTGCTTCTATCTCAGAGATGTATTCAACCTCAAGTGATTTCATTTCATTCTGTGAAATTAACAACAAATGCAAATAATTCAAAGATAATCCCAAATTTAAAAACAAGATAAGGTTTGTATAACTTACATGCAAATTCATTTTCAGGTTGTACCCACTCGTTTGTTCGCTTTTTCTGATGTGAGATTTTGTAACCTTCAATTGGATCTCCCTGAAAATCAAATTAGAATAATTAATAACGAGACCATTATTTTATTTTATTTTTTGCTAAATTTGTTTGTATAAAATTACAAAAAATGGATATTACAATACAACTCATAACATAATCCCATCTCCCGAGGGGACTAGAGCACCTAGATAAAACTAGAAAACCAATTACCTAACCTAATTGCATTAGACCTCACAACCCGAGGCTAGGTAAAAGGATAACTTAAACAAAACAATAACAAAGCTAATGAGATAAAAATTTGCAATCAACTTGGGCCACAAAGCTAAGAATATGGCTGGCATACACCAACTGTCCAAATCTGAGAGCCCAAGCATTGACAAAATCCAAGCTTGACTACACAAAATAGACCCACGTGGGATAAAGTCATGTGCAACAGAACGAATCCAAGCCACGCGCTAAGGCAGCCGTGAAGACACCTAACCCAAAAACACAACAGCACCCATCAGAGACCATCATGTCAGGAACCCATCATGACATGGATTTCCTAAACCAAATTCAGAAACTGGAGAAATCCCCCGGGTTATAGAATTTTGAGAAAGAGAGATCTGCATTGTGAGTTGAGAGCCCTATCAGAATAATACTTTGGTTTTGTGTTGTACTTTATTATTTTTAGTAACTTCACAACCTCAAGTCAAAACTGTTGCCTCAGAAGAATTTTTACAATGACTAATAAAACTATTGTACTAAACTAAATTGGAAATTTTAGGGTAGGACTAAATTCAGAATTTTACATATACTAAAATCCAACTCTCAATTGTCAAATCACCATGAAACAGCCCCATCCCACCCAAACACCAACCAGATCGGATCCAAGCTCTCAAAACAGAGAGCATGGGTGGGCCGCAAGAAGGAGGGGGGTAAAATGAGAGCAAGAGTGGAGAGAAGACAGTAGAAAGAAGGAGGTGGAGGAGTGGCCAAGCCCAAAAACCATCAACCAAAATCACCACAAACCAGATCCCCAACATCCTCCAATCAGATCCAAACTTCAATCCCAAACAGCAGTGCTAAGTCTGAAATCTCCTTTACTTAACAAAAAGCAATGAAAAATCAGATCTATATGCCACTAGACTATACCACAATAGATTGGGAAGGAGTTTTCGAGCTAATTCATGCTTGGGGTTGCCGAGACTAGCCCCAAATAGGAATCAAGAAATTGGACAGAGTAGGAATGGAAAAAAAGGATGGGCCAATTTAAGATAGGAAAAAAGGTAGTTAAGAGTGTAACAATTCAGAATTTTGTATTATTTGAAAATATGCGTTGAAGTTGAATAAATATTTTTAATTGATTTTATTGGTTTAAATTAACAAGTGATGGAATTGTTTTATTTAGATGTATTTTAATTAAATTTATGTTGGTGTTTTTTTTAACTAAATGAGTTAATTAAATTAAAAGAGTTGTTGGTAATTATAGTACTAATATTCTAGTTTAATTTAATAATTAAATTAGAAAGGTGATGATTTATTAAATTAGAATAGTAATTTATTTGTTAAATTAATGTGTTATGTTAGTTGAATTATTTAATAAAAGTAAGTGTGACATAGGACTATATAATAAGAGAATATAAAAATAACTTAGTAGGTGATTAAATTAGCTTTACCAAACATGGCCCTGTGGCCTTTGGTTTATTAAGCTGAGAAAATCTTTTTATTTTTATAACTGATAAAATGAATTGTGTGTATTATTATACTATCAGTTGAGTTTACGTGGTTTACTTTTTAAGCTCAAGAGTGAGGGGTTTTGAGAGAGCAGAAAATTAGAAAGGAGAGGAACTTGAGAGAAAATTGTTCTGGAAATTCAGGGAAGATTATTGTGGCAAAGTTTCATAATCATCATCTTGCTAAGGTTTATCAAGGAATCAAAGGTATTATCAAAGTTTAAAATTCACGATCTTATTATGTTTTGGGTTTCATAAGAATTCTGATTTTAGTTGTTCAATTTGATGGGAATGGAGTTATGTGTGTTGGTTTTCATGTATAATCTGTTAATTGTTGTTTCTAAACGATTTTCAGAAAACGAAATTCATAGAATCATGTTTTAAATGAAGGATTTTTGGTGTTCTTCAGTATTCATAGCATATATATATATGAAATATATGTTTCTGTGAGTCAAATTTAAAGTTTAATACTCGAAGGAATCTGCAAATTGATTGTAGTTTATCAAATTACGTTTAGATACGAAGAAAATGCAATTTACATACTTTGAGTTCGCTAAGAATTAAGCCCGCAGTGATCTATGCTATTAAATGTGTTGGTTTTTGGAAAAACTAAGAAAAAAAATTGATTTAAATCCTTTGGGTTTTGTTGTTTTGTTTGTTTTAGGTTGTTAGAATTGGTATATGGATGCTTAGTAATGTTTATAAGAGGTTTATGATAATTGGGTATGCTTGAATTGGTGTTTGATGTTAAAATTCGTGTTTTTGGGCTTGAGAATTCTGCAGTTCACGAACTGCAGAATCTGGAATTCAGGTTTACTGCCCCGACGGGCTTATTACACTAGGTTTACCACCCCAGCTGGGGCGGGATAAAGGATGCATTGCCAATGGAGTGAGGTTTCTTGTCAAAGATCGTGACAACCGTAGGCAAAGCCAAAATAGTGGAATAACATGTGAAGGAGAACACGATGGGAAAAGTATTGACTTTTATGGCTTACTAATGGTATTATCAAAATAGAGTATGGAAAAGGTTATAATGTGTTCATATTTTCTTGTGAGTGGTTTGATTTAGCTAATCGGCGATTGGGTATTAGGAAGGATACAAACTTTACAAGTGTAAACGTAAGTGGCACATGGTATAAAAACGATCCATACATATTAGCTTCTCAAGCAAAACAGGTTTTTTTTTTTTGGATGATTTGAAATTAGGAGGCAACTGGAAAATTGTCCAAAGGTTTATCCACCGACATGTATTTGATGTTCCGGAGGATGAAATGGACGACATTGAAAATTATACCACTGACGATGTTGTTAACCTTGATGATGACTCACCCGATATCGACATTGTTGTTGAGGATCGGGAAATAGGGCCAATGGATAGAGTTGACGTTGACCCAGAAATAATAAATAGCAGTGTCTTAATACAAAGAAAGCACAAAAATAACATTGAACAAAATATTTTATTGGATGAAGACATTAATGATGATGTCGACCAGGATGATTTCGAGGAGGAGGAATTCGATGAGGAGGGGTATAGCGAGGATGATACAACTGCGGATTATCGTAGCCAGGAAGCACGAAGTATGGACGAGGAAAATAGTGAGAACTAGCATCAAATAAGGTATGACTTTTGTCTTATCAAACTTTAAACATTTGAATGAACTAGCATCAAAAGATGTATATGAGTAAGGTTTCAAATTACTACATATGCAGTATGTTTGAGTCAATCATTTGGTTCATCAAAATGACATATATTTCTCTAGTTTCCTTTTTAAAATTCCAACACTAGTAGAATTCTACAAGTGGTACATTACTCGGAAGGATAAACGAAGAATTGGTATTTTACCATTAATCTGTCTAGATTCTTAGACTCCTTATGCATTATTGTTTTGTGACAGACTGCAGGGTATTGTTGGTTTCATGTCAAGGATGCCAACATTCAGACGTCGTTTTAGAAACTTGGTGAAGGTTTTGTATTTGGAAGCAATTCAGATTGGTCTTATAGCAAATCTAGATATGGTAGCAGCCAGAGCGTACACAACAACGGTAATATATATTGAATATAGTTTTGTCTTAATGTAGAATTATAAATTTCATACGATGTGGATAAGAGTTGCAGTTTGTATTCATCTGATCAATTACGGTTCTCTAATCAGATATTGGTATAAGTAGGGATATGGATATTTGGGATATTTGTGCATGTTCTATTGTAGGTAACAAATACGGTAAAAGACTTGGGTTTTTAATTTATAAGTTTTGAAAATGAATTTTCCCTTTTGTTTAACTAGTGCTGTAATTACAAGTTCTTTAATTAGATATTAATATAGGTCCTCCAAGTTTAAATCTTTGGTGAATTAGTTTGGAACTTATTATACTCATGCTATAACTTTTATATGTGTTATTAGTTTGGTGATAAGCTTGTTCTATTTAGTTAAAACTTAAAAGTGAATGGCAATGTTAAAAAATGCACTTTCAATTTTTTGTTGATTATATTTGCAAAATCACTCATTACCAAGTTTTTTGCTGATATAGAATTTTAGTTGTTCTATAGTTGTATTAGAGGCGTGGCTTTGAATCTATTTTTTATTTGGGGTTTATAGGTAAGAGGATAGCTTCTCCCCTTTATACAAAGTAACTCAAAAGCACTTTAGCCTTTTGTTCTCCTAATCGGATATATTGTACCTGTCTCGGCAGTAATCTCTGGAATTTGGAAAGTTACCTTTATTTGTTCGACTGTACAGTTATGTTCACAATGTGTTGCGATACCAAAATTTTTGTTGTCATAAAATCTAGGTGAGCTCCTAACTATGGATTTTGCTAGCTACCTTGCTTCGGATATATAAAAAATATATATTTTCAGGGACTCCACTAACACTACTCTTTTAGCTGTGCTCTAGCGCACCAGTCCCCAAAGCGCCTCTATGGAACAGAATGGTGGGGTACCAAAGCTTTGATTTTGAGTGCCTCAATGTTGTTCCCTTTTCGTGCTGACCTATTCTGTCTCTATTCTCTCTAACAGAGCTGTGTATGGCATATGATTCAGGTATGGATTATTGATAAATTTTTATTCACGCTGCAAGTCTCTCATGTCCTAAGATTATCCCTTTCAGCCCATGACTTCAAATTTTAAAAACCCTTTGATATGGCCTTGTAGAATGACTTGGTTCATGGATGGGGTCTCGACTTAGCACTCCAAAAATGTGTTGAGGTCAGTTACTCCTCCTCTCTTGTTTTTCTTCTTTGATTTTTAGTGGCTTTATTTGATCTTGTAATGCCATGGAATCTAAGTCCTTGATTATGTCACTCTCTCTATATAGCCTGCTCATGAGAAGATAGGAGTTGTGGATGCCCAGTGGATTGTTCATCAAGGTGTTCCATCACTTGGGGAACAGGTATCAAATGCACTGGCTAGCGTTGTGCATATGAACATAAACACACAAACACAAGTGCATATTTATATTTGATTGTTAATGGAGATTTTTTTTTAATAAGTTGTTTTTCTTGTCTCTGTTTTGTTTGTTCTTTTGGGTAGGGGCAAGCAGAGAATGGGAAGCAACCATGGCAAGGGGTAATGCTATGCTTTGCAATTATTATCACTTTAATTTGTTGTCATTGATTATATTTACAGTATTTGCATAATTTACTGCATGACTGGTGCATCATGTTGGTATGCACTTTCTCTGTTTCACCTGACAACATAATGTTGATGAAGATAATTTTGATCCGTATTTGGTGGCAGGTGAGGGAGAGGTGTAAATTAGAGTGGATAATGCTGAAGAATCGGTTTGCAAATGCAGAAAAAGATTATTACAAGTCCATGGGAATTGAATAATTGATACTTCCAATTTCAAGTCACATTAACTGATAAACAACACAAGTTTAGCCTATCCATATAATCACCGCTGTGATTCTGCTTAGGTAGCAAGTATGTGAGAGGTGGAAGCTCTAAGCATGACTTGTAAATCTCATGAGTATAATGTTTTTTCTGTTCCGTTTATCTTAAGATATGTTATCTGAAATCAAGTACATAATTGAGGATGGAGTTTTTTGGTTTTCCTAGTCAGTATTTGTAGACATTTTACAAGATTCTCAAGTTTCCTTTATGCATTTTTATGGTCAAATTTTATTTTGGGCTTTTGTATTTTTGCCATTATTTGCAATGGGGACATTGAGCCAGCCCGGAAGCACAAAAAGAATGTCAAATTTTGATTTGACAACAATATAATTCGTTACCAAAGCCTTAAACAAGTTTTAATATAGCAACAATTTGTTATACATTTACCAACATATTTTCGTTACTAATGACATTTAAAATATAATATTTGGCAACGAAAAATTAAACTAATAACAACGGAGAGGATATTGTTGCTAATACAAAATTAAAAGGTAACATTTATTATCGTTGCAAATCATATCAACTTTCGTTACACATATAAAGAAACGACAACATATAATGTCGTTGCTAATCGACGACTTTCGTTGCTATTGAAAAATAACCAGCAACAAACAGTTTCGTTGCTAATTCAGCTTAATATCGTTGCTAATACAAAAGTAAAAGGTAACATTTTTATCGTTGCAAATCATATCAACTTTCGTTGCACATATAAAGAAACGACAACATGTAATGTCGTTGCTAATCGACGACTTTCGTTGCTATTGAAAAATAATCAGCAACAAACAATTTCGTTGCTAATTCAGCTTCAAAAATCGTTGACAAATAATATAATCAGCAACGAAAATCGTTGCTAAAAATTTTACATTCCGCAACGAAAGCAAGCTTAGGCAATAATTTTCATAATTTACCACAACGACAAATATCGTTGCAAAATGGTGTCAACTACAACGAAAATACATGGTCATTACAAAAAAAAGAGTTCATTTCGTTGCCAATTACCATGCTTTTGCAACAAAAGGAGGTTTTTAGCAACGAACGTTTCATTATTCGGCAACACTAAATTTCACTGCTAACAGATCGAGACCTCTGTACAAAAGTCAACTTTCGTTGCAAAATGAATTACTTTTGGCAACGACAAAAATACGTTCGTTGCGGAAAAATTAGCAACGCTCATTGCGCAACGAAAGACGCAACGACAGAAAAGTCGTTGCAAAAAGCCTTTTGCAACGAAATTTGATACCTTTAGCAACGAAAATCGGTTGTTGCTGAAGCCTTAATTTTTTGTAGTGCTTGTAACTTCTGAAGTGAGATTGATAACCAAAAAACAATTGAGATATTAAGATGAGGTTGGATGAGAGTGAATCTTGAAGTGTTGATGATATTGTAACTAATCATTGTTATTGCTATATAAACGGAATGTGTAGGTTATTTAATGTACGTGATTTGTAATTAAGAAAACTATGCACAATGCAAGTTTCTCACCCTTAACTCTTTTGTGTTAAACAAGTTTCTAACGCTAAACTTACTTAACGCAAGTTCTTTATCGATATTCCTTCTTATAAGTTGTAATTGTGTTTTCCGTTGACATCATACAAAGGTAGTCGTTCTATATATCATTACTTGAAGCTTAGTTAAATTGAAACCATTTTTTTAATACTTTAGATATAAAATAGTTGTTCGTTGTATATCGACATTGATGTTCTACATTCTTAACTCCTATTGTTCAAGTTCGTTGTCGTTGATTTAAACAATTGTAGGCTAGTAAACACATTGTAATTCAACTATTCCACAGTTGGTGTATGTTCTAAATTTTAAAAAAAAACCCATTGTAAACCAAACCAAACTTACTTTTGTGTGGACTTGAATATCAAAGCTGAGATGAACAACCCTAGTTTAGGGGATCACATACGTAATAGCGCTGAATGGTTATGCACAATACATTGTACAATGGACTGATCACCCGGAGTACGAGATGGTTAGTCCAGTTATAGTTTATTAAACTGTTAAAGGTTACGACAAACTTACCTGTTAACCTAGGACATGGTTCATGGTCTTGCAACCCTCAGTATATCTTGATGTTCTATTTCATCCTATTGAGCTTTCAGATGTTTCCGTTCTTGATTATTATCAACAGAGATATTACACCATACAGATAAGTTTATTATTGAAAATGTTCATTATTATCTTGGTGGGCGTTTGTTTTGCTCACCCGTGCATACTAAACCCTTGCAGCTAAAGCTGAGAGGACAGATGGGCCGTCTACTAGCAAAGGAAAAGAAAAAATGAACAAGTGACGATGATTTGTTATTATATGAAGACTTGTTTACTTTTATTTATGTGGTTGCATAATTAAGACTTATTAGTTATTTATGTTTCCGCATTTTGAAGATGTAATAACGGTTAGAAAACCTGACTTATTTTGAAAAGCTATGAAACCCTTTTATAGGAGATGTTTTTATTATTCGGTTTGCTTTACTTAAATCCTTTTGTTTATGGTTAGATAGTTGTTATGTATGGATAATGGCTTGAGGTAACCCGAATTTGGGGGTGTCACAGGCTGATATCAGAGTCGTAGGTTTAAGAACCTTATGTGGGAAAAACCTTAGGAATTAGCCTTTTAGGAAATCGCAAAGATAATGGTAATCAACTCCTAACGAGTATTAAGAAATGAATTAGGGAATTCATTGAAGATAAGAAAACATTTTATGTGCTTAATATCCAATGAGATCGTGAGTAGTATCGATTAAGTGATTAAAATATTTTGTTGTCAGGATGTCAGAGGTTGGACAAACCAGTCAGTTTAGAGTCGAAGAGATCCCAGTGCTGAGGGAGAATATCCCAGTGCCTGGAGAGGAGGAGGCCAGAGATGTTCATTTTGACAGCGCATAGTTGGTGACTGTGGGAGCACCTGGGCAGAGGCTGGAGACTATTCAGGAGGAGGAGGAAGATGAGGAGGATCCTGAGGAGCTGATGTACGAGCAAATATACGACGAGAATATAGAACTTCGGGAACAACTCAGAGTTTTGAAAGAATAGTTAGAGAAACGCCGAGTTATTATCGAGGAGAAGGATGAAAAGATCTAAGATTTAGAAGTACATTTGGGAAATGTAGAATGGAAATTGGTTAACTCGAAGGGTTAACAGGAGTAACTGTTGGAAGAGAATGAGAAGGTGAAGACAGAGAATGTGGTAGTGAAGATTGAAAATAGAGAACTAAAAACTAAGAATGGTGAACTAAAGACTGAGAACGGGCAATTGAAGATTGTGATGGAGGAGTTGAAGGTTTGAAGGAGGAAACTGCTAAGGGTATTAGGGCTGAAGACACTAACATTAAGGTTTCTCAACACTCGGATCGTGCTGAAGGAGAGGTTCGCGCGAAGAAGTTTAAGATCGATGACATGGAGTATATTTTCCACACGTCGATGGATAGGGCTCAAGACCGAGTTTCCTATTACCCAATTCATTTAGAGGATCATCCGTGGTTTATGGATCACCGAACTATGGTTTGTATCATGGAGAAAGAACGTGAGGAGGCTATGCGCCGAGTATTGTCTTCTTAAGTTGTTAAGGAAATAATATTATGATAAGTGTTTTAAGCTTATGAAGTATAAATTCCAGCTTATATAAATAATGGGATAAGACGTTAATGACGAAATTCTGAAGTTGTCTTTTTAGGAAGATGATGTAAATAGTAAAATGCTATCTTTTGAGTTTGAGAATAAATAAATAAAAGAAGTTTATTAAAAATGATACGTGTTAAGTTTCAACTTTTGAATATTTAAGTTAAGTTTTTTTTAATTAAGTCACAAGTACTTAAGAAATTTAGCAATTGTCTAAAAAGCATTATCTTAAACAGAATTATGCCACCAAGAAGAGTTGGACGACCCCGTCAACAACCACCCCTGAGGGGTCTACTAACAACAATAACAATAATCCACCCGATGCTAACCTAGTGCAGCAACTAGTGAACCTTTTGATAGGAGCTTTTGCGAATCAACCGCAAGCTCAAGCTATGACCTTTAAGGACTTTAAGGCCATTGGTCCCCCTGAGTTTAAAGGAATGATGAATCCGATAGAAGCCCAAACTTGGGTAATAAAAATGGAAAAAGTTTTTGATGTCGCTAGGGTTGGGAATGACCAGAAGACTGCCTTTACAACTTTCATGTTAAAGTCGGAAGCCAGTTACTGGTGGCAAGTCAACAAGACGAGAGCAGGAGAAGGTGTCATACCGTGGGATCACTTTAAGGAGATGTTCTTTGAAATGTATTTTTCGGCTAGTTCACAGAACCAGATGGTTAGTTTCTCGAACTTAAGCAAGGAACGATGACAGTGCCAGAATACGCGGCAAGATTCAATGAATTACCGAGGTCTACGTCATAGCAAGTTAATACGGATGAGAGAAAGGCTAGACGATTTGATCAAGGATTGAAGCCTTGGCTTTACAGTAGGGTTTCTATGTTTCAACTCAACACATTTTCGGTGGTGTTAGAGAAAGCAATAATAGCTGAGGGAGGAAGTGATGCGTTGAACAAATACAATCAGGAGAAGAAAAAGAAAAGGAATGAGACTGAGAATAAGCCGAGTGGTAGCAACGGAGGAGGAAACCAAAAACGGAAATAGAAAAATAGTAGTTCTATTGGAAGTCAGCAGAGTAACCAGAAAAAGAAAATTGAGGCTTGTGCAACTTGTGGTAAGAACCACGCGGGCGCGTGTCTGAAAGGGAAGAGAGTCTATTACAACTGTGGGTAAGAGGGCCACATTGCTCCGAACTGCACTGCTCCAAAGAAGGGTGCCTGTTTCTCGTGCGGATCAAAAGACCATCTTGCTCGTGATTGTCCAAGGAAGGCTGCTAGTGCAGGAAGTGGAGGCAAAGGAAACAACAGTGGAGGTGCATTAACTATTTCTAGGCTAACTACAACAAATCGCTCGACTGCTCGCACTTTTAATATGATGGTCCAGGATGCGATTCAATCCAAGGAGGTGGTGGCAGGTATCGTACCAATAAATAATTTGGATGCATACGTACTTTTTGATTCAGGTGCAACTTGTTCTTTCATTTCTGATGATTTTGCTGAGAAATTGGAGTTACCCCGAGAAGAGTTAGACTTTCCCTTAAACATAGAGATTGCCAATAGGGAAGTAGTACCTGTTAGGTATATGTACAAAAATTGCGAGGTGGATATTCATGGTCATATGATGACTGTAGATCTTATTCCGATAAAACTTGGGGAATTTGACGTTATTTTAGGGATGGATTGGTTGTATAACTATGGGGCAATAATAGATTGCCAAAAGAAGTGTGTAAACCTTAAGACTTCGTCTATGATAGTATTTTATGGTAGGAAATCGCCGAGGCAAACGACTGGTCTGACGATTATGTAGGCTAAGAAGTTACTAAAGCAAGGATGTGTAGGGTATTTAGCTCATGTGGTAGATACTCGAAAGACCAGTGCAAAATTGGAAGAAATACTAGTGGTGAGAGATTTTGTGGATGTTTTTCCGGATGATTTGCCGGGATTACCTCCAGATAGAGAAATTGAATTCATTATCGATTTAGTGCCCGGGACTGCGCCTGTATCGAAAGCTCCGTACCGAATGGCTCTGGTGGAGACGAAGGAGTTGATGGTGCAACTGCAGGAACTACTAGACAAGAAGTACATTCAACCGAGTGTTTCGCCGTGGGGAGCGCCGGTGTTATTTGTCAAGAAGAAAGTTGGCTCGATGCGTCTATGCATAGATTATCGTGAATTGAACAAGGTTACAATCAAGAATAAATATCCGTTACCGAGAATTGACGATCTGCTCGATCAACTGAAGGGTGCTACGCATTTTTCAAAGATAGACTTAAGAAGTGCTTACCATTAGCTGAAGGTGAGAAGGGAGGATATCCCAAAAACGGGGTTCAGAACTCGTTATGGTCACTACGAGTTTCTAGTAATGTCATTTGGTCTAACGAATGCACCTGCGGCATTCATGGACTTATTGAATAGGGTGTTTAAACTGTTTCTAGACAAGTTTGTGGTGGTGTTTATCGACGATATTTTGGTGTATTCTAAGTCACAAAAAAACCATGTGGAGCATCTGAGGCTAACTTTGGAGGCATTATGGAAAGAGAAGCTTTATGCGAAGTTTTCAAAATGTGAGTTTTGGTTGGATCGTGTTCAATTTCTTGGACATGTAATTGATAAAGATGGGATTTCGGTTGACCTGGCTAAAGTGGAAGCTGTAATAAATTGGGAGCAGCCGAAGACACCATCAGAAGTGAGGAGTTTCTTAGGTTTAGCAGGATATTATCGACGGTTTATACAAGATTTTTCTAGAATCGCCACCCCGTTGACAAATTTGACTAGGAAAGCGGTTAAGTTTGTTTGGATGGAGAAGTGCGAGGAAAGTATTCAAGAATTGAAGAAGAGGTTAAGTACGGCACCTGTATTATCTTTGCCAGATAGGACAGGAAATTTTGTGGTTTATAGTGACGCATCGCATAAGGGCCTTGGTTATGTGCTTATGCATAATGGCAAGGTTATTACGTACGCCTCACGACAACTGAAAGATTACGAGAAGGGGTACCCGACATATGACTTAGAATTGGCAGCGGTGGTGTTTACTCTGAAGATTTGGAGGCACTATCTTTACGGTGAGAAGTGTGAGATTTGCACGGATCATAAGAGTCTCAAGTATATTTTTACACAAAAGGACCTCAACATGCGACAGAGGCGATGGTTAGAGTTGATTAAAGATTACGACTGCGAAATTCTCTATCATCCAGGAAAGGCAAATGTCGTTGTTGATGCATTAAGCAGGAAGGGTCAAGAGAAACTTATGTTATTAACTGTTCAAGAGGAACTTGTTAAACAAATGGCGAAGTTGTAATTAGAAGTGAAGTGTTAGCATGAATCAAAGGAGAAGTTATTTCAAGTAGAGATTCGTTCGATGTTGCTGGACCGAATCAAAGAAGCTCAACTTCAGGATGCGGAGTGTGAGAAGATTAATAAGGAAGTCTGTGAGGGACAAGGTGGAACGTTCAGTATTGATGCCGAGGGATTACTGAGATTTAAACATCGAGTTTGGGTTCCATTGATACAAGATGTTAGAAGGGAGATTTTAGATGAAGCTCACAATACACGTTACTCAATTCACCTAGGGAGTACAAAAATGTATCAAGATCTTCGTCAACATTATTGGTGGTCAGGAATGAAGTGTGATATAGCAGAATGTGTTGCCAGATGTTTGACCTGTCAGAAAGTGAAAGCTGAACATCAGCGGCCCAGTGGTTTGTTGCAGCCATTAGAAATACTAGAGTGGAAGTGGGAACACATAACGATGGATTATGTGGTAGGCTTACCGACTACACAGAAAGGTTTTGACGCGATTTGGGTAATTGTGGTTAGATTGACGAAATCAGTGCATTTCTTACCAATCAAGATTAGATTCAACCTAGATCAGTTAGCAAAATTATACATTAAAGAAATTGTTTTGCGGCACGGTGTTCCAGTGTCTATTATGTCTGATCGAGATTCGAGATTTACGTCGAATTTTTGGAAACGTCTACAAGAATGCTTGGGAACTCAGTTGAGAATGAGCACTGCGTATCATCCTCAAACTGATGGTTAGAGCGAAAGAACAATTCAAACCTTGGAGGATATGTTACGCGCCTGTGTCATGGATTTCAAGGGAACTGGGATGATCATTTACCGTTGGTCGAGTTTGCTTACAACAACAGTTACCACGCGAGTATTGGCATGCCGCTATACGAAGCGTTGTATGGACGGAAATGTAGAACTCCACTATGTTGGGACGAAGTTGGTGAAAGGCAACTACTAGGACCAGAACTGGTACATCAAACTGCAGAGATCGTGAAAGTTATAAGAGCCCGATTATTAGCTACTCAAGATAGACAGAAGAAGTATACCGATCAACATCGTCAGAACCAAGAATTTGAGGTGGGAAGCTTCGTTTTTCTGAAAGTTTCACCCTGGAAAGGGAAAATTCGTTTTGGAAAGAAGGGTAAGCTTAGTCCAAGATTTATTGGACCTTTTGAAGTACTGCGGCGAGTTGGTGAGGTGGCTTATGAAGTAACTCTACCTCCAGAGCTGGTTCATATCCATAATGTTTTTCATGTATCTGTTTTAAGGCCTTATAAGCCAGACTATAAGCATGTGATAGAATATGAACCAATACAGTTTGAGAAAGACCTAACTTATGAGGAAGTCTCGATCCAGATAGTAGAGAGGAAGGAACAGGTTCTTAGAAATAAAGTGATACCTGCTGTTAAGGTAATATGGAGGAACCACAACGCTGAAGAAGCTACGTGAGAACTCGAAGCTGATATGATGAAGAATTATCCTGAGTTGTTTGTTTAGTCATAGTTCTATGATTCTGGGGACAGAATCCTTTTAAGAAGGGGAGAAAGGTGCGATCGAATTAAGTGTATTTTGCGTTGTGATTCTGAGGACAGAATCCTTGTAAGGAGGGAAGGATGTAATAATCCGGAATTTTGTATTATTTGAAAATATGCATTGAAGTTGAATAAATGTTTTTAATTGATTTTATTGGTTTAAATTAACAAGTGATGAAAATTGTTTTATTTCGATGTGTTTTAATTAAATTTATATTGGTGTTTTTTTAACTAAATGAGTTAATTAAATTAAAAGAGTTGTTGATATTTATAGTGCTAATATTCTAGTTTAATTTAATAATTAAATTAGAAACGTGATGATTTATTAAATTAGAATAGTAATTTATTTGTTAAATTAATGTGTTATGTTAGTGCTAATAAAAATAACTTAGTAGGTGATTAAATTAGCTTTACCAAACATGGCCTTGTGGCCTTTGGTTTATTAAGCTGACAAAACCTTTTTATTTTTATAACTGATAAAATGAATTGCGTGTATTATTATACCATCAGTTGAGTTTACGTGGTTTACTTTTTAAGCTCAAGAGTGAGGGGTTTTGAGAGAGCAAAAAATTAGAGAGGAGAGGAACTTGCGAGAAAATTGTTCTGGAAATTCAGGGAAGATTATTGGTGGCAAAGTTTCTCAATCATCATCTTGCTAAGGTTTATCAAGGAATCAAAGGTATTATCAAAGTTTAAAATTCATGATCTTATTAAGTTTTGGGTTTCATAAGAATTCTGATTTTAGTTGTCCAATTTGATGGGAATGGAGTTATGTGTGTTGGTTTTCATGTATAATCTGTAAATTATTATTTCTAAACGATTTTCAGAAAACGAAATTCATAGAATCATGTTTTAAATGAAGGATTTTTGGTGTTCTTGAGTGTTCATAGCATATATATATGAAATATATGTTTCTGTGAGTCAAATTTAGGGTTTAATACTCGAAGGAATCTGCAAATTGATTGTAGTTTATGAAACTACGTTTAGATATGAAGAAAATGCAATTTACATACTTTGAGTTCGCTAAGAATTAAGCCCGTAGTGATCTGTGCTATTAAATGTGTTGGTTTTTGGAAAAACTAAGAAAACAAATTTGATTTAAATCCTTTGGGTTTTGTTGTTTTGTTTGTTTTAGGTTGTTAGAATTGGTATATGGATGCTTAGTAATGTTTCTAAGAGGTTTATGATAATTGGGTATGCTTGAATTGGTGTTTGATGCTAAAATTCGTGTTTTTAGGCTTGAGAATTCTGCAGTTCACGAACTGCAGAATCTGGAATTCAGGTTTACCTCCCCGGCGGGCTTATTGCACTAGGTTTACTGCCCCGGCGGGGTATTTTGTGAAGGAAACTCCCGCCCCGGTGGGAAATACAGAAAGTGACATTCTTTTCCCTCTCTTTTCGGTCATGTTATGTTATCCTATGCATGTTTAAAGCTTAGACTAATGTATTAAATGAATACTAAGATAATGTGATGGATGGTAAGCATATACTTGATGATTATAAAATATAAAGTTGATGTACCTTAACTTAACGTTAAGTTTTAGGAATTCTTAAGTGTAATATTGTTATAACTAAGCTTGTAACTTCTGAAGTGAGATTGTTAACCAGAAAACAATTGAGATATTAAGATGAGGTTGGATGAGAGTGAATCTTGAAGTGTTGATGATATTGTAACTAATCATTGTTATTGCTATCTAAACGGAATGTGTAGGTTATTTAATGTACGTGATTTGTAATTAAGAAAACTACGCACGAGGCAAGTTTATTACCCTTAACTCTTTTATGTTAAACAAGTTTCTAACCCTAAACTTACTTAACACAAGTTCTTTATCGATGTTCATTCTTACAAGTTGTAATTGTGTTTTCCGTTGACATCATACAAAGGTAGTCGTTCTATATATCATTACTTGAAGCTTGGTATAATTGAAACCATTGTTTTAATACCTTGGATATACAATAGTTGTTCGTTGTTTATCGACATTGATGTTCTACATTCTTAACTCCTATTGTTCAAGTTCGTTGTCGTTGATTTAAACACTTGTAGGCTAGTGAACACATTGTGATTCAACTAGTCCACAGTTGGTGTATGTTCTAAATTTTAAAAAAAACCATTGTAAACCAAACCAAACTTACTTTGGTGCGGACTTGAATATCAAAGCTGAGATGAACAACCCTAGTTTAGGGGATCAAATATGTAATAGCGCTGAATGGTTGTGCACAATACATTGTACAATGGGATGATCACCCGGAGTACGAGATGGTTAGTCCAGTTATAGTTTATTAAACTGTTAAAGGTTACGGCAAACTTACCTGTTAACCTAGGACATGGTTCGTGGTCTTGCAACCCTCAGTATATCTTGATGTTCTATTTCATCCTATTGAGCTTTCAGATGTTTCCATTCTTGATTATTATCAACAGAGAAATTACACCATACAGATAAGTTTATTATTGAAAATGTTCATTATTATCTTGGTGGGTGTTTGTTTTGCTCACCCGTGCATGCTAAACCCTTGCAGCTAAAGCTGAGAGGACGGATGGGCCGTCTACTAGCGAAGGAAAAGGAAAAATGAACAAGTGACGATGATTTGCTATTATATGAAGACTTGTTTACTTTTATTTATGTGGTTGCGTAATTAAGACTTATTAATTATTTATGTTTTCGCATTTTAAAGATGTAATAAAGGTTAGAAAACTTGGGACTTATTTTGAAAAGCTATGAAACCCTTTTATGGAAGATGTTTTTATTATTCGGTTTGCTTTACTTAAATCCTTTTGTTTATGGTTACATAGTTGTTATGTATGGATAGTGGCTTGAGGTAACCCGGATTTGGGGGTGTCACAGAGATTATTATGTTATTCCAAGTCATTTGCAGTTGATTTGCACAATTTTGTACTAATATTCATAAATATATATTGGGTGTTGCAGGGATGGACTTTTATGGATTACCATTCCTAAACTTTGATATTCCAACAGATGAATCAATCTGACTCGTGTTGCATGCATATGCATGCTTACATAGTAATAATATATTTTTAAACAGAGTTGTGTAATCAACCATAAAATACCTACAATTAATAATTTGAAATCACCTGATACACTCATGCACCTATTTCCATAATGATAACTGGGCAAAGAAAGAAAGAAAAAAACTAGTTTCTCTTGACAACACTAAATGGAGGCCTCTAATATAATCTTACAAACATTCTATAAAGAATCCTCCAAACTAAAAACTAATAAATACTGCATTAAGCATGAAAACTTTTCAGCAAGCCTGGATGGTTCTCACGGAGTAGAAGTTGAAGACGGAGAGTGTGTAAATGTGTGTTGTATGTGCACTTGTGAGTGAGTGAGTGTGTGAGGGAGAGAGGGAGAGGGAGAAGGAGAGGAAGACATACGGGAAGAGAGAATAGTTTGAGAGGTTTCATGCTTATAGCAAAACAGTAAGAAATGACGCTTGTTTTTTGGACCTTTATCAATATTTCATGTGTATTTACATCTCATAAGACACAGGTCCAGATAAATTACTAACTTACAAAGACATATAACTGCAAGAATCAGTTTAACAAGGGAGGAATAATTAGGACTACAAGTTCAGGGCATCATAGGAAAAAGAAGAAGTTCATTTTCAGTCATACATAACTTGCATGTCTCCTAAATATAACTTGATGTAGACTTATTTTAGACGTTGGTGGATGAAGGTTGCAAATTGGAATGGGTTCAAGTAATATGCCAAATCTGAAATTATTCTTTTGAGTTAGATGCTTAGAATCTGAGTGACAATAACTGTCAGGGGAACAATTCAAATACCAGTCCCTCCATAGTCTCTTCACCAACAAAAAAAGAAGAAGAAGAAAATACCTCCATAATCTTGTTTTACCGTCAAACTAATATAGCGTACATATATATGTATATATAATATAGCATACATATTAGTTTCAATTTTGTTTTGAATTTTGGTTACCATAAAGTGCTACATATACATATACATGTAGGAATAGTGAAACTATATTAGTTTCTAATGTCATGCCAATAAATTAAAAGATCCTAGTTGCTGAAAATCTTAGGCTGCTTCACACAAGATCATAATCCTTAACAAATTTAACCAAATTGAAACATATATACATACATACCTTTTCTAAATGATGAACAACAAATGGTTTTGACCTTCCACTGTGAATGGCATTATTGCCTCGATTTTTCTTGTTTACTTCTGAGCGATGCTGGAAAAAAAGAATCATTGAACAAATAATATAACTCTAATATTTTTTTATAACTGAAAATAATATGCATATAAAATAAATTTTGGCGATGTCCAATAATCACACATCTCATTCCACTTGGTAATATCAATGTTGTTTGGAGGCTTTTTCCTAGCATCTTCGGTTGATGGAAAAGTTTTGAAGTACTTGTAAAGCTTACACCTCACCCCTCTATTTCTATCCTTCATTATTCCAAGTGCAACACGTTTCACATGTGGCTGAGAAAGGTCGATATCGAAGTGAGCCTAAAGAAATAAATAAATCATTATTGCAGTTAGAATTACTAGACATGATCAAGATTTAATTCTCCTTGTAAGGATCGTGTGTTGCGGTATGCATTCCATATTACATCATGTAAGATCCTAAGATCCTAAGTGGATCAGAAATTTTACATCATGTAGAATTAATAAATTTTGGGGATTTTGGCAAGCATCCAAATAATGCAAGTAGGAATAGAGAAATAAAGCGAAAGAGGACAACAACTCCGTTCAACTCTAATTGGATAAAGAAAAGTATTTTTTTTCAAGCTACCATATTGGAAAGATTTGAAGGTGAGGCATAAGCTCAATGTAGATAGAAGCACTCATTTTGAGATGCTAACCTTGTCCTGATCTTGGCATTTGAATCACCAATGATCAGGTATTGAGTGTGATCTCTTGCCCATCTTCTTCCAACAAGAACATCTGTCCTTGTGTCTTCTTTTCTGAATTCTTCAAGATTTGGTTTTGGATCAGCAGCTTCATTGACTAATTGCTCTACGATCTCTTGGTCTGGTACTACGATCGTCGGGTCTGGCTCTACGGCTTCAGCTTCTGCGATCGTAGCATGCATCTTCTTTACGACCATCGGGTCTAACTCTACGATCTCATTAAGTTGAACATCTTTGATAGGATCGCCTTGGTCAGTTTCATCAAAAGTGATTTGGATAGAAACTTCCACTGTCAACGAATTCTTGTTGAACACTCTATAGGTTTTGCTTTTCATAAAATATCCAAGAAAAATTCCTTCATCTGACTTGGGCTGGAACTTTGTTAAGTATTTCTTGCCATTGTTGAGGATGTAGCATGAACAGCCAAATGCATGAAAGTAGCTAATGTTTGGTTTTCTTCCTTTCCATAACTCGTAGGATATTTTCTTGAGCATAGAGTGAACTAGTGATCTATTCTGAGTGTAGCAAGCAGTACTGACAACTTCTACCAAAAAATACTCAGGAAGATGAGTTGCTACTAGAAGTGTTCTTCCTGTTTCAATCAAGGTTCTATTCTTCCTCCCAGCTACTCTATTTTGTTGAGGAGTTCTTGGTGCTGAGAAGTTATGATGAATTCCATTATATCTACAAAACTGATCCATCTCAGATAAATCAAACTCTCTTCCATGGTCACTTCTTATAGCCTTGATCTTTTCACCTATTTTATTCATAACCAGCTTGAATAGTCTGATCAGTTGAGTGCTGGTCTCATCCTTAGAACTTAGAAAGAATACCCATATGTATTTGGTGTAGTCATCTACTACTACCAGTGAGTACCTTTTGCCTCCAAGACTTGCAGTTGGTATTGGCCCAAATAAATCCATGTGCAGCAACTGCAGGGGCCTCGCATTTGAATTCACTGCTTTGCTTTTGAATGAGTTCCTTATTTGCTTTCCCAGCTGATAGGCTTTACATGGTCTTTTTTGACAAAACTCAGCTTAGGCAAACCTATAACTAGATCTTTTGAAACAAGCTTTGACATGCTTTTGAAGTTGAGATGAGATAATCTTTTGTGTCATAGCCAACTTACATCTTTTGAGGCTTTAATTAGCAAAGAAGCAAACTGTTTCTAAAGAACTGAGCTCAACAAGATTAACCACATAGACATTTCCTTCTCTTGATCCAGTCAGCTTCAATGAGTTGGTTTTTAGATCTCGAACTTGACACTGGTTGTTGAGAAAGATTACTTAATGACCTTTATCACATAGCTAACTAATGTTTAGCAAGTTGTACTTTAACCTATCAACATATGCAACTTTACTAAATGATACTGATTTATTTCCAATAGAACCATAGCCTCTGTTTTACCAGAGTTGTTGTCTCCAAAGACAACAGTTGGACCATCTTTCTCCTTAAAGCTTGACAAAAGAGCTTTGTTTCATGTCATATATATGTCTTGAGCATCCACTATCTAGATACTAGATGGATTCAGTGGTACTTGACACCTGCATAATAAGATATTCTTTATTTTGGTGCGCAGACTAGCATGGGTACTGCCTTGTTAGTGCCCTTTGGTACCCAAATCTGCTTGACTTTGGATTTTTTATAAAATGATTGAGAATAATTATCATAACATATTGCAACCATATTACAATAATTATGACATGTATAACATTTAACATTATGCATGTGTGAGTGTGTGTATATAGATCATCTCATTTGAAACTCTTGTGGATGATGCCTATTTCTAGCTTTTCTTCCGGACTTGAACTCTCTCTGCTTCCATACCACTATTCGATTTTGTGAATTCGTAGAGTAAAAACCAGTTCTACGATTTATGCCTGGTTGATTCGTAGAGTTGATTTTACTTGACTCTAAGATCTTTCGAGGCTCGATCGTAGACTTTGGCTTACTCTTCTGTTTTACAAAATCAAGTCAAGTATGTAACCTATTGTTTTTAGGAACAACAATCTGGTCTGCAGAGATGATGAATGGGTTTTAAACCTACAAATTGAGTACTTTTGACTTAATAATTTGTGAGTTTTCGAGTATTTTCAATTTTTTTATGTGATTTTATGTTTTTATGTAGAAAATAAAGTTGGAAGCTTTTTGGTTGCATGTTAGCTATGTGGATGCATTTTTGGTCAAATTGGAGTATTTCACAATTTTTAGCTTTTTGGTGATTTGACCTCCGAAGCTTCAATGGTGTTTTGAATAATGTTAGATTTTTATAATGGCAAAATGGCCTTCTTGAAGTTTGTAGAGTACTTCTCAAGCTTTCCAGATTGGTATGGTGTGTAAAAATTCGAGTTCATTTGGGCCTCCAAAGAGTGTGTCAAAGAGTGTTGATCTGAACCCCGCATGGATTGGATTCCTGTTCAAACTAGTCCGTTTAATTGGGTCCTATCTTGGGCTTCCGGACTCCAAATGAGGTAATTCAAAAGCCTAAATTCATCTACAACTCTAGGGCTACAACTTTCATTCTTTCTCTGAGTCCAAATTCAGTCTTTATCAGATGCAAAAATAACTCACAAATTACTGGTCAGATTTAGGTGTTAGATCTTGACTTTGGCTATTGGGCACGTTTTTGGGCTACTAAATGCTTGGATGGCTTATGCACAAGTTCAAGATTGGGTGTTGGATGTTGACCATATTGTATACTTGAGTGCCTATAAATATCATGGGGAATTCACTCACCAATTCACCAATTCACCAACCCAACACACTTGATACACTATTCCAATCACCAAGAGTTAGACCATCATATCACTCTTCCCATATCCCTAGAGTGGTTGATAGAAGTTTAGGCAACCAACCTTACTATTATCAACCCAACAAAGTTAGATCCGACTTCATTGAAGGAGCAAGAGGAATCATATTGGATGCAAGTCTCAAAGGCAGATTAAAGTAGTGAAAATCAAAACAGATTCTATTTTCTAAACTCTACTCTTTAATTCTTGTATAATTAAGATGTTTATTATTATTCCAATGTTATTCTTTTGCTTCATTATGAAGTAATTTCTCATCTAAGATTGTAATGGAACCCAACATCTAGTTTAATTTCATTATCTCTCTCTTCGAATTAATTTAGTCATCTTGTGTATTGGATATCATATTTTGTTCTTCATTTATTAATTGCTAGGCCAGTGATTAATGTGGTTATTTATATGACATTTTCGAATGGATTATATTGAAGACCTAAAAATATGATATCATATGCTTGTTTGTTCTTTCTATTCACACATAACAAGATTGAAATATTGATTATTGAAATTTAATTTAATATTTCGCGGCATATGTCTTGTTCATGGCTTTTAGGATTATATAAACTTCTTGCATCTATATTAGAAATATATATCTCGATGCCATATGCAACCTTGTTAAGAATTCATCATCATGACACCAATTGTGGAAGTCTTTCCTTTGAAGAATAATGAGCAAGATTTATTGTGACATTCACCTTGTAATTTGATCTTGTAATGGAATAAAATTCTTTGTGTATAGAATATAAATAGCTCTATATACCTCATTGTGTGATTTTAATACCTTTGTAAGATTGTTATTAATAGTTTTATAATTCTTAGTTGATAATACTAATGATTAATTAATTAAAGAGAGAGTTTTAAGAAAGTTAAATGAATTGTTGGGGAAAATTATAATCTTAGGCTTGTTTATCTTGTGTATTATCGTATTTCACTTGTTACTCACCATAATCATTGTCTACAAAATATAAATCATTTTGTTTAAATAAGATTAAAAAGATATAAAATTTGTACTTGTTAGCAATTAGTAACATTTCCTTGTGGGATCGACATTCCCTTATCATTATATTACTTGTGGATCGTGTATGCTTGCACGTATTTTATCCATTACGAATTTAGCTCAACAAGTTTTTGGCGCCGCTGCCGGGAAAATTATCTAATAATTTTCAATATCAATTCCAATCTAATTGATCTTAATTTGAAGTTGTATATAATTATTTCATTTCAGTTATTTAGCTCTCAAGGTTTAGACTTAATTCCTTACAATCCCGAGATTGAAAGGAATATTCGAAAACAACGAAAAGAAAGAGCTCAAGATATATACACTTATTAAAGAGACCATGGCCGAAGAAGAAAATAAATCATTGAGGGACTATGCCATGCCATTAGTCACGGAACTCCAGTCTAGTATCAAAAGACCCATAATTCAAGCAACCAATATTTGAGAGATTTTGAGGAGATGCTAAGTTATCTATGTGAACTCAAACTATTTAGACTTAGCAGTAGAAAATTGTTTCTAAGATCGTAAAGTAGAGTGTTGGAGCTTGTTCTTTAAGAGCGATTGATTTCAATTGTTCAGTAGTTATCCAAAGTTATAGTAACAATCCTTTTGTAGAAAGACTTGAAATTCTGCCCGTTGGGTTTTATCATTCCTCAATTCATCTTAGGAAACTTGGCATCCACTGTTTCCTTTGACTTCAAATCTTGTCTATTGTACAATGAGATGGCACTAGTTATCGGTGTACTATTTGGTACAGAAGGTGACGCGTGTCCTAGGCGGTAAGTAGCTAGCTATTTCAAAGGCTTTTATTGTCCCCTTTGTCTCTATAGATGACTCCAATGGATAGGATCAAGCTTGGGATCGGGATACTTTGCGACATCTTAGAGTTCCCTTATGCAACTTGTAACAAAACGATTTTGACAAAGTCTTAGCTAAATTATTCTGAGGTACAACTCTGCGAACTCCTATACATAGCTCTACGATCATGGATCTACCTAACAACTTAGATTCCTAACTAAGTCATTATACATAAATTTCAATCTTGTTAAGGACTGTACAAAAGCTATCTTTTACAAATATACATTAATGTCATCATCAAATCAAATAGAGGTAACCAAAAATGCAATGCAAGTACTAACACATGAAATTATATTTTGAATTAAAAATAGTTGCAACAAAATAATACAAAAGAATTTTAAGGAATTTAATTTGTGAAATAGGGGAGAATTCGGGTGAAACGAGGCGGGACAGGGCAGGGCGGGTATAGGGTATTTATTTCGGGAGCAGGTTGGGTATGTGGGAGAAAAATACATTAACAGGACAGAAATGGGGAAGGGTCCAGTTCCCGCAGGCGGATCCCGATGGAGCCACATTACGGTTAGTAGGATCAATTGAATCCATTGAAAAAAAATTACGTTATAATATATAATAAATTAAGAAAAAAATGAAGTGTAATACATAAATTGACTCTACTAAAATTATAAATTTTTAATGTACCAGTCAAAATGAAATTTTTATAACTTTTTCAATCTCATATCACTCATACTCCTTTTATATATGCATCTTCTTCTAATCTTCTTAAAATAAATAATAATTAAATTTATATTATTTCTTAAAACAATTAATAAGTTATGTATTTATGAACAAATTTGGCATTAGAAAAACTTATTAAGGGTCAATAAGGTGTGTGTGTGTGTGTGTGTATATATATATATATATATATATATATATATATATATATATATAATGTTACTATTTATTGCATTAATATTATAACCAAACACATGTTTTATATATACAACCGAAAAGTATATAATTATTCAAAAATATTGACTCGAAGGCAGCAACAAATTATTTATAGCCTCACAATATTTTAATCCCACCGGATAGAAATTCTAACTTCATCAATGGTCTTCTATATAATCGTTCCGTTGTCAGGCCTACGGAACAGGTAGCTTTTATAAAAATGACTCCAAACATGGAATCATGGGTATGGGCATGAGATGCCTATTTCCAAATTCATATTCTCATATGCCAATATGGGAAGGGTTAGCGATAGAATAAATAATTTAGGATTCAAGGAAAACTATATGCTACGACTAATAGCAAATCATTGTTTAGCAGTAAAGGCTGAAATATAAGTAAAAAATCAAATTAATTAGTAAACCAAGACAAGGACCACGTTGTGGTGATAAAATATTGCAATAGATAAGATGTCCTGAAAGAAGAAGGGAACTCAAAAAGAGGTTAAAAGAAAGTTTAGATGTTTTATTTGTAATGAAGAAGGTTATTACGCTTAGCAATATCCTAAAAAGGAAATGGGACAAAGAAAATAATAACACAAATCGAGAAACAAGAGCTAGAAATTCGTTATGGTGAATAAATTTATGATATAAAAGAAATATCGTATGAAGTTGATAGAGTGAGGACTGAGGATGGATCGGAAGACGATATATATATATATATAATTCCGTACTCTCAAGTTGGGTGAAAGGACATAGAACTTAATTTGACGCTATAAGAACTGAATCCCTTGTGTCCTTGTATACCACCTAATTGTTAGGGCATGAGATGAGTACTTCTAGATTAGAGCTCAATCATATTGCTAGCAAGTCCACCAATTCAACAACACATGCAAATGTAACAAATCTACCAAAACAAATCCATGTAACAAGTTTAAAATAAGCTGAAAAATCCCGGCAACTAAATCAAAAGTATAATCTAGTAAACTGAAAACCGTCATAATATCATAGCGATGAACTCACGGATCCAATTCATCGCAACCTAAAGCCTTCTTTATCTTCTGAGTAGCGGCTCGGGTAACAGCTTTGATAGTTGCAACTGACTGCTCGTCTATCGGATTTGAGGGGTCGCCGATTAGTACTTGGTAAACCATTGTGGTAAGTGAACAGTTGGAGCCTATGATAACCGTCTCGAGAGACTAGGAAGCCTGACGGAAGTGTTTGTATGTTAGGTGAGTGCTCCTGGCCAGTGCTTATTTCCCTGTTTAGGATTTCTAGGTCAATTGGGGCATAAACCTGTAAGGATCCCAGCGAACCAATGTTGGTTTCTTGAAGCATAGCAAAATTGGGCTCATCAGGCATTTGAGGCTGCAAAAGAAAAAGAAGTATGTGATTTTTGGCAAATACATAAATCAACAAAGGGAATTAAAAACAAGAACACGAGATTTTTATGTGAAAAACCCAAATTTAAAAAAAAAATTCACAAGAGAGAAAAAATTGTATCAAAATGTAAAAAATACAATCTAGGAAGAGAACTCTCACACTTAAAACCTGAATATATTTAAATCGATTCTCTCTCTTAAGGCGGTAAGCGACTAAGAAAGAAAAAAATTACCGAAATCCCATTTACAATAACACATATAGCCAGAAAAAAAATATAATGAACCCAAATAACATAATAGATCTATACCGTGGGAACTTTGCCCTTGCACCCTTTTAAAGGATTTGTAGTGGGCTAATGACTTTGGCTTATCAGCCTCAGTCCTGCGCTATCATTATTAAACCTCATTTTTCATTAAATAATGGGTGATGCTTGTGTAGTGTATCTAGACAAAACTTGTCTAGTGCACCTAGACATTACCTAGACAAAGAATGATGGATTGTGTAATGGATTGTATACAATTTATCATGCTCTGTCTACGTAAATTAGACAATTTTTTATAAACAAATCTGTGAATAACAATATAACAATTTATCATGCGTTGTTTACGTAAATTGGACAATTTTTCATAAATAAACCTATGAATAACAATTATTGTTGTCCACATTATTTACAAATAAAAGAGTGAAGTAATAACCTGGAGGATTGATATGCAATTTCCAGGGTGAGTTCCACATGATATATTCATTGTCTCTTGCAAAGTTTTTCCACCAGAGAGCACATCCCACTATTAAAAAAACATAAAAAAGTAAAACACTACACTTGCTAATTTCCCTCAACATGAATGAAAAGTTTATATTAATATTAATATCAAATACCGGAGTTATCAATATTAATATCAAATGAAAAGGTTAATATTAAAATTAATATCAAATGAAAAGTTAATATTAATATAAAAAATAAAAATAAGTATCAATAAATTTATTTATACCTCAAGCCGCCTTTCTTTGTCCATCAAGAAATTAAAGATTGTTTGAAATGGTTGCGGAAGCCAGAACGACTCCGTAGCTATGGCAATAATACCGTCAGGTTGGCCTTGGATGCTATTGTGAACAGAAATTTGAACACCGCTATCGCTCGAGTTAGATACGTCTGGAAATTCAACTTTACTATTCATAGCCAAGGACTCGCAAAATTTTTTAATCATTCTTTGTGCAATGCTCATTATGGATCTCCTACCTTCAGAGCTTAACCCTGAGCATAAAAAAGAAAAGGAAAAAAAAAATTGAGTGGGTATCTTTCATCCCCATAAGCTAATTCATGATTAACATAATCTTTATAGAGTGGGTGTCTTGTGATATTTTCCATGAAATTTGTATGTTCCATCCAGGTAACCTATTTAGTGTGAAAAAAAGAAAATGGGTTAGTAGTTAAAAGTACAATATTACTATACTACCTTTAATATAAGGTAAGTCTTGCTTTATTTTTATGCTATTGATATTGTCAAAATAAAAATGATGTTTCCAGAACAAATAAATATTTAGTGACACTTTTATACTTGATCTAACGACACTTAACACTTAAAGCGACATCTATTATTCTGCCAATATTATTTTTATTCTGACAATATTGACAGTCTATTTTTTGAGGTTAAGTTTGTTATAATGAGAAATTCATTTAAATGACTTCCCCATCCCTCCAAACCTCCCACTTTTATGCTCAAAGTTTTGAGACAAATGCAACAACTTTATGTGCAAATTCCTCCCCTTCCCCTCTTAAAAAATCTCACAAATAACACTTTAAGCGACATATATTATTTTGACAACATCATTTTTTCCTGACAATATAAATCGCCTATTTTTTTATTTTAATTTTTTTATTATGAAAAATACATTCAAATTACTTTCCCTTCCCTCCACATCCTCCCACTTTTTATGGGCAAAATTTTGAGACTTATCTGCAAATTCCGCCCCTTCACCTCTTAAAAAACTCATAAATAAGTGATTTGGAAGGAAAGTAGCAACATTCCTTTCTCATCCATTTTCTTATATTCCCCCTCAAATTAAAACTCAAAAACAATGTATGTGCAAGTATATATTCACCTTGGACCAGCCATTGGACATGTCTTGAATCATGCAACCAGAAGGAAGCCTCCAACACCAGCTTGGAGAGGGATTCTGATTCGCATTTAAGAAATAGTCATGTGTCACATCCGCGATCACCCAAACACCCTCACCGATTTGTTGACAATAACGGACGAAGAAAAGTTCTCGAGCCGCCACAAGGTGGGACAAAATATGCATTTTTGCATACATCTACAGCAATCCATCAACTCATTGTTTAATTAATATGTGCATAATGCTAGTTAACTAGACATAAGTTGTCTAGTTTACCTAGATAAAACTTTACAGGGTTACTGGTAAAATTTGTAAAGTTTTATAGAGTTGTCCGATATAACCCGTAAAGCATTGTTTACGTAAAATAAAGGTTTAAATACACTTTAAACCTTAAAGTTTTTCGTTTCTTATAACTTAAACCCTAATATTTTAATTTCAAGACATTAAGCTTTCATGTCTCTAAATTCCTATAAATTAAACATTTTGGGCACCGAATTTAGCATTTCTTACCAGAATAAGTCATGTGACTCAAAAAGAAAGGGTAACTAAGTCTTTTAACGGTATATATAGTTAATATTGACTCCACTTTTTCCTTCTTTTTTTTCCTCACATATTAATCACTTGCCTACAATTTTATGTGCGTTCAAAGATATTTAAGGTTTTCTATTAATGTGGACAATTAAGTTTTTAAGGATATATATCTTTTATATTGGCTTTAGTTTTTTTATATTTTTTCTTTATCTCACACTAGTCACGTGTTTACAATTTTTCCTACTTCCAAAGATATTTAGGAGTGAAATTATCCAAAATACTCTCATTCAAATCAATTATTACACACTGGTGGCCAAAAAGTTTAATTTATAAAAATTTACAAACATTAAAGTTCAATGTCTTAAAGTTGAAACATTATAGTTTAAGTTGTAAAAAGCGAAAAACTTTAATGTTTAAAATGTATTTAAGTCTAAACTAAACAATTGTTGTTTAGTTACTGTGGGCCCAAGTGCATATTAGGGTTCACATGACCATATTGAAATAAATGTACAAATTAGGGTTTACAAAAACCTAATTAAATGTACAAATTAGGGTTCATGTGACCTAATTAAATGTACAGATTAGGGTCCATGATGTAATTAAATAGATACCGGAAAAGATGAAAATAAATGTAATAGACCCGGGGAAGTCTCCACGTGTCCCAAGGCAGAAGACTCGTGGATTCAACCCATTTTGGAAATTGATTGCGGGATTGGATTGGTGGCTAGAAGAACAGGGCAATTTGGGCATTACTTTGATGATTAAAGGGCATTTCTGGAATTTTCCCTTTAAAACATGACTAAAGGGTATTTGGGAAATTTTTCTTAAAACATGTGCCTGGCATGTGACTATTTTCCAGGAAAGCTCTATAAATAGCCCATCTATTCTAAAAAAAGGGGTTCACTCTCAAAACATTATACTTAGACTCTTGGAAGCTCATTACACTTGGAACTCTCTCCCAACTCGAAGACTCTAGAAGGCTCTTGGAATCCTTGCTACCCTAACCCGGTTTCCTGATTCTGAGAGTTCTGCCACGTGTCATTGGAGTAATCGCCCACCTGTTCTTCTTCCCTCTTCAATCAATCAATCAATTCCGTGCTCTTCGTGGATTTCTCTCCTCTCTAGCCAACACGAAACCCTAACCCTAGCAAGGCATAATTTCCTTGCCCACATTTATTTGGCGACTCTGCTGAGGAGGTGTAGAATTCGTGAAGGGTATGCCCACAACTCGAAGTGGGAGAATTACAGGAAGAGTTTCACCGACAATAAGCATCACTTCACCGGATCCGATTTCAAGGCAAGCAAATCCAGTGTTCCAAAGCCCGAATCTGGATCTTGATCAACCCATCTTAGAAGACGTTTCGGAAGGAAGTTCAACATCACCTCAAATAGCTGATCAACAACAAACCAATGCTAGACAGACAAATACGGGAAGGCAAGGTGAGGAAGTAAATGGAGCGCCGACAACTACAAATGTCGTGCAGATGGAGATGCTCAAGGCATTACAGGAGGCACGAGAAGGCCAAGGGATGATGATGACCATGATGCTGGAAATGCAGAGGAAGCAGGAAGAGATGGGGAATTTCCGCCAGCAGTTGATGCAAATCCCCACTTTCAGGGCTATGTTCCCAGGAAGTTTGCAAGGGGAACGAGCAGAAGTGGAGGACAACAGCAATAACAAAGAGAATCAGACTGTGCCTCTAGCGACGGAGAGTCAACCGGTTACAATCATCAACTTGGAGCCCCAAAACAGCGGTGATGTGCCACAACTCAGATTGAAAGCAAGTCAGTCTCAGGCCAACATCATCCTGACCACTCTCCCAGCATTTTCACAAGTACAGATACCGACCACCCCGAACCACATCCATCGAACAAGCCAACAAGCACAACCGATACAAATTGTGTAGGATGCAAGTGTGCACTAGTCAATTTCCTTACCATACATGCCACCAATGCAGCAATACATAACAGCCCCTCAAAGAATCCATACCACAAGTTAGTATGTGACGAAGGATGATATGATCGATGTGATCAATCAACTTCGTAAGCAAACAGCCCGACCTTCAGAGTTGGACTTTACTCCACCCTACCCGGCACATGTACAGAGACAACTTTACCCAGTAGGGTATATTGAGCACCCCCCGCAGTTCCCAAAGTATAAAGGGAAGAAAGGGAATGCCAGAGAGCATATTGCCAGGTTCGTGGAGTCGATGTCTCCATGGTTGGGTTATGATGAGGTGAATAACCACAATCTGTTGATGAGGGAATTCAACAAGACCTTGACGAATAGTGCCTTCAGTTGGTACTACAACTTAGAGAAGGGATCAGTCCATGATTGGGATGATATGAAATTGCAATTTTTTAAGAAATTTTTCTATGTGCAGAAATAGGTAACTATTGTAGAGCTGATGCGATTCAAGCAGAAGCCGAATGAGGAGCTGTCAGATTATGTGGACAGATTCAGGGCCCAAGCACAGAAGTGTGCAGAACCAATTGAGGAGAAGAACTTGGTTAGCATATACAACAATGGTGCTCTAGACTCCTTCAAGCCCCATCTCATTACAAAGGCCTGTGATTCATTTGCGACCCTCTCATCCTTCGCACAAGATTTGGGAGGAATCATGACAGTGCCCACTAGCCATGTGACGGTTACATGGAAGGGTAAGAGGACAGCAACTGTGGCTTTGGTTGACTCTCAGTCAAAACCACAAGGGGGCAAGAGGGAGAAGAATGAACGGAGTAAAGGAAAGCATGGGGACAAATATACCAGGATGCCAGTGCCAGAGGCTATCACATGCAGTGAGAAGGCCTTTAGGGACCTGTATGAACAATGGATAGAATATGGAGTGGTAAGGCCTCCGAAGCCCAAATTTGTTATGACAGAAGAAATAAAAAGAAGACCAGACTTCTGTGTATACCACCAATACGCAGGACATCCCACTATCAATTGTTATAGTCTACGGAGGATATACCATGAAAAGTTGGCGGCAGGAGAAATCGAGCTGGAAAAAGGAAGCAGCGTGCATGACAAGCCACTGCCTAATCACAAGGGAGAAGAAACGTGCAACACTATTACTCATAGTGAGGCACCAGAAGTGGAGATGATAGAGAATGCCGAAAAGATGGAAGAAATGATGGATGTTGATCCAGGCCTGCAGGTGACGGCGTTGATGAATGGAGTTAAATTCAGAAAATTTTTCGACCAAATAGGGTTGGCCAAGGAAACAAGGGTAGAAGCAACCAGGGCGATCATCAAAGCAGCCGAAACCCAAGAAACCTGCATAGCGGTAAGAAAAGGATTTATGAAGGCAGTGGAAGAGAAAGAAAGCAAGATATCTTTCTCTAAAGCTGATAGGGAGATAAGATACCCGCACAACCGACCGCTGTATGTGACGGCAATAATAAAAGGAATAGAGGTACGGAGGGCGTTCATGGATAATAGAGCGTCTATAAATATTATGCCCTACACTGTGTTTAAGCAGTTAGGCCTGCCAGAGAAGAGAATTGTGAAAGAACCAACAAACATCACAGGGTTTGCCAACCAAAGTGCCAGAACCCTTGGACACATCAAGGTAGACATGCAGGTTGGAAAGATTCGAGGACCTGTAATATTTCATGTTGCCGAGGTGGATGCAGCGTATCATGTCTTGCTAGGAAGGGCTTGGCAAAACGACTATGGGGTGGTACCCTCAGTTTTTCATCAATGCCTTAAAGCTATCTGGAAGGGGAAAGAAGTGAAGGTACCGGCAACAAGAAATCCCTTTGGACCAGAGGAGGCACACATCGCTGAAGCAACTTTTTTCGACGATGTCGTTGAAGAGGGAGAGAACCAGATTGCAAGACCTGATTCTCTAAAACTAGCCAATTGGGAGGAAGTACAGGCAGGCAGGTTTGTGCCTGAGAAAAAAGAAAAGAAGAAGACCTCGGAACAAGGAGAATGTTCCAACAACAAGAAGCCGGTGGTAGTAAACCTGGATAAGGAAGGGAAAGGAGAAAAGAAAAGGCCAACAGACCCTGAAGATGCTAGAAACATAATAAATGCCAAATGGACAGTACAATCAAATGATGGCCAAAGAACGAAATGGGAGAGGGTTGTTAAGCCCGACGGAAAGGTGGTGTTTCGCTTATGACGGTGCAAGGGGGAAGAGTCCAAGGAAGAGTGAAAACCCCATGGCTCAAGAGGTGTCCCCCACTCCAGCAGTAATGAAGAAGGAGAAATTGTGCAGCAGAAGGTAGAACCAGCTCCAGAATGCTTTGAGGATAGGCCGAAACCTCAACAAAATGAACTAGAAGAAGTTGATTTGGCAACAGATGAAGGAATGCCAAGACCGACTTACGTCAACAAAGATTTGGATGCTAATCAGAAGGAGGAGCTCGTGAAATTGTTGCGAGAGTATAGGGATGTCTTTGCTTGGAACTACGATGAGATGCCCGAGATTGACAAGGAGTTGGTAGAGCACAATCTGAATGTAAGCCTGGGAATAAAACCAGTGAAGCAAGCTCCTCGCAACTATGCACCCGAAGTCGAAACCCAAATCAAGGAGGAAATCAAGAAGTTGCTGGAAGTAGGGTTCATCAAGCCAATCCAACATCCAATATGGTTATCCAGCATTGTACCAGTAAAGAAATCAAATGGTCAGTTATGGATATGTGTGGATTTCAGAGACTTGAATAAGGCATGCCCAAAAGACATGTACCCATTACCCAACATAGACACTTTGGTAGATGCAACGGCTAATCATGAGATGATGTCATTCATGGATGGGTTTGTGGGTTACAATCAGATAAAGATGTCGGTAGAAGATGCAGAGTTGACGGCCTTTCGTACCCCGTTTG
The DNA here is from genome assembly GCA_034770075.1 of Aralia elata. NCBI lineage: Eukaryota > Viridiplantae > Streptophyta > Magnoliopsida > Apiales > Araliaceae > Aralia > Aralia elata. The sequence goes on along the minus strand of JAVJAP010000254.1, from coordinate 741,302 downwards.
GGAATTTTTACTATGTAGTAATGCCCTTCGGGTTGAATAATGTGGGGGCAACCTATCAAAGGGCAATGCATGCTATATTTCATGACATGATTCATGATACAGTAGAAGACTATGTGGATGACATAGTAGTGAAATCCAAGAAGACGACAACTCATGTGGAGGATCTGAAGAAAGTGTTTGAGCGATGCCGAAAATACCAGTTGAAGATGAATCCGAAGAAGTGTGCTTTTGGAATGACAGCTGAAAAATTCTTGGGCTTCTTGATGGATAACAGAGGTTTAGAGGTAGACCCAAGCAAGGCAAAAGCAGTTATGGAGATGCCCCCACCAAAAACGCAAAAACAGTTGAAGAGCTTTCTACGGAAAGTTTCTTACATGAGAAGATTTATGCCAGCATTAGCAGAAGTCACAGAACCTTTTGGCAAATTACTAAAAGGAAAGGCAGAATGGGACTGGGGCAAGACCAACAACAGGCCTTCGAGAAGGTAAAAGGAATTTTGGCTTCAGCACAAACGATGGTAGTACCACAAAGAGGAATACCGTTGTAGTTGTACATCACATCTACCACAAAGTCTGTAGGAGGATTGATCACACAAGAAGTAGATGGAGAAGAAAAGCCTATGTACTACATCAGCCGGATAATTAGAGGACCAGAAGCCCGATATTCGCCGGTAGAAAAACATTGCCTTGCATTGGTATTAATAGCGCAGAAAATGAGACATTATTTTCTGGCGCATGAAGTGAAACTTGCAACAAGAACTAACCCGATCAGATACCTACTGACTAGGCCAGCATTGGTAAGAAGACCTGCAAGATGGATGATGATACTTTCAGAATATGATATCCAATGTGTAACACCAAAGGTAATCTAATGTCAGGCTTTGGCAGACCTACTAGCTCAATTTCCAAATGGAGAATACGAACCTCCCTCTGAGGATCTTCCAGGGGGAGAAGTAGAAGAAATTGACATAGTAGATGAAGACTCAGAATGGTGGAATTTAGCCTTTGACGGGTCATCTGCTGAAGGGAAAGGTGGAGCAGGCGTGGTGTTGACCACCAAAGAAGGAAAGGAAGTAGCCTTGTCAAACAAGTTAGATTTCCCTTGCACAAACAATGAAGCAGAATATGAGGCGTTCATATTGGGATTATTAGCAGCTCGAGAGTTGGGAGCTAAACGCCTTAAAGTAAGGGGAGATTCAAACTTGATCGTGCAATAAATAAGAGGGCAATTCGAAGTGAAGGAACCTATCTTGGCGCCATATCGAACTATAGCACAAAAGGTGATGGAGGCTTTTAAGAAGGTGGTGATTGAGTATGTGCCGAGAGGACAAAACAAACAACCTGACGCATTGGCAACTATAGCATCTCGAGTATTTGTCCAAGGAGAAAACCTAGATGTGAAGGTAATAAAAAGAGCCCTCCCAACCATGGTCCTGGATTTGTTCCCCAATGATAGGACAGGTGATTGGAGATATGATATCTCCCATCAATTGCAAACAAAGGAGGGAACAATCTCACCAGTGGAACTTCAGAAATACAGCAGCATCAAAGGAGTCTTGTATCACAAAGAAGTAGATGGTGTATTGACACGATGTTTGGCGAGGAAGGAAGCAAACAGAGTTTTGTCTCAAGTACATGAAGAAAGCTGCGGATTAGCAGATATTGGGTTGTATCGCCGATTGCAGCGCCAAGGGTATTATTGGCCTGAAATGAAGAAGGAAGCAGATGCACTTCAACGACAATGTGTTTCATGCCAAGAATACCTTGGGGAGGAAGAATGCGCCTTCATTGATGACATAGCAGATTGGCGGATACCTTATGTAGAGTTTTTATGAAACGACAATCTGTCCGCCGAAAAGAAGGACGCAATTTTAATAAAGAGGAAGTCACAACGATTCTTCTTACAAAATGGAGAATTGTTTAGAAGAGGGTTCAATGGCAAGCCCTTATGGTGTTTAAAAGTAGGAGATGCCAAAGATTTGGTCTATCAAATGCATAAAGACGAGCACCAAGGGGGAGCCAAGTTGTACAAACAACTTATTGATCATGGTTATTACTAGCCGAAAATGGAAGGAGATTGCTTGGATTTTGTCAAGAAGTGCCACATCTGCCAAATTTACGGGAATCTGATTCATGCTCCCGCTGTAGACCTACGGACCATAGCAACACCATGGCCCTTTCATATATGGGGAATGGATCTTATAAGTCCCATTCATCCTAATTCTAAAGGCAACATATGGATCTTGACGGCCACTGAGATGTATACAAAGTGGGTAGAGGCAATCCCTTTAAAAAAGGCTACGGGTCCAGCGGTGGCGAACTTCATTAAAGAACACATTATTTGTCGTTTCGGGATCCCGAAGATCATTCTGTTAGATAATGGAACTCCTTTCATCAATAGAGACATCAAAAACCTGATGGAAAGATATAGGATGAAGCACTACAAGTCATCGCCCTACTACCCGAAAGGCAATGGGCAAGCAGAGGCCACAAACAAAACCTTGATCAAGATTCTGTCAAAAACCCTAGATGATCATCCGAAGACATGGGCAGAGCAATTACCGATAGCATTATGGGCATATCGAACTTCAAAAAGAAAACCTACGGGTGAAACCCCATATGCTTTAGTCTATGGAGAAGAAGCTATCTTGCCCGCCGAAATAGAAATCCCTTCGGCTAGGATGAGACTTCGAAGCTTAGTCGAGGAAGAGAACCGACCAGCAGCCCTAGAGGCCTTAGCTGACTTCCGAGACTGAGCCAAAGAAAAATTAGAACGGTATCACGAAAGACTGCGACGACAATACAATACCGCAGTGGTACCGCGATAAATTCTGGTGGGGGACTTGGTGCTCAAGACAGCAAATCAAGTCATGAGGGGAACACCAACCACCAAATTTTACCCCAAATGGGAAGGCCCGTATAGGGTACGAGAGATCTCCGAAAGCGGGTATTGCAAAATATCTCGTGTGGGATCAAATGCTATCTCAGGCCCATTGAACCTGAAATGGGTAAAGAAATATTACACATGAGATAGTCATCATAAAAGTTATACTTTCAACTTCAAAAGTAGTTGAGGCACCTGACTATAAGCCCTCAAAGTTATACTTTCAAACTTTAAAAGTAATCGAGGCACCTGACTATAAGTCCTCAACCTGAAAAAACAATTACACTTTATCTCTAAAAGTGGCGAACGCTATGCTTTATCCGATAAAAGCAAGATTTATTATTTTTTCTATGAAAATTTTGAAACGTTATGCTTTTCGTTAAAAGCAATTTGATTATCAATAAATTATCATACTTTCACTTATTTTATTTTTTATTTTTCGAAAAGATATAAATATATACATGTTATTGTCAACATTCATGTTTACCTATACCTATTGTTTCCTTAGAATATTAATTTGAGTAACTTGAGATTCAATGATAAATATTGAGTTTTGAGGAATCATTCAAATTAAAGGCAAACAACAAGGTTAAAGAAACTCTAATTTGATAAATGAAATATGTGTAAATGAGTTTTTGAAATAGTAAAAGGGAAAAAGAGACTACAACAAGTCATGATCTAAAGGCCATGACATATCAAACTGAAGAGAAGGCATAGCTAAGGCCTCTAAATCAGTAATGGCAGCATCCTGAATCTTGAGATTTTTAGCTTTTGATTTCTTGACATCTCGAGTAGATGACTCTAAGTCCTGAAGTTGTCGCTCTACCTCCTATAGTTGGGACTTTAAATCTTGCGAATGGATCCTCAATTTGTTTGCAGCTTCGTCAAACTCTGAAATCTGTGCTGAAAAGGAGTCATCTTCACACTTACGTATAGCAATTTCTGAACGTAGGTTAACAAGATTGAAATTTGACTTGAGGAGGTCCAGTCTAGCCCGAAAAGGGGACATATCAACACCCACAACTGCAAAGTCGTCTACATCATCGCTAAATTTTTTCAAGTCCTTGCCTCGCAAAGAGTATAAAGAAAGAGTGTGCAACCTAAGCACAAGGCCTGCGAGCTGATCTAGGAAGAAGTTCTGGGCAGAAGATGCCTTAATAATCAGCTGGTCAAGTATATGTGGAAACTAAGCTAGGAGACGCTCAAGACTTTCTTGACTGGAAGATGATATCCAGAAGCCCCTCCAAGAAACAAGGTCTCCGCTTAGATTGAAGGAAGCTCTAACAGGAGCTACTTTAGAGGCTATCATAAAATTTGTCGAGATAAAGGATGGAGGAGCACGGGGCTGCTGGGATGCTGATGAATCCACGACGCCTTGGTCATTCGGAAGATAGCCTGGAGGATAACCGAGGTCATTATCTAGCATGGTGTCAACATCCAAATTGAGAGCATCAAATGAGGCTAGTGCATCAACAGGCAAAGGCAACTCTTGCATCTTCTCGCTCTAGGAAACAAGATGATAAAAACATAATATATTTGGGAGGAAAGGACAAAAATATATATGTATATTTACCAAAGAAAGATACTCACAAGATAGTCAATGGAAAAATAGTTGGGAGATGCCGCAGAAGGCGGAATGTCGTTCAACCCACCTAAAATGCTGTCAACAACACCCTCCCAAGAACTCGCCAACTCGGTAGAATCCTTCTGGGGAGGATACACATCAGCAATAGTCTCAGAAGGATCCTCCCTCGCGAAAGTAGGAGTCTCATCAGTTTCCTTAGGCCTATCATGTGGAGAAGCTGGAGGAGGGTTTGAGGAAATTATTGTATCACCCAAAGCAAGGCTCGAACTCACATCAGATAAAGTGTCTTTAACACCAAGACTAACACACGCTTCATGTGATGAAGACGACTCAACACTGATAGAGATAGGTCGGGGAGGGTCACAACTCGTAGAAGCCGCCGCGGTTGCCCCCATCTGCAGTAATAGGCATAAACTCAAGAGGAACATCATCATCCTCTTCATCAGCATCGCCAATCTAAAAACGGTGGACATAATGATATAAGGAATCATGAAAGTAACTATGTGGATAGTAACAGACATAAATGCAGATACTACAAAATATATAAATACATACCAGATTTCTACGGCGTTTCTTGACCGGATCCTCGGCTGCCGGCACACTAGGACTAGCATCCTCAGGAAGGTGTTTTGCTAATGGCCTTAAGCGAAGCCTGATGCCAGGACGACTAACCGGGGACACAGTAGTAGCAATAGGAGAAGCCACCTCCGAATCAGTATGGGTAGATGTTCTTATTCTGGAACGAGTGATTCTCATTTCCCCGGCATCAGAGGATCCCAGCGGGAGGAACTGGAAGAGGCATCTGAGACAGAGGTAACTGAGACAAGGCCCGTGGTGGAAGGTTCCTAGACGTAGTAGGGGCCTGTACAGGAAGGATAGTTGGGTCACTTTGAGAATGAACACCTACTGACCGAGGAGGAGAAGACTTAGGCCTCAAGGCCTCACGCTCAACAAGCCGGCTACTGGCTGGCCATCGTTCCGAACGGACATTGGGCTTAGGAGTACATAACATGCTAACCCATTGAAGACGTTTGGGAGGAGAAGTTGGTATAGAGCACATTAGTGTGTCGTCCTCCCACTTCTTCAGATTGATTTGCCAGTAGTTGTGTTCACTAGTAGTATATCGTCCACTCTGAGTAGCAGTTGGTATGACAAAGGCAACGGGAAAGGATTTGTGAGGAGCACCTGGGGGTTCTGGAAAGGCCCATGCAAAAGAGGGGGAGGTATGATGAGTAGGTTTTATACCTACGAATCGGATGCCAATGAATGCGAAATATTGTTTATTTCCATGGTTTGTAGTTACTTTTCAATCATTTTATGTGTTTTTGTAGGTTGCACGTGTTGGGAATAAGTTTAGCAAGAATTGGTGGGACTTTGCTATTGCAGATGCTGAGATGCTGTGAAGTTGGTACAGCGCGGCCGCGCCCAAAAATGAACTAGGGTGCAGCGCGGCCGCGCCTGTCTCCAGGACTTAAAAATTTTTGCTATCAGGGTAGCGAGGCCGCGCGCCATTCAAGCCTTTTCTCAGCGCGGCCGCGCCGGTTTGAGAGAGGGCAATTTTGACTTTTCAGCAGTTTTAAGCAGATTTGATTTGAACTTGGATTTGAAACTCTGTAATTAATTAGGGTTTTTATCAGATACTATAAATAGTTGTTTTTAAGTTACTTTGAAGGGTGTTGAACTTATTTTTAGCAAACCCTAGTTTAGAGCAATTTGAGAAGACTTGAAGCAAGCTAATAGCAGGAAGGAAGCAAGGAGGAGCAAGACAGAGATTCAAGGATTGCTTTACAGTATTTCTTCTTTTCTCTTCTTTTTACTCTGAACTTTTGAATGCTATTAAACTTGTGGCTGATGGATTTTAGTTTAATTATGAACTAAATTTCTTTTAAGGCTATAATGGATCTTAATGCGTAATTTTGAATAGCATGCTTCCTGGAATATTATGATTAATTACTTTTGGATTGTCTATTATGGTTTTTGCTGAATTGCTTAATTATTTGGCCAATAATTACTGGGATATTCTATATGAACTCGAGAGATGACGTATAGAATTAGATCTGTCCATAGTAGCATGTGTTTGTGTATTCTGCTGTCGATGGAATTTATAATTTGTGTTTAGGATAGAGATATACCTATTCACCGCATGTAATCAAGAAGGGAACCTGGACGTTAAATCCTTTTTAATTGTAATTCACATAGAAATATAGTGAATTAGTTATTTAGGGTGATTAACTTAGGTTTATCAATTGTGGAATTGAGTTGAGTTGTTTATGAATCATTGAGAGATGTTCATAAATAGTGATGAGTTCCTGATTAACAATCCAAAACAACTAGCATAATTCGAAAGGAAGTGTGTTAAGCAAGATAAAGCAGTAAGTGAAGTTATAGTCTTAAGTTTTAAAAATCTGTTTTCAAACTAGTGGTAGTAATTTAATTTAGAATTAATTAGTTAAATTTAAAACTTCAAAAATTATCAATTATTTGTTTACTAAAATTGATTTGATTTAAAATTGGAAATTGTCATTAAAGACTCAATTTTTCTCTGTGGGACGATACTCTACTTTCACTTTATTACTTGTGGACTTCGTATACTTGCGTATTTGTGCTAGTATAGAATTAGGCAAACAAGTTTTTGGCGCCGTTGCCGGGGAACAATTGTGTCTATAATTTCAAGTTTTAATTTAATTAATTCAGTTTTAGTTAAACATTGTTTTTCTTGTTACTTCCTGTTTCAGGTGATCTCGGTTCGTTTATGCAAACACGATCAAAGCAGCCGGAACTTGTGCAGAGTGAGGACGGTCTTGAAAACAAGTTACGCAAGTTAAGAAAGTTTTGCCGTGAGATAATCGAGAAAGAAAAAATGGCTAATGAGGAATAGAAATCATTGAGGGAATATGCCATGCCTAAGATCGATGAAATCAAGTCAAGCATCACGATGCCAACCATCACTACTAATTCCTTCGAGATCAAGCCGAGTACAATTCAGATGATTCAGAATTCGGTACCGTTTGGGGGATTAGCCAACGATGATCCTAATGCACACTTGGTTATCTTTCTTGAGATTTGTGATACATTCAAATATCCCAATGTATCTGATGATGCGATGAAATTACGTCTGTGTCCGTTTACACTGAGGGATAAAGCAAAGAGTTGGTTGCACTCACTTCCACCGGGGTCCATCACAACTTGGGATGACTTGGCCCAGAAATTCCTAGCAAAATTCTTTCCGCCGGCTAAGTCTGCTAAGTTGAGAAATAATATTTCTACTTTTGAGCAAAGTCATGGAGAGTCACTGTCCGAGGCTTGGGAAAGGTTCAAAGAGTTATTGAGAAGATGTCCACATCATGGGTTACCCAAATGGCTGCAGATTCAGTCATTCTACAATGGGTTGAGTAGTAACACTCGAACAAGTATCGATGCAGCTGCGGGGGGAGCGTTGATGGATAAGAATTTTGATGAAGCTTTCACCTTGTTAGAGACTATGGCTGCAAATAACTATCAATGGCCGACGTCGAGGCTGAATCACCAAAAGGTAGCTGGAGTTTTGGAAGTAGATGCGGTCACGACACTAACAGCTCAGATGACGGCCATGTCTAAGAAGATTGAAGCTTTGGCGGAGTCGAAGGTCCAGCAAGCGGCTTATGTGTGTGAGCTATGTGCAGGTGCACATCCAACGGAGTATTGTGCCATTAATCTGGAATCGGTTCAGTATTTGGGGAGCTATAACCGACAGCAACAGCCATACCAGAATGTATATAATCCGGGGTGGAAAAATCATCCGAGTTTCTCATGGAGCAATAACACTTAGATTCAAAATCCCGCTCCAAGATCACAGAATCCCCCAGGTTTTCAGAACCAAGCTCCGCAACATGCAGACAGAAAACCGAATTTAGAAGAGTCGTTGGCAAGATTTATCACAGCATCTGAGAAAAGAATGAATGATCAAGATAAGCTGTTAACTCAGGTAGATTTAAATGTGAAGAGCCAGGCAGTGTCAATTAGAAATTTGGAAAATCAGTTGGGACAGTTGGCTCATGTCTTGAACAATCGACCACAAGGAGCACTTCCAAGTGATACAGAAGTTAACCCCAAGAGAGATGGTAAGGAACAATGTCAAGCTGTCACACTTCGAAGTGGGAAGCAACTGCAACAGAGCAGCGTGGCCGCACTTGAAATACAAGGGGAGGCAGCGCGGCCGCGCCCATCCCCAGTCCCAGATCCTATAGAGAAATTGGTAGAAAAAGAAAAGGAAACTGAAACTGAGGTGAAAGAAACGGAGAAAACAAAACAAGCAGTAGTATACCCTCCTGTTCCACATCCTCAGAGATTTCACAAGTAGAAATTAGATAAACAATTCTCCAAATTCCTTGAAGTCTTTAAGAAGCTACAAATCAACATACCGTTTGTCAAGGCTTTAGAGCAGATGCCGAGCTACGCCAAGTTCATGAAAGGAATTTTGTCGAGGAAGAAAAAGCTGGAGGATTATGAAACAGTAGCATTGACTGAAGAGTGTAGTGCTATATTGCAGAAGAAGTTGCTACCGAAGTTAAAGGATCCAGGTAGTTTCACTATCCCTTGCACCATTGGTAGCTTATCAATCAACAGATGTTTGTGTGATTTGGGTGCGAGCATCAACCTTATGCCTTTATCGATATATGTCCAGCTGGGTCTACCTGCACCGAAACCGACCAACATCTCTCTTCAGCTTGCTGATCGGTCGGTTACATATCCTAGAGGTATCGTGGAAAACATCTTGGTAAAAGTGTATAAATTCATATTCCCAGCTGATTTCATCATTTTGGACTATGAGGAGGACAAAGACATTCCTATCATACTGGGGAGACCTTTCTTGGCAACGGGAAGAACACGTATAGATGTGCAAAAAGGAGAATTGACTATGAGGGTGCAAGACCAAGAAGTGACATTCAATGTGTTCAAAGACATGAAATTTCCTACGGATGAGGAAGAGTGTGTCCGGTTGGACGTGGTAGAAAAAGTGGTGGATGACGAGTGAGGAAAATGACTGAGGATCCGTTGGAATCTATTTTATTAGGGGAGGCCGACATGGATGACCCAGATATGATGGAGTTTCTTCACATTTTAGATGCAGTGCCGAGAGTACACAAATTTCAAATCCCGTTTGAACCTTTGGAACTGACTGACAAATCCTTAGAGCGCTTGAAGCCATCTCTTGAAATACCGCCTACACTTGAACTTAAACCTTTACCTAGCCATCTCAGGTATGCTTATTTGGGTGAATCATCTACTTTGCCTGTTATTATTGCATCTGTACTTAACGAATTACAGGAAAGTAAGTTGATACGTGTTCTCCAGGAGTACAAATCAGCAATTGATTGGACCATCGCAGACATTAAAGGGATTAGCCCCTCATTTTGTATGCACAAGATCCTTTTGGAAGACGATGCCAAACCAACAATAGAGCAACAAAGGAGGCTGAACCCAATCATGAAGGAGGTGGTGAAAAAGGAAATTTTGAAGTGGCTTGATGCAGGTATCATTTACCCCATCTCCGATAGCAGTTGGGTGAGTCCAGTCCAGTGCGTGCCGAAAAAGGGTGGCATGACGGTTGTAGAAAATGAAAATAATGAGTTGATACCGACAAGGACAGTGACCGAATGGAGGGTTTGTATGGACTACAGAAAACTAAACAAGGCGACCCGCAAGGATCACTTTCCTCTACCCTTCATTGATCAGATGTTAGATAGACTGGCTGAACACGAGTTTTATTGGTTATTGGATGGCTACTCAGGTTATAATCAGATAGTGATTGCCCCCGAAGATCAGGAAAAGACTACCTTCATGTGTCCCTATGGTACTTTCGCTTTTAGAAGGATGTCTTTTGGCTTATGTAATGCACCAGCGACGTTCCAAAGATGCATGATGGCTATTTTCTCAGATATGGTCGAACGCAACATGGAGGTATTCATGGACGATTTTTCAGTATTTGGAGACACCTTTGATAGTTGTTTGAAAAATCTGGTCCTGGTTTTGAAAAGATGCGTCGAAACCAATCTAGTGCTCAACTGGGAAAAATGCCACTTTATGGTGCAAGAGGGGATCATTCTTGGGCATAAGGTGTCGTCGAAAGGGTTAGAGGTAGATCGAGCCAAGCTGGAGACAATCGAGAATCTACCTCCACCAACTACAGTCAAGGGGATACGAAGCTTCTTGGGACATGCCGGATTTTATAGGAGATTCATAAAGGACTTTTCCAAAATTTCTAAGCCTTTATGCAGTCTATTGGAGAAAGATGTTCCCTTCAAGTTTGATGATGAATGTTTTGCGGCTTTTGAATTGTTGAAAAAGAAATTGACCATAGCGCTTGTAATAGTAGCACCAGATTGGTCAAGGCCGTTCGAGCTAATGTGTGATGCGCTAGACTATGCTATTGGGGCTGTTTTGGGCCAACGAAAGGAAAAGATTTTTCACGCCATTTATTATGCTAGCAAAACATTGTCCGATGCCCAACTCAACTATACGACTACCGAGAAGAAGTTGCTCGCAGTAGTTTATGCATTTGATAAATTCCGGTCGTACTTAATTGGAACTAAACTGGTGGTGTTCACTGACCATTCTGCCATAAGATATCTGATTTCGAAGAAGGATGCGAAGCCAAGGCTGATTCAATGGATACTTCTACTCCAGGAGTTCGACTTGGAAATCCGGGATAGGAAGGGGACGAAAAATCAAGTGGCAGATCATCTCTCGAGATTAGAAAACAATGACCACGTCAAGGGAGACAAAACGGTGATCAATGAGTTCTTCCCGGATGAGCAGTTGTTTGTGATCCATTCAGAAGTCCCATGGTATGCCGATTTTGTCAATTATTTGGTTAGTAACGTACTTCCCCCTGATTTGACCAGCCAACAAAAGAAAAAGTTTCTGCATGATGTAAAAAGGTACATGTGGGATGGGCCGTTCCTGTTCAAACATTGTGCTGAGCAGATAATTAGACGGTGTGTGCCACAAAGTGAAATAGAGAGTATTTTACATCATTGTCATGATTCGCTATATGGAGGTCATTACGGAGGCGAAAAGACAGCGGCCAAGGAGTTACAGGCAGGATTTTTTTGGCCTACGTTGTTTAAGGACGCCCACAACTTCGTTCAAAGATGTGATAGATGTCAAAGGGTGGGAAATATTTTCAAACGTTATGAGATGCCCTTGAATGCCATTTTAGAAGTTGAAGTCTTCGACGTTTGGGGAATAGATTTTATGGGACCATTTCCATCGTCCTTTAACAACCTTTACATCCTTTTGGCGGTCGATTATGTCTCGAAATGGGTGGAAGCAAGTGCTTTACCGACTAATGATGCCAAGGTGGTTCTTAAATTTCTGCAGAAAAACATCTTCACACGTTTTGGCACCCCAAGAGCAATTATCAGTGATGAAGGGAGCCACTTTTGCAACAGGTATTTCACGGCTCTCTTAGCTAAGTATGGGGTAAACCACCGAATTGCTACATCTTACCATCCCCAAACCAGTGGTCAAGCCGAAGTTTCAAATAGAGAAGTGAAGAGAATTCTGGAGAAGATCGTTAATCCGAGTAGAAAAGATTGGTCAACAAAGTTGGATGATGCACTTTAGGCTTATCGGACAGCTTATAAGACACCAATTGGCATGTCACCGTACCAACTAGTCTATGGAAAGGCGTGCCACCTACCGGTTGAACTGGAACACAAAGCATATTGGGCCATCAGAAAGTTGAACTTTGATCTCACGGCTGCGGGGGGAAAGAGACTACTTCAGCTTACCCAACTCGATGAATTTCGGTTACAAGCATATGAGAACTCAAAGCTATACAAGGAAAAAGTCAAGAAGTGGCACGATCGAAAAATCATCAATAGGTTATTTGAGTCGGGACAAGCAGTTCTTCTATACAACTCTAGACTAAAATTATTTCCAGGAAAGCTCAAGTCTCGGTGGTCGGGCCCCTTCATTGTCAAACAAGCATTCCCTCGTGGCGCCGTTGAAGTCTTTGCAAACAATTCGGAAGAGTCATTCAAAGTCAATGGTCAAAGATTAAAACATTATTGGGGTGGTGATGTTGATCGCCAGAAAACCTCAATCACTCTTGCCGATTAAAGTTTGAAACAGGGAGTAGTCAGGCTGAAAGACTTTAAATCAAGCGCTAATTGGGAGGCAACCCAATTTTTCAGTGTTTTTAGTTAAAATTTTGTGATTTTTTAGGAATAATTATTAGACTTAGTTTTGTTTTTATCTAGTAGTAATTAGTTACTTTATTTCTTTGTCTTTGCTTATAGGTCATACATCAAGGATTGCACATGAAGAACTCAAAAAGAAGGGCTTTAGAATTCAATTCCAGATTTTTAGACTAGCGCGGCCGCGCCCTAAGCGTTCAGTAATCAAGCGTAGTCGCGCCCTAATTCAGGAATCAAAAAGTTGCAGCTGGTCTACCAGCGCGGCCGCGCCCAAATTGTGAAGGAAAGCAGCGTGGTCGCGCCTAACCTCAGAGCTTAACAAATTCCAGCTGCCACACTAGCGCGGTCGCGCCCTACTCAAGCCAATTACTAGCGCGGCCACGCCGCGATCGGATCCCAGGTTTTAAAACCCAGTTTAAACCCGACCCATTGATTACTACTTTTATTTTCCCGCTTGGAGTCTCATTCTTAGTAACCTCTCCCAATTGGAATCGGTCACTTCTCTTCTTCTCTTCCGTTTCCAAATCCAAACCAAATTCCTACCAATCTAAACTCCTTCCCTAAATCCAACACTTCCCATAACAAACCCTAACTTCTATTTCTCTTCATCTCCATTCTCTCTCCAATCCGTAACGACACACAGCCTATTCCTCTATTCAAACCCTTAAATCCAAATCCTTCATCCCTCACAGTGTGCTTTAAGAAGGTTTTCAGTGCATCAAAGTGGGATACAGAGGTAGTGCAGTGGTTCTGAACGATGTAAGTACATTGTGGTTTAGGGTTTAGGGTTTTGCATTGTACCAAGGTATTAATTCTATTTGACAGATTTTAGACTTGGAATTGCATTGTATTGGGACTGTTGATTATATAATTCCAGATATTGTGATTAAACTGTGCATGCAAGTGTATTGATTGGAATTGAGTGATTAAATCCAAGTGTGGTATCTGTCAAGTTTGGGGGAGTCTTTACATTGTTGTGTGTTGGGATTGAATTATTATGGCTTTTAAGAGACCACGTGGGGAATCTTCTAGTTCTCAGGCTCCTGCTGAGTCAGTTGAATTCGATAGAAGTTGGTTTATTTCTGCAGAGGCTGAGGAATTCTATCATAAGGTTTTGCTTGGGAAGATGTTTATCTTAGAACGTGGGCTAAAGCCTGATCCTGATTTGGATGGTCAAATGATGAGCATGATCCGAGCTAAGGGTTGGTTGTTGTTTGTGGAAACACCGTTGGCAGCCCCGATTTCAGTTGTTCAAGAATTCTATGCTAACGCTAAGATCACCAAGGACGGGACCGCTTTTGTGCGGGGTTGCCAGGTGCCATACGATAGCAAGAGTATCAATGTCATCTATCACTTGCCTTCAATTTACCACTCCAATCCGGACAGTTTACATTCTAAGAATTGGGACACTAAATTGGAGCGCATCAATAATATTTTGTGCAAGCCGGGTACAGTTTGGACTACGAAGCAAGGGACGGATCAGAAACTCCACTTTCCTCACACAGCCTTGAGTCGTTATGGAAAGGCCTGGTACAGTTTTATTTGTGCCAATCTCATGCCAACCAGGCATCAAAATTACGTGACCAAGGATCGGGCGATTTTGTTATATGGAATTGTGCAAGGAAAGACGATTGATGTGGGATATGTTATCTATCAGTCCATACGCCGGTACCTTTAAGGTGGTACTTTAGGCGGAATCCCTCATGCATCGGTGACTACTCGGTTATGCTCGGTCGCTGGGGTAGAATGCGCTGATAGTGAGCCCGTGCAGCTCCCGATGAACACTATCGATCACGTTACTATTGCTAAGTACAAGGTTTGGGCTGGTTCTCCTTCTCATGCCCGTGGAGCAGGATTTCTATTGGGGGATTACAGTAAGAGTGAGGAGGCATCTGATCAGCCGGTGACCGAACCGGAATAGCCATTTCCTATATCTCAGGCTAGATTGGATCGCATGGAGAGGCGTATGACTCGACGGATGGATTCTATTCACACGAGTATGACCGAGCTTCGATCTTTCTCCACTCAGCTCTCGGACAGTTTCTCGCAGGCCTTTTCTCAATTAGGTGTTCAAGTTCAATTCCCAACGTTTGCTTAAGCTCCAACTTATCCGCCTCCGGACACACCTTCAGATGGGGAGGATGCAGATGATGTTACCTCAGATTAGGGAAGTTTCTATTTCTTTTTCTTTTACTGTTTTATCCAATGAGGACCTTGTCTGTTTTAAGTTTGGGGGAGTTCTTTTAGGTTTTTGTTTAACATGTTTGTTGGTTTTGTGCGTCATATCTGTTAGTATGTTAACATATCATGGTGATTATTATGGATCTTGCATAGTTTAGTTTGGTTGTGTTAGGTGCATTTAGTTTGTTTGCATGAATCAAATTGATTAGTTGGTATGATTTTGGCTCGGCCAATGATGAGATGGGTATTATTGTGTTAGCTTGGACAGTGTGAAAGTCGTTAGGGACAAAATAATTTTGATCATGAGAGTAATTATGCCTGTCATAACTTGAGTTATTGGATAGCACGAACAATTTGATTAATTTGACTGTTGGGGTTCAAAGTGTTGCATAACTGATTTTTACATGAGAATTGGGTAAAACATTGTTAGGAGAATCAACAAGGAAGGCTGAATAGGGTAAAAGCTGAGTTTGGGGGTTTGTTTTTAAGGCTAAAAAAAAATTTAAAAAAAAACAAAAAAAAAACAAAAAACAAAAAAATCCAAAAATATAATAAATGCGTTGACTAGTTGGATTTTGTGGCCTTTATCACTCGGGTAATTAGATCCTTAGGGGTGCCTTAACACCTAGTGCCCTAAAGCCGACTGGTTTGGGAGTCACTGATTGAACGCTCGCTACATGGGTGATTTTGGAAAGCCTAAGAGAACTTGACATTGCACAGTTAAGCATAAATACGAGATGGAGCGTAAAACGCACTCGTAGAAGAATAAAGTTAGGAATAAGCCTTGTTAGAACCTTCATGCTCAGTATTTGCTTGATTGTGGCTGGATTTGTTGTAATTGCTTAAATTGAAATGAAAATATATTATTCTTGTTATAGAGTTGGTTATGTGGCTTTATTTTGAACTTTGGTCAGTTATTTTGATTAATGCTCACACACGCACGACTTGGGTGATGATAGGTGTATATTGTTTGATTGGTTGAGATTATTAGTTCTTTTTGACTGGATTTACTGTTTCAAGCTAGTTGTTGATATCTCTGAGGCATACAATTAAGATTCATATTGGCTATTGGTTGGATTCTTAGGCATGGTAGTTCTTAGTATATTCATGGCATTGTGTTACATTGTGTTAGTTATATTGCATTGTGTTGCTCGAGGACAAGCAATAGTTTAAGTTTGGGGGAATTTGATGAGTAGGTTTTATACCTACAAATCGGATGCCAATGAATGCGAAATATTGTTTATTTCCATGGTTTGTAGTTACTTTTCATGCATTTTATGTGTTTTTGTAGGTTGCACGTGTTGGGAATAAGTTTAGCAAGAATTGGTGGGACTTTGTTGTTGCAGATGTTGAGATGCTGTGAAGTTGGTGCAGCGCGACTGCGCCCAAAAATGAAGTAGGGTGCAGCGCGGCCGCGCCTGTCTCCAGGACTTAAAAAATTTTGCTGTCAAAGTAGCGCGGTCGCGCGCCAATCAAGCCTTTTCTCAGCGCGGCCGCGCCTGTTCGAGAGAGGGCAATTTTGACTTTTCAGCAGTTTTAAGCAGATTTGATTTGAACTTGGATTTGAAACTCTGTAATTAATTAGGGTTTTTATCAGATACTATAAATAGTTGTTTTTAAGTTACTTTGAAGGGTGTTGAACTTATTTTTAGCAAACCCTAGTTTAGAGCAATTTGAGAAGACTTGAAGCAAGCTAATAGCAGGAAGGAAGCAAGGAGGAGCAAGACAGAGATTCAAGGATTGCTTTACAGTGTTTCTTCTTTTCTCTTCTTTTTACTCTGAACTTTTGAATGCTATTGAACTTGTGGATGATGGATTTTAGTTTAATTATGAACTAAATTTCTTTTAAGGCTATAATGGATCTTAATGCGTAATTTTGAATAGCATGCTTCTTGGAATATTATGATTAATTAATTACTTTTGGATTGTCTATTATGGTTTTTGCTGAATTGCTTAATTATTTGGCCAATAATTACTGGGATATTCTATATGAACTTGAGAGATGACGTATAGAATTAGATCTGTCCATAGTAGCATATGTTTGTGTATTCTGCTGTCGATGGAATTCATAATTTGTGTTTAGGATAGAGATATACCTATTCACCGCATGTAATCAAGAAGGGAACCTGGACGTTAAATCCTTTTTAATTGTAATTCACATAGAAATATAGTGAATTAGTTATTTAGGGTGATTAACTTAGGTTTATCAATTGTGGACTTGAGTTGAGTTGTTTATGAATCATTGAGAGATGTTCATAAATAGTGATGAGTTCCTCATTAACAATCCAAAACAACTAGCATAATTCGAAGGGAAGTGTGTTGAGCAAGATAAAGCAGTAAGTGAAGTTATAGTCTTAAGTTTTTAAAAATCAGTTTTCAAACTAGTGGTAGTAATTTAATTTAGAATTAATTAGTTAAATTCAAAACTTCAGAAATTATCAATTATTTGTTTACTAAAATTGATTTGATTTAAAATTGGAAATTGTCATTAAAGACTCAATTTTTCTCTGTGGGACGATACTCTACTTTCACTTTATTACTTGTGGACTGCGTATACTTGCGTATTTGTGCTAGTATAGAATTAGGCAAACAAGGTAGACACAAAATTGAGGAGAGCAGTCTCATAAGTCTCTTTGCAAGTACGGCCAAAGGGACGCTCCTGGTCAAATCCAAACTGCCTCATAACCCTATGAGGATTATAAAGTACGGTACCAAAATCATTATCCTCAATAAAATATAGAAGCTTCGCAGCCCGAAGGAAGACGAACCAGGACAACGAAGAACCGTTTAGCCCGTTGGTGTTTAGATATGAGCGAGACTCACGCCTATAGAAGTGAGGAAGGTGACCATTGTTTTCTGAGGCAATAGTGTAAGGACGAGCGGTGAAGCATGAAAAATCATCAATGAAAAGCCGCAAGTCTGAGCTAAAGCGGTAATCAATCAAGTGGGCTGTCCGCGGGTCGATGTGGGGTAATGAAAAATAGTCTGAAGACTTCTTCTTCCTCTTAGAAAGATGTTCAAGAGAAGAATAGCCCTTGAAACGCTCGAAGAGAAAAAGTTGAAAGAAAGAGCCTGGAATGAAGCAATTCATGTCGTACCTGAGTAAATGAAAAGGGAAGGTTGATAATTCAAGAAAAGAAGAGAAAAATGCAGTGTGAAAGATAGTTAATGAAAGCATGAAAACGAATACCTCCCAACAGATTCTCTCAAAGCGAAGGCCACCTCGTCTAGTCGGCGATACAAGGTTCCCAAAAAGAGGGAAGCAAGAGGAACCTCCAAACCTCGAGATAGCAGAGCTACTAAGCTAAACATACGAATTGAGGGACCGTCAACAAGAGACCCGGGAAAGAGAAAGCGAGACAACCACATAGCCAGATAGGCTACCAGAGGAAAAGGACAAGGTTCCTTACGAAAAGTAAGGACAGATTAGTCGTAAGTAGAACTATCCCACTGGTTAGTTTTGTAGTCCCGAAAGAAGTAGCGCACCCAAGATAACCAGGAAGTCTTCTGTCGGCTAGTGGTCTGAATCTGGAAGGAGTGTGTCACCTTTGAATCGTGAGACATAATAGGAGGACTGCTTGAAGGCTTCCATCAAGTAGGCCACGCACTCAACATCTCGAGCAGACATACTAGATGGGTCGCAAGAAGCCGAAGCGACAGCAGAGAGGCTACAAGATATAACTCAACATAAGCACATAATTTGGAAAAAAAGAGAGAGGAGGAAATAAGAACGAATAAAAGGAACAGAAGAAAAGGCTTACTGGTAGAGAGCATAGACATCCTCTATGGTAGGGGTGAATTCCCCCAAAGCAGTAACGAATGTGCATGAAGACGAGCACCAGCGGGAAATCAACATACTAAGGGCGTCATGATCCTGCTAAATACATAGATCCCTACATAGCTAAATGCAGCGATATATGCCCGCGCTCTTTAGTATAGTCTTATACTCAACATTCCCGAGGATCTCGTCAGTCCAATGTTGCCATCCTTGAAGACGGCTAGATGAGTCAGACAGGAAGCGAAAGGGACTGAAAGGGTATTCTTGTTTCTCTATGCATATGCGGGGAATGCAACCGGAATGGGGGAAGTCGTCCCAACCTCCGCAAGCCGCGACATAAAGAAATAAGCCTTCTTTCTCTGGTGAAGGAAAAGTTGTACGATCGTAAGTCCGGACATGCTCCCAAAAAGTGTCAAAAGGCCCAAAGAAGGGAGCCTTTCCCCAATCGTCGACGAAGGGAGTTACCCTAGAAGTCCTCAAATCTTCAGAGCATCCGGTAGACGAGGCCTGCAAGTAAGGAAGACTCCACATAAGGGTACTAAGGATGTCAAGTAAAACATATAAACTTGAGTATACTTACCATGGCAAGGGGAGAATATGAGATTTGCACTTGAGAATACCTGAAAAGAAGAAGAAATGAAGTCAGAGAAGGATCACAATCATAATTATGAAATAAAAATAAGATTTGAAATTTTTTCAAAAAACTTCGGACAGCCAAAATACATCCTTCGGAGCCATTTTTTGGGTTATTTTGATATGTGTCATGGCCAGTGGCGATGACTTTTGAAGTACTCGTCGATACGATCGTTTTGATATATTGTGGGCCCCAAGACTCTAAACGGAACAAAAGTTATGGTCAAAACAGTGATCACGATTTTTAATGTTCAATTTTTTGGGTGACATTTTTTCCTAAGGCCCCCTAGGGTTCGACTCCCCTAGGGTTCGGCCCCCCTAGGGTGCGGACATGCAAAAAAAAAAAGAAAAAAAAAGGCTCAATTTCCCCTAGGGTTCGGCCCCTAGGGTTCGGCCTTTTGAAGAAAAAAAATTAAAAAAATAAAAAAATAAAAAATAAAAAATAAAAAAAATGCTTGGCTTAATTTCCCTATAGGGTTCGGCCCCCTAGGGTTCGCCCCTTAGGGTTCGACCACCTATAGGGTTCGGCCCCCTAGGGGGATTTCTTTTGTGTACCTTGGAAATTCTGATGCTCCACAAATTAATTTTTCGGAACGGATGCTTCTTTGTCATAATAAATATTGTGTTTTTCTTTATTATCCGAGGGAACCCTACCGAGATATAATCCAAGTAACGGGTCTCGGAAGACAAAAGAAAAGTTACAATAACCTGAAAAGAAAAGTAGGAGAAGCAAGTCAAGAAGAAGTTCGGAAGAAAGTACTCAAATAAACTGAAAAATTGAAAGAAAAAGAAGAAGGAAAGATGATCCTATAGGGTTCAACCCTTAGGATTCGGCCCTATAGGGGTGGAATTACTTTCTTACCTCTTTCCCAAGATGAGGAACGTTTGCTTGACGACTTCTTGGTGATCTTCAGACTTGAAGGAGGAGAGAAAATGCCAAGACAAAAAATTGCACGATGAAAAGAAAAGTCTAAGTGACTTGGGAGATGTATATATTCAAACTGCACGCTTGCAATAGCAAAGGAAGCAACATTTATTTTTCTCTTAAGGAAGATTTCGAAATATAAAGATAAGTTTATTTGAGCTTATTTTTAAATAAACATATATATTTTCGAAATTTGTTTAGATTTGGTATTTTAATGGAATTTCAAAAAATATATATATATATTTAATATCTGATATTTTATTCCTAACAAAAGAAAATTTTCGAAATTAGTATATATATATATATATTGAATATTTGATTTTCTTAAGGAAAAAGATCTTGCTTTATAAAATTCTAATAAAGGAAGATTTTGTTTCCAAATAATAAAATAAGACTTGATTATTGGATTTTATTTAGTGATGTCTGATGATCTTCCTTGTTTTAATTCTCAGAAAATAAGGAAATAAATATTGAGCAAAATGAGGAAGCTTTCAGATGATCTACCAAGAGGTTTAAGGAAGAGCCCTTCTAGGTCTTGCCTTCCTAGGGTTTAACCCTAATGGTTTGGCCCCTAGGGGTTCCCTCTTCTAGAATTCTTGTGTTCAAGACTTGGACAAGTGGAGTCACACAAAATCATTCAAAAGCTTAGAGTATTTTGCACGACCGTCTCTCGGGAATCGTGACTTTCGCGCAGGGGGCAAATGTGGGCCCAAGTGCATATTATGGTTCACATGACCTAATTGAAATAAATGTACAAATTAGGGTTTACAAAAACCTAATTAAATGTACAAATTAGGGTTCATGTGACCTAATTAAATGTACAGATTAGGGTCCATGATGTAATTAAATGGATACCGAAAAAGATGAAAATAAATGTGATACACCCGGGGAAGTCTCCACGTGTCCCAAGGTAGAAGACTCGTGGATGCAACCCATTTTAGGAATTGATTGAGGGATTGGATTGGTGGCTAGAAGAACAGGGCAATTTGGGCATTACTTTGATGATTAAAGGGCATTTCTAGAATTTTCCCTTTAAAACATGACTAAAGGGTATTTCAGGAATTTCCCTTAAAACATGTGCCTGACATGTGACTATTTCCCAGGAAAGCTCTATAAATAGCCCCTCTATTCTAAGAAAAGGGGATCGCTCTCAAGACATTATACTTAGACTCTTGGAAGCTTATTACACTTGGAACTCTCTCTCAACTCGAAGACTCTAGAAGGCTCTTGGAATCCTTGCTACCCAAACCCGGTTTCCGGATTCTGAGAGTTCTGCCACGTGTCATTGGAGTAATCGTCCACCTGTTCTTCTCCCCTCTTCAATCAATCAATCAATTCCGTGCTCTTCGTGGATTTCTCTCCTTTCCAGCCAATACGAAACCCTAACCCTAGCAAGGCATAATTTCCTTGCCCACAGTTACCTAGCATTTACTCTTAATATTTTTGTTCTCTCTATAGTAAACCTTCTAGGAAAATAAAATATGTACCAATTTTAGACATCCATCCCTTATTTCTGCTGTTCGACTATCGAATTCATGGATCGTCTCTGCTTTGATAAGGATCGTAGGAAAGAATTCCGCCCATTCACCCTGCAAGCTATCAATTTATAACCTCAAATCCCAATTAAAAAATGAAATGAAATAACAACTTCGAGAAGTTTATCAAATCTAACCGCATTCAAAATAACATCCACCAACTGTTTCCCAGACATCCTCACCAAACCATCATCTTTCGAGAATTCAAACGAATCGTTGAAATTTTTGAGGCCAGGCTTGGGAAAAATCCTTATGTTGCTGTCGTGGTCAAGAACATATCGCCCTACAGGGTTCTTTACCCACAGAGGCTCATTGAATTTCAAGAGCCTAGTTGCTTCATCTATGGAATTTGTAGCAATTCCGAGCATTATTGATTTGTCCTGGCCTTGAAAATACTGAAGCTGGTTAGGCAATGTGGTCTGGCCAAAATTTCTGGACACAAGATTAGGAACTGGAAGAGGTCCTGGAGCAGAGAGCCGTCTTCGCATGTGAAAAATCTGCAATACAGCAGGCCAAAAAAGTCATGGAAATGAAATACTCCCTCCGTCCTCTATAAGATGGCATAAGGTACAAATATTTTTTTTTTGCCATCAAAAAGATGGTAATAAATATATAAAGTAACAAACAAATATGGTATTTAGTAGGGTCCATAAAGATTAAATAAAAAACACATCATTTTATCTAATTTTGTGAAGCCACTAAGAATAAATTTGGAAGTTTTTCTACTCTTTTTCTTCTACTTTATTTTTCTTAATATATATGAAAAATATATTTTGAACGTCCTTTGAAGGACGGAGGGACTAACATATAAGTCTCTGTCCCGTAAAAGATGACTCAAGTATAAAAAACTTGTCCCATACGAAATGGTTTAACTGCTTAATTACACAAAAATGTTACTCCCTCCGTCAGACAATTATTGCAACATAAATTTTTGTACAAATTTTAAGATATTTTCAAATTTTCATTTGCTTAGGTTAAGAATACTTCAAAAATACAAACCACAAAACTTTTAGTAAGTGGAGGGACCCACTATATATTTAAATAATAAAGTTGACAAGATTATAGGTAAATTGGTTATTTAACTTCATAAAAGTTGCTCAAAAAGGAAGTGTTGCAATTTTTCTGGACATCCTAAAAAGGAATGCGTTTAAATAAATATAAGACGGGGGGGAGTATATTTTTTGTAGCAAATCCGTGGAATAAGAACATGGAATCATAGATAAATGAATTGAAATACAAAAACATTAGTGCCAAGGTGATATCTGCTCTAGTACTAAAATGAAACTCGAAACTCGAGAAAATTTATATAGGTTTCTAAGAAATAATCAAACTTTGTTCTCAAAAGTACCTAGGAGTCTACCAAAAATGTTGATATATGCACATCCTATATTGACAATTATACACCTAAATATACCTAGGTGACTAATATACCCTTAATAAATGAAAAAACAATTCATATATCAATTATTCACCCTATTTACCCTTCAATAAAGATTTTTATTAGGATCAAGTCATAAAAACCTCACTTTCAAAGATAATATTTGTGACGACCTAGAAATTCTACTTAGTTTGTAAAGTATGTATTTTGGAATATTATTGAATAAAATAAGATTCTATGAATATTACTCCATTTTATGTGTTAAAAGTGGAATTTTTGTGGTGGAACGTGTTTCTGTGATAGAA
This sequence comes from Aralia elata, assembly GCA_034770075.1. Lineage (NCBI taxonomy): Eukaryota > Viridiplantae > Streptophyta > Magnoliopsida > Apiales > Araliaceae > Aralia > Aralia elata. Next base: position 717,916 of record JAVJAP010000254.1, on the reverse strand, counting down.
TTTACAAGTTTTACATCGTATAAGAAAATAAAATTTTTCCAAGAAAAAACCGTATAAATCACTATTCATCCGAAAACGTAAAAGCGTTTTTTTCGATTTTTCAAAGAACGCGCCAAAGTTAGTATGATAAGGAAAGACGGAATGTCAAATAAAATTTGAAAACGAAAAACGCAGTTTTTCGCCTGCGTATCGGATTTCGAAAAGTTAACAAGATTAGAAGGAATATTCCCAGAACATGCCAAGGCATATTCCAAGAATATGCCAAGGGTATAAGTGTAAATAATCTAGGAAGGAATATTCCAGGAATATGCCAAGACATATTCCAAGAATATGCCAAGGGCAAAAGACCAAAATGCCCTCATTTTGATTTTTCTATAAATAGAAGGTCATTCTCTTCACTTCTATCACCCATTTCACTAAATAAAAGAGGGGAAACTCTAGCAAATTGGAGAGAGAAGAGGGAGAGGGGCCAGATTCAAGAAGAAGAAGAAGAAGGATCAAAGTTTTGATCAAACATAAGCTAGGAAGAAGAAGAAGAACCGCTAAAAATAGGTAAGAAAATTCTAGAAAACCTATCTACTTCATCTCCTTTCTTTTAAACGCTTTCTAGTATGTTAGGAAGTGTTATGTTGGTGGTTGTTGTTATTTTGAAGATCATTGAAGGATCTTGGAGAGATAAGGAAGAACGTGATTTAATATATTAGATCACTTATTGATATATATATGATAAAATGAAAACGGAAAATAAACCGTAGTAATCGTTGTTGATGGACAAGTTTAAAACTATCGTGTATATGTTAGTTTTAAAGTCCAAGGGGAAGGGAATAAATATATGAGTTTTGTAAATGTTCCATTTGGAACGGATTAAAAATTTTCCATAACGAAGTTATGGCTAAATATTTAGTAAAAGACGTTAAACGATAAAAACGTAGCTTGGTACAACTTTCGTGCTAAGTTAACGGTTAATTAATATTTTCGGAAAAGTCTGAATTATTAGGACTTTTGTAGTTAATGAAAAACGTGAGTCATAGGCTTAAGAATGAACTCATTCTGGGTTCGGATGAGTAAGTTACGAAGAAATAAAAAATAAATGTAATGAACGCGAAGTTGAAAAATGGAGGTTCCGAGGGACTTTTGAGCCGATTTTTATGCTTGTTAGAGAACTGGGAAAATTATTCTGTCGGAGAAAAATTGCAGAGCTTGTTACAAGCTCGGGAATAGCTCAGGAACGGACTAATTCCGTTAAGGAATGAGCGAGTTATGAAGTTGCAAAGTAGCACGAAAAGTTAGAAATTAAAAGACTTAGAAAATTTGGGGAAATTCGAAGCAGCGCTGCGGCGCCACCCTTTTAGTTCATTTGAGTGCCGCCACGCTGTCTCGTAGAACTGGGGGTCAAGGTATGTCTAATTGGTATGTCTAATTGGTATGTGTATATGAACTTAATTGTGTAGGCTATTTGACGGACGATTAATGTCGAGATTTTAAATGACGCTAAAGGCAAGTTTCCTAACCTGTACAATGGTTTATATTGTGCGAGTTATCTATGTTTTTGCAAGTTTCTGATCCTTGTTTATGTGACGCCCCCAAATCCAGGTACCTCAAACCCGAATCCGGTGCTCCACGGTACATCCCATTCCATACAACATACTAGACATGAATGTAATTACTATATTATTACAACACGTCTTACTCTCAATCCCAGGTTCTATTACCATAACATCATTCCAAATACATAATAAGTCTTAGTATTACAACATTACTAATACAAATAAACTACGACGCCATCTAGACGTTCATCTTGCCCTTTCCCTTGTCCTTACCGAAACCTTCGACCCGCTCGGCCTTAGCTGCAATGTTTAATATAAAGCAAGAATGAGCATTCAATTGCCCAGCAAGTATAACAGTTGAATAACAACAATATCAACAATCATATCATTTCTATTCGACAACTGAACAATAGCTGTGAAATATTCTGAATAAACAAGAATAATACTTTACTTTCGTTTAAAAAAAATATATTTTCGAAACGACATTGAGTGGTCATAAGACCTTGAACTTTCTTTTGCTTTCTTGAAAAGGTACACAGCAATATAACTGCAAACCGTCTTGCTTACGAGCACTTCTAGGTGATCAGCCTATTGTACTCTATGTTGATCAACACTCTAGCTGGAAACGACTATATGCGTTTGTTTAGGCGCTCGATGCCTTGTCAGAATAACTGACTAAAAACTGCCCCTAATATTAGGGTTGTTCATCTCATTCATATCTCGGAATCCTAACCAAAGCAATTCGGTTGGATAGCTCTACTTAATCATCAATAACATTTTAAGGATTTATTATCAAATCAATAAAACATTTCAATAACTGTCTAGCCGAAACAAATGGCATCGACGTTCTCTATAACAGTTCATATATATGTGAACTTGAAAGCTTCAACAATTTACGTCATAACATAGCTCGAATACTTGTGCAAATACTGAAAAATTTACATAAGTAAGGAATTCACACAACCATATATGTATTGCGTAAATCGAAACTTCAAACATCGCATGAGAGTCATGAGAATATAAAATCAAATGAATCAAATAAACTTGCCCAACACAATGGTTAGACAAGCGTTAGAAAACTTGTCTTAAGCGCTTGCTACTACTTGACGTTAATCGTCCTTCAAAAGTCCTACACATTTAAGTACGTATCCACATACCAATTAGCCACATAATTGGTGCCAAATATTGATTTATATTACACTATAATGTTTCATTCTAATTAGAAACATAATATCAAACAAGGTTACACACACTCGATACGACGTTTCGACGTTCGCACAACGCACGCCCGATTCGCCTCATATGCATAAGTTTAACATGCTCATACACTTGTCTAATCCATCATTGATTAATGCTAAGAGTCATTATAAACCATAATGTACAAGTTTTAGAACTTTAAACAATAACTTTTAGCGTTAGAAACATTATACGTTACATACGTGCATGTATGACGCCCTCTTTTTGCTTCCTAATGCACAATAGTCCTAAAAATGGCCAATTTAGAAATTGATCAAGTCATTAAATTATAGTTCTAATTATTAGAAGTTGTAGTTCTACTTCTTAGCTTTCCGGATCATCTTGAATCATCCAATTTGGAGTTCGTATGAGAAAGTTATGGCCATTTTAGTATAGGATGTCAGAGCTGTCAAGCCCATGCGCCCGCGCGCGCGCCCGCGCGCGCCCCACTTGCGCCCAGCTGCGCCCAGCAGCCCCCCAACGCCCCCAGTGCGCCCGCACCATGCCCCTGTGCGCCCGCACCCAAGCCGCTGACCCCAACACTTGGTTTCCTTCTTGTTTTGGCAGTTTGACATGCAAACTTCAAACCTTCATAACTTATTCGTTGTAAGTCGGAATTAGGCTGTTCCGGAGGCTATGGAAAGCTTGTAATATGAACTACAAAACCCTCATGGATTCATAATTTCTTGGACTCTCTAACAAGTCCGAATCTTAGCTCCAAAAGGCCTACTCAACTAGTTTTCTGCGTATTTGTTTCGAACTTGATATCTCTTCATTAAATCGCCATAACTTCTTCATACGAAGTCGAAATGGGATCGTTCAAAAGCCTAAGGCTTCCTTACTGAGTGTACTACACATACCCAGAAGCTCATAATTAAACACATAACAAAACAATACCAGAATTAAAACAAAGGGTTGTTCATACCAGTTTTCATTATCAAGCCTAGTTTACTAATTCTTTCGCTACAGATTCGTTTTAAGAGCTTTTTACTCCGGTCCAATTGGGTGATACTCTTCATTCATCAGAGTATAACACAACACACATAAACACAACATTTAACAACCATGATTAACGCAGTTCTTGTCCAAACCAGTTCGTACAGTCCGTTTCTTTCTCCTTTATGCACAGGTATGGTTTTCTTTCTCTTGTTCTACTCTTGGATGCTATTAACAGATGTTTTAAGGTACTAAGAACATATATATTCATTCATTAACAACCAATAACAAACACAACAACCATAACAACATCTACCATTAACGAAGGGAAACTTAGCTAGGAAGCTTGGAAATGAAGGAGATGAGCTAGGTTCCATTACTCACCTCTTATAGCTTTCTTCTTAGTGATAGATGGTTCTGTAAGGTAGCTAGGCTCCTTTCTTCTTCTTCTACTTCTCCTTCTTCAGTTCACCCGTCTGTCTCTCTCTTCACTTTCTCTCTCTAGCTTCTTTGCATGTTCTTACTAGTTCTTTGGTCTTGCCTTAGCAAACTGGAAGGAAAGGAAAAGAATGGCTGTGAAAGGGAGGTATATGCAGATGAAGGAGCTCAACTCTTGAAGGAGCTCAGCTCTTGAATGGGCTGAACATGTTTGGTCTTCTCCCATGCTTGGTGTCGGGTGGTTCCCCCCCTTCTCCCCACATGTTTGGTCCCTTCTTTCCTTAGCAAAGTGTTGAATTGCTTCCCCCAAGTGTTTGGTCGGTGGTTCCTCCTCCCTCTCCTTCTCCCGCATGCGTATTCTCTCTCCCTCTCAAACCCACCTGCAGATTTCTCTCTCCTCATGACCCAATGGGTCATGGATCATGGGTCATGGGTTTGGATTTGGGTCATGGACTCGACCCATGGGTCTTGGGCTACCATTTGGGCCATTTTTCAAAATATATTGGGCTTCAAATAACCAATTCAGTTGGGCTTCTAATACAAATTCAATTGGGTTCAAATAAAATCCCACACTTGGATTATTAACCCCTCTCATTAATGCTTTGGCAAAATTACGAAAGGTCATAAAATAGAAAAAGGCGTCTTTGCATAAATAGCGCTTTAGCGCTATTTCTCTAAATGATTTAATCAATACCATGAAGTAACAACACTCAAAAATTATCACATACACGTCATATGTAGTAATAAAATATTCAAACACATAACACGAAATAATATTAATAAAAGTTCAATTTATTCCATAAAATTCATTGGCTCGTGTTACAACGCTACCCATGATCCACGGTCGTTACATCCTCCCCCCCCCCCTTATAAGAATTCTGTCCCCAGAATTACGACATAAGGTTAAACAAAAAAATGGGGAAAATTTTTCTTCATCTTATCTTCGAGTTCCCACGTCGCTTCTTCGGCGTTGTGGTTCCTCCATACTACCTTCACAGAATATATGGTCTTACTTCGTAAGACTTGCTCTTTCCTATCAATTATCTGAATAGAAATTTCTTCATATGTTAAGTCTTTCTCAACTTGAATAGGTTCATACTCTATCACATGCTTATAGTCTTGCTTATAGGGTCGTAGTACCGACACGTGAAACACGTTATGGATGTGTTCTAACTCAGGAGGTAAGGCTACCTCATAAGCCACTTCCCCTACTCTTCTCAACACTTCAAACGGTCCTATAAACCTCAGACTAAGCTTCCCTTTCTTCCCGAACCGTATCTTCCCCTTCCAGGGGGATACCTTCAAGAATACGTAGCTATCGACGTCGAAGTATCTCTTCTGGCGATGCTTGTCTGCATACTTCTTCTGCCTGTCTTGGGCCGCGACTAGTCTCGCTCTTATTACCTTGACGATCTCCGCAGTTTGCTGTACCAATTCCGGTCCCAACAATTTGTGTTCTCCTACCTCATCCCAACACAATGGCGTTCTGCATTTCCTTCCGTATAACGCTTCATAAGGCGGCATGCCTATACTAGCGTGATAACTATTATTATAGGCGAACTCAACTAAGGGTAGGTGGTCATCCCAATTCCCTTTAAAGTCCATCACACATGCTCGCAGCATATCTTCTAAAGTTTGTATCGTCCGCTCGCTCTGCCCGTCCGTTTGAGGATGATTGTAACGCCCCCAAAAATCAGGACTATTCTTAATCCCAACCTTGTGCATTAAATACTATCTTAATTCAGCTTTACATCATATTAAGATGAAATAATAGCTGAAAATGCGGATAATTAAAAACTTTTTATATTTTTCTTTCTATTCCCTGAATCGCAACCTTTACGATTATATATCGAAGTAGATATGAGTATATACAACTCAATTCTACATTCGGATTCTTTATTATATAGTATTATCACTATATTGATTAACTCGATAAACCATTCAAAACAATGGTTTTGAAGCAAACATTCTTTTGTATATTGAATATTTGAAATTGTCAATTACCTCGTATATCGTACACTATTTTCATGATACAATAAAAATTCAACTAAAAAGCAGTATTCTTTTATGCGTCTTCTAGACATTATCATCTTGAAAGCTACAGTCTGGCATTGCATCCTGAATCTGCAAAAATTGTGTTTTTGCAAGGTTGAGCTCGACAGCTCAGCAAATCTAACAGTTTTCATGCAACACATAGCACATAATTTCATGCTCAGCTCATCTTTCATAATACTTCTAGTAAGCATAGTATTCATGCATCATAACTTTAAACCATATAATTTCATACATTTGATATAACACATATCACATAAAGATTGAGTTCCGTAACTCAATCAAGTTTAGTCATATTTTGACTTTCATAATTCATAAAGCATAACATGTAATTCATCATGTTCATACAATATCAAGTTCATATAATACAAAGGAACTGAAAGACTTGCCTTCGCGATTTAACGCTACCGTAGCAATACATTTCCGCGTACTCGAAGCGTTGTTATCTTGCGTAGCACCTATGTAACATACATAAGGTTATTACATAGCCTAATGCATTCACATTCCATGAATTTCATTGTAACTCATATTTCCCAAGCATAATATCTAAATCTTAATTTTACCTATTACATTAAATTTATCAATAATATTATAGTTTACATATATATAAATTATTAATTTTTTTTTTAATAGTTCATGCGTACTGCATCAACATCAGCTTGAAAACATCACAACGCGTCGCAGCGCAGCTGAACTTGGCAGCCAGCGCGCGCGGCTGCTTGTTGCTGCTACCTGCTGCAGTTCATTCTGCAGTCCCCGTTAGCTTCCTGCCCCTTTCGCGATTTAATAACACAAAATCTATATGTCCGATTGGTACCAAATTTTAATATATTATAAATGGTACTACATACTATTTTATAAAAATATAACCCAGCCAAAAAGAATATTTTACATTATGTTTACAAGGGCTTGAAACTGCCCTGTCGTAACAGTTTTACACCAAGTCTAATTTGATTGAATTTTCATAAAATCACTTTTAAACCCTCTTTAATTCATCTAAGACACTTGGGTTACCTCATATTATACATATAAATATCATCTTGCCCACAACATTGAGTAATTCTCTATTTTTAAGCTTGACAGTCTCTTAGAAGCATTATATCGAATATACTCTGTGTGTGGCTTTTAAAGGCAGATTTCATAGGTGTTTATATATGGTTCAGCCATATATCTCCGTCCTTATTACTCCACACAACATATACAACATCCCATCTATCATTTCACAGTCCAAACAATTCAATTATGAAAACAATAAACACTATTTTTTTAGTTTTTATAAAATAATCAAAATAAGGAAACTTACCCTTTTTCTTGGTGTATTATTGCTTCAAGCTTGAAGTTAACTGGGTTCACTTCCTCTCTTAAGCTGCACCTTGTCCCAATTCCTATTAATTTAGATGTTAATCTCAATTTCCTTAAGAAATTGATGGAGCCTTTAGCACCAATTTTGATAAATGCTTGTAATTTGGCAATTATAGAAGGGTGAAAGTTTAAACAATTTGAGAGAGAGGGGGTCAAAGTATGGAATGGATGGAGAGTTAATATTTTTTTTTGTGGAACGGATGAGAGTGATAGTGCTGAGAATGGTGTTTGGGTTTACTAAACTTCCTAGTCTCTGTTTTCCATTATCAGGATTAGTCTTAGCAGAGACACCTCATGCTTAAAAGTTTATGACTCAGCACATGCCCACTTAATCCTTAGTATTCTTTGTATAGTTCCAATTTCTAGCATACTTGCAATACTTAAAATACATTACATATATTACGAATACATATATTATTTTTTTTCTAATTCCCATTTTCACATACATGCATATTACATTTATACATCTGATACATATATTACATATAATATATATTATATTACATACAATATATATTACATATAATATAAAAATGAAATTTATAATAATGCAATAATTTCCACTTTATTAAAATAATTTGATATCATAAATTATTTTAATTCACTTATTCGTACTTATCGCGTAATACATTTTCAATTAATGTATAATCATTTATATTACACCAAAAATCTTTTCCATAAAAATGGAAGCTATACATAAAAATAATTTATTTAATCGGAAAATTAAAATAATTTAATATCATAAATTATTTTAAATCCCCTTATTTAATGTATACTCTAATTTAGTATACATAAATGTAATTATTTCCTTCTCCATTTATAAATTATTTCTAACAATTTATTTACATCACACTCCTATAAATTATTTTAATTTGCTCATTAATAGATACTAAAATTGTGTATCTTTAAAGCTATCCGTCTCTTTAAATAAATTGATTCCCACAATTTATTTCAAATCAAAACAAATATATAATAATATATTCAATTATTTTCTTTTCTTTCTATAAATTTTTTTCTCACAATTTATTTAACTATAGCAAATATAATAATATATTCACTATATTACATAACATGCATACATTTCACCCAATAAAATGGAGGTTATTAAATATATTTAATACCACCAATTTACTATATTAAAATAATTTAACATTATAAATTATTTTAATAATTTCCTTCATCATAACTATACTCATCTCATTTCTTCTAAATTGATTCTACAATTTATTTTCATGAAATAATAAATATATAATAATAATCAATTTTTTTGTTATTCACAAAAATCACATATTTTAAAGCACGTATTGACTTATGCAATATAATATCACATCACATACCACAAAATAAGAATTTTAATATTAAATTCTTATTTTAATATTTTTCTAAAAATCCGGGTCATCACATTCTTCCCCTCTTATAAGGATTTCGTCCCCGAAATCACCTTAACGAACCTCACTTACGCGGTTCACATCTACCTTCTCTCAACATTCTATACCGTTGAATAATCTCAACTCGTCGTGTTAATATATGTGTTACACAACTCTTTACAGGTTTTATCACATAACCTTCCTTAACTCGATACACTCCGAGTAAGACTTTTCTTTAACCATCAACATCCTCTTCTCAGGATTACCACATTCAAACTTATGTTCTACTAAGCTCATTAACTTTCTTGGATATCACATCCATCTCTTCTTCTACAAATTTCGTTTTCGAAATTCAATTCTCTAGCCATCCACTGTTCGATTCATCGAATTCTATGTTTATCTTTCTCTTTCTTAGAGATCATTCTGAATTCATCATTCATTCTCAAGAATATTTCTAAACTTGTCGCTTCTTACGACTACTTCTTTTCTAGGGAACATCACCCCTTCTATCTCAATTACCAGAATTGAAATTCTCCACAATTGATTTATAATTGTGAAGCAAGATGAATAACTTCAGAATTTCAAAAACAATCGCTTAAGGAAACTTTCTGTATCTTGCTAAGGGTCATAAAGACCACAAACTTTCTTTTTCATGTTTTTGAAAAGGTTCTATCAGAAATTCATCTGTGAACCATCTGGTCTTACGGGCACGTAGGTGATCAGCCTGTGTTATGCCCTGTGTTGATCTCTGCTATCTACGCCGCTATTTTGCGCAAACAGAATTTCCCAATTCAGGAATTTTCCGTGTTGATCAACACTATCTGAGTGGCCGCCGTTAGGCGCCAATTTAAACGATATACGTTCATCTGTGCCACCATCTGGTGCTCTGAAAACTTTCCCAATTAAGGGATTTTAAAAAATCTGGAGTCCAAACCAAAATGGTTTAGTTGGATAGCTCAAAAGCTTAATATAAACGATATCTGAATCTGTGTCTAGCCGATTCAAATGGCATTTGACACTTCTATCTTTATCAAAACATTGAAAATCATTGTATGACGCATAATACCGCACTGTTTTACCAGCACGTTGAGGATGCCGTCATTTTTATGACTTTATCATACTACATCATACCATAGTGGGTTGACGATCCTTAGATCACATCCAACACGAGGTTAAGCTGCATTGATGACTCCATCAATTATCATCTCCTTACCATGGCTTTAATGGTAAGTGACGATCTCATAAATACATTTTGAAGTTTTTCAAAACAAGTCTTGTCTAGCCAAAACAATTAGCATAGACATACTCCATAAAATAGCTCAGGTAAACTGAAAAATCATTTTATGACTTCTTCATACCGCGTCAGGTAACGATGTGTTAGTGGCTCTAAGTCCACATCCACACCCTTGTCACCGTGCGTTGATGATTCCATCATTTGTCATATCCACACCATGCTTTCAGTGGTGCGTTGACGATTTTAAAATACATTTTGATAATTTCAAATCGAATTTGTCTAGCTGAGGCGAGTAGCATAGACTTAGGAACTAATAGAACTTTCAAAAATTTATGGGTTTAATAACATGACCCAATATTTTTCAAAGACACAATTATCAGCACGATTCCAATAAACTTCGAAATCTAGCATAGCTAGAAGATTTGGAATATCCAAACTCCTCCATCAACTTCAACTTCCTCCATACACTACAAATAATTAGCTCTTATTCCTAAAATAACACTATACCACAGTATAGTTCATCAAACTTACCATACGTTATGAGTTCAGGAACTTGCCACAACAATATGAGTTTAGGAACTTGTCCTAGCAATACGTAGTCCAAGAACAAATCAGGGACTGTCCATATGCTTAGGGGCTCAAAAACATACCATATGATTATGAGTCACAAACTTACCATAAGCATGAGTTTCAAGAACTCGCACCTAATCTTATTATTCTCTAACCATCAAATATAGATATGAGGAAAGAATCACCTTCTCATCATACATACATTGATAGCGCGATACCAACATTTCAATGATTATCAATGTGATAGACTAAGTGGTCGTTAAACCAAGCACAAAACCCTTTCCCATACAAAGGTTTGTACAACTCAGCTATCACATGAGTCCTCAATTGAAATCCCACCAAATCTTATCAAATATTATCTTGCTCTTTGCTCAACATGAATTTTCTTTAATCCGTATTCCATCATCTATAACTCTTTCTGAGTTTTACTTTGTACTATCTCATAGTACCTTCTTTCTATAGCATACAGATAAACTTTTCAATCTTTCAATTGATCATTTGTTCTTCTACAATAAAACTTTGTCGTGATTATACAATCGTTTTACGATTCTTTTCTATCTCACGATCGTTTTACGATCCTTTCTTATCCTACGATCGCTCATCGTAAGATCTTTTTATTTTTCTTTAATTATATATTATGATTTCACTTATGCTTTTCAGCTTATAGACATTGTCTATTTATCATCATTCGTCTTCTTTATTATCAGAGTTAAATAACTCCTAATCCTTATCTGTCTTTCTCTGACTTGATCAGATCACGTAGTGATCTTATTTGATAATCGGGTTATACAACGATTCTTTTTCTATCTTATGATCGTTTTCTTTAACGATATTCTTATCTTCCCCGTTAATCATTTTTCTATGACTGTTCAAATCAGGTGTTCCCTGATCCTATAGCTCTTTTAGATTCGTCTTTGAATCTTTGCGACATACCCCAACGCATTCTTTATGAATTTTCTAAATTCATTTAATATCATTTAACCCTCATTTGAGTTTATGCTTATCATCTTCTTCATTCTTTATCCTCTGACCCTTCTCTTGAGGGCTCTCTTCTTACTCCTAAGGCTTTCTAGATTTTTTATTACATTTTAAACACATTAGCGTCTGTATAGACACCATTGGTGTCTAGTTTCTTATGACATGACATTAGTGTCTAGTTCACTTGTTTAACAATACCTCAAACTTCTAGGGTAGTTCATCTTTATTGTTGGAGTTACTTAACTCTAAATTACGCATCGAGATTCTTCGTTGAATCTTTTCGTTTATTCTTATCATTTTCTTCTTTTAACATTTCTATACTCAGTACACATCGAGTCTCTAACAGTATTCAATATAGTACGCTGAGTGGTTTCCCACAAACAACCAACAAACTAGTTTCCGTCTCGTCTACACTGTCACAGCGAGTTAGATCGGTTGCTAGTTCGTATTAACCTCCGCTCTCTGAAGGAATTGTTTAGCCCAGATACCATACATCGACTATTAAAGAGTACGATTGTACCATAACTTATACTTAACTTCTTATTCCTATCATTTTTATCGTTCTCTTCTTATAGACATCGTCCATCTATTATCACTTTACTTCTTCACTACTGGAGTCAGGTAACTCCCGATTCCTGTCTTAAATAACTCTTCGAGATTCTTACTCGAATCTTCTTAATTCACGTCTTAGGAATTTTCTAAATTTATTTCTTATTGCTCAAATTCAATTTGAGACTATTTCTTATCATAACCATCTTTCTGTTTTGAGGTTATAGTCTAAGGTAACTTTTACCTAAGGTTTATAACCTACAGCTCTGATACCAAGTGTAACGCCCCCAAAAATCAGGACTATTCTTAATCCCAACCCTGTGCGTTAAATACTATCTTAATTCAGCTTTACATCATATTAAGATGAAATAATAGCTGAAAATGCGGATAATTAAAAACTTTTTATATTTTTCTTTCTATTCCCTGAATCGCAACCTTTACGATTATATATCGAAGTAGATATGAGTATATACAACTCAATTCTACATTCGGATTCTTTATTATATAGTATTATCACTATATTGATTAACTCGATAAACCATTCAAAACAATGGTTTTGAAGCAAACATTCTTTTGTATATTGAATATTTGAAATTGTCAATTACCTCGTATATCGTACACTATTTTCATGATACAATAAAAATTCAACTAAAAAGCAGTATTCTTTTATGCGTCTTCTAGACATTATCATCTTGAAAGCTACAGTCTGGCATTGCATCCTGAATCTGCAAAAATTGTGTTTTTGCAAGGTTGAGCTCGACAGCTCAGCAAATCTAACAGTTTTCATGCAACACATAGCACATAATTTCATGCTCAGCTCATCTTTCATAATACTTCTAGTAAGCATAGTATTCATGCATCATAACTTTAAACCATATAATTTCATACATTTGATATAACACATATCACATAAAGATTGAGTTCCGTAACTCAATCAAGTTTAGTCATATTTTGACTTTCATAATTCATAAAGCATAACATGTAATTCATCATGTTCATACAATATCAAGTTCATATAATACAAAGGAACTGAAAGACTTGCCTTCGCGATTTAACGCTACCGTAGCAATACATTTCCGCGTACTCGAAGCGTTGTTATCTTGCGTAGCACCTATGTAACATACATAAGGTTATTACATAGCCTAATGCATTCACATTCCATGAATTTCATTGTAACTCATATTTCCCAAGCATAATATCTAAATCTTAATTTTACCTATTACATTAAATTTATCAATAATATTATAGTTTACATATATATAAATTATTAATTTTTTTTTAATAGTTCATGCGTACTGCATCAACATCAGCTTGAAAACATCACAACGCGTCGCAGCGCAGCTGAACTTGGCAGCCAGCGCGCGCGGCTGCTTGTTGCTGCTACCTGCTGCAGTTCATTCTGCAGTCCCCGTTAGCTTCCTGCCCCTTTCGCGATTTAATAACACAAAATCTATATGTCCGATTGGTACCAAATTTTAATATATTATAAATGGTACTACATACTATTTTATAAAAATATAACCCAGCCAAAAAGAATATTTTACATTATGTTTACAAGGGCTTGAAACTGCCCTGTCGTAACAGTTTTACACCAAGTCTAATTTGATTGAATTTTCATAAAATCACTTTTAAACCCTCTTTAATTCATCTAAGACACTTGGGTTACCTCATATTATACATATAAATATCATCTTGCCCACAACATTGAGTAATTCTCTATTTTTAAGCTTGACAGTCTCTTAGAAGCATTATATCGAATATACTCTGTGTGTGGCTTTTAAAGGCAGATTTCATAGGTGTTTATATATGGTTCAGCCATATATCTCCGTCCTTATTACTCCACACAACATATACAACATCCCATCTATCATTTCACAGTCCAAACAATTCAATTATGAAAACAATAAACACTATTTTTTTAGTTTTTATAAAATAATCAAAATAAGGAAACTTACCCTTTTTCTTGGTGTATTATTGCTTCAAGCTTGAAGTTAACTGGGTTCACTTCCTCTCTTAAGCTGCACCTTGTCCCAATTCCTATTAATTTAGATGTTAATCTCAATTTCCTTAAGAAATTGATGGAGCCTTTAGCACCAATTTTGATAAATGCTTGTAATTTGGCAATTATAGAAGGGTGAAAGTTTAAACAATTTGAGAGAGAGGGGGTCAAAGTATGGAATGGATGGAGAGTTAATATTTTTTTTTTTTTGTGGAACGGATGAGAGTGATAGTGCTGAGAATGGTGTTTGGGTTTACTAAACTTCCTAGTCTCTGTTTTCCATTATCAGGATTAGTCTTAGCAGAGACACCTCATGCTTAAAAGTTTATGACTCAGCACATGCCCACTTAATCCTTAGTATTCTTTGTATAGTTCCAATTTCTAGCATACTTGCAATACTTAAAATACATTACATATATTACGAATACATATATTATTTTTTTTCTAATTCCCATTTTCACATACATGCATATTACATTTATACATCTGATACATATATTACATATAATATATATTATATTACATACAATATATATTACATATAATATAAAAATGAAATTTATAATAATGCAATAATTTCCACTTTATTAAAATAATTTGATATCATAAATTATTTTAATTCACTTATTCGTACTTATCGCGTAATACATTTTCAATTAATGTATAATCATTTATATTACACCAAAAATCTTTTCCATAAAAATGGAAGCTATACATAAAAATAATTTATTTAATCGGAAAATTAAAATAATTTAATATCATAAATTATTTTAAATCCCCTTATTTAATGTATACTCTAATTTAGTATACATAAATGTAATTATTTCCTTCTCCATTTATAAATTATTTCTAACAATTTATTTACATCACACTCCTATAAATTATTTTAATTTGCTCATTAATAGATACTAAAATTGTGTATCTTTAAAGCTATCCGTCTCTTTAAATAAATTGATTCCCACAATTTATTTCAAATCAAAAAAAATATATAATAATATATTCAATTATTTTCTTTTCTTTCTATAAATTTTTTTCTCACAATTTATTTAACTATAGCAAATATAATAATATATTCACTATATTACATAACATGCATACATTTCACCCAATAAAATGGAGGTTATTAAATATATTTAATACCACCAATTTACTATATTAAAATAATTTAACATTATAAATTATTTTAATAATTTCCTTCATCATAACTATACTCATCTCATTTCTTCTAAATTGATTCTACAATTTATTTTCATGAAATAATAAATATATAATAATAATCAATTTTTTTGTTATTCACAAAAATCACATATTTTAAAGCACGTATTGACTTATGCAATATAATATCACATCACATACCACAAAATAAGAATTTTAATATTAAATTCTTATTTTAATATTTTTCTAAAAATCCGGGTCATCACAATGATACGCCGTGCTCAACCTCAGCTGTGTTCCCAATTGCTCTTGCAGACTCTTCCAAAAATTCGACGTGAAACGTGGATCCCGATCCGACACAATTGAAATTGTCACTCCATGTCTAGAAACAATTTCCTTAACATAGAGTTTAGCTAGCTGGTCTAATTTGAACCTAATTCTGATTAGTAAGAAATGCGCCGATTTCGTCAAACGATCCACTATGACCCATATAGCGTCGTATCCCTTCTGCGTTGTCGGGAGTCCTACCACGAAATCCATCGTGATATGCTCCTACTTCCACTTTGGAATCTCTAAGGGTTGAAGCAACCCACTTTGTCTCTGATGCTCGGCCTTAACTCTTTGACAAGTCAGGCACCTACTAACGCACTCTGCGACTTCTCTCTTTATGTTCGGCCACCAAAAATGTAGTCGAAGGTCTTGATACATTTTTGTACTTCCCGGATGGATCGAGTACCTCGAACTATGGGCCTCTTGCAAAATCTCTTCGCGTAACTCGGGTACTAGCGGTACCCAAATTCTTCCTTCAAATCTCATCACTCCATCATTATCGAGTTTATACTTAATCTCCTCTCCTTGGGAAATTCTCTGCCTTATTCCCTCGCACTCCTCATCGCTAAGTTGTGCTTCTTTTACTCGGTCTAATAAGATTGGGCGAGTCTCTATCGTGAACAACTTCTCCTCCGATTTTGTCGGGAACCTCACTTCTATCTCCAGTTTAGCCATCTCTGTTATTAGCTCATCTTGAGCCGTTAACATTGGCAACTTCCCCCGACCCTTCCTACTTAAGGCGTCGGCTACTACATTCGTCTTCCCTGGGTGATATAGAATCTCACAATCATAATCTTTGATCAATTCTAACCACCTCCTCTGCCTCATATTCAACTCTTTCTGTGTGAAAATATACTTTAGACTTTTGTGGTCCATGTATATCTCACATTTCTCGCCGTATAAGTAATGCCTCCAAATCTTCAGGGCAAATATAACGGCTGCCAATTCAAGATCATGGGTAGGGTATCCCCTCTCATAATCTTTCAACTGGCGTGACGCATACGCAATGACTTTACCGTGCTGCATAAGCACGCATCCAAGCCCCTTGTGTGACGCGTCACTATAAACTACAAAATCACCTGTATCATCTGGTAAGGATAATACTGGAGCCTCACTCAACCTTTTCTTGAGCTCTCGGAAGCTCTCCTCACACTTCTCCGTCCAAACATACTTTACCGCCTTTCTCGTCAATTGGGTTAATGGGGTTGCTATCTTCGAAAAATCCTGAATAAATCTTCGATAGTACCCCGCTAACCCTAAGAAACTACGCACTTTTGTCGACGTCTTCGGCTGTTCCCAGTTAATAACTGCCTCTACCTTCGCTGGATCTACGGATATACCGTCTTTGTCGATCACGTGTCCCAAAAAGTGGACTCTTTCTAGCCAAAATTCACATTTCGAGAATTTCGCGTACAACTTCTCCCTCCTCAAGGTTTCCATTACTGTTCTTATGTGTTCAGCATGATCTTCCTGTGTCATTGAGTAGACTAGAATATCATCTATGAACACCACTACAAATTTGTCTAGATGCTGCTTGAACACTCTATTCATTAAATCCATAAATGCGGCTGGCGCATTCGTCAACCCAAATGACATCACCAGGAACTCATAATGGCCGTAACGAGTCCTGAACGCTGTCTTAGGTACGTCCTCTCCCCTCACCTTCAGCTGGTGATATCCCGTTCTCAAATCTATTTTAGAAAAGTATTTTGCCCCTTTCAACTGATCAAACAAATCGTTGATCCTGGGCAACGGATACTTATTCTTGATCGTTACTTTGTTCAACTCTTGATAGTCGATATAAAGCCTCAACGATCCATCCTTCTTCACGAATAACACTGGCGCTCCCCATGGAGACAAACTCGGTTGGATATACTTTTTATCTAACAATTCTTGCAGTTGAACCATCAACTCCTTCATCTCTACTGGCGCCATTCTATATGGTGCCGTTGAAACTGGTGTCGTTCCAGGCACTACGTCTATTACAAACTCGATCTCCCTATCTGGTGGAAGTCCTGGCAATTCATCTGGAAATACGTCAGCGAATTCATTGACGATAGGTATCTGCCCCATTTTGGCTCCCTCTCGTTGGGTATCGACAACATGGCACAGATAACCTACACACCCTTTTCTTAACAGCTTCCTAGCTTGCATCATCGATAGCAAACTCGAACGTCTAGGAGATTTACTACCATAGAACACTACCTTAGACTGCTTCGAAGTCTGAAGGTTTACGCTTTTCTTCTGGCAATCGATTACTGCCCCGTGGTTAAACAACCAATCCATTCCCAGTATTACGTCAAATTCTCCCAGTCTAATCAGAATTAAATCTACCGATAACTTACTCCCTCTAATTTCAACGCAACAATTCCTATGAACATGTTCAACAGGGATTACTTCCTTATTCGCAACTTCTATGTTCAAGGGAGACTCTAGTTTCTCTAGAGGTAAGCTTAAATGTTGAGCAAATTCAAATGATACAAAAGAACAGGTCGCACCCGAATCAAACAACACATATGCATTAATATTATTGATCGGAATGATACTTGAGACTACGTCTCCTGATGTCAGTGCATCTTGGACCGTCATATTGAAGGTCCGGGCTGCTGGTCTACTCGGTGGAGCTGGACTAGTCATAGTCAGCTTGCCACTGTTATTCCCATTGCCTCCCCCGCCTGTCCCCTTCTTTGGGCAATTCCTTGCCATGTGGCCTGGTTCTCCGCAAACGAAACACCCACCGATCTTCTTCAGGTTAGGGCAGTTAGGAGAGATGTGTCCCTCCTGCCCACAGTTGTAGCATGTCGTCCTTCCCTTCAAGCGGACCCCCAGGTGATTCTTCCCGCAGGTCTTACACGGCTCTACCATCTTCTTTGGGTCTCCTTGTTTGCTCCCGGTATTCCCGGAATTGTTCCATTTCCTCTTCTGGTTACTTCCACTTCCACTGGCTACATTAATCTTATTTCCTCCTTCGATCCTACCCTTATTCTTCTTCTCCCTATTGTAAAGGCTCAGCGCCTCACTCCCTCCTTCGGCTATGATAGCCTTTTCCAAGATTGATCTAAAGGTATCGATCTGTAACATGCTCACCTTGCTGTAGAGCTAGGGTTTCAGGCCCTGTTCAAACCTCCTCGTCTTCCTTTCCTCGGTGTCCACTTGGTGTGGAGCAAACCGAGCCAGCTCGTTGAACTTGGTAGCATATTGGGGTACTGTCATGTTATCTTGCTTTAGTTCTAAGAATCGCATCTCCATGCGACTCTGCATGCTCTTGGGAAAGTAGTTCTCGAAGTACAACTCCTTGAACCGTTCCCAAGCAATGACTCTTTCTCCAGCCCTATTTTGGTTTGCTTCCCACCAGAAGTTAGCCTCACCCTTCAGTAGGTAGGTAGCAAAAGTGGTCTTCTGCTCCTCCCCAACTCCAGCAATGATAAATGCTTTCTCCACCTCCTTAACCCATGATTGAGCCTCTATAGGCTCGGTGGTCCCCTTAAATTCGGGCGGTCCCACGCTCTTAAAGTCCTTAAAGTTGGCAACACGCGCAACTGGAGGAACGACAGGTGGTACAGTTGGAACTCTATTCAAAGCTCCTACTAGTAAGTCTATGAATTGCTGCATTGGGTTTTCTGTTTCCCTAGTCTCACTCTCATTGTCGGATTCTCTATCCTCATTCCTCCGTGTTCCCTGTCTTCCTCTTCCTCTCCATCTCGGCGGCATTTTTCTGCTAAACAAATTATGCCACTATTAATCCACTATTTATCCTCAAGTATTTTATTAACATAACACATACACATACTCATCACAAGGCACATTTAATAAACAACTTATATTAATATGCTTCATATTTTATACATCTTGTAACATATAGATTCTGCTATTCGCATACAATATATCTCTCTATTACTAAAAAGATGGAATTCATACCAGATAATCCATTACATATACAAAATTTAGGATTTAAATCCTTACAAGGTACACATCTAGACCTCGTCTAATCACTGAACTAGACCACGCCTAATGGCGTCTGCATACTCGTCATCTGCTATGGCCATCACCAGATCCCTACTAATGGTGTGCCTGGTCTGGCCCTCCTATGTTGGGTAATGGGTCACCCTACGCTGAAATCGCCCATGTGACGACCTGAAGGCATAGTTGGACCTATCGGTCCTCACCTTCTTGATCCTCGCCTCTTCTTCCAAGTCATCGGCCCGATCTTCGGCCCTGATCCTATCATCGATCTCTGCCTCCCAGTAGGCCTCTAACTCATGTCTCTTTTGCAAGAGTTCTTGAACCCTCGCCTCTAAGGCTTGAACTCTACCTCTTAGTGCTACATTCCTGTCAAGTACCACTTCAAACAGATTATTCATGTCTGATGGTGCCACTTCCTCCTCTTCAGAAGGCACAGCATCCGATAATATATCATCTGCTTCCTCCTCATGCTCGGACGGATCCTCATCAAGTGAAAGGTCCATCTCCGGTTCCTCCTCCGGATTCTCTTCTGGGTCACTATCTACTTGAGCCTCAACCTCTGCTAGCGGCTCGGGTGTTGGCTTGGGTGGAGCGATCAGCTCCTCGCTTACTACATGGATATCTCTATACTTGGGTTCTTCTCCAGACATCTACAAACCAATATACTAACTCGATTAGTACATAGCAATAACAATTAATATAATAACACATAACAAATATAATTTATTTTAAGTATACTTTTAGTTCTTTGGATGAATTTCCTCAATCCACCCCTTAACAACTCTATTTGAGTTCATTTACTAACCCTTCCATTCTCTCTACGGTCATATTCCTAAGGTTTTCCCCAACCTAAGGTTTAAAACCTATCCGCTTTGATACCAACTTGTGACGTCCCCAAATCCGGGTACCTCAAACCCGAATCCGGTGCTCCACGGTACATCCCATTCCATACAACATACTAGACATGAATGTAATTACTATATTATTACAACACGTCTTACTCTCAATCCCAGGTTCTATTACCATAACATCATTCCAAATACATAATAAGTCTTAGTATTACAACATTACTAATACAAATAAACTACGACGCCATCTAAACGTTTATCTTGCCCTTTCCCTTGTCCTTACCGGAACCTTCGACCCGCTCGGCCTTAGCTGCAATGTTTAATATAAAGCAAGAATGAGCATTCAATTGCCCAGCAAGTATAACAGTTGAATAAAAACAATATCAACAATCATATCATTTCTATTCGACAACTGAACAATAGTTGTGAAATATTCTGAATAAACAAGAATAATACTTTACTTTCGTTTTAAAAAAATATATTTTCGAAACGATATTGAGTGGTCATAAGACCTTGAACTTTCTTTTGCTTTCTTGAAAAGGTACACAGCAATATAACTGCAAACCGTCTTGCTTACGAGCACTTCTAGGTGATCAGCTTATTGTACTCTATGTTGATCAACACTCTAGCTGGAAACGACTATATGCGTTTGTTTAAGCGCTCAATGCCTTGTCAGAATAACTGACTAAAAACTGCCCCTAATATTAGGGTTGTTCATCTCATTCATGTCTCGGAATCCTAACCAAAGCAATTCGGTTGGATAGCTCTACTTAATCATCAATAACATTTCAAGGATTTATTATCAAATCAATAAAACATTTCAATAACTGTCTAGCCAAAACAAATGGCATCGACGTTCTCTATAACAGTTCATATATATGTGAACTTGAAAGCTTCAACAATTTACGTCGTAACATAGCTCGAATACTTGTACAAATACTGAAAAATTTACATAAGTAAGGAATTCACACAACTATATATGTATTGCGTAAATCGAAACTTCAAACATCGCATGAGAGTCATGAGAATATAAAATCAAATGAATCAAATAAACTTGCCCAACACAAGGGTTAGACAAGCGTTAGAAAACTTGCCTTAAGCGTTTGCTACTACTTGACGTTAATCGTCCTTCAAAAGTCCTACACATTTAAGTACGTATCCACATACCAATTAGCTACATAATTGATGCCAAATATTGGTTTACATTACACTATAATGTTTCATTCTAATTAGAAACATAATATCAAACAAGGTTACACACACTCGATACGACGTTTCAACGTTCGCACAACGCACGCCCGATTCGCCTCATATGCATAAGTTTAACATGCTCATACACTTGTCTAATCTATCATTGATTAATGCTAAGAGTCATTATAAACCATAATGTACAAGTTTTAGAACTTTAAACAATAACTTTTAGCGTTAGAAACATTACACGTTACATACGTGCATGTATGACGCCCTCTTTTTGCTTCCTAATGCACAATAGTCCTAAAAATGACCAATTTAGAAATTGATCAATTCATTAAATTACAGTTCTAATTATTGGAAGTTGTAGTTCTACTTCTTAGCTTTCCGGATCATCTTGAATCATCTAATTTGGAGTTCGTATGAGAAAATTATGGCCATTTTAGTAAAGGATGTCAGAGCTGTCAAGCCCATGCGCCCGCGCGCGCCCCACTTGCGCCCAGCTGCGCCCAGCAGCCCCCCAACGCCCCCAGTGCGCCCGCACCATGCCCCCGTGCGCCCGCACCCAAGCCGCTGACCCCAACACTTGGTTTCCTTCTTGTTTTGGCAGTTTGACATGCAAACTTCAAACCTTCATAACTTCTTCGTTATAAGTCGGAATTCGGCCGTTCCGGAGGCTATGGAAAGCTTATAATATGAACTACAAAACCCTCATGGATTCATAATTTCTTGGACTCTCTAACAAGTCCGAATCTTAGCTCCAAAAGGCCTACTCAACTAGTTTTCTGCGTATTTGTTTCGAACTTGATATCTCTTCATTATATCGCCATAACTTCTTCATACGAAGTCGAAATGGGATCGTTCAAAAGCCTAAGGCTTCCTTACTGAGTGTACTACACATAACCAGAAGCTCATAATTAAACACATAACAAAACAATACCAGAATTAAAACAAAGGGCTGTTCATACCGGTTTTCATTATCAAGCCTAGTTTACTAATTCTTTCGCTACGGATTCGTTTTAAGAGCTTTTTACTCCGTTCCAATTGGGTGATACTCTTCATTCATCAGAGTATAACACAACACACATAAACACAACATTTAACAACCATGATTAATGCAGTTCTTGTCCAAACCAGTCCGTACAGTCCGTTTCTTTCTCCTTTATGCACAGGTATGGTTTTCTTTCTCTTGTTCCACTCTTGGATGCTATTAACAGATGTTTTAAGGTACTAAGAACATATATATTCATTCATTAACAACCAACAACAAACACAACAACCATAACAACATCTACCATTAACGAAGGAAAACTTAGCTAGGAAGCTTGAAAATGAAGGAGATGAGCTAGGTTCCATTACTCACCTCTTATAGCTTTCTTCTTAGTGCTAGATGGTTCTGTAAGGTAGCTAGGCTCCTTTCTTCTTCTTCTACTTCTCCTTCTTCAGTTCACCCGTCTCTCTCTCTCTTCACTTTCTCTCTCTAGCTTCTTTGCATGTTCTTACTAGTTCTTTGGTCTTGCCTTAGCAAACTGGAAGGAAAGGAAAAGAATGGCTGTGAAAGGGAGGTATATGCAGATGAAGGAGCTCAGCTCTTGAAGGAGCTCAGCTCTTGAATGGGCTGAGCATGCTTGGTCTTCTCCCATGCTTGGTGTCAGGTGGTTCCCCCCCTTCTCCCCACATGTTTGGTCCCTTCTTTCCTTAGCAAAGTGTTGAATTGCTTCCCCCAAGTGTTTGGTCGGTGGTTCCTCCTCCCTCTCCTTCTCCCGCATGCGTATTCTCTCTCCCTCTCAAACCCACCTGCAGATTTCTCTCTCCTCATGACCCAATGGGTCATGGATCATGGGTCATGGGTTTGGATTTGGGTCATGGACTCGACCCATGGGTCTTGGGCTACCATTTGGGCCATTTTTCAAAATATATTGGGCTTCAAATAACCAATTCAGTTGGGCTTCTAATACAAATTCAATTGGGTTCAAATAAAATCCCATACTTGGATTATTAACCCCTCTCATTAACGCTTTGGCAAAATTACGAAAGGTCATAAAATCGAAAAAAGCGTCTTTGCATAAATAGCGCTTTAGCGCTATTTCTCTAAATGATTTAATCAATACCATGAAGTAACAACACTCAAAAATTATCACATACACGTCATATGTAGTAATAAAATATTCAAATACATAACACGGAATAATATTAATAAAAGTTCAATTTATTCCATAAAATTCATTGGCTCGTGTTACAACGCTACCCACGATCCACGGTCGTTACAGTTTAACTATCGTAATTAAGCAAGTTTTCTAACTTCGTTAAATTTATGTATTGAATGCAAGTTTTCTATCTTGTACAATTGATTATAGTGTGCAAGAATTCTGATGTTTTACCAGTATCTTAACTTCATTTAATTTTCATATTAAATGTAAGTTTCCAATCCTTGTTTGATTTTCTGTAATTGAGCAAGTCTTTTAACTTTCATTTGATTTATATATTGAATGCGAGTATTCCGATGTTGTGCAATTATTTTTCGCACTCAAATGAAAATTGAAATGTTTCGTTCATTCACTGAACTGTTAAGCTTTAAAAGTTTCGTATTTTCGAGCCGTAAATTGGGCGTTAGGCCAATATCTGCACTTATGTGCAAATTGCAAGAATTGTTCTATATTATTGAACTTTTTGAATTGTTTTTTTAAAAAATTCTTATTATTCACGAATTATGTTAGAAAGTATGTCGATGCCATTTGTTTCGGCTAGACAGGTGTGAGAGCGTTTATTGAATTCTATTAATTCATTGGTATTAAGTAGAGCTATTCCAAACCAAATTGTTGGTGTGGAATCTGATGTCAAAACTGAGATAAACAACCTTATCATTAGGGGTATTTTAATCGATAAATTCGATAAGACCTGATGGGTTAAAATAGAATGGACGATAATGTCCGACAAGACCAGATGGGGTCCAAATAAACGCATATAGTCGTTTAACCTTAATATGTTATGCATAATATAGAGTATGATAGGCTAGCTACCTAAAGTACTTGTGGGGATTGTTTACAGTCTACGTGATTGTAAATAGTCTATCGGTTTACAGTAGTTGTACTGTTAATCTTTTTGGTGAGGGAGAGAAGAGAAAAAGTTTAAGGTCTTGATGACCGCTCAGTATGTTGTTTCAAAAATGTTTATGTAAGGAAATTATTGTTCCTATTTATTCAAAGCTGCTTCCCAACTATTGTTCAATTGTTGAAGTTTTCAGAGAATATGTCTATATTCATTGTGTTATCAATTGTTATAGCTTGCTGGGCAATCGAATGCTCACCCTTGCTTTAAATAAAATATTTTCAACTAAGCAGATGCAGTCCGAAGAAATCGGTGAAAATTAAAGGAAGAGATCAAGTATTTGACTAGAAATTTATATGTTAATTTTATATGTATCTGTTGTGGCGGATAAAAGTCACAGTTGGTTTATTGTAATAGATAATTATGTAATATTCACTATTAGGATACTTTGAAGATCTAAAGGTAATAGAACCTGGGATAGATTGAGATGTATTGCAAGGATTTTTAATCATCTTTATATTGATATGAGTTACAGTTGGTATTAAAATTATATGGGTGAATGTATTGAATGAGTAGTACCATTACGCACCGGACCTGAGTTTGAAGGTAGACCCGAATTTGAGGGCGTCACAATATTGTCAAAAGAAAATAAAATTTCCACTCCCTTTGCCCCTCATTCTTCTAGAATCAGAAAGATCCTCCATTGTCTGGCAAAGTTTTTTTTTACCTTTAGACAACATGGGAATGAATAATTCTATTTACGTGCGTTTATTATTCTTGAAATTGCTTCAGTGAAATCTAATTGATCAACTATGCAAAAGCTTTAAAAAAAAGAATATATGAAATTTAAGAACACCCGTTTATATCTATCTAACATATAAAGCTGGAGGACCGGCTGGCATAAGCTTTATTGTGAAGCTTTTCAGCATTTCCTAAAATGTCGTTTGATTTTTAATATAATTCCGATTTTGTCCTTTTATATTAATTTTTTTTAATCTTTCTATTTAGTACTTTAGATTTTATATAATTTTTATTTTACCGTACATAATTTACACACGTAACGCAGATGCCACCAATTACTAGTAAATTATAAATAATAGTAGTTAGACATGTAAATCAGCACTGCAATGTGTATTTTACGACTTTTTTTTAATCCTATCTACAATTTAGTATTTCTTAGTATATTGAGCGATGTTTCCATTGGGCTTGATCATAATAAAAATCTTAACTTAGTGGGCAAATTAGGGAAATAGTGATTGTGAAAATTGATTTCCCATTATGAAGGTTATCTTAGTCTCGTTTTTATAAGTAGGTGTGTAGTACTATCAATGTAGGGTATACATATATCAACATTCTCCGACTAAATTAAAGAGAGAAAAGATTGTCTAGTGTACTATATGAGGTTTCACTATGGCAAAAATATAACTATTTGATACTCTCTTCTCTATTTTACGTTTTTTAATTTGCTCGAAAAGTGTACTTAAGTTCTTTTCTTTGGGACGAAGGAAGCAAATATCTATTCAACAAAAAAAATCTCATTTATCTTTTTTATTTATCGAAAAGAGAAAGAGTTTAGTTCCTTTTGATGGTTGTTAAATGACACAATGTGTTCAAGTTTACGATCATAGTTCAAAAACTTTTTTCTATTTCTTATTTTATTATTTATTTAAATAAAAAATTATCATATATAATAAGTAAAAGTAATTAAGAATTTATAGTAACCTGCTATTATATTAGTAAAATTTTGAGTTTGAAAATGTTCAAATGACTTTTAATAATTTTTTGGAAGCGGAATGAGTATATAAAATTAGGAAATTGATATTTTTGCACAAGAAAAGTTGATAGTTCCACAAAACTCCCCTCGCATGAATATTAAATGAAATCCACATTCATGTGATTTTTTTGGAAGCGGAATGAGTATATAAAATTAGGAAATTGATATTTTTGCACAAGAAAAGTTGATAGTTCCACAAAACTCCCCTCGTATGAATATTAAATGAAACCCACATTCACGTGATTAAGACCCTGTGAAAATATTAAAATTCCCTTGTGAAAATAACAATTCTCTATCATTAACTCACAATCTTATAATGACAAAATCTTGTATGTTATGCACTCTAAACACAAAAATTCCTGTTGGAGGAGAAGATATGCATTTTTATTACCTCTTAAGCTTTTGGATAATGTTTTTAGAGTTATATATATATATATATATATATATACACATATATATATATATATATATAACAAATAACTCAACAAGAATATTCATTTCCTGAGTCACATATGACCAACCAAAATTATCCAATATTGACTCAGCCAATATGGATATTACATACAGTAATATGTAATAATAGATATTATTACTACTATACTATACATTCAACAAATTTACGGGGAAACATGGAATAAAAAAAAATTAAGTAAAATTCGCAAATGGGTTTGTTTTTCTTGAATAGAGCTAATACTATTATTAAAAAAAATGAGGCAACAGTTTAGAATGCCAAATTGAACTAGAACTAACCTTTAGATACAATTTAGCATTTTGAACCTTTAGTTTGCGCAAACGAGTTTGGTTGTTATCTTCCATATCATTCAGCCAGAGGCGGAACCGGGGGGGTCATATGACCCTGGTATTTCGATGCGTTTGCCCTCTCTGTTTATTTGGGATTTTCAGGACCATTACCAGCTTAAACAATAAAAGCCACTCATTTGGAAATTTTGATCACAATAACAGTTCTATACACCATTTGAGCCATACATTACAGGAATGCACATACACCAAGGATTTACGAGCTAGGTTTTCAGTCCACACCCATATTATGAAGTTTTATTTTCTTGGGTTTATATCCCTGTGGAACAAGCTTCTTAATCTGTATAGCAAATGTGGGCAGTTTCATGTTACGTGCCAATTGTTTGATATAATGCCTGAGAGAAATGTTGTTTCATTTAATACCATGATTTTGACTTGTATTCGAAGTCGGTATGGCCTTAAAGTTGTCTCTCTTTATTTTGAGATGATTAAGGCAGAGAATTGTAAACCCAATCATATAACTTTAGCTGGGTTGATTGGGGCTAGTGATGGTTGTTTAGGAGGTAAGCAATTGAGAGAAGTATTGCATGCTCAAGCAATTCAATATGTGTTTAGTTCAAATGAATTTGTAGAGAGCTCTTTGATTGATGTATATGCCAAGGGAAATAGGTTAGAAGATGCATTTAGTAAGTTTAAAAAAAAACAACAAAAAAAACCTTTTCTTTTCTCTTCAAAATCGCCTCAGCCAACAACCGATTAATAATTCAAGTATTATTACATAACATTTGTTTATTACAATAAACACTTTTCGGCTACTCGTTCAGCTTTCCTTTACCCTTGTCTATTCCTAAGCCTTCTACACGTTCGAGTTTCACTGAAAATATTTAATTCAAAGCAAGAATGAGCATTTAATTGTCCAGCAAGTATTAACAGTTAATAAACAACATATCGCAAGGATTAAATACTTTCTTTAAGATATGCTTTTACAGTGGAACAAAACTGTAAAGCATCTAAACATTTATAAATAACATGACTTGTTTGCATTTTCGAAATAACATATTGACTTTAATTAGCGGTCGAAAGACCTCGAACTTTTTCTTTTCAAAAAGGTTCTTATAGACATTCATCTACGAACCGTTTGGTCTTACGTGCACGGTAGGTGATCAACCCGTTATGTCTTGCGTTGCTCAACACTATCTTATCATAACGACATTGCGTTCTGCGTAACTGCCTTTCAGCAAAATTAAAACTTGCCCAAATAAGGGATGTTCATGCTCAGTCTTGAGTTCAAACCAAAGCAATTTAGTTGAACAACTCTATCTAGCATTAATAATATTTCAAAGACTTAGATTGAAAGAAATGAAACATTTTACATGTGTCTAGCCGAATCAAATGGCATAGACTTCTTCTTAACAGTTTATGCATATTCACACTTTAAAGAAGTGCATTATGACACAATCATTGAACAATTCAAGATAATTGCATTCGATATATGAGTAGAATGAAATTTAGAACATTTGCATAGTCAGGAGACATGCACATGACCAATTATTGAGCAAGGATAAGGAACTTGCATCAATAAAAGAGTAAAGTTTAGATACTTTCATGTAAACAAGCATTCCACAAGGATAGAGAACTTGCCTTTAGCGTTCTTTAAGATTGGCGTTAACCGTTCTTGATAATTTCATACACATGTACATAGCCAACACACAATTGATTTGCATTAGCTTTTATTCATTATTTATAATGTTTCCTTTATAACTTTATTTAAGTCTTTTAGCATTTGTCATGGCATCTCGACACTTGAATGTCACGTGTTTATCTTGGTTCGTGTGAGTGCTTAAGTGTTACGTTCGTGCGTACGCTCAACATCTCAATACATTCGACAAATCATTATTATGTTCTTTACATTGAATTTGAAACCTTCTTTGAGTTTTATATCAATTGATATCGCGTTTAGACGTTTATACATTGAATGCCAGCATCATACCTATATGAACGTTAGTATTATATTTCTTGTATTTATTATTAGTCATTTCTTATAGTTTTCCGCTTTATTAGAAATAGAGTATCATTTACATTGCTAACTCTTGCCACGACGTTTTGACATTTAACCATTATGTTCATTTTAATTTCCATGAGTTCGTTGAGCCATACACTTGAATATATGTTCATTACCTCGTTGCTTCATTACGTATTTTATTCGGTAAATTTTTAAATCAACGTTTTAATAACTTCTTGTTTGTCTCAAATCATTCTATAATAGAGTAATTCTAACTCTAGTGTACTAAAAGGTTTAATCCATGTATATTATAAAAGATTGCATTACATTTGTTTTATAGTTAAAATAAACCATTCTTAATGGATCCACTATATTTTTTTCGACTTTATGTACTCAATAGACATAATGTCATTAGAGAGCAATTATTTTATGGTATTTTGTCTACGACGAATATGTCTAGACTTACCATTATACATGTGACTCTGTGCCCTTCCAATTGTTGATTGACTATCATAATGTGTAATAACCCAAGGATTTTGATATATTAAAATAAGAAATTGTACGTATAAATTTTTTTTATAATAAATTTTTTTTTATATATTAAAGCAAGTATAGGAATGCGTGCAAGGAAAGGAATGTGAATATGTAATATGTATATATATTTATTTCATATATGGTTTCAAATAAATTTCTTATTAAAGAAATAGTTGATATTTATAAATTATATTTTATATTAAAAGATATATTATTATTTATTTTTCATAAAAATATGATTACTATATTATTTAAATGATAAATGTATATTTTAAGAAATGATTATTATTATTACTATGATTATTTCTTTATGATATGAATTTTTAAGATTAGTCAATTTATTTTAAATTGATTAAGTATGATAAATGTGGTAAAGTGACATTACGAATCAAAACCCTAATTTGATTTATGGTCATGTATTTTAATTTTAAATATAATTATTGTGGTAATTATATTTAAAAGGATTTATGTTTATATAATGGATATATGAATAATAAGAATTTATTTTCTTATGTAAATTTGAATACTAAATATACTATTGATTATATTTATATCTGAATGTGTGAATGTATATTATGCATATTAGTTTTAAATATAATTAATGATATAATTATATTTAAAATAAAGGAATATGTATTTTAGATATTAAGAATTTGTTTTGTTTAAGTAATTTAAATATTAAATATAGTAATTAATTATATTTGTATTTAAATGATTATGTGGATAATATGTGATTAAGGAAAATGATTAGGAAACCCTAAATTATAATTTGGGAACCCTAACAATATCAAGAAACCCTAATTTTCAAACTACAAAACCCTAATTACATTAAAAAGCCTAATTTTGAATTATTATGCCTTAATTAAATGTTTATTTAATTCCTAGGTTAATTTTCTTAAACCCAAGAATTATTGGGTAAGCATTAAGGGTTCAAATCTATGGATTAAACCCTATAATCATGAAGTATGGACAAGATTACCCTTAAATGTATTTATTAGTTTACTAAACTAACTTTTTTTATTTATTTTAATTAAAGATATGCAAAATCTTGTCAAATTCATCCTAGATCTCATGACTCATCACTTTAAGATCTCCCATGTGCTGGAATCTCTTCTATTCAGTCAAATTTTGAGAGCTAGCACCAGCAGATTCAATGAATCAAATGGGATAAGGATTAAAGATAAAAAGAAGTAAAGAAAAGCTCATATTATTTTCTAAACAAAGCCAAGACCCTTACTCTCTCTCCTAAGCCACGAAATTTTCTCTAAAACTCAGTCCCTAGAAAAGCCAGGAACACCCTATAATCCATCCAAGATCAGATCATAAGGATAGAATCAAAAATTTCTCAAGAAAGGTATAAACCTAAAACTCTCTTGCTAGATCTTGAAAGCTTTGATAAATTTTGTGTTTAAGTGTTTATATATGTTGTATGTTATGTTATTTAGTGATCTGGGTTGTTGTAACATGGATCCATAACATCTAGATGCATGAAATCAAATATTTTTCAAAACTGCTAAGAACCCTAATTTTGGCTCTGACAGCCCAAAGTCGGGGCCTATAAATCTCACCCTATTAATGATTTATTGTGTTTAAAGCTTGTTATGTGTAGTATGTTATGTGGTTAGTAAACTACAAGTGGAATCACGATCATAGCATGTCTAGATCGAAATTTATTCATGGTCAAAAGTCGTTGACCAATCATGGAAACTGTTTCTGGAAAACCCAGAAAATTCACTAAGTTAAAAACATGGTCTGACAGCTAAATATCAGAGGCCATAGATCTTGATATGTAAATTGTTTGATGTGTTTAAAGTTTTGTAGTTGTAGTATGCCAGTAGGTTAACAATCTAGAAGTGGAATCATGATTATATCATGTATAGATTGAAAGTTATTCACGGTCAAAACTCGTTGACCGAGCATAGAATCTGGTTTATGGGTAACCTAGAAAATGAAGAACAACATCTGACAACTGTTTAACCAAGCTAGATCTCTCATATGTGATATAGTTAGACCTCAAACTTGTTATATCTCTATAATATTACATCAGTACTACACCATTGATACACTCTTATGCCCAGAAACACAACCAAATGAAAATTATTGATGGTCAAACTACCCCTCAAGGCATTGACTGGGCTGTTCTTCATGGGCTGAAGAACACCCATAGCGACGCTTTCTGTCGCTAAAGCCCTTTAGCGACAGTTTTATTAAATATTAATTAATTAAATAGAAATAAATAGAAATTAATTATAAAAAATTCATAAAATAGTTTTAAAAATTATTTTAATTTATAAAAATTAACTTTTAATATTTTGACATAATTTTCATTAATAATGTAATTTATTTAATTATTAATGATAATTAATTTATTTAATTATTATATTAAATAAATTAGTTAAAAATGATTTTAATATTTTAAAATATCATTTAAAAATGATATTAATGTTTTAAAAAGTATTTTAAGTTATATTAAATAACTTTTAATATTTTAATAGAAATTTCATTAATATTTAATATTAATGAGAATTAATTAATTTAATAATTATATTAAATAAATTATTTAAAAATGGTTTTAATGTTTTAAAAAAATCATTTAAAGGTAATAAAATTGTTTTTAAAATATATTTAAATTATAATAAATAACTTTTAACTATTTGACATGAATTACATTAATACTTTAATATTAATAGTAATTATTTAAAAATGATTTTAATATTTTAAAAATCATTTAAAGGTGATAATAATATTTTAAAAATGTTTTAAGTTATAATAAATAACTTTAAATGTTTTCACATGGATTTTATTAATATTTTAAATTATTTAAATATTAATGATAATGAAATTACTTAGCAATTAAATCATTATAAATGATATTAATGTTTGAAAAATTATTATAAATGATAATAATTATTTGAAAATTATTATGAGCTTCCAAAAAATATTATTAATGATAAATAAATTATCTAAAATAAGATTGAAGCATGTAAATAGAGTTTTATTGAAAATAAACTCGTTGATTATCCGATAACGCAATTGGAACATTGAAATGGTAACGAAATAATACCAGATTGACATAATTTGACTTGATACATGTTCTTATATGTTTTAATGACTGATATGAATATGTGACTACGTGTTTAAGCTGTATAGTGACTGCAAATAAGCAGTATTATGTGGCATTATTCTAATTAAAAGAATAATTTTATTGATGATAGGACTACGTATAAAAGTTTAAGCTAAACTGTATAGCAGTAAGCAGCGACAAAGGCAAGTATCTAAACCTTATGCAATATTTTTAATTCGTGCAACAGGTATATAATGTGCAAGTACCCTATCTTTTGCATTTACTTTATGCAATGGATTCAGGTTTATGTAAGCTTTTAACCCAATCTGTTATTGAGCAACTATTTTATCCTTTTCATTTATATTATGAAATGGATCCGTATATTATGCAAGTACTACTATTTTATCGAATTTTCTTCTATTTGTTCATTGTTAAAAGTATCTCATTACTGAATTACTATGACTCATATTGAAAATTTGTATTCTAAGTTTGGTTATGCAAGTGTCCCACTTGTATGAAATATTGTACATTATCAATTACCTTCAATTCGAAATTCTTTGACAAGTTCTGATACATACTATTAAATTTCGGTATGTATACCTAGTTTAAAGATTGTCTAAGCTATTTGACCAGCTAGACCTAATTTGAAAAGCATTGTGGAACATTATTGGTTATGATAAAGTCGTCCAACTAAATTGTTTTAGTTAGGACTCCAAACTGAGTATGAACAATCCTAAATGGAAAATTTTTATGTGCTAAAAGCGGTGATTTAATTTTTATGCGCCAATGGCGGTGATTTATTATATAGTATTGATCAATATAGGGCACAACGGGACTGATCATCCTCCGTGTCCGTAAGACTAGACGGTTTAGAGATGAATTTCTGTTTAAACCTTTTCGAAAATGAAAAATGACAGTTCATGGTCTTTTGACCACTCAGTATTCAAAAGTCAATATATTGTTTCAAAAATCTTAAAATGATTTGATATGTTGTTAAGAATAGTTTCAAATGACTTCACCACTGTTGATTTGTGGTAGAAGTAGTCCTCAAAGAAAACATTTACTTCTTCAGCGCATTATTATAAATGTTATTACTTGCTGAGCAATTAAATGTTCATTCTTGCTTTGACTTAAATGTTTTCAGTTAGGCGTGAATGTTCAGAAGACTCTGGCAAAGACAAGGGCAAAGGAAAGCTCAAGGAATAGGTTTTAATGTGTTATCTGTAATAATTAGTCTTTTGTATTGTGATCATATATATTATGTAACATCTAAGGAATGTAATTAAAGGTTGCCATACCTGGGGAATAGACAACTCTGATATAAATATTAAGTTTGTAATATATTAAACAGCTCAAAGAAATAGTATCGTGATGCATCAAATACGGGTTTCAAGTATCCGAATTCGGAGACATCACATAATGGACATAAATAGCAGGCACATGTTTTGGCCACATAAAAATATCTTCTAGGAAATGATAAAGCCACTCAGCTTCTTCTCCAGCTTTATCCAATGTAATAAACTTAGATTCCATCATTGAACGAGCAATGCATGTTTGTTTAGAAAATTTCCATGATACCGCTCCTCTACCTAGTGTAAACACAAAACCACTTGTATTCGATATCTAGTTCATATCACAGTATCCTTCAAGTACTGCTGGATATCTCGAGTAGTGCAATCCAAAGTTTTGAGTATATTTGTTAAAACTCTTATAATCGCTTTCTAGTAATTTTGTCTTATCCTAGATTGCTTGTAAATCTACTCAATTTATTTACAGCATATGCTATGTCAGGACGTGTACAATTCATTACGTACATAAGGCTTTCAATTATTTGTGCATACTCAGGTTGTGATATGCTCTCTCCTTTATTTTTAGACAAATGTAGATTTATATCTACCAGTGTTCCCACAGGATTGCAATCATATTGATTGAATTTTCGGAGTATTTTCTCAACATAGTGTGATTGTGATAACACTAATCCATCCGATATTTTAGAAATTTTAATTCCTAATACTATATCGGCAACACCCATGTCTTTCATGTCAGACGTATTATTTAACATATTCTTGGTAGTTTTAATGATTTCATTATTACTACCCATAATGAGCATATCATCTACATAAAAGACAAATAATGACAAAACCTTTCACAGTGTCCTTGACATATACATATTTATCACTCATTTATTTTGAAACCATTTAACGCCATTGCACTGTTAAAATTTTCATACCATTGTTTAGGTACTTGTTTTAATTCATAAAGGGATTTCACAAGCCGACAAACTTTCTTTTATTGTCCTAGAATAATAAACCCCTTTAGTTGTTCCATGTATATTTTTTCTTCAAGATTATCATTCAAGAAGGCTGTTTTTTTAACAACCCGGATTTTTCAAGAAGGATATTTATAATAAGAATTTAATAAATAAAATTCTTATTGTGAGACGTAGCGGGTTGAATGTAAATATATATGTGTTATATATATATATATATATATATATATATATATATATTTACGTGAGTTATGTGATAAGTGAATAAATATATATGTATTATATATTTATTATAGACTAAGCAATGAGATGAAGTTTAATAGTTAGCCAAAACAAATTAATTTGAATAGTATGGACTAACTGACGAAGCGTATAATTATATAGAAGGAAGTCAAAACTCAAATTTAAGTTTAGAGTGAGCTGTAATGATGATGAGGAAGAAAGGAAGAAGAATGTACCAATCGTGAATCGTGGGTAGCTTGGTAATTCGAGCTTAAGAATATTATTGAATAAAATGAATATTTTTAATAATAATATATTTGCGTTAAGTGTTTAAAGGTTATATTATAACCTAGATTATATTAGTACATGGATTTTATGTGTAATAAGTTTCGCGTAAGCAAATATATTGATTTCGCGTAATATTGCAAAATCACTATTTACGGGGCACGTTTCCCGAGGCACTATTCACGCCCGAATATTTTTACGTCTTTTTCGATTTCTATTAAT
The DNA here is from genome assembly GCA_034770075.1 of Aralia elata. NCBI lineage: Eukaryota > Viridiplantae > Streptophyta > Magnoliopsida > Apiales > Araliaceae > Aralia > Aralia elata. The sequence goes on along the minus strand of JAVJAP010000254.1, from coordinate 681,982 downwards.
TTCGTTAAGGCGCGTACGCGAAAAAATAATTTTTCCAGGCGTCAAAAATTTTGTTTGAGCCCGAACGAGATTTATTTCGTATCCGAAATATATTATATGGGTGTTCCGAATAAATGAACAAATCTCATAATTATTATTTTTACGCGTCCTAATATTTTGTGGGAGTACTCATTTTAATTTTTGGGTAGAGTTATTGACCAAATTTGGTACAAAAGTAAGAGTTTTCAGATATAGAAAGGGAGTATTCGGGTATTTATAATTGTATGTTACCTGAATAGCAACCACTAATTCAAAACTAGCCAATTAGAGAAGGAGAGACAGAGGGAGTATGTACGGGTATTAGTAAATAACTCACCCAATGCATTGAGTTTGCAAATGGGGAGGCATTGTTCTCAAATGCAAAACCCACCATTTCGGGCAACCCAACCTCATTTCTCCCGAGCATTTCCTTATTTTCCCAAGCTTTGCATACTCCCAATCTATCTCTACTCCTCCTTAGTTCACATATTAGCAAGAAGATAGAAGTTCAAGAAGAGTTGCAGAAGATTCATAATATAGAGAGAGGAAGGAGAACTCTAGAGAGAGAGAGAAGGCACACGGGTGAAGAAGGAGAAAAAGAAGAAGGAGAAGAAGAGGCACACGGGAAGAAAGGAAGAAGAGGAACACCCTAGAAACCTCCATAACCTTCAAGAAATAAGAAACAAGAGGTAAATCACAACCCTCAAACCATTTCTTCCATTTTTAAGTTTTGTAAGGTTTTCAAGCTCTTCTTGTGGTGGGTTTGATTTTTATTAATTATTGTTGTTATGGATGATTGTAAATTGTTATGGAAGTGTTTAAGACCTTAAACACCTTCCTAATAACACTAAAATGTAACGAAATGGACAAGAAATCCGTACATTTGCTTAATGATGGATGAACAATGGACATTAGACAAGAAATAGACATTCGAATGAATTTTAGAGGACATGTAACTTTGACTCTATGTTTGTTTAGTTTGTTTGATGTTATGATGTTGTAGTTCCATGAGTTACGAAGTTAACCCAGTTAGAATGGAGTAAAAAGGTGCAAAACCAAAGATTTGATGATGATTTTGGTGAAAACACCAAGAACACTAGAAAATAGAGTATGAATTTGAGCTTTGGCCTAAGATTTGACCAAGTTAATGTTAATGGATAGCTCTGAATTTTTGATATGTTGTAGCCCCATGAATTAGGAGTCCATAGAGTCCGAAATGGACCAATTTGAGCGTGTATAGAAGAAGTTATGAAGATTGGAGTGAAGGGAGGTCAAATCGCGAAGCTGGACCAAATGGGCAGCTGAGGTGCTGCAGGCCAAGGGCGCGGGCGCGCTGCCATGGGCGCGGGCGCCTGTGCAGGACAACTTCAGCGTCTTTTAGTAAAACGGGCATAACTTTCTCATACGAACTCGTATTGAGGTCCTTCAAGATGATTCGGAAAGAGGAAGAGTAGACCTACAACTTTCATTCTTTAAGTTTTTGGACTTGAGGTCTGTAGAAGGGTCTAAATTGGCCATCTTTAAACCTGTTGTGCGATTGGAGGCAATCAGAGGGAGTCGGGCATGCGCGTAAGCACGTATAATGCTCTTGACAATGTAAAATGATGTTCTAAGTTTTAATACATGAACATTATGGATTATAATGATGATTAGCAGTAATCAATGATGAATTAGATAATTGTATGAGCATGCTAAGCATGTGCGAATGAGGCGAATTAGGCGTGTGTCGTATAAACGTCGAAACGCCGTGTAAAGTGTTAATGCACTTAAAAAGTGTTTTGAGTCTAATGAAATGAATATTATAAGATATGGAATGGAGTTATTATAAACCAATAAGTATGGATGATTATGAGGGTTGTAACGTTTCCGAACGACGCAACGCCGAGAGATGTTTTAGAGTTAATCGCGTTTATTAATCTATAAAACGCGAACTACATGAAATGAAAGTTATTAATTTAGTATGTAAACCAATATGAAGTCTATATTTGACTAATTGGTATATCTTTATTAATGATATTGTGTAGGCTATTTGAAGAACATTATAGCGTAAGTTGTAAGTAGTGCATAAGACAAGTTTCCTAACTTACTCAATATTTACATTTGAGCAAGTTTTCTAACTTCATATGATAATTTTCTTATGAAGGCTATGTGATGTAAAGTTCAAGTCACGCAATGTCTATATATATTGTGTGGATGTTAAACATGTGCAATTTCTTCAATAATTGTACTAGATGTTCAAGTTATGCTAAATTACAAAGGTCTGTATATTTTTATTATTGAATTTTATTAGTTATGTAGAATTCCTAAGATGGGATAAGATGAGCTTTTCCATTCGGAAGTATTATTGATGCAGATGTGAATTGTAATAATTCTTGAATTGTGATAGTGTGATGATGCCTTATCAAATATATTGGGCAATTGATGGTATAAATTGCACTCTGTGCAATACTGTGTTGTTGTAAGTATATATGGTCATGATTTGCACCCCATGCAATGATGTGATGGCGATTATAAATATTAACGTGCTAGACCAATATTTGCACTTAGGTGTAATTGAAAGAAATGTTCTTTAATTGTACTGTTTAACATACTAAGTCCTAGAAATCAAGAGCTATAATGAGAAACAGGTTAAAGTTAATTGTTTGCAAATATGGTGATGGTGAAGATGATGTTAGCAATGATAAATGATATGGAATTTATATTATTCCTGTTTATTCGTACGACTTCACAATTATTGTTCAATTGTTGAAGATTTCAGTTAGATGTTATTCTATTCATATGATGTTGTTTATTTAACTGCTTATACTTGCTGGACAATTAAATGCTCACTCTTACAAAAAAATTAATTTTGTAACTAGAACCGAAGGACCAGATAGTAAAAAGAAGATAAGAGTTAGTAACTGCTAAAGTAGGAGGACTAAAGATTATGTTGTATTATTTTGATTATAATAATCTTGTATAAAATATTAGATGATGTATTAGTAAAGGTCTTCGTACCTGGGATTAGATGAAGAGATGTTGTAATAATTTTGTATTACATTCTTGTAGTAAGAATATGTTGTATGGGTAGTACCGTGACGCGCCGGAATTGGGTTTAATGGCAAGACCCTGATTTCGGGGGCGTTGCAGCTGGTATCAAATCTGATAGGTTATAAACCTTAGGTAAGAGTATCTTAGGCTATATCCGTAGAGAGGATGATAAAGATAGTGAAGAGATAAACTCAGATAGAGTTTGAACAATGAGAAATAAATTTAGAAGATTCCTAAAGAAAGGAATTAAGGTATATATGAGAAGATTCAAAGAAGAATCTTGAAGAGTTATAAAAGATGAGGATTTGGAGTTACCCGACTCCAGTAATAAGGATGCCGAGTGATGATAAATAGACGAGGTCTATAAGACGTAGAGGTATAAAAATCATATAACATGATTAGAGAGAAGAGTAAAGTAGATCGTAGGATGAAACGATCATAGGGTAAGGAAGATCGTAATGTAAAACGATTATGAAATAAGATCACGACGTGATCAAATTGAGTTATAAAATGTCAGATAGTCTGTTGAATGATTATAAGTTATAGCTGGCGCTATAAAGAGAAGGTACTATGAATTAGTACGATGAAAAACTCAAGAAGAGTTAGAGATGATAAATACGAGTTAAAGAAAATTCGTATTGAGCAATGAGAAGACTAGAATTTTGTGGGATTTCAATTGAGGACTCGTGTGGTAGCTGAGTTGTACAAGCCTTTGTATGGGCAGAGGTTTTGTGCTTGGTTTAATGACTACCCAGTTTATCACATTGATAATCATTGAAATGTTGGTATTGCATTATTAGTATATGTATGATGAGAAGGTGATTCTTTTCTCATATCTATATTTGATAGTTAGAGAATAATAAGATTATGTGCGAGTTCTTGAAACTCATTCTTATGGTAAGTTTATGACTCATGATCGTATGGTATGTTTTGAGCCCTTAAGCATATGGACAGTCCTTGATTTGTTCTTAGACTACGTATTATTAGGACAAGTTCCTAAACTCATATTATTATGGCAAGTTCCTGAACTCATAAGGTGTGGTAAGTTTGATGAACTATACTAGGGTATAGGAAGGTTGTAGAGTGAGAATTGTCAATTCTCAATATGATGAGCATTGGTGATGTTAGAAATAAATAGAATTATTAAATTGTGTAGCAATGGAAGAAATTGAAGTTGATGAGGTGACATGGATATTCCAAATCTTCTAGTTATGCTAGATTTCGAAATTTATTGACTTCGTGCTGATAATTACACTTTTGTGTCTTCAAAAAATGTATGGGGCCAGATTATTGGACCAATGATTTTTAAAAGTACTATTACTCATATATCTATGCTAATAGTTTCAGCTAGACAAAGACGGTTTAAAAATATCAAAATGTATTTTATGCAATCATTTGCATCATGAATTATGGTGTAGAAATGATAAACGATGAAATCATCAATGCAGATTAACCTAGTGTTGGATGTGATCATAGGATCGTCAGCCCACTATGGTATGATGTAGTATGACAAAGTCATAAAATGACGGAATCCTCAACGTACTATATAGACAGTGCAATATCATGACGTCATAAAATGATTTTTGTTTTCTTTAAAGTATGAAAAAGTATGCCAGTTGAGCTGGCTAAAATATTTCGATTGATGTCCGAACTGTTGATGTAAGTCTAAGCTATTTGATTCGGCTACACGAATGTTGAAATATGTTTATGAAATTCAAGCATTCTTTGAGAATTTATGCCAAACCACATTATTTTGGTGCGGAATTTTGTAGTAAGTCTGAGGTGAACAACCCTATCATCGGGGTATTTGATGTCGAAAAAATTCTGACTGACCCATGAGGTGGTCAAACAAATGCATATAGTCGTTTGGCTAGAATGTTGTGCACAACGTCAGAGTACAAAAGGCTGATCACCTGGCGTACAATTTTATTTTGTCCGTGGAAACTGGTATAAATACTTGAGAACCCAGGACAAGTTCATGGTCTTTATGGCCCCTCAGAATAATATGAAAAGTTTTTAAGGAATATTTTATTTCCTATTTGTTTAAACTACTTCACAATTATTGAGCAATTGTTGAAGATTCCCACTATTTGGGAAACTGAATGTGAAGAGGATAAATTTCCCCCCAGAAAGAAGTAGTCATAGAATGCGACAATTCTAAGTATTTTCTAGAAGAAGCAGATGAAGTTCCGGAAAGAAAAAGTGAAATTCTTAGAAAGAATGATGAATAGAATGAGCAAGATGAATATGTTATAATTTCAAGGATGAAATTCTTAGAAGAAGGGATGAATGTAATATCCCGAATGTTTATGAGTTAGTAAATCATGATATTAAATTATTATGACGATCGTGATATATGACAACCTTAGAAAGGGAATTGATGGATTAAATATGTAATATAACTCCTAAATGAGAGTAGTAATGCGTTGAAATAATTCAACGACAAAATTTCAGAAGAAGGTTGACGCGAACCGGGTAAGGATATTTCGGTGATTCCGAGGACAGAATCCTTATAAGAGGGGAAGAATGTAACAACCCGAATTTTTCAAGAAGGATATTTATAATAAGAATTTAATAAATAAAATTCTAATTGTGAGACGTAGCAGGTTGAATGTAAATATACATGTGTTATATATATATTTACGTGAGTTATGTGATAAGTGAATAAATATATGTGTATTATATATTTATTATAGACTAAGAAATGAGATGAAGTTTAATAGTTAGCTAAAGCTAATTAATTTGATTAGTATGAACTAACTGACGAAGCGTATAATTATATAGAAGGAAGTCAAAACTCGAATTTAAGTTTGGAGTGAGCTGTAATGATGATGAGGAAGAAAGGAAGAAGAATGTAACGATCGTGAATCGTGGGTAGCTTGGTAATTCGAGCTTAAGAATATTATTGAATAAAATGAATATTTTTATTAATAATATTTTGCATTAAGTGTTTAAAGGTTATATTATAACCTAAATTATGTTAGTACATAGATTTTATGTGTAGTAAGTTTCGCGTAAGCGAATATATTTATTTCGCGTAATATCGCAAAATCACTATCTACGGGACATGTTTCCCGAGGCACTATTTGCGCCCGAATATTTTTACCTCTTTTTCGATTTCTATTAATTTCGTTAAGACGTGAACGTAAAGAAATAATTTTTCCAGACGTCGAAAATTTTGTTTGAGCCCGAACGAGATTTATTTCGTATCTGAAATGTATTATATGGGTATTTGTAATAAATGAACAAATTCCATAATTATTATTTTTACGTGTCCTAATATTTTATGGGAGTATCCATTTTAATTTTTGGGTAGAGTTATTGACCAAATTTGGTACAAAAGTAAGAGTTTTCGGATATAGAAAGGGAGTATTCGGGTATTTATAATTGTCTGTTACCCGAATAGCAACCACTAATTCAAAACTAGCCAATTAGAGAAGGAGATACAGGGGGAATATGTATGGGTATTAGTAAATACCTCACCCAATGCATTGAGTTTGCAAATGGGGAGGCATTATTCTTAAATGCAAAACCCACCATTTCGGGTAACCCAACCTCATTTCTCCCGAGCATTTCCTTATCCTCCCAAGGTTTGCATACTCCCAATCCATCTTTACTCCTCCTTAGTTCACATATTAGCAAGAAGATAGAAGTGCAACAAGCGTTGCAGAAGATTCATAATATAGAGAGAGGGAGGAGAACTCTAGAGAGAGAGAGGGCACACGGGTGAAGAAGGAGAAGAAGAGGCACACGGGAAGAAAGGAAGAAGAGGAGCACCCTAGTAACCTCCATAACCTTCAAGAAACAAGAAACAAGGGGTAAATCACAACCCTCAAACCATTTCTTCCATTTTTGAGTTTTGTAAGGTTTTCAAGCTCTTCTTGTGGTGGGTTTTATTTTGATTAATTATTGTTGTTATGGATGATTGTAAATTGTTATGGAAGTGTTTAAGTCCTTAAACACCTTCCTAATAACACTAAAATGTAACGAAATGGACAAGAAATCAGTACATTTCCTTAATGAAGGATGAACAATGGATATTAGACAAGAAATGGACATTCGAACGAATTTTAGAGGACATGTAACTTTGAGTCTGTGTTTGTTTAGTTTGTTTGATGTAATGATGTTGTAGTTCCATGAGTTACGAAGTTAACCCAGTTGGAATGGAGTAAAAAGATGCAAAACCAAAGATTTAATGATGATTTTGGTAAAGAACACCAAGAACACTAGAAAATAGTGTATGAACTTGAGCTTTGCCCTAAGATTTGACCATATTAATGTTAATGGATAGTCCTTAATGTTTGATATGGTGTACCCCATGAATTAGGAGTCCATAGAGTCCGAAATGGACCAATTTGAGCGTGTATAGAAGAAGTTATGAAGATTAGAGTGAAAGGAGGTCAAATCGCGAAGCTGGACCAAATGGGCAGCTAAGGTGTTGTAGGGCATGGGCACGGGCGTGCACGCGGGCGTCTGTGAAGTACAGCTTCGACGTCCTTTAGTAAAACGGACATAACTTTCTCATACGAACTCGGATTGAGGTGATTCACGATGATTCGGAAAGAGGAAGAGTAGACCTACAACTTTCATTCTTTAAGTTTTTGTATTTGATGTCTGTAAAAAAGGGTCTAAATTGGCTATCTTTAGGACTATTGTGCGATTGGAGGCAATCGGAGGGAGTCGGGCATGCGCGTAAGCACGTGTAATGCTCCCGACAATGTAAAATGATGTTCTAAGTTTTAAAACATGAATATTATGAATTATAATGATGATTAGCATTAATTAATGATGAATTAGATAATTGTATGAACATGCTAAGCATGTGCGAAGGAGGCAAATTAGGCGTGTGACGTATAAATGTCGAAACGCCGTGTAAAGTGTTAATGCACTTAAAAAGTGTTTCGAGTCTACTGAAACGAATATTATAAGATATGGAATGGGGTTATTATAAACCAATCTGTATGGATGATGATGAGGGTCGCGTTTCCGAACAACGCGACGCCGAGAAATGTTTTAGAGTTAATCGCGTTTATTAATCTATAAAATGCGAACTACATGAAATGAAAGTTATTATTTTAGTATGTAAACCAATATGAAGTCTATATTTGACTAATTAGTATATCTTTATTAATGATATTGTGTAGGCTATTTGAAGAATATTATAACGTAAGTTGTAAGCAGTGCATAAGGCAAGTTTCCTAACTTACTCAATATTTACATTTGAGCAAGTTTTCTAACTTCATATGATAATTTTCTTATGAAGGTTATGTGATGTAAAGTTCAAGTCACGCAATGTCTATATATATATATATATTGTGTGGATGTTAAACATATTCAATTTCTTTAATAATTGTACTAGATGTTCAAGTTATGCTAAATTGCAAAGATATGTATATTTTTATGATTGAATTTCATTAGTTATGTGAAATTCCTAAGATGGGATAAGATGAGCTTTTCCATTCGGAAATATTATTGATGCAGATGTGAATTGTAATAATTCTTGAATTGTGATAGAGTGATGATGCCTTATTAAATATATTGGGCAATTGATGGCATAAATTGCACTCCGTGTAATACTATGTTATTGTAAGTATATGTGGTCATGATTTGCACCCCGTGCAATGATGTGATGGCGATTATAAATATTAACGTGCTATACCAATATTCGCACTTAGGTGCAATTCAAAGAAATGTTCTTTAATTGATCTGTTTAATATACTAAGTCCTAGAAATTAAGAGCTATGATGAGAAACAGTTTAAAGTTAATTATTTGCAAATATGGTAATGGTGGGGATGATGTTAGCAATGATAAATGATATGGAATTTATATTATTCCTGTTTATTCGTACGACTTCACAATTATTGTTCAATTGTTGAAGATTTCAGTTAGATGTTATTCTATTCATATGATGTTGTTTATTCAACTGCTTATACTTGCTGGGAAATTAAATGCTCACTCTTATAAAAAAATTTAATTTTGTAGCTAGAACCGAAGGACCAGATAATAAGAAGAAGATAAGAGTTAGTAACTGCTAAAGTAGGAGGACTAAAGATTATGTTGTATTATTTTGATTATAATAATGTTGTATGAAATATTAGATGATGTATTAGTAAAGGTCTTCGTACCTGGGATTAGATGAGGACATGTTGTAATAATTTTGTATTACATTCTTATAGTAAGAATATGTTGCATGGGTAGTACCGTGACGCGCCAGAATTGGGTTTAATGGCAAGACCCAGATTTCGGGGGCGTTACAGTGTTCACATCCATTTGATGTATCTCCAAATTGTCTACAATGGCTATTAACATCCTAATTGACGATATTCTTGTCATAGGAGAATAGGTGTCAAAATAATCCAAACCCTCTTTTTGCTTGTATCCTTTGATTACAGGTCTCGTTTTATATTTATCTATAGATCCATCTACTTTCATTTTCTTCTTGAACATCCACTTATATTGTAATATTCTGAACCCTAATAAGATTTGTATATGTAAATTATGTGTTTATTAAATGAAATTTCTTATTCCGACTTTGTATTATGTGATGATATATTCTGATGAACGGATGTTCAGGTAATCTTTGAAAACTTAATACGATTCGAAAACTTTATCGTATACGTTTAGAATTAGAACGTATAACGTAAAACTAGATATCGAGAAGTTTAAAACCTTAAACCCTAATGAGATTTGAAGTTTGTAACATATGTGCTTAATAAAGATTGAAATGATATTTCGAAGCAGGTGTTTTGTGATTATATTATGTAAACGATAAATTTGGTCAAATAAAAATTTTTTGGTCAAGCTGCTTAGTCGTGCTTACATTGACAAAATGATTTGTCGTGCTTTCCACGATTTCACCAAAAAGCATCATGACAAATTATTTTTAGTAAGCTGCTGTGTCGTGCTTAAATTGATATAGTGCTTTGTCGTGCTTATGCTTTGTCGTGCTTACGCTGACAAGCTGCTTTTTCGTGCTTATGTTTTGTCGTGCTTACGCCTGGCACATGCCAGCGTACGCCTGGCACACGCTAGGCACTAAAGTGTAATTAACCTAGGTACCAAAGTGTAATAAGCCGAGCCCCTAACGTGCAATTAGTGAAACTTAGTTTTTCTATAAATAGCAAGCTCAGTTCATTCATTCCTTACTATTTTTCAAGAGCATTTCAAGAGCAAAAATACTCTATATTTATATTCTGAGAGATATTATGAGATAAAAATTACTTTCTAAGCATTGAAGCGCTACGCGATTGGAAGTAAGCTAGCAACTACAAGAGGTATTACACTAGTGGTAAAAATATACTTTTATAAGCAGTTATAATGCCCAAATTATTTTAAGTATATAGTACAAAAGTCCTATTTACAAGCAGTTATAATGCCCAAATTATTTTAAGTATATAGTACAAAAGTTCTATTTATAAGCAGTTATAATGCCCAATTTATTTCTCTTATATATTAGAAAATATACTTTTATAAGCAGTTACTATGTCCGAATTTTTTCAACTATTTAGTAAAAATATTCATTTTATAAGCAGATATAATATTGAAATTATTTCAAATATAATAGCCGAATATTCATTCTTTAAGTAGTTATAATGCTCAATTTATTTTAAATATAATTGAAAAATATTCATTCTATAAGTAGTTATAATGCTAAAATTATTTCATATATTGTAAAAGAAGTCTTATTTATATGCGGTTATGATACCCGAAATAAAACTTAAAAGATTTAATCGTTAAACGCTTATTTGTCTACATAAACTTATAATCGTGTAGGATTTACGACGAACGTTTAGACCGTTATATTAACTGTAAAGGATATACGAGGCAAGTCTCCAAACTTTGTTAACTTTATACAAGTCTTTTATATCTTGCTATCAATTATTGTGAAGTTATTGCTCCTTGTTCAGCATAACTTACGAAATCAATTATTATTCGTATATTGCTTGTTCGAGCTTAAATTGTTGTGTCAAACCAAATTGTTTGGTAAGACATCTTATATTGAGAAAATGGAAATGCCTTCATAGGAAGGCCAGAAAATGTCAATTATATATTGACCACAAATTGTAGGATGATATGCATACTCCTAGGATATTGGTTAGGTTGATCCCCTACCAGATATCCAAAACTCAAATGGTTCTAAGTCATTAAAGACTGACAGAACTAAATAAAATATATGGTTCATGTACAGAACCCTCAGTATACATCATTGACATCTTTCAAATCAAACACATTGTGTTTAAAATTTCAAATAAACTTGCTGAGCATTTGTAGCTCATTCTTGCGCATATTTTCTTTGCAGCTTTAAATGATAATCCCAGCATCTCTGGTACAGACAAAGGAAAAGGACATGTTTATTAGTTTTAATTACTGTTTTGAATAATTCAAGTCTTTTATAAGGCTTTGTTGTAATAACTTAGTACTGAGAACGATGTAACCGAACTTAATAATATGTAATATATTATCATCTTTTATTACATCGAATGCGTTATACTCTGATCTTTACTTGTTTAGCATAGTTGTACTAAGTTAAATACAGTATCTATACGAACTATACATCTAAATGAGGGTATTTGAATCATATTGAAAGTCCTATAAGCTCTGAGGTTACACTTAATGAGCGTCGGTAAGGTGTCATCTTTACCGGAATGCGCCCCTCAGTTCTATGGACAATCTTATCATTAATACTGTGAATGACAGATAGATAGGGAATATCAATATGAAAGAAGTATTCATGAGATATGAATCTATACATCCAAGTGAGGGTATCCAAACACAGATAACGTCCTGGCCGGAATTATCATCTGTTATGGGATACTGTGAACCTTGGATAGATAAAAGTCATATTTTATTGAATATTTATAGTTGTATAGTTTCACGTGAGCACCAAATCTGCTACAGGGAAGTGTAGAGAATTTGGGGGTGTCACAGGTTGGTATCAGAGTTGTAGATTATAGCTCTAAGGTAGTTAGAAAATACCTTAGGATATAGTCTTTGAGTCCGTAAAATACTTAATTATACATAAAATAATCTTAAAAGCTTTATATTATGTGTAAATTTGCTTCGCTTTAATACTAAACAACTAAAATTCTTTTGTAGGATGTCAGAGACTAATTGGAATGACCTCCCAGTTGTAGATCATCCTATGGTTGGATGGTTGTCAGATAGTGAGCCAGACGAGGTTCCAAATTATGAGCCAGCCACTCCTGAGTCAGACCCGGAGGAGGAACCAGAGGAGGAAGAACTCTTGCATGATCAGGAGATCTTAGATGCTGAGGAGGCTGATCATCCTATAGATGGACAACTAGTAGATTCAGATCCCGATGAGGTAATTGGAGCGAATCAGATGATGCGTGTCGATAGACACGAGGAGATAATGACGGGGTTAGTCCAGCAGTCAGCCGCAGATCTAGAGGCGGCCAATTTTCGAGCATATGTAGCTGAAGGGTTATTAGAGAGTGAGAGGGATAACACTAGTCGTCTTAGGTCACTTCTCCGGAGTGCTCAGAAAGAAAGGCAAGAGGCCCAGATGTATTTATACCGAGCGAATAAGGGATGCCGGAGACATTCGGCAACTTAGAGCATAGGGTGCTTAAGTACCTAGTAGAGGAAAACAGGGTGGATTATATGATAGACCGGTCTGTGGTCTGTCATATGATCTAAGATGCCTATAAGGAGGCACGTGATCATTCAGTTTAGTTAGTAAGTTTGTTGTTGTAGTATACCAATTTTGAGTTATAAAAGTAGGAAATCCTCTGTATTAACTAGTGGTAGTATAAACCACTAGTCGAATATGTAACCGTTCTGCATGTGAAATACAAATTATGTTTGTACAATCAAATTATTAGTTCTATGTGTAGTATGTACTTGTATTTATCCTTGTCTTTTCTTTATTATAGAATTATGGCATCATGAAGAAGAACCCAAGCTAGAAATGAGACCAACGAAACAAACCCCACCCAACAACTGGTAGACATACTCTTAGGAGCTTTACAAAATCATCCACCACATCAACCTATTGCAGTTAATCCACAGGGTACTATGTTCAAAGTCTTTAAACTTGTAGGACCACCTGAATTTAAGGGAGCCGCAGAACCTATTGAGGCTCAAACTTGGGTTACCGAGATCGAGAAGGTCTTTGTGGTGACTAATGTCGGCGAAGATCAAAAGACGGTCTTTGCCACCTTTTTCCTCAAGGGCGAGGCAAACCATTGGTGGGAAAATACTAAAGTTCGTGCAGGTGAAGGGATGATTCCTTGGGATAGATTTAAGGAACTATTCTTTGAAAATTACTTTCCCCAATCGATGCAGGATCGTATGGAGGTACGATTCCTAGAATTGAAACAAGGGGAGCTTACGGTATCCCAGTATACGGCTAAGTTCAATGAATTAGCTAGGTTTGCCCCACATCAAGTCAATACGGAAGTAAGGAAGAGCAGGAGGTATGAAGAGGGGTTGAAACCCCAAATTCGTAGTAAGTTGTCAGTGTTTCAACTGAAGACTTTTCCTGAAATTCTCGAGAAAGCTATCATAGCTGAAAACGAGAATGAAGCTTTGTTAAAATTTCATAAAGAGAAACGGAGTCAAACTGAAGGAGGAAGGTTTAAAGGGGAAGTAAGTACAGGTGGGTTCAATAAATTAACAAGAGGAAGTGGGATACCACTTTTTCTACTAACTTTGGAAAGAAGGGGAATAATTACAATAGCAACAACACCACCAACAGAAACAATAATAATAAGGTGGGACGTTGTGTCACATGTGGAAAGAACCACCTAGGAGTATGTCGCCAGAGGGTGGTTTACTGTTATGGCTGTGGTCAAGAGGGCCATTATGCTTCTGATTGTCCCAAGAAGAGTACTAATAACACCAATCAGGGAAATCAGAATTTTAAGTGTTATATTTGTGGCGCAACGGGTCACATATCTAGAAATTGTCCCACGACTAAGAACCAAACTGGGGGAGGGAATCAAGCCCCAAACAACGCCCTCCAACCAATAGTAGTAGGAGCTGGAGGTCAAAGTCGTCCAACCGCCAGAACATTTAATATGACGATGAGGGATGTTGTTGCTTCACAGGACGTGGTGACAGGTATCATCCCTATCGATACTTTAAATGCATATGTGTTATTCGACTCTGGTGCTACTTGTTCATTTGTGTCTAATAGCTTTGCTATGAAGTTAAAAATGCCATGCAAAGATTTAGACATACCTTTCAATGTGGAAATTGCTAATAGAGAGATAATTCCTGTTAAAACTGTATATAAAGATTGTAATGTAGAGATTAAGGGACACAAGTTTCTTGTGGACCTCTTTCCTATACAGCTAGGAGAATTCGATATAATCTTAGGTATGGATTGGTTGGTTAGTCATAATGCAATGATTAACTGTCATCGGAAACGTGTAAACCTGTTGACTGAGTCGAAGTCAAAGGTAGTGTTCAACGGTGGTTGTTCACCTAAGCGATCTCGATGTTTGACAGTAATGCAAGCAGAAAGATTACTTAGGAAGGGTTGTACAGGTTATTTGGCATATATAGTAGATACTCGAAAGGAAGAAGCAAAGTTAGATCAAATACCTATAGTTAGAGAATTTCCAGGGGTGTTTCCAGATGACTTACCAGGTCTACCTCCAGATAGGGAGATCGAGTTTGTTATCGATCTTGCACCTGGTACGGCGCCAGTTTCGAAGGCACCGTACAGGATGGCACCAGTAGAGTTGAAGGAGTTACTTGTGCAGTTACAAGAACTCTTAGATAAGAAATACATACAACCTAGTGTTTCACCTTGGGGAGCACCGGTGTTGTTTGTCAAGAAGAAGGATGGAACTTTAAGGTTATGTGTTGACTATAGAGAATTAAATAAGTTAACCATAAAGAATAAATATCCTTTACCACGAATTGATGATCTGTTTGACCAGTTGAAAGGGGCCGAACACTTTTCGAAGATCGACCTACGATCAGGTTATCATCAGTTAAAGGTAAGAAAAGAAGATGTGCCGAAGACAGCGTTTAGGAAACGCTACGGACATTATGAGTTTCTTGTGATGTCTTTTAGATTAACAAATGCGCCGGCATCATTCATTGATTTGATGAACCGAGTGTTTAAACCATGCTTAGACAAATATGTCGTAGTGTTCATCAACGATATTTTAGTATACTCAAGAACGAAGAAAGAGCATGTTGAACACTTAAGAAGCGTATTAGAGATATTACGCAAGGAATAACTTTACGCAAAGTTTTCCAAGTGTGAGTTCTGGTTGGAACGAGTCCAGTTCTTGGGTCATGTAATTGACAAGAATGGAATAACGGTGGATCCAGCAATGATAGAGGCGGTTGTAAATTGGGAACAACCAACGACCCCAACAGAAGTACGAAGTTTTCTTGGTTTAGTAGGGTACTATCGGCGTTTTATACAGAATTTTATAAAAATAGCGACCCCGCTAACCAATTTAACTCGAAAGACGGTGAAGTACGTCTGGACGGATAAATGTGAAGAAAGCTTCCAAGAATTGAAGAAACGATTAAGCATGGCACCAGTGTTATCTTTACCAGATGATACAAGAGGCCTTGTCGTTTATAGATGCATCACACAAGGGATTGGGTTATGTGTTAATGCAACATGGGAAGGTGATTGCGTATGCCTCACGACAAACTCAAAGATTATGAGAAGAGGTATCCTACGCATGATCTTGAGTTTGCTGCGGTAGTATTTGCCTTGAAAATCTGGAGACATTACTTGTATGGGGAGAAGTGTAAGATATACACAGATCATAAAAGTCTGAAGTATATTTTCACGCAGAAGGAATTAAATATGAGGCAGAGGAGATGGCTAGAGTTGATAAAGGATTTCGATTGTGAAATCTTATATCACCCCGGGAAAGCCAACGTCGTAGCAGACGCGTTAAGTAGGAAGAACCAAGAAAAGTTGAATATAATAACCAACAACGAGGTACTGATAAAAGAGTTTGACAAACTTGAGATCGAGGTAAGAGTTCCAGTGGATTCTACCCAAAAGTTATTTGTTGTAAATGGTTCAACTTTGTTGGAGAGAGTCAAGAGATTACAAGAGACTGATGCAGAGTGTCAAAAGTGTAAGACTGAAATAACCCATAAGAAGAATAACAAATTCAAAGTGGATAAGGATGGGGTATTGAGGTACGAAGATAGAATTTGGATACCTTCAGTACAAGAATTGAAAGATGAAATACTGAATGAAACCCATAGTTCTAAGTTCGTGGTACATCCAGGTAGTACAAAAATGTACAAGGATTTAAGCCGACACTTTTGGTGGTCTAACATGAAAAGAGAAATAGCAGAATGGGTAAGAAAATGTTTAACGTGTCAAAGGGTTAAAGCTGAACACCAAAAGCCGAGTGGACTATTACAACCCTTAGAAATTCCTGAGTGGAAATGGGAACATATTACCATGGATTTCGTAGTTGGTCTCCCAAATACACAGAAAAGTCACAATGCCATTTGGGTAATTGTAGATCGTCTTACCAAATCAGCTCATTTTCTACCCATAAAAGTCAACTTCAGTCTTGTCCAGTTAGCCAAACTTTACATTAATGAAATTATTTCTAGACATGGAGTCCCTGTTTCTATAGTATCAGACCGAGACCCACGATTTACTTCAAATTTCTGGACCAGTCTCCAGAAACACTTAGGAACCCAGTTGAGATTAAGCACAGTTTATCATCCACAAACGGACGGTCAGAGTGAGAGGACAATTCAAACATTGGAGGACATGTTGCGCACTTGCATCATGCACTTCAAAGGAAGTTGGGATGATCAATTACCTTTGGTAGAGTTTGCCTACAACAATAGCTATCATGCCAGCATAGGAATGCCACCATTTAAAGCTCTGTATGGAAGAAAATGTAGGACACCTTTATGTTGGGACGAGGTCGGTGAGCGACAAATGCTAGGACCCGAAATAGTTCAACAAACCACTGAGGTAGTTCGAATTATACGAGGAAGATTGCAAGCGTCTCAAGATCGACAGAAGAAATATGCGGATCAACACAGGAAGCTACAAGATTTCGCTGTCGGTAGCCACGTGTTTTTAAATGTTTCTCTGTGGAAAGGCAAAATACGTTTCGGCAAGAAGGGAAAATTGAGTCCGAGATTCATTGGACCATTTCAGATATTGAGAAGGATAGGTGAAGTAGCTTATGAGGTAGCCTTACCTCCTGAGTTAGAACATATCCATAACGTGTTTCATGTATCCGTGTTACGACCATACAAACCTGATTATAAACATGTTATAAATTACGAGCCTATTCAGATCGAGAAAGATTTATCATATGAAGAAGTTCCTATTGAAATCATAGATAGGAAAGAACAACAATTACGTAATAAAGTGATACCTTCAGTCAAAGTTATTTGGAGGAATCAGAACATAGAGGAAGCTACGTGGGAGCTCGAGAGTAAAATGCGAGATAACTACCCACACTTATTTTTATAAACTGTACTATAATTTCGAGGATGAAATTCTTATTAGTGGGGGTGAATGTAATATTCCGAACCCTAATAAGATTTGTATATGTAAATTATGTGTTTATTAAATGAAATTTCTTATTCCGACTTTGTGTTATGTGATGATATATTCTGATGAACGGTTGTTCAGGTAATCTTTGAAAACTTAATACGATTCGAAAACATTATCGTATACGTTTAGAATTAGAACGTATAACGTAAAACTAGATATCGAGAAGTTTAAAACCTTAAACCCTAATGAGATTTGAAGTTTGTAACATATGTGCTTAATAAAGATTGAAATGATATTTCGAAGCAAGTGTTTTGTGATTATATTATGTAAACGATAAATTTGGTCAAATAAAAAATGTTTGGTCAAGCTGCTTAGTCGTGCTTACATTGACAAAATGATTTGTCGTGCTTTCCACGATTTCACCAAAAAGCATCATGACAAATTATTTTTAGTAAGTTGTGTCGTGCTTAAATTGATATAGTGCTTTGTCGTGCTTACGCTTTGTCGTGCTTACGCTGACAAGCTGCTTTGTCGTGCTTATGCTTTGTCGTGCTTACGCCTGGCACACGCCAGCGTACGCCTGGCACACGCCAGCGTACGCCTGGCACACGCCAGCGTACGCCTGGCACACGCCAGCGTACGCCTGGCACACGCCAGCGTACGCCTGGCACAGGCCAGCGTACGCCTGGCACACGCCAGCGTACGCCTGGCACACGCCAGCGTACTCCTGGCACACGCTAGGTTCTAAAGTGTAATTAACCTAGGTACCAAAGTGTAATAAGCCGAGCCCCTAACGTGCAATTAGTGAAACTTGGTTTTTCTATAAATAGCAAGCTCGGTTCATTCATTCCTTACTATTTTTCAAGAGCAGTTCAAGAGCAAAAACACTCTATATTTATATTCTGAGAGATATTGTGAGATAAAAATTACTTTCTAAGCATTGAAGCGCTACGCGATTGGAAGTAAAGCTAGCAACTACAAGAGGTATTACTCTAGTGGTTATTATTTTCATTCTTCTTTATATATATTTAGTAAAAATATACTTTTATAAGCAGTTATAATGCCCAAATTATTTTAAGTATATAGTACAAAAGTCTTATTTACAAGCAGTTATAATGCCCAAATTATTTTAAGTATATAGTACAAAAGTTCTATTTATAAGCAATTATAATGCCCAATTTATTTCTCTTATATATTAGAAAATATACTTTTATAAGAAGTTACTATGTCCGAATTTCTTCAACTATTTAGTAAAAATATTCATTTTATAAGCAGTTATAATGCTGAAATTATTTCAAATATAATAGCCGAATATTCATTCTATAAGCAGTTATAATGCTCAATTTATTTTAAATATAATTGAAAAATATTCATTCTATAAGTAGTTATAATGCTAAAATTATTTTATATATTGTAAAAGAAGTCTTATTTATATGCGGTTATGATACCCTAAATAAAACTTAAAAGATTTAATTGTTAAACGCTTATTTGTCTACATAAACTTATAATCGTGTAGGATTTACGACGAACGTTTAGACCGTTATATTAACTGTAAAGGATATACGAGGCAAATCTCCAAACTTTGTTAACTTTATACAAGTCTTTTATATCTTGCTATCAATTATTGTGAAGTTATTGCTCCTTGTTCAGCATAACTTACGAAATCAATTATTATTCGTATATTGCTTGTTCGAGCTTAAATTGTTGTGTCAAACCAAATTGTTTGGTAAGACATCTTATATTGAGAAAATGGAAATGCCTTCATAGGAAGGCCAGAAAATGTCAATTATATATTGACCACAAATTGTAGGATGATATGCATACTCCTAGGATATTGGTTAGGCTGATCCCTTACCAGATATCCAAAACTCAAATGGTTCTAAGTCATTAAAGACTGACAGAACTAAATAAAATATATGGTTCATGTACAGAACCCTCAGTATACATCATTGACATCTTTCAAATCAAACACATTGTGTTTAAAATTTCAAATAAACTTGCTGAGCATTTGTAGCTCATTCTTGCGCATATTTTCTTTGCAGCTTTAAATGATAATCCCAGCATCTCTGGTACAGACAAAGGAAAAGGACATGTTTATTAGTTTTAATTACTGTTTTGAATAATTCAAGTCTTTTATAAGGCTTTGTTGTAATAACTTAGTACTGAGAACGATGTAACCGAACTTAATAATATGTAATATATTATCATCTTTTATTACATCGAATGCGTTATACTCTGATCTTTACTTGTTTAGCATAGTTGTACTAAGTTAAATATAGTATCTATACGAACTATACATCTAAATGAGGGTATTTGAATGATATTGAAAGTCCTATAAGCTCTGAGGTTACACTTAATGAGCGCCGGTAAGGTGCCATCTTTACCGGAATGCGCCCCTCAGTTCTATGCACAATCTTATCGTTAATACTGTTAATGACAGATAGATAGGGAATATCGATATGAAAGAAGTATTCATGAGATATGAATCTATACATCCAAGTGAGGGTATCCAAACACAGATAACGTTCTGGCCGGAATTATCATCTATTATGGAATACTGTGAACCTTGGATAGATAAAAGTCATATTTTATTGAATATTTATAGTTGTATAGTTTCACGTGAGCACCAAATCTGCTACAGGGAAGTGTAGAGAATTTGGGGGTGTCACATATATCTAAGACGTTTAGAAACTGGTGGGAGATCTACTAATTACCACATATGATTGTGCAGTATGGATTCTACTTTACTATTTATAGTCTCTTTTCAATATGGAGTTTCAGGACTCGATACCGCTTCTCTATAAGTTTGAGGCTCATTTTCTAACAAATAAGTTAGAAAATCCAGTACATCCAAATGTTTTTGATATTCTAGCACATTTACTACGTCTAGGTTCATCAATATCTTCCAAACCATGATCACTGTCACTAACAGTGTCATAAGTTCTTTTATTTGAACTTGCTTCCAGTTCATTAGAACTTGACTCTATTGTTTTCTTATTAGGAAATACTATTTCAAAAAATTCAGCATCTTTTGACTCAATAATAATATTTTCATGTATTTCCTCTATTTTTGATTTATTAACCAAAAATCTATATGCACTGCTATTATTAGCATGGCCAATGAATATACAATCTATTGTTTTTGGTCCTATCTTCACTTTCTTAGGTGGAGGAACCATTACGTTTGTTAAGCACCCCCACACTTTAAAGTGTTTATAAGACGGTTTTCATCCTTTTCCATAACTCATAAGGTGATATATTAGACTTCTTTTGAGGTATTCGATTGAAAATATAATTTGCTGAAAGAATTGCTTCCCCCCTCCCCACAAATTTTGAGTTAGCCCA
The DNA here is from genome assembly GCA_034770075.1 of Aralia elata. Lineage (NCBI taxonomy): Eukaryota > Viridiplantae > Streptophyta > Magnoliopsida > Apiales > Araliaceae > Aralia > Aralia elata. The sequence continues at coordinate 661,103 of JAVJAP010000254.1, read as the reverse complement.
TAACTTAACAATAATGCATTCATCATTTCTTTCAATGTTCTATTCTTTCTTTCAGTAACACCATTTTGTTATGGTGAATATGTTGCAGTTGTTTGGTATATTATATCATGCTGTGAACAAATTTCAACAAAAGAAAATTCATATTTCTCACCTCTATTACTTCTAATTATCTTGATCTTTTTATCAAGTTGATTCTCAACCTCATTCTTGTAATGTATAAACATTTTCAAGGCCTCATCTTTACTTCTCAATAAGTAAACATAACAATATCTTGTACAATTATCAATAAAAGTAAGAAAATATTTCTTACCCCCTCTTGTTTGTATATATTTTAAATCACAAATATCTATATGTATTAACTCAAGAGGTTCTGTACTTCTTTCAATTGATTTGCCAGAAGATTTTTGAAGTTTTGCCTCAATGCAAATTTCGCATTTATGATTGGAGTTAATCTCACATTTTGGTAGGCATTCCATATTAATTAATCTACATATAGTATTATAATTAACATGCCCTAATCTACCATGCCATAAATTAGAAGACTCAATCATATAAGCAGAAGATGTATTTTTATTAATATTAGAAGGTACAATTATCATTACATTCATTTTATAGAGCCCATTGCTCATATAACCCTTCCCCACATACATCCTATTTTTTGTTAGGACAAATTTGTCCGATACAAAGACCAATTTAAATCCCTTTTGACTAAGAAGGGATCCAGACACTAAATTCTTCTGAATATCAGACACATGGAGCACATTGTTGAGGGTGAGTTCCTTGCCTAATGTTATCTTCAGAACCACCTTTTTTTGCCCAGCAATCTTGGATGTGGAAGAATTTCCCATGTATAAATGTTCTCCATTCTCAATTTCTTGATATGTGGAGAACATCTTCTTGTTAGAACACACATGGCGGGTTGCTCCAGTATCTACCCACCATTCTATAGGATTTCCAACCAAGTTTACTTCATAAACCACTGCTGATAGGTTCAACTCGGAAACGTCTTCAAGAAGACCATCCACTTCTGTTACATTAACTTGTGCGGACTTCTTGCTTTGGTCTTTCTGTTTACGACAATCCTTTGCCCTATGTTCGGGCTTGTCACAAATGTAGCACTTGCCTTGGAACTTTTTATTTGTTCCCTGTTGAGGCCCATTGCCGGAGTGCTTTCTCTTTTTAGACTTTTGACCTTGTTCCACCACATTGGCTTTATACTCTACAAAGGTCCTTCTTGCTTTCTTTTCAGAAGCATAGTTGTCCTCTTTTATCCTTAATCTCACAATTAAGTCTTCAAGTTTCATCTCTTTGCGTTTATGCTTGAGATAATTCTTAAAATCTTTCCACATTGGTGGTAGTTTTTCAATAATAGCAACAACTTGGAAAGATTCACTCAAGGACATACCTTTTGTATATATTTCATGCAAGATTACTTGTATTTCTTGGACTTGGTTGATGACAGTCTTGGAATCCACCATCTTATAGTCCAAAAGCCTGCCAACTACAAACTTCTTCGTGCCAGCATCTTCTGTTTTATACTTTTTATCCAAGGAATCCCATAGTTCTCTAGCTGATTTGAGAGAACTATACACATTATATAATGTGTTATCCAATCCATTAAGGATGTAGTTTCGGCACAAAAAATCTGCATGTTTCCATGCATCTATTGCAGTAATTACTTGCCTATTTGTTTCATTCTCATTAAGCACGTAAAGTTCTTCATGAAGAAACCTTGCCAAATTGAGCGTAGTGAGATAAAGCAACATCTTTTGTTGCCATATTTTGAATTTCGTTCCATTCAACCTTTCTGGTTTTTCACCATGGTTCACAGGCAAATTAGGCATTAATGGTATAGAAGAAGAACCGATTATAGTTACAAAATCGGTAGCCATATGTATTACAAATATAAATTAACTAAATATAATAATAATTGTCTTAAGATTATTATGGAAAGTATATATATTTAGATATATCTATATTTATAATTTAGAATAATAATAAGACTTGAATATATATATATATATATATATATAAACTTATCTGATGAACCAAACTTGAAAACGCAGGAAATAAATTTATCAAAACTAGTACTTCGTACTATGTCTTTAAGACAATTATGCCCTCCTTATAGTACTCAGAGTTAATAGCACTTGTCTCCCAGGATACCATGACAACGTATACTATAGTAGCACTCCAAATAGTATACACAACGAACCAAAGTTTATACTTTTATCTATCTCAAATATGCTATGAATATTACTTAAGAAATGATGAAGTAATGAATGAATTGAGTGAGTGAAATGGTTGCCCCATATGGTGTATTTATAGTATTGCTCATGTTCTTTTGAAAAGGTTTGGATGCTTTTGAAAAGGCATGGGACACCTTTGTTAATGGCTGAACAGATGCAATCAATATGGCCAAGGGAAACTATCTGTCAGACGCGCGCGGCTATGACCCTTGTGCTGTTGCGCTTGATAGAAGCGACTCTTGCGCTGCTGTGCTTGATAGAAGCGCTGCTGCGCTGCAGCATTATGATCTTGCGCTGCTGCGTTTTGATAGAAGCACTGCTGCGCTTGGTCTAGCGCCGCGGCTCACTAGTGTCAAGCACTGCGGCGCTTGACATTTTGTCTACAATTCTTCTTTTTCTTTGATAAATAAAAAGGAAAGGAATTAATTTTGTCCAAAAAGAATATATAGAATGACCACGACCCGTGCCTGAGCCCGCCCCGGCCAGTGGCGACGACACGGGCGTGTGGTCAAACCAAACCAAGCCTTGGTTAGGTCCTCTCCCCTTCACAAAAGTGGGGTGCCCCTTTGAGCCCAATGTGATGCCCCCAAATCTGGGTTTACCTTCAACACTGGATTCGGTGCTCCACGGTACAACTCATTCTATACATGAGTGTAAATACTCTATTATTACAACATAACTCATCTAATCCCAGGTACGAAGACCTTAACAACATCAATACACACTACAATGAATATTACATCATTGAATAATACAAATGGAACACACTATGTTCACCCAAACAATTAAATCTTCATCTCTAACGAAGCCATTTCACTTAACATCATCTGGTCAATCGCGTTCTTCTACTTTGGCTGCAAAAGTTTTAGAGTTTACAAGAGTGAGCATTTAATTGCTCAGCAAGTCATAACAGTTGAATAAACAACAAAATTAGGAATAATATCATCAATCTTCATCAACTTAACAATAATTGTGAAGCAGCTCGATTAAATAGGAATTTATTTGATTCCTTTCATTTTACAACTTTCAAGAATAAACAAAATCGAAATCACATCAGTTCAAATTTAGAACTCTTCTTTGGTTTAACACATAAATGCTGATATTGGTCGGGTACGTTCTTGGACTTAACGTTAAACAATCACATCATTGCACGGGGTGCAACCTATATTGATAATTGCCCAATATGATTCGCATGACACGATCAACTATCACAATTCAAGAATTATTACAATTCATATCATTAATAATAAATATTTCCGACTAGAATAGCTTAACAATCGAGTTAAGCCGAATTAAATGGCAATAACTCCTTTTTCATAAATTATTTCACATAAAACAATAAACTTCATATAACAAGTGCAATTCAACAATTTAAACGCACGACATTGCACGGAGTGCATATATGAATAGAAGACTTGTACATAACAATAAACTTCCACAAGTTAAGAAACTTGCATCCAATACATAAGTTGAATGAAGTTAGAAAACTTGCATGAAGCGCTGTTTAAAAGTTACGCTAATTGCTCTTCAAATATCCTACACAACATCATTAATAATAACATACTAATTAGTCAAATATAGACTCCACATATAGGTTTACATCATTTATTAAAAGTCTCATTTCATGTTGTTCGCGTTTTATAATTAATAAACGCGATTAAGATATAACATCGTCTATCGATATCGCGACATTCGGGAACATCACGACCCTCATAATCATCCATCCTTATTGGTTTATATTAATCCCATTACATATCTTATAATATTCATTAATACTTTACACGACGTTTTGATGTTCATACGTCACAAGCCCGATTCGTCTCCTTTGCAAATGTTTAGCATGCGCATACACTTATCTAATACATTATTGATTAATGTTAAGCATCATTACATATCATAATGCTCATGTTTTATAACTTAGAACAACATCTTTTATCGTCGAAAGTATTACACGTTCATACGCACATGCCCGACGCCCTCCGATTGCCTCCGAATGCACATCAATCCTAAAAATAGCCAATTTATACATTGCTCCAGCCCTCAAATCAAACACCTTAAAGAATAAAAGTTGTAGGTCTACTCTTCCTCGTTGCGGATCATCTTGAATCATCTCAATCCGAGTTTGTATGAAAAAGTTATGCCCATTTTATTACAGGACGTCAAAACAGTCATTTCGGACATGTCAGAGCTTAACACGTGTTCGACGCTGCAACGCCCAGTTTGGCCTTATGAGCGGCGCTGCAGCGCCATGCTCCAGACTCAGGTACACAGGTTCGTTTTCTTGCTCTGTTTTTGTGATATCCCGAATTTTCAGAAATTATTTTATAAATGTAAAATAAGAATTTAATAAATAAAATTCTTATTATGTGATTTATGGGATAAATTTAATATTTAATAGTAATTTAACTATTAAATAAATGATTTAAATTAATGAAATAAGGAATTTGAGAAGGTTAATTAATTAATATTAATTAACTAAGGATAAGATAAAATTAAGCGATGAATTAAATTTCATGTACGAGTCAATTAATTCTCTTAATTAAAATTAGAGAATTAATATATGCATTTTGTTTTAATAAAACTAAGGGAGTTAATTAAACTCATTTTAATAATATCTTACATATAAATGTAATATATTATTGTGCAGGCTTAATAAATAATTATATGCCAAGTTGATATATTAAATATCAAATGGGGTTCAATATATAAAATAAATATATATTGGAATAAAATTAGTAAATTAAATTCATATTTGAATAATAAATATATTTAATGTATAAATAAATTATTTGAAAACAATTTATGGGTGGAGGGCATAGATTAATTTAATTATACAATATTAATTGTATAGATTAAGTGAGCTACTTAAAATAATTAATAAAATCAATATTAGTTATTTTAATAAATGATTCATTATATCTCTGTCCTCTTGTTGGATAATTTTTAGAGCTGTTATGCCACATGATGCACATTCTCGAATTTTTTTTTTTAAAAAAGAGGCTAATTAAGGTTAAGTTTGGTACGTGTTACTTTGGTGAAAAAGTAGACCTAGGTGTGTAAATTATATTCTTACATCTGCTCTCCTAGACAATTATATGCATGCATAAGTGGGAAACATGTTATTATTACAAACAATAATTACCAGCCCTTACATTATGGAGTTTTTATTAGGAGGTCCAAGTCTTTCAACTAGGAAAAATACCTTCCTATACATTTTTGACACGTGTACAATAATTACTTTTTTAACCAATAACTCATAACATGTGGGGGCCAATTTATATTAATTATGTATGACCATTACATGTGTCGAAAATATAATAGAAGGTCTTAGGAAGACTTGGACCTCCTAATAAAAATTCTACATTATTGCCACTCGCCGAAAGCCTACAAGTTTTACTATATAGCTAGGTTATTAAAATACCTATCATGTCGGTTAAGAATTATTATCCTCCGCAACCAAGCATTAGTGGGAATGGAAAAGTATTATCAATACCTATGTGAGCATACACCATCTAAATAAGACCCATTTATTTTCTCTCTCTCTCCTCACTTTTGTGGTACTGGGTTGCATAAAATATGGAGAATCATGCACTTCGATTCACAGTTAGCAAATGTTCTGATAACTAAAGGAGATTATCGAGCTCTATATTGCATGTACACCGCATGCAACGGGACAAGCTGGGATTTCTTCGTCTTAAATATATATATATATATATAGAGAGAGAGAGAGAGATGAAGAGAGCAGCTACGAAGGTGGTTTGCATGGCCATGCCATTTGGAAAGAAGAGGGAGAGAAATATAGCTAGTGAGAGAAAGTGGGTGAAGCTGGGAGAAGGAAACACCAGCGACATCGCCCCTCCCTGCTTCCAACACTTGCGCCATAAATTTCGAGGCATGCAGTAGCTGGGAATAGTAATTACTATATAATAAGATATTAACAACATACTTACTATTATAATTTTTATAAATGAATAAATTATTGGTAATAATTTATGGTAATATTAATATTATAATATTGCTAATTAATCTACAGTTGAGGCTAAAGACATCTTTGAGAAAAATGGTAATCCAAATGAATTAATGCAAACCATAATGTCTGATGATGACCCAACTATTCAAGGGATTAAGAAGCATATTGATGAAGTTGCTTTATGAAAGGAATTATGTAAAGATGATTTAAAGTCCAATCATTTACCGATTTTGAGCTTACAGAAGCCTAAGAGAATTCGTGCATGCAAAAAGGAACCTTTGGGTTAAGTGATGAGTATTATTTTATTAATGTATTAAATATATTAATATTATTAAATTATAATATTAATATGAACATGTTAAGTATCTTAAATATATTAATATTATTTAATTATAATATTAATATATATAAAATTGATATGTAAGTTAAGTATATTAATACTATTTAATTATAATATTAATATGTAGTGGTGATTATTTTAAGTGTATTAATATTATATAATTATAATATTAATAAACAAATAAGGAGTATTGTGGATATATTAATAATATTTAAGCATAATATTTAACATGCTTAATTGATGAATATTATTTCATTAAATTAGGTTGTCAATCGAAGGAAGAAAACGAAATATTCGATGCGAATAATATAGGCGATGATCTACGGACTGAGGCAAGTTTTTCAGAACTTGCTCCTATGTGTGAAATGTTTTTATATGATGATGCATTGTTATAATTGGTTATGAACCGTTGTTGTTAACTGTTATATTCAGTTGAACTGTTCGTCTTAAACCTTATTCTGTGCAATGAAAAGCATGATGATATATGAGTTACGTGTTAATATGTTTACATGTATAACTGTCATACATGGATATATTGGGAAGCATGCATGATACATAAATTATGTGTTATGTGTAACTATTAAACTTGCAGGCAACGTTGTTGCTCACCCATGCTACCAACAGATTTTTTTCGCAGCTAGCGCGGGGGACCTGGAAGGTCAAAAGAAGATAATTGAAGGGAAAATATTTAAAAGAAGAATTAAAATCTATGTTCCAATATTATATTATTTCAATGTTTCACTACTATTATTTATAAGCTGATGTATTATATACTTTGATTTAGAATGTTTTGTACGATTACAGGTTAGAAAACCTGTGATGAGACTGAGATGTGTTATAATATCATAGAGATTACTTTTACGTCGCACATAATTGTATTGTATATGTAGTATCGTGGCGAACTGGACCCGAGGTCAAGGTGATCGGGTTTTGGGGTCGTTACAGTTTTCTTGCAAACCTCCTAACTTCTTCATCTAATGTCCAAACGAGTTGATTTTTGACTCTATGAACTCGTTAAACACTGAACTACACTTCTACAGAATGATTATAACATTTCAAAGACTTTAACTAACCATTAACATAACTCAAATCCGACGTTCATGCTCTATTTTGCATTTTTGACATGTTTTACTAATTCTTCCACTACAAATTTGTTTTAAACCTGTTTCAGTTCACTCCAACTGGGTTGTCTTCGTATCTCAGAGGAGTATAACATACAACCTTCAAACTAAATCTTTAAACGTAAAATTACAACCATTATAACCTCTAAAACAGTCTAAAATCAGTCCATAGGTCCATTTCTTTTTCCTTTACGCATAGGATCAAATTTGTTTGCTTTTGGTTCCACTTGTATGTTGTTATCAGTTTGTTTAACACTTGAAACAACTTATATGAACTCTTCAACAACTCATGCAACTAAAATAATAACTAACCATGAAAATCTAAGAAACGAATGATTAAAGTTTTAGAATTGGTTTTTTACCTATTAGCTCCTCTTTTGCTTGGCTAGAGAGTGTAAAAGGCTTGCTTAAACCCTTCTTTGCTTCTCTTTGATCTTCTGGACACTTTGCTTCAAATTTACCGAAGACCCATTTCACTCTCTCTCTAAAAATCTTAAGCTTTAATGGAAGTTTTGGAGATTAATAAAGGTTAGAGATGAAATGGAGGATGAATTATGATATAGTTATGCTAAATAACTTCAATCTTCTTCCCTTCATGCTATACTCACCTTCCACCGATGAATTTCTCGGGTAGCTTTCTCTCTCCCTCTCCCTACTGTTAGTGTGTTAACTAAGCTTGGTACGGCAATGAAATGCGCATACTGTGAATGAGAGAGTTACATTTGGTTTAACCAATGGAAGAGGAAAGGTTGGAGAAGTTGAGCAGTCGGCGACGTTTGGGTTGCCCGAGCTCAACATTTGGTTGTCTGCAAGTTTCTTCCTCTCTCCTCCTTATTGGTCCAAATATTGCAAGCTCAATTCTAATTGGTTAGGATATGTTTGTTTTGTCTGCTAAAAATATTAACATGATACTAATAATCCCACAATGCATAATATTAACGGATAAAAATAAATACCCATTTGTATTACCGTAGCTCACATTTGTTCCCAAATATTGAAAATTATAATCCACTTATTAACCATTAAGCCAACTTTGACATTCTAAATTAGATTTTAAACCGGGTTTATTAAGGAATTACATCAAACATCTAATTCCCACATATACTAGATCAACACAAAAGTCAACCCCGACATATTATGTGTTTAGGGTCTATTCTAACTAATTTGGACGTTCCAGATTCAAATCCCCAGTCCGTTTCTCCAAATCCCACTCCGAACTCCAATTCGGATTTTAACTACTTAATCTGATTTTTATACAAATGTTAGCTCCCTTAGTTAGTTCAAACAATTAGTTTAAACCAACTATTAATATACATCTCATCACTTACTCGCAAATAAATATATAAATTATTCCATTATAAATTAGTACATAAAATCCTTATTCTGCAATATTATACATTAAGCCACATGCTCATCGAGTTTATTACATAGAGACTTTTTGTACAAAAAATCTCTCTTTACAACTTCACACATATTAAACCATATAGGTTTTCGTTAGCACATTTATTAAAAATATTAATTATTCTCTACACATCTTCCTTTTTCAACATATAGGTTTTGTTACCAAAAAAACCTTTAATCACATTTAATACATATCATACCTCATTCTTACATAAATAGTTATCCTTATCTAAGGATTATCATATAATACCATCACATTAATCATTTAAGACTATATTTCTAGCCATACAAATATTCGGGATATTACATTCACCCATTCTTCTAAGAATTTCGTCCTCAAAATTAAGGCACAATCATCTCTATTCATTCTACCCATCAAAGCTAGGTTTTCAAGTTAACCTTATCATCTTTACTCTAATAGTTACTCATCATTTTCCTCCTTTGAGGATCTCTCATCAATCATCATCTTCAATCATCGCATCTTTGAAGTCTTCACAATCGTTCGATAATTGTGAAGTAGTACGAATAACGAGGAATTAAAAAGATTCATTTTAAAAATATTTTCATCTTGTTAAGGGGTCATAAAGACCTTGAACCTGGTCTTAGGTTAACAGATATTTTAACTATAACCTTTAACAGTCAAAAGACTATAGACCATCCCTTCTCGTACTCCAGGCGACCCGCCCTTCGTATTGTGTATTGTGCACATACATATTATCGCTATTACGTAGCTCGAAATTATAGTTTCCGATAACATTTTCCCCTAAAATGGGGTTGGTTTACCTCAGGCTTAATACAAATTCCACACCAGAATAATTTGGTTTGGCATAATTATTCCAAGAACGCTTGAATTTCATTAACATCTTTCAACAGTTGTCTAGCCGAATCAATTAGCTTAGACTTTCAGCAATAATCCGGACATCAATGGAAATATTTTTAGTCAACCTAATTGGCATACCTTTTCATACTTATAAAGAAAACAAAAATTATTTTATGACTTTGTCATACTACATCATACCATAGTTGGTTGACGATTCTATGATCACATCCAACACTAGGTTAGACTACATTGATGACTCCATCGTTTATCATTTCTGCTCTCGATGCATTAATGATATATAAAATACATTTTGATATTTTTAAATTATTTTTGTCTTAGCCGAAAATATTAGCATAGACATATGAATAATAATACTTTTAAAACATCATTGGTCCAATAATCTAGCCCCATATAATTTTCGAAGACACAAAAGTGCAAATATCAGCACGAAGTCAATAATTTTTGAAATCTAACATAGCTAGAAGATTTGGAATATCCATGTCTCCTCATCAACTTTAATTTCTTCCAATCCTCCACTATTTAATAATTATATATATTTCTAATATCACCAATGCTCATCATATTGACAATTCGCAGTTCTCATTCCACAATATTCTTATACCCCAGTATAGTTCATCAAATTTATCACACATTATGAGTTCAAGAACTTGCCACAATAATATGAGTTTAGGAACTTATCTTAGCAATACGTAGTCCAAGAACAAATCAAGGACTGTCCATACGCTGAGGGGCTCAAAATATACCATATGATTATGAGTCACAAACTTACCATAAGCATGAGTTTCAAGAACTCGCAACTAATCTTATATTCTCTAACTATCAAATATAAATATGAAAAAAGAATCACCTTCTCGCCATATGTATATCGATAGCGGACACTAATATTTCAACGATTATCAATGTGACAAACTGAGTAGTCGTTAAACCAAGCACAAAATCCCTGCCCATACAAAGATTTGTACAACTCAGCTGTCACATAAGTCCTCAAGTGAAATCCCACAAAATTCTAGCCTTCTCTTTGCTCAATACGAATTTTCTTTAATCCATATTTATCATCTCTAACTCTTCTTGAATTTCCATTGTACTATTTTATAGTACCTTCTCTTTATAACGTCAGGCTATAACTTCTTTAACAGATCATCTGTTTTTCCACAATTCAATTTGATCACGTCGTGATCTTATTCTACAATCGTTTTACATTACGATCTTCTTTACCCTACGATCGTCCTCCGATCATCTCACTTTTCTCTTCAAAATCCTCTATATTTCTTCTAACCTCATACATATCTTTAACTCATTCTTTACTCAAACCTGAATTTTCAAAATTCATCTCTCATCACTTAACATCATCTGGTCAATCGCGTTCTTCTACTTTGGCTGCAAAAGTTTTAAAGTTTGCAAGAGTGAGCATTTAATTGCTCAGCAAGTCATAGTAGTTGAATAAACAACAAAATTAGGAACAATATCATCAATCTTCATCAACTGAACAATAATTGTGAAGCAGCTCGATTAAATAGGAATTTATTTGATTCTTTTCATTTTATAGCTTTCAAGAATAAACATAATCGAAATCACATCAATTCAAATTTAGAACTCTTCTTTGGTTTAGCACATAAGTGCTGATATTGGTCTGACACGTTCTTGGACTTAACGTTAAACAATAACATCATTGCACGGGATGTAACCTATATTGATAATTGCCCAATATGATTCACATTGGCACGATCAACTATCACAATTTAAGAATTATTACAATTCATATCATTAACAATAAATATTTCCGACTGGAATAGCTCAACAATCGAGTTAAGTCGAATTAAATGGAAATAACTCCTTTTTCATAAATCATTTCACATAAAACAATAAACTTCATATAACAAGTGCAATTCAATAATTTAAACGCACGACATTACACGGAGTGCACATATGAATAAAAGACTTGTACATAACAATAAACTTGCATAAGTTAAGAAACTCACATCCAATATATAAGTTGAATGAAGTTAGAAAACTTGCCTGAAGCGCTGTTTAAAAGTTACGCTAATTGCTCTTCAAATATCCTACACAACATCATTAATAATAACATACCAATTAGTCAAATATAGACTTCACATATAGGTTTACATCATTTATTAAAAGTCTCATTTCATGTTGTTCGCGTTTTATAATTAATAAACGCGATTAAGCTATAACATCGTCTATCGGTATTGCGACATTTGGGAACATCACGACCCTCATAATCATCCATCCTTATTGGTTTATATTAACCCCATTACATATCGTATAATGTTCATTAACACTTTACACGATGTTTTGACGTTCATACGTCACACGCCCAATTCGTCTCCTTTGCAAATGTTTAGCATGCTCATACACTTATTTAATATATCATTGATTAATGTTAAGCATCATTATATATCATAATGCTCATGTTTTATAACTTAGAACAACATCGTTTATTGTCGGAAGCATTACACGTTCATACGCGCATGCCCGACGCCCTCCGATTGCCTCCGAATGCACATTAGTTCTAAAAATGACCAATTTAGACATTGCTCCAGACCTCAAATTAAAAAATTTAAAGAATAAACTTTGTAGGTCTACTCTTCCTCGTTCTGTATCATCTTGAATCATCTCAATCTGAGTTCGTATGAAAACATTATGCCCATTTTATTACAGGACGTCAAAACAGTCATTTCAGACATGTCAGAGCTTGACATGTGTCCAGCGCTACAGCGCCCAGTTTGGCCTTATGAGTGGCGCCACAGCGCCATGCTCTAGACTCAGGTACACAGGTTCATTTTCTTGCTCTGTTTTCTTGCAAACCTCTTAAGTTCTTCATCTAATGTCCAAACGGGTTGGTTTTTGACTCTATGAACTCGTTAAACACTGAACTACACTTCTACAGAATGATTATAACATTTCAAAGACTTTAACTAACCATTAACATAACTCAAATCCGACGTTCATGCTCTATTTTGTATTTTTGACATGTTTTACTAATTCTTCCACTACAGATTCGTTATAAACCCGTTTGAGTTCATTCCAACTGGGTTGTCTTCATATCTCAGAGGAGTATAACATACAATCGTCAAACTAAATATTTAAACGTAAAATCATAACCATAATAAGCTCTAAAATAGTCTAAAATCAGTTCATAGGTCCATTTCTTTCTCCTTTACGCATAGGATCAAATTTGTTTGCTTTTGGTTCCACTTGTATGTTGTTATCAGTTTTTTTAACACTTGAAAGAACTTATATGAACTCTTCAATAACTCATGCAACAAAAATAACAACTAGCCATGAAAATATAAGAAACGAATGATTAAAGTTTTAGAATTGGTTTCTTACCTCTTAGCTCCTCTTTTGCTTGGCTAGAGAGTGTAAAAGGCTTGCTTAAACCCCTCCTTGTTTCTCTTTGATATTCTGGACACTTTGCTTCAAATTTACCGAAGACCCATTTCACTTCTGGCTATACTCAGCTTCCTCCGATGAATTTCTCCGATAGCTTTCTCTCTCTCTCTCTCTCTACTGTTAGTGTGTTAACTGAGCTTGGTAAGGTAATGAAATGCGAATACTGTGAATGAGAGAGTTACATTTGGTTCAACCGATGGAAGAGGAAAGGTTGGAGAAGTTGAGCAGTCGGCGATGTTTGGGTTGTCCGAGCTCAGCGTTTGGTTGTCTGCAAGTTTCTTCCTCTCTCCTCCTTATTGCTCCAAATATTGCAAGCTCAATTCTAATTGGTTGGGACATGTTTGTTGTGACGCCCCCAAATCCGGGTACCTCAAACCCGAATCTGGTGCTCCACGGTACATCCCATTCCATACAATATAATAGACATGAATGTAATTAATATATTATTACAACACGTCTTACTCTCAATTCCCAGGTTCTAATACCATAACATCATTCCAAATACATAATAAGTCTTAATATTACATCATTACTACTACAAATAAACTATGACGCCATCTAGACGTTCATCTTGCCCTTTCCCTTATCCTTACCGGAACCTTCGGCCCGCTCGGACTTAGCTGCAATGTTTAATATAAAGCAAGAATGAGCATTCAATTGCCCAGCAAGTATAACAGTTGAATAACAACAATATCATCAATCATATCATTTCTCTTCGACAACTGAACAATAGTTGTGAGATATTCTGAATAAACAAGAATAATACTTTGCTTTCGTTTTAAAAATATATTTTTGAAACGACATTGAGTGGTCATAAGACCTTGAACTTTCTTTTGCTTTCTTGAAAAGGTACACAGCATTATAACTGCAAACCGTCTTACTTACGAGCACTTCTAGGTGATCAGCTATTGTACTCTATGTTGATCAACACTCTAGCTGGAAACGACTATATGCGTTTGTTTAGGCGCTCGATGCCTTGTCAGAATAACTGACTAAAAACTGCCCCTAATATTAGGGTTGTTCATCTCATTCATGTCTCGGAATCCTAACCAAAACAATTCGGTTGGATAGCTCTACTTAATCATCAATAACATTTCAAGGATTTATTATCAAATCAATAAAATATCTCAATATCTGTCTAGCCGAAACAAATGGCATCGACGTTCTCTATAACAGCTCATATATATGTGAACTTGAAAGCTTCACCAATTTATGTCATAACATAGCTCGAATACTTGTGCAAATGCTGAAAAATTTACATAAGTAAGGAATTCACACAACCATATATGTATTGCGTAAATCGGAACTTCAAACATCGCATGAGAGTCAAGAGAATATAATCAAATGAATCAAATAAACTTGCACAATATACGTCTCTTGTATAAGATACGAAACTTGCATTCAATACTGAAAATGAATGAAGCTAGAGAACTTGCCCAACACAAGGGTTAGACAAGGGTTTAGGAAACTTGCCTTAAGCGCTTGCTACTACTTGACGTTAATCGTCCTTCAAATATGTCCTACGCATTTAGACATATATTCACATACCAATTAGTCTCACAATAAACACCAAAAATTGGCTTACATTAATCAACACATTATAATCATTACGAACATTGATTGCCACTACGCTTACCCAAACGGGGGTCTCGCTCATTGGTCTATGTTATTCATTTCATTTAAGCAAATCTCACGTGACTTAGTCATTTCATGCTTGGGGTCATTCAACTATTACACTAACATATCATACATATGTCTTGGGGTATTTATAACATGTTGGGACTATATAAACATGCATCGCATCAATAACACAAAGTAGCAAAACAGTTCACCTCTGCAGACCGGCGCAGCTGCGCAGGTCTTGTACTTGGGAGTGGCGCAGCTGCGCCACTCGGCATCGGGGGACTTTTAGGTCTGGCACCCAGCGCAGCTGCGCAGGTACTATGCTTGGGAGTGGCGCAGCTGCGCCACTCTGCATCCAGGAACTTTCAGCTCTGCAGACCAGTGCAGCTGCGCAGGTCTTATACTGGGGAGTGGCGCAGCTGCGCCCCTCTGCATCCAGGAGCTTTCAGGTTCTGCTACTGCAGAACCAAAACCAACCATTTTGGTTTCGTCCCCTTTGCTTCTTAGCCATTATACAACATGTCTATATGACTTAAAACATGCTTTTACAACTGAGCTATGCATCATAACATCATTTAATCAATTAATCATCTCTAATTCTCATGTTCCTTAGAGAAATCATTCTCTTGGACACTAAACCAAATAGTTGGTGGGCATGAGTTGAAAACTCACATTGGAGTAGAGTTTCATTATACTCTAGTCCAGATTTCCCATTGAAATCATTACTCATACCTTCTTGGCATATACCAACAATACACAACCAATGCACATAACCAAACCAAGATGGTTATAACTTCATTATTAACAAAATATGAATAACAGTCCTCTAATATCCATTTCAGTCCATTTCTTGATTCCTTATGCATAGGTTTGATTCTCATTCATTGTTCCACTTTTACACACCATTAACAAGGTTTTAATAGAGCTAATTAACAACCATACATGTTCATGCACAACCAAGCAATATCAGCAACATTACTCCAACAAAACAATCACAGTAAAACTATAAACTTGGAGAGAATGTGGAAATGAGCTAAGCTCTATATTGCATACCTCTTGAGCTTGTTCTAAGGTTGCTAATGAGCTAAAGCCAGCTGCTACTATACTCCTTCTGCTTTCTCAAACCACCCGAACTCACTCAATTCTTACACTCTATAAATTTTCAGCTGCAATACTTAGCAAAATGAAAGGAATGGTGGAATGGCAAGGCATGAGTATTTATAGAGGGAGTGATCAGAGCTTCATGGCTGGTAGAGGAGGTGAGCGTGCTATACCTGGCAGCTCCCCATGGCTGGGAGAGTGAGCTTTGCTCCTCCCCATGCCCGGGTAATCCCCCTCCCTTCTCCCCAATTGCTTTATTCCTTCCTTGCTTCACCAAATGCAGATTGCTTCTCCCCAAATACATCACGTTCTTCATTCCTTCTCCCTCTCTTCCTTCTCCCGTACTCTTCTTCCTTCTACAATGACCAGCTGCAATATATTACCCATTTCCCTTCATGGGTCATGGGTTTGGGTCATGGATGGTGGGTTTGGTTCAAGGACTAAGTCCATGGGTTTTGGGCTCCAACTTGGGCCACTCTTGTACTTCTAATTTAATTCTAATTGGGCTTCTAATAAAAATTCAATTGGACTCAAATAAAATCCCACACTTGGATTATTAACCCCCTCTCATTAACGCTTTGGCGAAATTATGAAAAGTCATAAAATCGAAAAAGGCGTCTTTGGCGTAAATAGCGCTTTAGTGCTATTTCTCTAATGATTTAATCATCTCCAATAAAAATAATAACAATCAAAAATTATCACATACACATCATATGTAGTAATAAAATATTCAAACACATAACGCAGAATAATATTAATAAAAGTTCAATTTATTCAATAAAATTCATAGGTTCGCGTTACAAAGCTACCCGCGATCCGCGATCGTTACATTTGTTTTGTCTGCTAAAAATATTAACATGATACTAATACTCCCACAATGCATAATATTAACGGATAAAAATAAATACCCACTTGTATTACCATAGCTCATATTTGTTCCCAAATACTGAAAATTATAATTGTGACGCCCCCAAATTCGGGTTCTTTGAACTTCAGACCCGGTGTGTCGCGATACTACATCTTCATATACATTCTAAAAATTAATGTGGAATATATAAACATACATTGTTCATTACAATTGATTCTACAACAATTCCCCAGGTCAACGACCTTAACAATATACATACCTTAATAACTAAAAAGGTTTACATCAATTGCTAACTAATAGCTCCATAACTTCTGTTTAATAACCAACATTACAGAGTTTCTTTAATTCCTGGATCAGAATCTTTACACTTCTTCTTATGCCATAAGATCATATACCTTATGACCTATTCTATTACACGGTTATGAGTAACTAAGTATTCACAACTCAACGTTTTTGCCCTGATATAAGGTCCTCAACGCCTAACACATTCAAATGTTCAAATTTGACATTTACAAGTATTCTATTGTTCACTATTTACAATGTTGATTACTCCTAAAAAGGTCGTACTAGAATATACGCAAAAATCTATCTGATGCATTACGCTTTACTCGCTCCGCGGTCTTTACCAGAAGACTCGGTTATCTCGTGCATAACTAAAATTGTTTATTAGGGGTGAGCACGACGGCTCAGCAAATCCAACAGTTTACACATTTCATGCTTCACATAACATACAAGTTACATCTAATCATGCATTAAATTTCTAGTCAATGTATTTCCATGTGCTTCATGTATTTCATGATATGCATCTCTATATGCATCATACTAATACTTCAAACACCTCAGGATATGCATCTCTATATACTTAACACTTGTCATTCAACATATAATAGACTCCACGGCACGCTTGCGTGAGGTGGTCGTCGCCCGGATCGTTTCCAGCAAGTTATAAGGTGGAACGCTCACAACACCTTAACCCTTCGCCTATATTGAGACGAGAACCTTGGTACAATTGCTCTGCGCTAGGAAGCTTGCGTTAAATGGACACCAACGACACCTAAACCCCGTGCTTATAAGAAGTAGGAACCTCGGTACAATCGACGATTGATGGTTCGGTAGAATGACACCACAAACAACTATGATCTGTTGAATAATAAGTCGATAATTGAATCTCAAGAAAACTAAGAAATTAATCTAGGAATTCTTAATGAACCAAAAGATGAGAAACCTCACAAGTAATTGTATTGAATAAATCTGAATTGTATATATTATTACATCAGCCATGTATCCTATTTATACTAATAGAATAAAACCCTAAATCCTAAAAGGAATAGAAATCCAATTGGAAATCAAATTCTACCTAACTAATTAATATGGAAAACAAATCATATCTAATAAATATCCTAATTACAATAGAAATCTAAAAGATATGTAAACCCCTAAAAATAAAGGAAAGAAATCTGACAAAACTGCGTGCCTCGAAAAACGTGTCAAACAAATTCGCCTATTCTCGCCGGGGCGAGAAACTTGTACTAGAAATTCTCGCCGGGGCGAGAATGGCCAGAGAGGTCTTCGTCGGGGTGGCTTCAGTTTGGGTCGGGGCGAACATGGGCAGAGGAGTTCTCGCCGGGGCGAGAAAAATAAGCCTGCGATTCTCGCCGGGGCGAGAATCCTGAATCTCAACTTCTGAATTTGTTTTCCGTGCAATCCAACCTCGTGTTGTCCAATGATATAACATAACCTCTTCAGCTTTCTTGGACATCCATTATGCCGTATGAACGCTAATTCTTCCAATAATTGACACATATCTTCATTAATGATTAAACGATACAAACGAACATGATGAACACTATCTCGAACGCTTGAGTTGCATTGATTTGGTCTTACTACATATATCGTATCTAGCAATCCCAAATCACATGAATGATCCTCTCCTCGATGTTCATATGAATTGAGCCCCAATGTAAGCATCCTTGAGTAGATTCTAGCCCAATTACTTGAATTCGTTTGTTGAACCCTCGAAGCTTGAGTTGAGTCGATGACGCTTAATGCGAACCTGGTCAGGATTGTATCATTCCCCTCCTCTTCAAAAGGATTTGTCCTCAAATCCAGTATCTCCCCTTGAAAAGGATATATCCACAAAACTGATCCTACACCCAAACAAACCAAGTTAGAAGCGTCAAACAAAATCATAATTCTCACTAATCACATGAAATATATAAATAAAGTATGTAAGAATATGAAAATAATCAATAGAACTTCCAACTCCCTCAAGACTCAAAATAGCAATATTAAGCATCTTCCTCGAGTTAACATGAATCACTATTGAAGATCTCCTTCCAAATGATGATCGAATCGACATATCCCCATGTAAGCTCTTCGAATCATAACCTGGAAACTTAAACTCTTGTTCTGTTAAACTCAAACACTTGTCCACGTCAACACGATGTTTTTCCACACGTAAACCAAATTCTTCCAAAATGCTAACTAAAACAAAACCAACTAAATTAGCAACTAAAACAAAAACACAATCAAAGTTTCTACCTAAGAAATCAAATGCATATATAGTAAAATAAAAGCAAATAAAACTATGAAAAGTCTTATATCCTCCTGGATCAAATATCAGCATGTAGAACTCTTCATGTAGCATAATCTCCCATCCACGAATTCCCGGATCAAAAACCAGCCTGATGATCTTGACCATTCGTAGATAAACCCATTGACAAATTCCCGGATCAAAAGTGAACCTTATGATCTCGATCATTTGTACTAACTTCCATTCCAATGCACCCGGATCAAATGTCAAAATTTGAAACTCAACTCGTTGCATTCGCAAGTGTTCTTGAATTCCTGGATTAAACACAAAACCAAACAAATCAACAAGTACCTTTTGTTTAATCACAAAGAAATCAAATAACTCAAAATCACATACAAAGTCTACTAGAATAAAATCCAAATAACTTCCCTTTAGACTTCCCATGCATTGTTCGAACTGATTTGCAAATCGAATTAAACCTTTCTCTTCGCGGAGTATGAACCCATCACAAATCTGCAAAACAAATTCAACCTTTCCCTTCCCATTGACATTAACCAATGCAAAATCAAATAACGACATCAATGGAATTGAAAGATCAAAACTAACACCACAAGATAAAAACTTACTAGCATACTTATGATACTCACAATCAAACTCAACATATGCCAAAGAATTTTTCCAAGTGTCAACAAAACTAGGAATATCATCAAAACAAATATTATCAATTTTTCTCATGTATGAATGCAAAACATGATTCATTATGAAAACTTTTAACACAATAGCTAACTTAACTAAACATGCATATGAACCATATCTCACTTCAATTTGATGATAAACACTTTTCAATTCAATACCCAATGATAGTAATTCTTTCCCATTCAAGACAACATTCTCAAAATCATACAATGATAACAACTCTATTGGAAAGAAATTATCAAATGATAACAAATCATGCAATGAAAATTTCTCTATTGAAGATTCATGATCACTACCATTACCCATTAACGACATGTCATGTAAAGATTGATTAATATCAAAACCTAATTCAACATGTGAATGAAAAACCCTAGAATGAATTTCATGCAAATACAAACGTTGAAAACGAGAATACCCACAATAATCACTAGAATAAATTCTACGAAGATATGCACTTTGACAATGAGAATTTATCAAATGATAGTAAGAATATTGACAACGAGAATATAATGCATGTTCATAAACTAACTCAACAAATATCAAATATCCTCCATAGTTTATGATAAAGACAATTTTACCCTAAAAATAGCCAAACACAAATTTATCCATGGAAGCATGCAAAACATGTTTTAAATAACTCATGAAAATACTAGATGCATCAGTTAATCTAACAGAAATAACTATCCACCTATATAAGTCACATGTTAACATAATTTTCCATTCATCACATTCTCTTAAGCTAACTTGACTAGGCAATATCATCACATGGTCATCACCCAATGTAGATAAAACACAAGCACTATGCAATTTATCAAGAATATTATCTAAGTAAAGAAAATAATATCGATACTTGTTTACCAATTCAAAATCAACGAACAAGCTCGGCATTCTATCTTCCTTAGGTACTTTGATCTCATGAACGACACATGCACTCATGACTTCATCCACGATACCCGCCTTGATGAAGATAGGCTCCATCAAGTCTCCAATCTGCCGTTGTAACTCCGTTGTCTCCTCGGAAATACTACAAGTTGGCTGATACGGAATGATAGCTCGGGGTATGTCATTAACAACCTGTACAAGAGACAAAACAGAACTAGACAAAGAAGAGTTAATCTTGTTAGTATTCAAAAGCGTCGTCTTGTACGAATGTACAGTCATTGGCTTTTCAAAATACAACTCACTTTCCAACTCACTCTCCTCTCTTTTTTCACTCTTACTCTCC
The DNA here is from genome assembly GCA_034770075.1 of Aralia elata. Classification (NCBI taxonomy): domain Eukaryota; kingdom Viridiplantae; phylum Streptophyta; class Magnoliopsida; order Apiales; family Araliaceae; genus Aralia; species Aralia elata. Next base: position 639,721 of record JAVJAP010000254.1, on the reverse strand, counting down.
ACTATTTCTTTCTCTCGTTTATTTTCACTCTCATTCTTTTTATTCTCTCGTTTCTTTTCATTCTCTTTTTCACACTTTTCTTTTTCACACTCAATCTTTTTTTCACTTTCTTTTTGTCGTTCTCTTTCTTTTGTATTTTCTTCCTCAAGATCATGGACTTCATCTCGAACATCGAAATCTAACAACTCTCCTTGAACAGCATATTTTATTACATCTTCTTCCTCCTGCGGCTGATCTTGCTCTTTTTGTGCCTTAAAAGTGACTCGTTGCTGTTTCAAATGATCATCCCTTATCTCATTATATGTTCTCATGATGTCCTCAATTGATACCGGTTCAATATACGCCTTAGGAGTTTCTCTTCGCTGTCTCCACTGCAAATCTTCATGTCTACGAACCTTCTTTTCATTATCACAAGTTGAACGCCTTGAAGGTTGCTCTACATGTTTCGGAGATGCATGTTCATTCCTCCTACTAGGTTGTCCTGGAGCATACCGCTTTCTCATCACGGTTTTCAACTCTTCCCACGTCTCGATCGGACGCTCTCCATACCTTTTTCTACTACGCACAAATTCAGCCCACCATGTAGCTGCATAATCAGAAAAATCTTGAACTGTAAGTTTGAACTTCTTGTACTCGGAATAATTATGATAGCCAAACTCTCGTTCCTTCCTTTCCTCCCAACTCAAATAAGCTTCAGGATCGCGCCTTCCTTGAAAAGATCTCTTTTGCCACTCATAATTATTTTCATAACCATAATTATACATGTTCGCTGCAAAACAACGGTTAGTAGATAAAAATTTTCCTCACACACTCCCTTACGTGTTTCGCTCAAACAATGTATCCCACAATTATGAAACGCTCGTGTATCACATAATTTAGGCTTTTACCCTCAATTGATCTCACACTCTTGCCTTTTACCTTTCAAATTCCATCTAATAGGTTCTTTTTGAATTCACCAAATAAATATCTCAATTTTTCTATTAATCCAACAAGAACTTATCACAAAACAAAATATAACAAGTGCGAAATACGATAACCACCAAATTTCCACGATCACCAATTAAGATCCTCTTGAGTGAAATCCTAATGTCTTCAAATTTCACAAATTTCAACAATAGAACCAAATGATAGATTCTTCAATATAATCCCAATAATCACGAACTTATGAAACCCAGGCAATTGCAACACTAATAATAATTTTTTTTTTTACTAATGATTTTTTTTATTTTTTACTCTGATTTTTTTTTTCAATATATAACCAACACGAAAAATAAAGGGTAAGTAACCTGCTAGGAACTCAGCTTTGATACCAAATGATAGACTCCACGGCACGCTTGCGTGAGGTGGTCGTCGCCCGGATCGTTTCCAGCAAGTTATAAGGTGTAACGCTCACAACACCTCAACCCTTCGCCTATATTGAGACGAGAGCCTTGGTACAATTGCTCTACGCTAGGAAGCTTGCGTTGAATGGACACCAACGACACCTAAACCCCGTGCTTATAAGAAGCAGGAACCTCGGTACAATCGATGATTGATGGTTCGGTAGAATGACACCACAAACAACTATGATCTGTTGAATGATAAGTCGATAATTGAATCTCAAGAAAACTAAGAAATTAATCTAGGAATTCTTAATGAACCAAAAGATGAGAAACCTCACAAGTAATTGTATTGAATAAATCTGAATTGTATATATTATTACATCAGCCATGTATCCTATTTATACTAATAGAATAAAACCCTAAATCCTAAAAGGAATAAAAATCCAATTGGAAATCAAATTCTACCTAACTAATTAATATGGAAAACAAATAATATCTAATAAATATCCTAATTACAATAGAAATCTAAAAGATATGTAAACCCCTAAAAATAAAGGAAAGAAATCTGACAAAACCGCGTGCCTCGAAAAACGTGTCAGACAAATTCGCCTATTCTCGCCAGGGCGAGAAACTTGTACTAGAAATTCTCGTCGGGGCGAGAATGGCCAGAGAGGTCTTCGCCGGGGCGGCTTCAGTTTGGGCCGGGGCGAACATGGGCAGAGGAGTTCTCGCCGGGGCGAGAAAAATAAGCCTGCGATTCTCGCCGGGGCGAGAATCCTGAATCTCAACTTCTGAATTTGTTTTCCGTGCAATCCAACCTCATGTTGTCCAATGATATAACATAACCTCTTCAACTTTCTTGGACATCCATCATGCCGTATGAACGCTAATTCTTCCAATAATTAACATATATCTTCATTAATGATTAAACGATACAAACGAACATGATGAACACTATCTCGAACGCTTGGGTTGCATTGATTTGGTCTTACTACATATATCGTATCTAGCAATCCCAAATCACATGAATGATCCTCTCCTCGATGTTCATATGAATTAAGCTCCAATGTAAGCATCCTTGAGTAGATTCTAGCCCAATTACTTGAATTCGTTTGTTGAACCCTCGAAGCTTGAGTTGAGTCGATGACGCTTAATGCGAACCTGGTCAGGATTGTAGCAACATATTATAAGCTTCATGTTGAATAGCTAACACATTCTTCATAATTTTCATACTTTGCATTTAGCCACATAACAATCATACAACTAACTAGTTCAACAAAAGCAACATAATCCATTATCTACCATAAGCACATGGTTTAAAACACATTTTCACATAGGAGCAAGTTACTGGAGAACTTGCTTAATTCGCTGCTTACAGATTTACTTTACGATTCAACTCTGCAGGTATCCTGCAGTGATTATAATTAATCCTCTGATCAATTAAGATAATCATAAGTAATGAATTAAATAAACTTGCTTAAAAGACTCGTACGGTCTGTTCTGCTGACAATCAAACACCTTTCGGTCTGCTATGTCAGCTCTACTATCAGTAGGGCTTTAATACCATCGATGGATCACTCTACGATCAGTGGGGTGACTCTATGATTACTGACTAGGTGACTCTATGCCAAGGTTAGTTGCCTTAGCTTAACAGTGCTCTGCTGTGACTATTCGATCACGAGCGAAACTCTACTATGGTCTGATGAAGCTCTACGATCGGTAGAGGTTGACTCTACGATCCTCAAGTTCACTCTACGATGGCCTACAAGACCTGCTCATCTTACTCTACGATTGCCGAGGGGTTTGGCTCCACTTCGGGACCTGTCGTATATCAGGACCCTTCGTACATCGGGGACCCTTCGTACATCGGGTGTCCTCTTCGAGATTTTGAGGTTTGGCTTCGGGAACGTCTTACGACGAACTCAAGTTTGACTACGAAGCTTCGGGGTCGGGTTAGGTCTTAATGACCTTAGGACTTCGCTTTGGAGTTATGACTTTGGAAGTCAGGTTTGAGCCTTACTGATATTAAGGATTCTTGACTTTGGGTCCAACACTAGATCAGACCCCTAGCAACTAACAGAACCTTCGGGTTCGACTATGGGTTCCCTTCGGAAACCAACTCTAAGTTCGGGGTCGGATGACGAACATCATCAAAATGGCTTCGGTATCCTCTTCATTTAGGTTCATGGGTTCGGAGTAAGGCGATGAACCTTATTGGAATAACTTCGGCATTTCTACCGTTACTTATCTTTGACTCTCTTAACAAGTCAGACTATTATAATCACTTCGGATATAGTCCATTCTTTACATTGGTTTAACTATGACTCGATCATAAGTCCTATGGATCCCTCCAACACTCTATTGTCTATTAGGGCAGTTCTACAATTGGTAGGGATATAATACCATCGGTAGAATCCATTTTACAAAGGCCGAAGGGTTCGGCCATCTTACTCAACGGATGTCGAATGGGACTCTACAGTCTCATCGGAATTCAGAACTAGTTCAAAGTACATCTATTAGTTGATTCGGGACAGTGTGAGGTCTTACGATCCTCTGCCGACAGGATTTCGGCTTCGGCTCTAGGTCGAAACCGTTCGTAGTTCGGGGATCCCTTCGGGATCGGATGTGTCTTGAGTCTGGCTTCGGGAAGCTAGAGGTTTAGGTCTGATGACTGTTCTCATACAAAGGTTTGACTTCAGATCCCAATTTGGAAACTATTCCACAGTCTGGGGTCGGGTAACTACCGTTACCTAACTCCGTTCCGTTTCTTAGGTCCATGAGTTCGGGATTAGGTGGCGGACCTCACCGAATAACTTCGGTCCTCCTGATACTAACTAGGTATTATATGTAAGGCCATTAGTACGACTCTAGTTTGAGTCACTAACCAGTCCCACATATATATAATAAGCAGTTCCTCAACCGCTACTCTACGACTCCAGAGTTTAACATTACTATAACATTACAACTAATCATGTTTGACTCAACTTCTACTGACTCGAATAGAAGGAAAATCTAACTGGGCAAGGCAGACTAAAAAGGGTCTCACCTCTTCGTTGTGAACGCACTTTTCCTCCCTTCTTCCCGAAGTGAATGGTGAAGCTAGATCAATTGGACTCTGACTCCTCTCCTAGTAGTCGACCAACTTTCTTTCTTCTCTCGACAATATCGTGCCCTCAAGTTGAGGAAGAATACGAAAGTAACCTTATGATGCTCTACTCTTACTAGCGAAGAAGTTAAGTAAGTTTCTTCCTCTCTATTCAGCTCTAGTTACCCAACTACAGAGTCCTTCTTCTCCTTTAGCCTTTCTGACTACCGAGCTTTCAAAGCACTCTTGATAATCCCCTTCATCTCTCCATAATAGAGCCGAACAATCTATCAAGCTCTGCAAAGAGAGTTAGGGGCTCTATTTATAGGAAAGCTTTTACCCATGCACTGGTTTTTACCCAGATTCTTGGACCGGTAGGGAACAAGGTTACCCGTTGGTTGAAAGGGAGTTGGTAAAAAGCTTTACCAACCCATCTCCAGCCCATACTCCCAGTACTCATTTTTGCCCTCATGGGATTGCTTTAAACTAAAGCAACACAGAGTAGCCCTAAGCCATAGGCCTGGCTTGGGAGTAGTCCCATCACGTGTATGTATATACATGTGTACATATATATATATATATATATATATACATATATATACACATCCATAAAAAAAATAGTTTCCCAACTTCTGTGCTAGTCTTTTGGCCAGTGCCCACAGTAAACGGCTGATTCGACCCTTACACGCAAGATAGGGGAGGGTAGGCCATTGGCCTAGCGCGGACTGGTTGTATTTTAGACAGTGACTTAGTACCTTGCATCAAAAATCACAACTCTCAGTGTATTAAGGCCATGTTCTTATTGGGCTGATCAAGTAGACCCTGTTAGCTTCGGATTGGTGTGGGCTACACATAATGGGCCACTCATATACATACTCGGTACCCCAAATTTAGAAGTTTATAAGGGGTTTATTACACATGTACCCAATTACTTAGGACTGGGCTGGTTCAGTAGGCTAGTCTATTAATATTTAAGCATACTCATGGACTATGTAACCACACATAGTCACCCAAATCATTAATGGCTTAAAAAATATCATGCAGAAGAATTTAACAACTGGATTTAAAATTATTGACCTCCATAATATTGCTAGTAAATTTGGGGCCATTACATCCTCACCTCCTTATAAAAATTCCGTCCCCGGAATCACAATACCGAACTTCCTTACTCGGTTTATATCTATCTTCTTCCGAAATCTTTAACGTTGAATCAGTCAACGTATCACATTAACATAGGTTTTATATTACCTATTTTATTCATTCCTTCAGCCAATTCTTATAGTTTTTATCTCACATCCTTTATTAAACTCGGTATATTTCAAGTATGATCATCTCCCTTAACCCATCAATTTCCTTTTCTAAGGATTATGGCATGTCACAATCGTCTCAATCATTTAATATCATGATTTGCTAACTTATAAATATTCGGGGTATCACAATAATCCACTTATTAACTATTAAGCCAACTTTGGCGTTCCAAATTGGATTTTAAATTGGGTTTATTAAGGAATTAAATCAAACATCTAATTCCCACATATACTAGATCAACACAAAAGTCAACCCCGACATATTATATGTTTAGGGTCTATTCTGACTAATTTGGACGTTTCGGATTCAAATCCGTAGTCCGTTTCTCCAAATCCCACTCCGAACTCCAATTCGGATTTTAACTACTTAATCTAATTTTTATACAAATGTTAGCTCCCTTAGTTCAAACAATTAGTTTAAACCAACTATTAATATACATCTCATCACTTACTCGCAAATAAATATATAAATTATTCCATTACAAATTAGTACACAAAATTCTTATTCTGCAATATTATACATTAAGCAACGTGCTCATCGAGTTTATTACATAGAGACTTTTTGTACTAAAATTCTCTCTTTACAACTTCACACATATTAAACCATATAGGTTTTCATTAGCACATTTATTAAAAATATTAATCATTCTCTACACATCTTTCTTTTTCAACATATAAGTTTTGTTACAAAAATAAACCTTTAATCATATTTAATACATATCATACCTCATTTTTACATAAATAGTTATCATTATCTAAGGATTATCATACAATACCATCACATTAATCATATAAGACTATATTTCTTGCCATACAAATATTCGGGATATTACACCCAAACCCAAGAGCAATGTAATTGTATCTACACTCACTTAATGTTTAGTTCATAGTCGATGTGAGACTCTTCCCACAACCATTTATTTATCCTCTTTAATGGGTAATCTTTGTGAGTTAATTTCTCATTAATTACTCCATAGATTTGAGCTTCCAAATACTTGATTTTAATCTACTCATAGAATAGAACACATTAATATGTGGTTTCATATCAAATGATTAATGAAACCCATTTTAACATTTAATTCTATCTGTCTCATTTATTCACATACGTGAATATTTACTACTGATATAAATTTGTCGTCATATTTAACAAGACATATATTTGTTGTAATATTATTTGGGCAAACTCAACTCTGACTTTCAAAATGTACGATACAAATTTAACAAAGAAAATTCTATTTGCCACTAATATTGGCATAAGGGTTAAAAAAATTGAATGTGGCGCGTCTATTTCTCCTATGAACGACTAGAGATGAATTTGTACAAATATTGTCATAGCAAATATTTGCTATGAAAAATAAAGATCGAAAAAGAACTAGCCTTATTTTTAATGAAAAATAAAGATTGAAATTTGATTTCCTGATAAGAAATTGTTAACCATTAGAGTGTATGTTTGACTACATGGTGTCTAGATGATTTCAAAGTTCAAACGTATTTGAAATTTTTTTTCGTTTCATATTATTACTAAATTTTTTACAAAAGAAACGGGTTCAAATTAAATTTTACATTTAGATTATTAGTTTACCTTTATATTAATTTTATTGTGTTTGTAATGTAGATGTTATGATAGAAGTTATAAAATTTACTTATATTATTTAGTTTTTTTTTGCCAAATCCATTCATTTTTGGGCGGAAAATTTTGGCAAAAAAAAGTGGTCAAGTTTTTCGTCCATTTTTTTTACTCATTAAAAAACTCAGTAAAAAAAAAGAATTGGACAAAAAACTTAAGTTTTTCATCCATTTCTTTTCTTTTCCTTCCATATTTTTAAAGCTCAGTATTGGAGCATTATACTTGACGGGAAAAAAATGGACGAAAATTTAAGTTTTCTGCCCAATTAATTATTTGTTACGGTTTTTTGATGAACAAAAAAAAAGACAAAAAACTTGAACACTTTTTCTGCCATAGCTTTCCACCCAAAAATAGACAAAGTTGCAAAAAAAAAAAAAGTAACATAACTAAATCTTTTCTAATCATATCATACCTTCTATATTATGTATAAACACAATAAAATTAGGAAAATGATATTTTTACATGCATATTTAATATTTTCTCATGTGCTCTTCTAACATGAAAGTGGGATCGACTCCACTTTCATGTGAGAGGTGATCATGTGAAAATATCAAATATACATGTGGAAATAATGCTTCCCTAAAATTATTATAAAGGTAAATTAATAGTCGTAAGTTTTTTTTTATAACCTCAATAACAGTATGAAAAAATATATTCAAGTGTTATTTTCTTTTCTTTTCTTCTCTATTATACATTAAGTTTTCTGTTATTTTCTTTTTCGTTCAAAAGTTACATTGGAATCAAATTATAACTTCATGTAGGTTCTACCCACAAGGCCACAAGTTGCTAAAGAGTGAATAGGACACTACAGATTGTGTTGTTATCTTAATAATATTGCAAAACAACAATTCTCTAAATTAGTTTAGGCATATTTATTATAATTATATTTTCAATCGGGAATTGATATTTTCACAAGTAAAAGTGATAGTTTCACAATGTTCTTCTCACATAAATAATAAATGAGTCCTACACTTGTGTGAGAGAGAACTTGTAAAAATATCATTTTTACTTGTGAAAATAACAATTTCCTTTTTGAATAATCTGATCACCAATATTCTAGTTGTCCTAATCTGATCCTAATAAAGATGTTAAGTTTTAATTAATTAATTGAGCAGTTAGTCTTTTAATAATCTGATGATGTGTATAGGTATATCATGTGTAGTAACTAATATTGCAGTATAGATCTTATAGAGACATTTTTGAATTACACTGATGTAGATGGTTTAATCAAATATGGATATGTATTAGAGAGAGAGAACAGAGATATACAAGATTGAAGTAGGATTCTATTTGACACTAGGTGTTCTTTTTTACCAAGTATTTATTTATTTTTATTTTTTTGCTAAATTACCAAGTATTTATTTATTTATTAATACTAGTCAATTATGTCTCCAATTTGATTATACTCCTTAATCCAAAAATTAGAATCTCTCTTCGATTTTCTGACACAGTATTAAATTTGTTTAGATAAAATTATTTTTTCAATTTAAAATTTTTTATTTCTATAATGTATAATTAAAAAATTCATTTTTACACTACTGGTACGTTTTTTTTAAAGTTTTGACACCAGCTCTCATTTACTACGCATCACTTTTTATAATATTATTATACTTTTGTTAAGTATGTCATCAATAATCTTAGAAGTCATATTGGTGGAAAATTAGGTCTATTTTCACAAGAAGAACTTTCTTTTAAGAAGAACTTTGTGGATATAGGCTTATAGCACTTCTTAATTTATCAATTCTTGTACAACCTTAGTCTTAATGCTTTTCTGAAGATATTCTTCACAAAATATATTGTCACAGCTAAACACAATTCTTAAATCTGCCCCTGTTTAACATCATCATTTAAGTTTTTGGAAATTTAATATATTAATTTCAAAATGTATTAATTTGTCCAGCAAATGTCTCATCTTTACTAAATTAGTGAATCCGTTCACATGTGCTCTATAAAAGTAAAGGATTCTGATACTAGGCAGTTCAAAGTGACAGTTTATGAAAACAAGTTACAGTGATTTAGCAAATAATTGTATTTCATATAATTTTTGTTATACAAGTATTATACAATTGTAATTATCTGTTGTATATATGTAACTTATTTTTATAAATTGTTCAAATGGATTTGACATTTTAAACTTTCTAAAATCAAGATCCAAAAAAATTAACACTGCAATAAACCATTCTATACAAATATGTGTGTGTGTGTATATATATATATATATATATATATATATATATATATATTTATAAACACAAACATGCACCTGAGCACTTCATCTAGATGTAAAAAAACCAGGTTATATATGCACACACACACAAACACACTGCATTTTGAGATTAGAAACTATATTTTTGAGAAATTGAAGAAGATGAATGATGAAGGCTCTAGCAGTAACACTAGATCCTCGTCAACTAATAGGTCACTTGGAAATACTCAGTACCAGCGCTTCAATCATGCTCAGACTCACAGATTAGAAGAGTAAGATTAATACTTAATTAAAGTAATTTTTTTGTCCATTTGATTAATCCTTTTGATTGTTCGATCTTGTCATATACTTGGTTCAATCTACTCTGCGTTTGTTCGGTTATTAGTATTTGTAGCATTTTAAACGCACAATATTATTTTTGGTGTATTGTATTTGAGACCCAAATACTGTTTTTTTAATTAAATAAATTGTTACTAAACGAACAAGATTTTTAAGTACGTTTGGACTTCGAAATTGTCCAAACACTGTGTAATCAAATATACATTCTATATGAGATTTGTTAAACTTTCTAAAATCAAGATCCAAAAAAGTTAACACTGCAATAAACCATTCTATGTACAAATATGTGTGTGTATATATCTAGATATAGAAACTACATTTGAGATGTTGAAAAGAATGAATCTTTAAAAAGGTCTAGCAGTAACAGTTCTTATTATTCAGTACTAACGCTTAGTCCTGATCAAATTCAGAGACTAGAAGAGTAAGATAAATAAGTTACTATGTTTTTTTTGTGCATTTAAATATGTAACGACACTTTTAAAATCGTTTAGCGACACTTCTCAGTAACATTATTTTTACTTTGACAATATTAACCACCTTAAATATTTCTTTTGTTTTATTTTTTGTCATAAATATAGTTTAATCTATTGTCTATACTTAACAACTCTATAATTAAATTCAAATTGTCAATGTATATTATTTTATTATGGGGAATGCCTTTTCTTTTAAAGAAATGTATTTTAAAAACTTTTATACCTGTCATCTCTCCTTCCATCTTTACCATTGATCCTCCAACTTCATCCCAACAAAATATCTAGCTTAAATGAATCTCATAAATATCAAATATGATATATAGGTGCTTTAGTATATATCTTTAAATTAATAATTATACTTGAATAAAAGAAGTGACTTGATATTTTCTCAAACAAAAATGATAGTTCTATAGGGTCTCTCACATGAAAAGTAAATGGATCCGCACTTATGTGAGAGACCTTATGAAAATAATAATTCCCTAAAAGAAAGACCTTAAACAGATGAAATTGAAGCTATCTGACTATTGTTAAACCTGACAAACAATTGTTGCAACACTAAGGGGAGAGAATCAAAATTGACTAATATCCGGTAATAGTATAAATTAACTCATACCATATTATACTTTAAGTATTATTAAGGAGCCTAGATTTGTCGGCAGCAGATGCAGATTTTAATAAAATATTTTGCAAAATAAATAAAACTTAAATACGATAAACTCTAAAAAATTGTAAATCCAAAAAAGTATAAACTTAAAATGTGTTATTACTATAATTAATATAAAATAATACAAAAAAGTATAAATGATGTAATAGTTTTATAAAAAAAACTCGGATTTTGCCCGGGATCATAGACTAGTATTAACTAAATATAATATTGTTTACAAATGACAATGTTATCTTTATAAGTCCCATAACTTAAAAATGTTCCATGATAACTGTGACGCCCCCAAAAGTCAGGTACTTGCAACCCTTATTTAGTGGCCACGATATCCAAAGCATAATCTAAAATAGATACCAAACTTATATAAAAGTTTTACATCAGAGTCTCAATCCCAAGGTTCGTAACCTTAACTACCTAGCATGATAATTAAATATACACAAACATTTAACTATCTATTACAGGGAATAACAACTTTTAGTCTGCGGCCTTTCCTTTGCCTTTGTTTCCTGCCGCCCCTGTAGTACACTCCGAGTGCACTGAAAATATTTATAAACAATGCAAGAATGAGAATAAAAGAGCTCAACAAGTAATATACAACCGTAATATATGAAAGAATAAATGTTTTCTGTGAATTGTACTTTAATAGTGAAACAAGCTGTTAAGTACCCTAAACTAAAGAAATTTCATGATAGCCATTATCATAGAATAGAATGCTGAGTGGTTATGTAAACCATGAACAATAGTTTCAATTTATTGAAAAGGTTCCAGGCAAAGTTTCTTTTGCGAACCGTCTGAACTTACGGGCATGGTGGGTGATCAGCCCGATATGCCCTGCGTTGATCAACACTGTTGTTTGTGAACACCCATTGGTTTCACTCCTCACACTCATAGAGTGCTACAAGTCTGTACCGCCCTTGGAGCGGGTTTCAAAATATTCCCATATTAGGAACTGTTCATACTCAGACTAAAATTCAAATCATATCCCATATAGTTGAATAAAAATAACATTTCGATACTTTAGAAATAAAAGAACAGAAATGTATAAGTTTAGTCCAGCCCAGACAATTGGCTTGGACCCTCTGTAACTGTTCATGCATATCAGATATCATTATAATATGCGAAATAAAAGTCTCACCAACCTTGCGAAGCTGATTGGAATAAAAAGGATTTAATTTCTTTTTATCACTTTATGTATGGAAACATAAATTTATATTAATATGATCAAGTCAACTTACTTGATCAGCTTAGAAAGAATTGGTGTTTAGATACTTGCCTGTTGTTTAAGTAATGATAAAACTCTGCTAGTCCGGCCCTGAGGATCCTACACATATATATTGATATATGAAGAAGGTCAACTATATGTTATAGTGATCAAAATATAGAAGTTAATATCACATAATATATTATGGATACATATAAACACATTTTTTTCAAATACCTCATCCATACTATGGCCTAACCCTTTATTGACTAATTTTGGGTTCGATTAATATAAGAGTACTTAATTACTCTACTACTAGAACACTTGAAGGAATATAGGTTGTTCATTTATAAATTCCAAATATTAGGAATTTTGAGGTTTATAAGTCCAAAGTTTGCAAACTAGTTAATTAGTTTAAACTTAAATGAAAATGGACTTTGAAATCGAAGTTGGTCTATTTTAATCTTACTAGTCTTTAATTGGTTAAACTATACGTAGTGTGACTTTGTATGACTCTAAACTTAAATTGCTCGGCGAAATACTAAAATCGCACAAGTAAAACTCAAATTACTTGATGAAAACCGAGTGAGTCGACAATAGGCGACGCCTGCTACCGAGCGGTGTCGCACGTTGTCGCGCATTCCTTGGCTTGCCTGCTACTGCGCTGCTGCTGCTGCCACAGGGCAGCAGCCCTGTCCTACCCTCCAGCCCATTCTCCTTGTCAAGCCATGGCCAACTACATGGATGTTACTGCTGCACAAAGTGCTGCTGCCATAAGGCAGCAGCTCCTTCTTTACGCCAGCCCTGTACCCAGAAAACTCAAATAGCCAATTCAACCTAACATATGCATGTGAAACATAGAAAAATTATCAACCAATTCAGTTTACATGTTTGGCATCAAATACATAACTATTCCTTTGTCACATTGAGCTTATAAAAGCAACATATAGATTTTCTATCCCCTTGTTACAAATCAGTTCACAACACAAGTAATTATCAACCAATGTGAATATTTTTGTAAGTTTCCATCTTAGTTCCATAAAAAAAATGATAAACCAACATCAAGCATATAGCTTTTAAAATAGGATTTGGTCTGGCCTTTTTCAAACAGAGCCAAACTGCCCTGTTTGAATCCTTTATTAGCTGGATATGCTTTTAAAGATTCACAACTAGTAGTCTTCAAGGTTTGATTCTTTAGACACCATGTTAAAACACATGAACCATACTAGGAACAAAGCATATAAATCACGAACAATCTTCTTATAACAGCCCTTTCTTCTTTATTTATTACATTCCCAGTATAACATAAGTTATACCAAATGATGTCTTAAAAATCAATTAACCATTTTTAATTCAACTAACTGTCCAAGTATAGCATTTAATAAACTCTTAACTATTCATTTAGAACTTCCATCAAATACAAAACAGATTTTTATCTTATTACTAATTCCTTCCAACCAATTTCAATCCATATAATCAATAACAATAAACATCAAGCTTCCTTTCAAGATTCCCAATATGTGAAGTTACACAATATGGCATGTTTTAAACCATTAACTCTAATCTAGCATGCTTACTAACATACTCACTCATATATATATATATATATATATATATATATATATATAGGTCAGCCACATGATACCAAATAATGTTCTATTTGCATAATTTCTAAACTTTAATACCAAAACCTTATGTTGGGGAACATCTCTCTTTTTATGCCAAAACAGAAAAACACCAATACATGTCCATAATTTGAATTATCATTGCTAAACCAATACTCTAGCATACCATCAGCTTTCCTTTATCACAGAAATTCCCAAATATCAGATGAAATAGAATGAACATAATATGCTTGCAAAACAAAATCCTCAAATAACATAATTCCTACCGAATATCCAAGTATAATATTCGATAATCAATTTCTGTCAAGCTAATCAATTATAATAGTCTGAATATCATATGTAATAGTACCCAGAAGTTATAAGACTCTGACAACAATAATTTTATAGCAACAATAATTCCACCATTACCGAAACTCAATGCTTCAATCAGAAATTCCCAAATTGTAGAAATTAATTGGGGGTAAAACTTTAAACACAAAGTTACAACTTCCCAATCCAATTACACGGCCAAATTATTATCACAATCACCGAATGAAACTTTTAGTTTCATTAACCATTACCAATTCAAGCCCTAATTCAGGAATTACAAAATTCAACTCTCAACTAAGGAGTTTGAGTATACCTGAAGTGATTATCGGTCCTAATGTTCAGCAATTGCAAGCTCTTCCTTCTTTTTCCCACACGAAACTGCAATTGCCAGCCCTTCCTTCGTCTTTCCACACGAAACAGCCGAGCCCAATCTCAGGGGTTTCCAACCGAGGCTCCCTCTTCTTCCCCTTGTGTAAACCACCTCCTTTTTCAGTAGAAGCAAAGAATCTACTCATTAGTCCTCCAAATCTCGCTAGCTCCTGCTTATCCAAGTGAATAATCAGCCCCCCCCCAACCTAGCTTTGGCCACCTCTTGCTTCGATCGGATGTATGAAAGAATAAACTTAAGGCTGCGTTTGGTTGGGTAGCGTTTCCTCTTTTCTTTTGTTTTGAATCCCTCATGAGTATTATTTAATAATTACCCATTAGGAAGGAATTAAAAACCCCTTCACATAATCCACTATAAACCAATTAAGGGGTTATACTATTTATCTATAAGGTACATTATTAAAATAATTTATACTACGAAATTATTTTAATAACCTATAGGATAAAATGAAATATTCTACTTCTTAATAAAATATTCAAGAGTCTCGATTTTTTTCTTTTATTAACCACTCATTTAATCAAGCAGAGGACATAATTAACCTAGGGTTTAAATATTAAAATAATTTAATCCCTTAAATTATTTTAATAACCCATAGGATAATGAATAATCCCCTAAAATAAATACAGATAACCCCATTAAATAATATAGGCAATATTATAATTAACTTAAAGGTTCTAGGATTAAAATAATTTAACCCCTTTAAATTATTTTAATAACCTATAAGATAAGTAATAATATCGCTCCAATTATTTTAGGATTCCGTCCCACAAAATCTTAACTTGCAACCATATATAATATATACATATGACACAACAACAAATAAAACAACAAAAACAAAAAAAAAAAACATTATTCCCATAATTCATATATGAAGTCAGGCTAAAATAATTAAACCTGTTTTACAACTTCAGGGTTTTAAAATAACTTAATTAATTATCAATTGTTTCAAACTCTAAAGACATCATTTTCGATGAAACTAAAAAATATTCAACCACTTATCTCTCATTTGGTTACGAAGCTTACTTTTAAAAATATTCATCATCTCTATAAGACTAGCCTTTCTGTAAGTCTACCCCTTTTAACTTTATTAAATTATATTTCCGACTCTATACTCTAAAATATAGTATTAAGCTAGAAACAAAATTGTGCATGGCCAGGCCTATTATGCCCTTAAGACACCAATAGTATATTTGGATTGAAGGAATGAAGGTGATAATTGAATGAAAAAAAATTGTGTTTGGTTGTTTCATTGGAATAGAATGAATCATTTCTATTTTTGCCAAATTTATAGATTTTATTCTTTGGGGGAGTGTATGGAATGATTCATTCCAACTAGAATTGAATGAATCATTACATTCTCTATTTTATTCATTCATCAATTTTATTCATTCAATCCAAATATAACATAAGGCAGCTTCGCCACTAGATACTATAAGGTTTGTTTTAGGGTTTTAGGGTTTTAGGCTTAAACCTAATTTAAATATGTTTGATCAGATTATCTAAGAGATTATCATTAATCTAATTATGCTTTACGTTTGGATTGAATTAAGGAATGAATGTGAGAATGGAATCACTCATTCTTATTGGAATGAAAAAATTATGTTTGGTTGTTTCATTGGAATGAAATGTACCATTCTCATTCCTACCAAATTTATGAATTTTATTCTTTGGGGGATTATGGAATGATTCATTCCAATCATGAATTGAATGAATCATTCTACTTAATATTTCATTCCCTTCTCTATATATTCCATTTATTCATCAATTCCTTTTTTTCAATCCAAACGTAGGAATCATGATTTTTAATGTGTTGCTTTAGGGCATTCTTAGAAATGTCAGAAAATTAGATATTTACAAACCAATCTATAATCTGATAATCACCTATTGAGCCATTTTGGCCCATTTCTTCATTACACCTAGTTTGGGCTATAATCTGATTATATTTTATTCATGTAAGTCTACGAAACATAATATAATAAAGACTTGGTTTTAAGTTATGACTTATATTATAATATGGTATGTTAAGTTTTTGTTCGTCCTGTTATTTTTTTAGAGATTTTTAGTAATTAATTTTAGCATTTGGTCATATTTATTAAAGGTTATTTTAATATTTTACCATTTTATCAATTAAAATTACATCATACTAGCCACACATAAAAATTTGTTCAAGACACGTAATCCCTTTCCTCATATATATATATATATATTAATTTAATTCACGTGCAAATCACATACTGTTTTAATATACATCTTTATTAAAAAAATATTAATAAATAATAATAATAACATTAAATGTCTCATAACAAAATAATATTTCATTAATTATTATTTATGCAACCCCTTCAAATTGATTTGAAATACATAATATCTATATAAGAATATAAATAAATTAATTTCAATATATAGTGATAAGTAAATTACAGTGGTCGTACAATATGACTTTTTAGTCTATTTTGGATAAAATATTTAATCGGTGTGCCAGTTATTATAAATGATGTTTACTTAAAATTTTGTGAAATTTATGAAAAAAATTAAAAATAAAAATTTTAAAGTACTTGTGCATACTTGTTATATATATATATATATATATATATATATATATATATATATATATATATATAGATTCAACTTTTAATTTACTATTTTAAAATATTTTATATAAAGTTATAAAGTTTTATTCACTAAAGAGAGGTATGAGTATCCTTTCAAAATTAATAAAAAATTGATGGAGGACAAATATCACTTTTTAATATATAATATACACTTTATCTAAAGCAATATATGTTACAATGAATATAAATATGCACTTTTTAAATTTATAATGTGTGTGTGTGTGTGTGTGTGTATATATATATATATATATATTATGCTTATATATTTATATATTTGTAAAACAAAATATTATGCAGAATTAAAATGCTAACAAAAACTTTCTTTAGATAATTAAAGACTCAATAATTGATCTCAAATGAAAAAGGGAAACATAGTAGTAGTGTATAATGAAAGGAGGTCATATTTAATAAAAGAAAAAAAATAAAAGGGAAGAGAACAACAAATATTATGATCTAGATTTATAATATTAATGATTATTAATATTATATTGTACTAATTTATAGGTGATATATTTTTTTAATAATTTTGAAGTCTACATAAGACGGAAAGATAAGATTAGAGGTAAAAGTTTATTAGATTTAAATATGTCTTATTACTATATTTTTATATTGAAAGAAGGAATTTTAAAATATTGAAGTCTATAAGAATGCACAATTTTGTAAGAACGTAGGTGAGAACTCGATTTCGTGAGAGTGAACATGGACAGAGGCAGAACCAGGGGGGTGGTCGAGGGGGGGCATCTGACCCTGGTATTCTGGCGACTCCCCCTAGAGTACCCTGCTATGACCCTGATGCTGCCCCTGCCCGGCGCCCGCTGCCATAGTGTCGCCTCACGCAGTCACACCTTATGTCTAGGGGGAGTTGGAAGAGAAGTTGGAGTTGTTAACTGAAATTGGAGAGAAGTTAGAGCAAGGTGCAATCCAAAAGAGGAATTAAATTCAACTAATTGCAAATTAGAGCAAAGATTGAATCATAATATCAAGCAACAAAGAGGTAAGTCATATGTTTTGATCATGTTCAGAAAATCAGTTATGTCTTAAATTGCTAATTGTTGTGCTTGGGTTGTGAAGATTGATATGGTAAAGATAGTAAATGAAATCTGGAGTGATAATGATGGAAATTTTGGGGCTAGACCATGTCTAAACATGTATGAAATCTGGAAATTTAAGATATGCCTTCATGGTATTTGATAAAATACCTCAAAGAAGTTAAAGAGTATAAAACTGAGAATTGACTAGTGTTGTGAGCATAATAGCATGCATATATGTATTAGAAGATAACCTAAGTCATTTGGATGCTTCAAATCAAGCCCAAAGTAAAATTCATAAGTTATACTTAATGGTTTCAAGTGAAAAACTGAGGTGAGGAAGCATTTTGGGGCTTCTATAATTGCATCTTAGAAAGCCCTATTTGGTCATGTTATATTTTTATAAAATACTAGGTAGTACCATGTTGATTGTGTCCAAAATTGAAAGCAATCAGATGAAGGGATTGTGAGATATAAAATCACAAAGTAGCCAAGAAAGTTAACGAAATCTGCAGAAAATGGGCACTCCAAGCGTCAATAAATAATATTTTTTTACTGATGTATTTTGACCCCCCTTTCATAACGTTCTGGTTCCGCCACTGAACATAGAGGCTTATTTCTTACCTCCATTATATATATATATATATATATATATATATATATATATATATATTATTGATATTGATATATATGTTAATGATATTTTTATTCTTAATTTTAATAGTATAGTTAAATTTTTATAGATGGTAACAAAAAACAAATCTTTTTCAATAATGGTGAAAACAAGAGAATTCCTGGTTGTTGTGGGACTTTTATTACTCCCTCCGTCCCTAAAATATTGATCTAGTTTGACTTTTTTAATTAAATTGATCATTTTTGTAATAAAAATTTATATTACTTTTTTATAAATATAAGTGGGAAAACTATAAGAATAAGAAAATATACATAATTTACTACTATCATCAACTTTCATGAGTTTGAAAATATAAATAAATATGCTAATTTTTAATTTTAAAATTGGTCATTTGACCAGAAAAATTAAACTAAGCCAACTTTTCAGGGACGGATGCAGCATAATACTTTCCTCTTAGATTTATTACAACACATCTTTTAATTTTTTTAAAATGTCTCAAAATATACTTAAATATTATACTTTTTAAAAACATGTAATATAATTAATCGTATAACATTTCAATATGCCAAAAGAAATAAATATATAATATTTAAATATACTTTTAGCACATCTTAAACATCCGGCTACAAACATTAAAATGTGTTATAATAAATCTGAGACAGAGAAAATATTTAACAATATAACAACAAATAAAGCAAAACATCCAAGAGTTTATACTTTATACTAGTTAAACCTACTTTTTAATCTGTTTTAAGAATCCTGTGGTTATTTAAGTATTAAATGGGATTAAGATCTTTCAACATAGTTAACAAAAGAATGTTTATTTTCAAAATCTAGAAACCTAAATCAAATGTGTAGCTTCAAATATAGAAGGCAAAGAAATGTAAATCAACCATTAATTACCCCAATAATCCATAATTATAATAATTCCAATATAAAGAAATTTATAATAAATAAATAAAATTAAAAAAGGTTTCTTAAATAAACAAAGTAAAATTTTTAATTACTCATTTACCTCTAAATGTAGTCCTTGAAATTGTAGTTCTACAAAAATTAATCCCCAGTAGCGTTTCCAATCTGAGAGTCATAGAAATTCAATTTTAACCTCCACTGATATGACACTAAATCCAAAATAACTAATAAGAATAATATAAAGAATATAAGAAAAATTAATTTACCATCAAACCCAATATTGCAATAACTAAAAGTAAATATTACAATGGTTTAAAAGAAAAAAGAATCTTAAAACGCATAATGTAACGAATTTGTTAATCGTTTCAGCCTTCATCTCTATCCCTAAAACTTTTTGAAAACATTAAGAGTAATTTAGGATGATAACAATACTAATTGTGAAAAAGATTTGAGATTAATTTTACGAAAGATTGAGAGTAATTTGAGGGGTAACAATAAGAAAATCAATTCAAATATGAATTATTGAAATGGGGATGGAGGAATTATTGGAGAAAGTAATGATTTTGATATTTATTTTGAACTTAATTTACAATATTTAGGTTAGTGGAGTGTGATTTAACTATTAAAGTGAGATGATAAGGAAAAAACATACAAAAATGTTTAAAATGCAAAAATAAGGATTGCAAAGATATAGTATCTTTATCTATAAAAAAAATTATATATCTATAAACAATCAAAATTATCAAAAACAAATTGAGGATGGGATCACCTATATGTACAAGTTAAATAGTTAATCCTCTCACATACAAGTGTTTGACTCATTTACTATTCATCATGTGAAGTGACATTGTAAAAATATTAATCTCCTAAATCAATATGCTAAAAATGAATAATACATGGAGAGAAGATAATTTAGAAACCTTTGTGTTATAGGTACTATAGAAAATAAAAATGAAGTCAAAGTTTAAACTTGTATAAAAATATCTACACTTTTATTTGTAAATAATTAGCAATTCAAAGAGTATGATAATCTCGCAATAAATCATCCTTCTTTAATGTACAAAATGTGAATATGATTTTGTTTGACTAATTTATAACTAATTAATTTTCAATTTCATCAAAACTAATTAAACTCATATGTATTAACTTTATTTGTTATTCTATATTACATAAAAAATTTAATCCTTCAATATGTTGTATTTCCTGAATAGAATTCTTAGATCCGCCTCTGAATTACACCCAATGTACTTAAAACTTCTAGGATCTATAGTATTCATAATTCAATACTTTTTCAACAATCATACGGTGCTAAACATGAATATCAATATAGAATAAAGGGATTTCATTAAGATCTATAATATACTACCTTTTTGAACCTTGTAGCGTCAGTATATTTCCTTATTCTGCATCTCTCTCTAGCACAAAGTGAAGTGAGATTAAAGGAAGAATATCAATGAATTCAATCTAAACACCTTGAACACACAAGGATCAAATAAGGGAAAAATCGATACGAAGCTGTACTCAGAAAATTCAATAATGATAGAACCGATCTGCCTCAAAATGATCCTATGTTTCCTTAAATACCCTACAGTATCAAGTAAACCCTAATCACGAAAGACGTGGCAAAATTATTGAAAAACCAAATAAGTTTAAATTTTTCTAAAAAACTACAAAAGGCCCAAAATCTTCATTCCCATACGTTTTTGGGTTTAAAACAACATGTATCGCTCGACAAAGTTGATGATTCTCTTATATCTTAGAAAGAGTTTCGAGATTTGTGCTTATGGGCCCATTATTTTAAATGGATCAAAAGTTATATCCTGTATAAGATTTCCTACGCAATTGATTCCTTAGGACTAATTTATTTCAAATGCAGCCATCTTTAATCTCTTTATCTCTGAAAAAGTCGGTTTGAATATATATATATATATATATATATACACACACACACACACACACGAGTAATTATCATTCTCAAATTTTATCCCAATTTAAGAGTACTCCCATTTTTCTCATGTACAAAAGCTTCATATCCTGACATTCTTATTTTAGCTTAATAGTTGCTGTAATACGTAAATTAAACTTGCTATAGACAATTAGTTGTAAGATCATCTATGAATTTTATTTCACCAAATCTACAAAATTTATCGCACTTTACTTTCATTTCTATTCTAAAATTTAAAAATATGTCAAACCTTTTAATTTCGATATCCGATCTAACTTTCTAACCGACAAGATGCTTAAATTCATCTCTTCCATAATTTCTTTCGTTACGTTTAGTCACTGTTGTCCGATTTATATAATGACAAATTTGCGCAAGTGTACACGGTCAATCAAGTAATAAAGAGTAAGTAAAGAGTGTCGAACCTACATGAATCTAGTCTAATATATTCCAACTACTAATTTTTTTTATCAATTCAATTTTATTTAAACAATCGCAATTTGTGAATAATGGTTGAAAATAATTTAACTACAACTAAGAATAAAATCTAACACAACGGTTGAAAATCAAATGTTTAAAGCTTAAGACCACAATATCCCCAATTATGCAGTATGAACCAATTATCCAAATTATCCAATTGTTAAATTCATTAGAGTTGTTAACAAGAATTCAAAATTATATATAAGCCCTTTCCCAAGTGATCAAATAAAATTATCTAACTCAATTAATTCTGCGATATTCCTATGCAAAATAAAAGAGCTAAATTCATTAAGTATTAACTCCCAAAAGTTACATGCAGCGAAAAGAGATATCCCTATTCAATTCACAACCCTAGTCATTCATCCCATGCAAATAACTAAGAATGCATGCTACCGTATTTAGATCTAACCCTAGATTTTATCTCCCGAATTCACCTAGAGTATCCCGCTAATTGTTGGCCAGATAATTAATCAATAAACACAAAATACGATAGACAACTCAATATGACTAAATAATTAGAATTAAATAAATAATTAATCTATAAACATAAAAGGTTCAATTGCAGTCTTAATTATAAATTTAGTTCATGCTGGAATTAAAAGCTAAAAATCTCAAATTAATCATCATCTTAGAAATACAAAACTAAGAAAAGAAGAAATAAGAAGAACTCAGTAGAATTTTCTTCAATCTTCCAGTCTCTGCCTTGATCTCCTTGTGCGCTTCTCTGAACTCCAATCTTCAAACTCCAAATCCTTCTTCAATCTTTGTGTGTGTATATTTAGATGAATACCCTTCCTCTATTTATATGGAACTCCTCCTCTAAGTCAGCTTTATTTAGAATCCTAGTTAGAATAGAAATTAACATGAAAATCCCAGCATTGCAACAAACCCGATCAACTTTCCCTGACCCCAGCACCCCGACGTTGAGTTTGTACTAGAGTACAACACCCCAACGTTGGTGAGCTGGCTGAAAATTACGACTTTGCCCTTAATGATGCCAAAAATCCTGTTTTGCCCTTGCTCTGCCCTAACCTGCAAAATAACAACTAAGCAAGTAAAAATGTCCTAAAATACTCAAAAACTAGATAATTGCTTGTCCTCAAGCAATGCAAACAACTAAAATAGAATAAATGCATCTAACTAACATGATTTTACCATCTCAAACATAAATCAACATTGATAACCGTAGATAGCCTCAAAGATCCTTAAACACAACTCAACTGAATGTTAAAAATCAAGCATTCGTTAAAACTTGAAATATCATCAACTCACTTCATTTCCAACCCACAATGTGTTTGTGTGCGCTTCAATATATCAATCCAGTCACAGGTAAAAAAACTCAACAATTACAAGGCTCACAGAAAGATACTCCAGATATAAGAACTATGCTACACCTCTATAACTCAGATACCCCTTATTCAGAAAATTTTTATTTTTATTTTTTTTTCATAATGAGTGCGTTTTAGACTTCATCTCATTTTTTTATTTTTTTATTTCTTGACTTGTGCAATGTTAATCTTTATTAGGCTTTTCAAAGTTACTCATGTAGCAAACTTTCAACCAACAACTCCCAAACTAGTTGATTTTAGTGCGCTAAGTGTAGAGACACTCCTAAGGCTTCCTTGTTCGAGTAATAGAGGCCACAAAGACAACTAATCAAGTTTATATAATAATTCTTTTTCCCTTTTTTTTATTTTATAAATAATTGATTTTCGAAATACCAGATAAACTAAACTATTGAGATTTTTCTTATCTTTCCTAAGCCCTGCATTCGTTAAGTTTAATTAAACCCAGAACCAGATCAACATACTAACATGTGCAAATTAAATCATTGGGTTTTTTTTCCACTACGCAACTGAAAATATTCAAGAGCTAACTAAGCCTTCATTATCCCATTCACCCGAGTTATTACTTAATTCTCTCTTTCTTATCATTAGCCATCATCACGGTTTCAACATCTCATCATGCTCAAGTTCATCTACATATATACTAACACAATGCAAGACTAATAAACAATCACAATACTAGATATCAACACAACCTAAATGCATAACTATTCTACTATGAACATGTAATCCTATTATGAATATGCAAATAATGAAAAACACCCCCAAACTTAAACAAAGCAATGTCCTCATGCGAAAAATAAAGAAGTTAGAAACTGAAGACTTCCCTGATTTGATCAATCGTCGTGATCGACCTCCTCCTCACTCTCATCTTCTTGATCAGAGGGTGGAAAAACAGGCACTGTGGGCGCTACAGGAAACTAGCTAGGGTCTAAGGTTGGATTCATTCTTGAAAATATATCTACCAAGGCTTTGTTGAAGCTGACGTTGTAGGAGAAGATTGCATCTTGGCGTGCAGCTAAACGAACATTTTGAACCTCCAAACGATACATCCATCTATTAACCTCAAGCTTAACCTCTTTAGAGACAACACGGCGGGGAACAACACGGTAAGAAGAATCTGTGGCCATAGGAATCGGCTCCTGCTGTGCTGTAATAAGAAAAAAATTCTTAGTCTTATTATAAGTAATATTTTAATTAAATATTAGTGGTATTGAAACCTTGGAATGTATTGAGAATGATATGTGATTATTATATAATATTATTGTCTATAATAATAAATAAAAAGAAAACTATTTGGCCTAATATTAAATATTGTGGGCCCAAGTACATATTACGGTTCACATGACCTAATTGAAATAAATGTATAAATTAGGGTTTACAAAAACCTAATTAAATGTACAAATTAGGGTTCATGTGACCTAATTAAATGTACAGATTAGGGTCCATGATGTAATTAAATGGATGCCGAGAAAGATGAAAATAAATGTGATAGACCCGGGGAAGTCTCTACGTGTCCCAAGGCAGAAGACTCATGAATGCAACCCATTTTGGGAATTGATTGAGGGATTGGATTGGTGGCTAGAAGAACAGGGCAATTTGGGCATTACTTTGATGATTAAAGGGCATTTCTGGAATTTTCCCTTTAAAACATGACTAAAGGGTATTTCGGGAATTTTCCTTAGAACATGTGCCTGGCATGTGATTATTTCCCAGGAAAGCTCTATAAATAGCCCCTCTATTCTAAAAAAAGGGGATCGCTCTCAAGACATTATACTTAGACTCTTGGAAGCTTATTACACTTGGAACTCTCTCCCAACTCGAAGACTCAAGAAGGCTCTTGGAATCCCTGCTACCCTAACCCGGTTTCCGGATTCTGAGAGTTCTGCCACGTGTCATTGGAGTAATTGCCCACCTGTTCTTCTCCCCTCTTCAATCAATCAATCAATTCCGTGCTCTTCGTGGATTTCTCTCCTCTCCAGCCAACACGAAACCCTAACCCTAGCAAGGCATAATTTTCTTGCCCACATTTATTTGGCGACTCTGTTGGGGAGGTGTAGAATTCGTGAAGGGTATGCCCACAACTCGAAGTGGGAGAATTACAGGAAGAATTTCACCGACAACAAGCATCACTTCACCGGATCCGATTTCAAGGCAAGCAAATCCAGTGTTCCTAAGCGCGAATCTGGATCTTGATCAACCCATCTTAGAAGACGTTTCGGAAGGAAGTTCAACATCACCTCAAATGGCTGATCAACAACAAACCAGTGCTAGACAGACAAACACGGGAAGGCAAGGTGAGGAAGTAACTGGAGCGCAGACAACTGCGAATGCTGTGCAGATGGAGATGCTCAAGGCATTACAGGAGGCACGAGAAGGCCAAGGGATGATGATGACCATGATACTGGAAATGCAGAGGAAGCAGGAAGAGATGGGGAATTTCCGCCAACAGTTGATGCAAATCCCCACTTTCAGGGCTATGTTCCCAGGAAGTTAGCAGGGGGAACGAGCAGAAGTGGAGGACAACAATAAAAACAAAGAGAATCAAACTGTGCCTCCAACAACGGAGAGTCAGCCGATTCCAATCATCAACTTAGAGCCTCAAAACAGTGGCGATGTGCCACAACTCAGATTGGAAGCAAGTCAGCCTCAGCCCAACATCATCCCGAGCACTCTCCCAGCATTTTCACAAGTGCAAATACCGACCATCCCGAGCCATATCAAACGAACAAGCCAACAAGCACAACCGATACAAATTGTGCAGGATGCAAGTGTGCACCAGCCAATTTCCTTACCATACATGCCACCAATGCAAGAATACATAACAGCCCCTCAAAGAATCCATACCACGAGCCAGTATGTGACGAAAGATGATATGATCGATGTGATCAATCAACTTCGCAAGCAAACAGCCCGACCTTCAGAGTTGGACTTTACTCCACCCTACCCGGCACACGTACGGAGACAACCTTACCCAGTAGGGTATTTTGAACACCCCCCGCAGTTCCCAAAGTATAACAGGGAGAAAGGGAATGCCATGGAGCATATTGCCAGGTTCGTGGAATCGATGTCTCCATGGTTGGGTTATGATGAGGTGAATAACCACAATCTGTTAATGAGGGAATTTAACAAGACCTTGACGGATAGTGCCTTCAGTTGGTACTACAACTCGAAGAAGGGATCAGTCCATGATTGGATGATCTGAAATTACAATTTTTTAAGAAATTTTTCTATGTGCAGAAACAGGTAACTATTGTAGAGCTGATGCGATTCAAGCAGAAGCCGAATGAGGAGCTGTCAGATTATGTGGACAGATTCAGGGCCCAAGCATAGAAGTGTGTCGAACCAATTGAGGAGAAGAACTTGGTTAGCATATGCAACAATGGTGCTCTAGACTCCTTCAAGCCCCATCTCATTACAAAAGCCTGTGATTCATTTGCGACACTCTCATCCTTCGCACAAGATTTGAGAGGAATCATGACAATGCCCACCAGCCATGCGACGGTTACATGGATGGGTAAGAGGACAGTAACTGTGGCTTTAGCTGACTCTCAGTCAAAACCACAAGGGGGCAAGAGGGAGAAGAATGAGAGAAATTTTGAACGGAGTAAAGGAAAGCATGGGGACAAGTATACCAGGATGTCAGTGCCAGAGGTTATCACATGCAGTGAGAAAGCTTTTAGGGACCTGTATGAACAATGGATAGAACATGGAGTGGTAAGGCCTCCGAAGCCCAGATTTGTTGTGACGGAAGAAATGAAAAGAAGACCAGACTTCTATGTATACCACCAATACGCAGGACATCCCACTATCGATTGTTATAGTCTGCAGAGGATATACCATGAAAAGTTGGCGGCAGGAGAAATCGAGCTGGGAAAAGGAAGCAGCGTGTATGACAAGCCACTGCCTAATCACAAGGGAAAAGAAACGTGCAACACTATTACTCATAGTGAGGCACCAGAAGTGGAGATAAAAGAGAATGCAGAAAGGAGGGAAGAAATGATGGATGTTGATCCAGGCCTGCAGGTGACAGCGTTGATGAATGGAGTTAAATTCAGAAAAATTTTGGACCAGATAGGGTTGGCCAAGGAAGCAAGGGTAGAAGCAACCAGGGCGATCATCAAAGCAGCCGAAACCCAAGAAACCTGCATGGCGGTAAGCAAAGGATTTATGAAGGCAGTGGAAGAGGAAGAAAGCAAGATATCTTTCTCTAAGGCTGACAGGGAGATAAGATACCCGCACAACTGACTGCTGTATGTGACGATAATAATAAATGGAATAGAGGTGCGGAGGGCGTTCATCGACAATGGAGCGTCTATAAACATTATGCCCTACACTGTGTTTAAGCAGTTAGGCCTGGCAGAGAATAGAATTGTGAAAGAACCAACAAACATCACAAGGTTTGCCAAACAAAGTGCCAGAACCCTTGGACACATCAAGGTGGACATGCATGTTGGAAAGATTCGAGGACCTGTAATGTTTCATGTTGCCAAGGTGGATGCAGCGTATCATGTCTTGTTAGGAAGGGCCTGGCAAAATGACTATGGGGTGGTACCCTCAGTTTTTCATCAATGCCTAAAAGCTATCTGGAAGGGGAAATAAGTGAAGGTACCAGCAACAAGAATTCCCTTTGGACCAGAGGAGGCACACATCGCCAAAGCAACTTTCTTTGACGATGTCGCTGAAGAGGGAGAGAACCAGATTTCAAGGCCTGATTCCCTAAGACTAGCAAGCTGGGAAGAAGTACAGGAAGATAAGTTTGTGCCTGTAAGAAAAGAAAAGAAGAAGACCTCGGAACAAGGAGAGTGTTCCAAAAACAAGAAGCTGGTGGTAGTAGACTTGGATAAGGAGGGAAAAGGAGAAAAGAAAAGGCGAGCAGACCTTGAAGATGCCAGAAACATAATAAATGCCAAACGGATAGTACAATCAGATGATGACCAAAGAACCAAATGGGAGAGGGTTGTTAAACCCGACGGAAAAGTGGTGTTTCGCTCATGACGGTGCAAGGGGGAAGAGTCCAAGGGAGAGTGCAAACCCAATGGCTCAGGAGGTGTCCCCTACTCCAGCAGTAATGAAGAAGGAGAAATTGCGCAGCAGAAGGTAGAACCAGCTCCAAAATGCTTTGAGGATAGGCTGAAACCTCAACAAAATGAACTAGAAGAAGTTGATTTGGCAACAGATGGAGGAATGCCAAGACCGACTTATATTAACAAAGAGTTGGATGCTAATCAGAAGGAGGAGCTCGTGAAATTGCTGCGAGAGTATAGAGATGTCTTTGCTTGGAACTACGATGAGATGCCTGGGATTGACAAAGAGTTGGTAGAGCATAATTTGAATGTAAGCCCGGGAATAAAACCAGTAAAGCAAGCTCCTCGCAACTATGCACCCGAAGTCGAAACCCAAATCAAGGAGGAAATCAAGAAGTTGCTGGACGTAGGGTTCATCAAGCTAATCCAACATCCAATATGGTTATCCAGCATTGTACCAGTAAAGAAATCAAATGGTCAGTTACGGATATGTGTGGATTTCAGAGACTTGAATAAGGCATGCCCAAAAGACATGTACCCATTACCCAACATAGACACTTTGGTAGATGCAACGGCTAATCATGAGATGATGTCATTCATGGATGGGTTTGTGGGTTACAATCAGATAAAGATATCGGTAGAAGATGCAGAGTTGACGGCCTTTCGTACCCCATTTGGGAATTTTTACTATGTAGCAATGCCCTTCGGGTTGAAGAATGCGGGGACAACTTATCAAAGGGCAATGCATGCTATATTTCATGACATGATTCATGATATAATAGAAGACTATGTGGATGACATAGTAGTGAAATCCAAGAAGGCAACAACTCATGTGGAGGACCTGAAGAAAGTGTTTGAGCGATGCCGAAAATACCAGTTAAAGATGAATCCGAAGAAGTGTGCTTTTGGAATGACAGCTAGAAAATTCTTGGGCTTCTTGGTACATAACAGAGGTTTGGAGGTAGACCCAAGCAAGGCAAAAGCAGTTATGGAGATGCCCCCATTAAAAACGCAAAAACAGTTGAAGAGCTTTCTAGGGAAAGTTTCTTACATGAGGAGATTTATGCCAGCATTAGCAGAAGTCACAGAACCTTTTGGAAAATTGCTAAAAGGAAAGGCAGAATGGGACTGGGGGCAAGACCAACAACAGGCCTTCGAGAAGGTAAAAGGAATTTTGGCTTCAGCACAAACGATGGTAGTACCACAAAGAGGAATACCGTTGCAGTTGTATATCACATCTACCACAAAGTCTGTAGGAGGATTGATCACAGGAGGTAGATGGAGAAGAAAAGCTTGTGTACTACATCAGCCGGATAATTAGAGGACCAGAAGTCCGGTATTCGCAGGTAGAAAGACATTGCCTTGCATTGGTATTCATAGTGCAGAAAATCCGACATTATTTTATGGCGCATGAAGTGAAGCTTGCAACAAGAACTGACCCGATCAGATACCTAGTGACTAGGCCAACATTGGTAGGAAGACCTGCAAGATGGATGATGATACTGTCAGAATATGACATCCAGTGTGTAACACCAAAGGCAATCAAATGTCAGGTTTTGGCAGACCTACTGTCTCAATTTCCAAATGGAGAATACGAACCTCTCTCTGAGGATCTTCCAGGGGGAGAAGTAGAAGAAATTGACATAGTAGATGGAGACTCAGAATGGTGGAATTTAGCCTTTGACGGGTCATCTGCTGAAGGGAAAGGTGGAGTAGGCGTGTCGTACAAGTTAGATTTCCCTTGCACAAACAATGAAGCAGAATATGAGGCATTCATATTGGGATTATTAGCGGCTCGAGAGTTGGGAGCTAAACGCCTTAAAGTAAGGGGAGATTCAAACTTGATCGTGCAACAAATAAGAGGGCAATTCACAATGAAGGAACCTATCTTGGCGCCATATTGAACTATAGCACAAAAGGTGATGGAGGCTTTCAAGAAGGTGGTGATTAAGTATGTGCCGAGAGGACAAAACAAACAACCTAACGCATTGGCAACTGTAGCATCTCGAGTATTTTTCAAAGGAGAAAACCTAGATGTGAAGGTAATAAAAAGAGCCCTCCCAACCACGGTCCTGGATTTGTTCTCCAAGGATAGGATAGATGATTGGAGACATGATATCTCCCATCAATTGCAAACAAAGGAGGGAACAATCTCACCAGTAGAACTTCAGAAATACAACATTATCAAAGGGGACTTGTATCACAAAGAAGTAGATGGTGTATTGACACGATGTTTGGGGAGGCAAGAAGCGAACAGAGTTTTGTCTCAAGTACATGAAGAAAGCTACGGATTAGCAGATATTGGGTTGTATCGCAGGTTGCAGCGCCAAGGGTATTATTGGCCTGAAATGAAGAAGAAAGCAGATGCACTTCAACGACAATGTGTTTCATGCCAAGAATACCCCTGGGGAGGAGGAATGTGCCTTCATTGATGACATAGCAGATTGGCGAATACCTTATGTAGAGTTTTTACAAAACGACAATCTGCCTGCCAAAAAGAAGGATGCAATTTTAATAAAGAGGAAGTCACAACGATTCTTCTTGCAAAATGGAGAATTGTTTAGAAGAGGGTTCAATGGCAAGCCCTTACGGTGTTTGGAAGTAGGAGAGGCCAAAGATTTGGTCTATTAAATGCATAAAGACGAGCACCAAGGGGGAGCCAAGTTGTACAAACAACTTATTGATCATGGTTATTACTGGCCGAAAATGGAAGGAGATTTCTTGGATTTTGTCAAGAAGTGCCACATCTGCCAAATCCACGAGGATCTGATTCATGCTCCCGCTGTAGACCTACGGACCATAGCAACACCACGGCCCTTTTATACATGGGGAATGGATCTTATAGGTCTCATTCATCCTAATTCTAAAGGCAACATATGGATCTTGACGACCACTGAGATGTATACAAAGTGGGTAGATGCAATCCCTTTAAAAAAGGTTACGGGTCCAGCGCTGGCGAACTTCATTCAGAAACATATTATTTATCGTTTTGGGATCCCGAAGATCATTCTGTCAGATAATGGAACTCCTTTCATCAATAGAGACATCAAAAGTCTGATGAAAAGATATAGGGTGAAGCACTACAAGTCATCGCCCTACTACCCGAAATGCAATGGGCAAGCAGAGGCCACAAACAAAACCTTGATCAAGATTCTGTCAAAAACCCTAGATGATCATCCGAAGACATGGGCAGAGCAGTTACCGATAGCATTATGGGCATATCGAACTTCAAAAAGAAAACCTACGAGTGAAACCCCATATGCTTTAGTCTATGGAGAAGAAGCTATCTTGCCCGCCGAAATAAAAATCCCTTCGGCTAAGATGAGACTCTGAAGCTTAGTCGAGGAAGAGAATCGACCAGCAGCCCTGGAGGCCTTAGCTGACTTCTGAGACCGAGCCAAAGAAAAATTAGAATGGTATCACGAAAGACTACGACGATAATACAATACTGCAGTGGTACCGCGACAAATTCTAGGGGTGGACTTGGTGCTCAAGACAGCAAATCAAGTCATGAGGGGAACACCAACCACCAAATTTTACCCCAAATGGGAAGGCCCGTATAGGGTACGAGAGATCTCTGAAAGCGGGTATTGCAAAATATCTCGTGTGGGATCAAATGCTATCTCAGGCCCATTGAACCTGAAATGGGTAAAGAAATATTACACATGAGATACTCATCACAGAAGTTATACTTTCAACTTCAAAAGTAGTTGAGGCACCTAACTATAAGCCCTCAAAGTTATACTTTCAAACTTTAAAAGTAATCGAGGCACCTGACTATAAGTCCTCAACCTGAAAAAACAGTTACACTTTATCTCTAAAAGTGGCGAACGTTATGCTTTATCCGACAAAAGCAAGATTTATTGTTTTTTCTATGAAAATTTTGAAACGTTATGCTTTTCGTTAAAAGCAATTTGATTATCAATAAATTATCAAACTTTCACTTGTTTTTTTCGAAAAAGATATATATATATACATGTTATTGACAACATTCATGTTTACCTATTCATAATACCTATTGTTGCCTTAGAGTATTAATTTGAGTAACTTGAGATTCAATGATAAATATTGAGTTTTGAGGAATCATTCAAATTAAAGGCAATCAACAAGGTTAAAGAAACTCTAATTTGATAAATGAAATATGTGTAAATGAGTTTCTGAAACAGGCAAAGGGAAAAAGAGACTACAACAAGTCATGATCTAAAGGCCATGACATATCAAACTGAAGAGAAGGCATAGCTAAGGCCTCTAAATCAGTAATGGCAGCATCCCGAATCTTGAGATTTTCAGCTTTTGATTTCTTGACATCTCGAGTAGATGACTCTAAGTCCTGAAGCTGTCGCTCTACCTCCTGCAGCTGGGACTTTAAATCTTGCGAATGGATCCTCAATTTGTTTGCGGCTTCATCAAACTCCTAAAAAGGAGTCATCTTCACACTTACGTATAGCAATTTTTGAACGTAGTTCAACAAGATTGAAATTTGACTTGAGGAGATCCAGTCTAGCCCGAAAAGGGGACATATCAACACCCACAGCTGCAAGGTCGTCTACATCATCGCTAAATTTCTTCAAGTCCTCGCCTCGCAAAGAGTATAAAGAAAGAGTGTGCAACCCAAGCATAAGGCATAAGGCCTGCAAGCTGATCTAGGAAGAAGGTCTGGGCAGAAGACGCCTTAATAATCAGCTGGTCAAGTATATGTGGGAACCGAGCTAGGAGATGCTCAAGACTTTCTTGACTAGAAGATGATATCTGGAAGCCCCTCCAAGAAACAAGGTCTCCGCTTAGATTGAAGGAAGCTCTGACAGGAGCTACTTTAGAGGCTATCATAGAATTTGTCGAGATAAAGGATGGAGGAGCACGGGGCTGCTGGGATGCTGATGAATCCACGACGCCTTGGTCATCCGGAAGACAACCTGGAGGATAACCGAGATCATTATCTAGCGAGGTGTCAACATCCGGATTGAGAGCATCAAATGAGGCAAGTGCATCAACAGGCAAAGGCAACTCTTGCATCTTCTCGCTCTAGAAAATAAGATGATAAAAGCACAATATATTTGGGAGAAAAGAAAAAAAAATAATATATATGTATATTTACCAAAGAAAGATACTCACAAGATAGTCAATAGAAAAATAGTTAGGAGATGCCACAGAAGGTGGAATGTCATTCAACCTACCCAAAATGCTGTCAACAATACCCTCCCGAGAACTCGCTAACTCGGTAGTATCCTTCTGGGGAGGATACACATCAGCAATAGTCTCAGAAGGATCCTCCCTCGCAGAAGTAGGAGTCTCATCAGTTTCTTTAGGCCTATCATGTGGAGAAGCTGGAGGAGGGTTTGAGGAAATTGTTGTATCACCCAAAGTAAGGCTCGAACTCACATCAGATAAAGTGTCTTTAGCATCAAGACTGACACAAGCTTCATGTGAGGAAGACGACTCAACACTGATAGAGATAGGTTGGGGAGGGTTACAACTCATAGAAGCCGCCGCGGTTGCCCCATTTGCAGTAATAAGCATAAACTCAAGCGACACATCATCATCCTCTTCATCAGCATCGCCAATCTAAAGATGGTGGACATAATGATATAAGGAATCACGAAAGCAACTATGTGAATAGTAACAGACATAAATGAAGATACTACAAAATATATAAATACATACCAGATTTCTACGACATTTCTTGACCGGATCCTTGGCTGCCGGCACACTAGGACTAGCATCCTCAGGAGGGCGTTTTACTAATGGCCTTAAGCGAAGCCTGATGCCAGGATGACTACCCGGGGACACGGTAGAAGCAATAGGAGGAGCCACCTCCGAATCAGTATGGGTAGATGTTCTTGTTCTGGAACGAGTGATTCTCATTTCCCTGGCATCAGAGGATCCCTGGGGAGGAACTGGAGGAGGCATCCGAGATAGAGGTAACTAAGACAAGGCTTGTGGTGGAAGGTTCCTAGAGGTAGTAGGGGCCTGTATAGAAAGGATAGCTGGGTCACTTTGAGAATGAACACCTGCTGACCGAGGAGGAGAAGATTTAGGCATCAAGGCCTCACGCTCAACAAGCCGGCTACTGGTTGGCCATCGTTCCGAACGGACATTGGGCTTAGGAGAACATAACATCCTAACCCATTGAAGACGCTTGGGAGGAGAAGCTGGTATAGAGCACATCAGGGTGTCTTCCTCCCACCTCTTAAGATTGATTTGCCAATAGTTGCGTTCACCGGTAGTATACCGCCCACTCCGAGTAGCAGTTAGTATGACAAAGGTAATGGGAAAGGATCTGTGAGGAGCACTTGGGGGTTCTGGAAAGGCCCATGTAAAAGAGGGGGAGGTAGACACAAAATTGATGAGAGCAGTCTCATAAGTCTCCTTGCAAGTACGGTCGAAAGGACGCTCCTGGTCAAATCCAAACTGTCTCATAACCCTATGAGGATTATAAAGTACGGTACCAAAATCATTATCCTCAATAAAATATGGAAGCTCCGCAGCCCGAAGGAAGACGAACCAAGACAATGAAGAGCCACTCAACTCGTTGGTGTTTAGATAAGAGCGAGATTCACGCCTATAGAAGTGAGGAAGGTGACCATTGTTTTCTAAGACAATAGTGTAGGGACGAGCGGTGAAGCATGAAAAAACATCAATGAAAAGCCGTAAGTCTGAGTTAAAGCGGTAATCAATCCAGCGGGTTGTCCGGGGGTTGATATGGGGTAATGAAAGAGGGTATGAAAACTTCTTTTTCCTCTTAGACAGATGTTCAAGAGAAGAATAACCCTTGAAACGCTCGAAGAGGAAAAGCTGAAGGAAGGAGCCTGGAACGAAGCAATTCACGTCGTACCTGAGTAAATGAAAAGGGAATGTTGATAATTCAAGAAAAGAAGAGAAAAATGCAGTGTGAAAGACAGTTAAAGAAAGCATGAAAATGAATACCTCCCAACAGATTCTCTCAAAGCGAAGGCCACCTCATCTAAACGGCGATACAAGGTTCCCAAAAAGAGGGAAGCAAGAGGAACCTCCAAACCCCGAGATAGCAGAGCTGCTAAGCTAAACATACGAACTGAGGGACCGTCAACAGGAGACCCGGGAAAGAGAAAGTGAGACAACCACATAGCCAGATAGGCTCCCAGAGGAAAAGGACAAGGTTCGTTACGAAAAGCAAGGACGGATTGGTCGTACGTAGAACTATCCCACTGGTTAGTTTTGTAATCCCGAAAGAAGTAGCGCACCCAAGATAACTAGGAAGTCTTCTGTTGGCAAGTGGTCTCGAAATCTGGAAGGAGTGTGTCACCTTTAAATCGTGAGACATAATGGGAAGACTGCTTGAAGGCTTCCATCAAGTAGGCAACACACTCAACATCTCTAGCAGACATACTAGACAGGTCACAAGAAGCCGAAGCGACAACAGGGAGGCTACAAGATATTATTAGTTCCCAGGGACATAATAATGATCTAGAAGAGGGGGTTGAATAGATCATTAAAACTTTTTTCATTTATTAATGAAAGTATAACAATTAATAAAATCAATTCATGCACAGCGGAATAATCATTAATAACCCCTTCATAGATTCAAGCATAATCTCAGTTCAGTGAGTAAATCTTCGATATAATTGACAGTAGGTATAACAGTTAATGCACATAAGGTAAATGACATAAAGTAAATAACACAAGAGGTTTTAAGTAGTTCGGAGACTGAATAACTCCTACTCCACTCTTCTACTTCAACAAGTAGGAATTCACTAAAAGTTTTAGTCACAAAGACAAGGACTCTACGTCCTCCTCAAGTCCAGTAGACAAGAGTTATTTTTAGCCACAAAGGCAAGGATCCTATGACCCTACTCAAGTCCCGCAGACATGGATCTTCTGACCCCTCTTGAGTCCCGCAGACGTTGAGTTGTTTTTAGTCCCTCGGACAAGGATCCCGTAACCCTCTTCAAGTCCAGCAGACTTAGAAACCTAGTTCACAAAGAACCCTTCAAGGCCAGCAGCCTTGGAACCTGTAGATTAAGCCCAGCAGACTTAGAATCTCTTGTACCCTCTGGTACTCAGCAAGTCCAGCAGACTTGACTTTGTTTAGTCACTTAAGACAAGGACGCCTCGCCCTCTTTGGTGTGTTGGTGGTTTGTTGGGTTGTGCTGCCAAGATGAACTCTGTTCTTCTTCATCTGTAGGTACTCGGCAGCTGCTAGTGATCTTCTGGATGCTGCTGATGATGGTCATTGAAGTCCTTCCTTCTTCAGGTACATAGCAGACGCAGATGATCACATCTATTGAACACTGCTTGACTTGTCCAAGTCACTTCTTTTTCTGTTCAGCCCATAGTGTTCCTTGCTTGATCATAGAGTTGTCCGTTCTGGATTGGTTACTCTAGATCTTGGCTTCTTGGTCATTCGACTCTTAGCTCATATGCCAGCTCTTTGGCATACCTCTTATGTCGTAGTGAAGCTTCTAGCTGATAGTGCAATTTGTGTTCTAGCTCTCTTGCTTACTGCGTTCCAACTCACTCTTCATCTGTAGGTACTTATTTTTTTCTTTTGTAGTTCTCCATTTTCTTCCCGTTAAAAGCTTGTCGTTGATATCTTCCCGTTGCACTTCTTTTCGTTAGAGACTAACTTTCTGCAGACTTGTTTATTGTACTACTGAGTATTTTACTTCCCTAAGTCTGCTAGTGATGGCTGAGTCAGCATCCATTAGCTGGTACCAAGATAGTGGAGTCATATGTGCTGCTTGTTGACTGCTGCAAGTATGACTGTTTGTGCTCCACTCACATTGTTTACTTATTATACTCCTTTATTTACTCAGCTGTTCATCTTGGGATAGCAGCCCTTAAGTGCTCTAATACTTTTAATCCAGCTGGCACTTACTCTACGATCGTGTAATACGCAAGCTTTTGCTTAAGTCCCACATTGCCCAACCATTAAAACTTCTCTCCTCCATTTCCCTATAAATATATAGCTAACCTTTGGTTTTAACTATTAACACTAAGGTGTTTCTTATTTTGAGAAAACCTTTTTGTGTGAAGTCCTTTTTGGTAAGGACCTCCTTAGTAAAAATTTTCAGTATTGAGGGCGCAGGCAGACTGCCAACTTCATAATTTCGGGTATGTTCTTTTTCTTTCTTTCTTTCTTTCTTGTGTATTAATTTAATTTTCTGTATTATTATTTTATAATTTTAATTAGTATATTTTAGTTAGTTGTTGGTTAATATTTTGGTATTATTTTGGATAACTATTAAGTATCTCAATTATAAGAAAATGTTGTCTTTAATTTATTAATTTAATTAATAATATGGAGGGTACAATATACGCATAAAAATTATTAAATACTAATATTGTAGTGTTTAATAAAATGTATTATTTTGGTGAATAGATTATATTGAGCGAGTCTAACCAATTGCATCTGTAATTGTGGGTATTACATTACGTACTCCAGGTACGGATTCCGTACTCCTTCAGCGAAACTCTTTTTGA
Organism: Aralia elata; assembly: GCA_034770075.1. NCBI lineage: Eukaryota > Viridiplantae > Streptophyta > Magnoliopsida > Apiales > Araliaceae > Aralia > Aralia elata. Next base: position 601,738 of record JAVJAP010000254.1, on the reverse strand, counting down.
AATTTAATTAATTCGTTTTGTTTCTCATTTTGAATTTCGTTATTAATTCACATAATTGTTTCATGTGACATTAATATGATAGTTTTTATTTTAGCGTTGATACATAGAACTCGTATTTGTACTCTTGAGTTGGATTATCATGTTTAGAATTATTTTGATATTTATATGTCAATATATTTTGGAGGCTTGTATCGATGATTTGTTTTGATTTGACATATACACATTAGAACCCCATTTTTGTTGATATTATGTCGCATGTGTTATGACATCATATTTTTGTTAGAATATACTGTAGGGTATACTTGAGCTATAACCACCTGTGGGGGTACCACAGGCATGTCATCTTGGCACAAGAGACATGACACTTTCCCTGGCAGTGTGATCAGTTCACGGCGTCTCTGTTTTGTGCTCCTATGGGAGTTGGTCATTTGGTGATTTGTTGTGGGAGGCGTATGGGTCGACCCTAGTTTTCTGTTCTGTTCTGTGGATTGTTGATGTTGTGCCAAACACACTTTTTGATTTTGCATGCATTTGGATCTGCAGTCCAATGTGTGATTTGTCTATGTGGCAAGCTATATTTCTGAGCTCGGTATGAAATAACACCCAGCCCTTTGATTCAGCCTATTACTTCATTGTGTTAATTCGTTTCAGTTCAGTTCATTAATTGATTTAGTTGAATTCAGTTCATATTTCTGTTCTCTATATCCGTACTGGGCATTTGGCTCATGCTGTGTCTTTCTTCCGGCAGGTACTCAAGGGGTTCATGGGTAAGTGTGATGAGAGCTCCTCACCTAGATAGATGGTTTAGATATTTTGGTTCTGTTTTGATGTTTGAGTCTCTGTTGTATTGAACCTTTAGTAAGATTAGGATGTACTAAACAATATGTATTTTGAGCCGGTTGGGCGGTTGTTAATATCTCTTCAGACTAATCTTTTCTGGTTTATAATTTTGGTATTAGTTTATATTTCTGTTGTGCTTTGCACGTGACCTCCTTTTTCTATTTTTCGGAAAGGGGGTGTTACAGATCGTCTGGGATGCATCTTGTTGTTTCTGATCGTAGAGTTAACATGTTTGCTTCTGACTGAAGATTATTACCTTGGGTCGTAGAGTAAATTGTTAACTTCAGTTGTGGCCTTGTGCTGCCTTGCAGTTCGTAGAGTGGCTGACTGTACTTATATTGTGCTTTGATGTGCTTTTCACTATACTGCAGTCTGTGCTCCCTTATGCTCTGTGATCTCCAGTTGGCTTTTCGTTCCTAGAGCATAGTGTTATAATCTTCGTTGAGCCATTGCAGCAGTTATGCTTATCATAGAGGACTATTCTATGTTGTCAGATGTTGGCCCTGCTGCTGTGTCATAGAGGACTGCTCTATGATCTTCTGATTTTTGCCATGCCACCTTTTAATGTAGAGGACTGCTCTACTTAATCTTCAAACATTCTTCCTTTTGTCATAGAGTGCTGCTCTATGATCCTTTTCGCTTTTGTTTCGCTGAGTCTGCTCGAGTGCTTCTATTGTTTTAGACTCAGCTCTACGATCATTTGATCTTGCTGAACTTTCCCGCTCTACGACCTTTGTCTTTAATGCAGGTCTAGAGATGGATCGTAGAGTGATTACTTGACAAATCCTTTGATCTCTGTTATGGCTTGATGCTTTGGTTGTGCTCAGAGATCATGTTATATCTGATAGCTCATGCTCAGCTTGCTTGGTAGTCTTGAAGATTACTATTTTATCTTTGAGTGCTTCAGCAGCGACTGCTCTACGTTGTTACTTGATTGCAGACTGATCATGGGAGTCATAGAGTGGTTAATCTTTAGACTGACTCTACGAACCCATGTTAGCATGGTGAACTTCTCTTCGTAGTGTGCGCTCTACGAACCTTAGTAAGCTCTTTGTTCTGTCGAGCCATACTTTACGATTGCCTTGCACGCTCTGCGTTGACATGCGCAGCTCTACGATGCCCGATAAATGCTGCCGAGTGATCTCTATGATCTGTCGATCCTGTTACTGTGCTTGCCTGACAGACTCTACGATCTTGGAATTTAGCACTGCAATGCCGAGGCAATTTTTTCGTCCTGCCGAGGCGACTCTACGTCCTGCCGAGGTAACATTTTTCTGGCAGACCCTGTGATGACATGCTTGGCTCTGCGATATTGACTGACTGCTCTACGATCCTTCACTTAGTCAGTGTAATGCTCTACGATCAGTCTGGCCCTTGTTTTGTACATATGTCATTACAGTACATAAGATCAACCTAACAAGTATGATCTTCTTCTATTCTACTCTTAGTCCTTGTACATCATATTCATTTTAAGGACTTTACAAAGCCTGATGTTACAAGCATGCTTTGATCAGATAGATATTCATTCAGCTTAGATCAACCTAACATATTTGATCTTCTAAGTTCTTGTACATGTATTTCATTAAGAACTTTACAAGGCTTTACCGGTATGAATGTTCTTATCATTTTGTCATCAATCAAATCACATATAATGAATAATGGTAATCTCATGCAGATCTTATAACATTCTCCCCCTATGATAATGGACTTAACGATCGCATGCATATTTCCAACAATCTCCCCCTATTTGATGATGACAAAAACACTAATAGCATAACATTCAACTTAAGCAATACACGCAAGTATATGAGTGCTGATGTGACTTAAGATACAGTAAGTCACTGTATTCCTAGATAAAATGAAATGATGTGCATTCAAGATAGTCATTTACATCATATCAAGAATTTTAAACATTTCCAGTTCACAAGCTATAGTAATCTAACAAGGAGATCCTAGTTACTAGCATAAGTCAGTTAAGATATACCTTTTTCCTGATGTTTGTCTTGTGACTGCTTTCTCCTGCTGCTGTCCTTTTTATTCTTTTGTGTCCTTCTCTGGCTCATGTTCCCCCTTACTTCTTGCTGGTTTTTTTTCTTCTTCTCCTGGCTCCCCCTTAGTTGTTGGTGTCTGGCTCATGCTCCCCCTTACTTCTTGCTGGGTTCTTCTTCTTCTTCTCCTGGCTCCTCCTCAGTTGTTGGTGCTTCATGTTTGTTCTTCTTGTTCTTCTTCAGCTCCTTTCTTGTCGTCATACTGGCACTTGTCCTCTTTTTGTTCTTTATCTTTTTATGCTTATACTTCATCTTTTTGTGCTTCATCTTTTTCTCCCCTTTTTTGTCATCAATCATTTGGGAGAGATACTGTACATGCGTAATGAGCTGCTCAACTAAGTGGGAGGTATTACCAACTTCCATTTTTACCTCCTGCTGGCTATGCTCCATTTGCTGAGTTAGGGACTGGCTGAGATTCTCTACCTTAGCGGTCAGAGTCTGGAGAGAGTGTGCATTCTGTTGTTGGAGTTTCAGAGCTTCAGATTTCTGCTGCTCAATAGACTTGAGATATATCTGATCTCGTTGATGAAGCTTTATGGACATATCTGTAAATGAGGCTTGCAGCTTCCTATAGAACTCAGTATCTTCGCCTCCAGCCACCTTCTTTGCTGCTTCAGTAACTGAGGAAATATTCCCAAGTAGTTCTTCTGAGTTCTTCAACAACTCTTGGTCAATCGAGAAATCTTCAAGGATTGGGGTTGTTGGTTTGGACTTCTCACTCTTGTAGATGTTCTCAAGAGCAGTGACGATATCAAATGGTTCTTTGTTTGATGAGGAAGGAACATCAGAAGGCATGTCAGTGTCAATATCAGGGTGTTTGGTACTAGGCTGAGTTTGGAAGGCTGCAGTCGTAGAGTTGGGGAGTTCCTCAAAAACTGACTCTGTGAACTGTTTTGCTGGTTTGGTTTTAGCACGGTTTTCCAACACATAATATGGAATATATATACCTTCAACATGGCGGTAGACTTTGAAATGTTGAGTGTCCTTGATCAGCAACTTTGGATAAGATTGAACTCTTAGGAAGTTCTGAGATATCAACTTCAGATTTGGAAACTGTGAGTAACACCAACTGATGAAACTCGTATCTCCAAATTCAATGGCTTTCAACCAGGGCATCCATAGGTAAAACCATGTCAGTTGTTCATTATCAGGATCATATAGAACTGTAGTGCGATCAAGCTCAATGTCTTGAAAATTGTTAAGAAGATCCTCTATGGTCATTGATACCACTTTCATTTGACCGTTGCCATAATCTATCCATCTTGTTGGCAACACAGCTCCTGGTTTGTCACAAGCTTCCAGCACAATCCTCCTTCGCATTCTTGTGGTTGCTGGTTTGAAGTGGCTTTCAGATGCACTGTTCTTAGAATCAGAATCTTGTGATACTTCATCACTCTCTACTTTTCTCTTTCCTTTCTCAGTATCTCTGGTACTCTTTTCCTTCAAACTTGTTTCCTCCACAGATACTTCCTTTGATTCTTCAACTGACTCATCAGTTGGCTGCTCTTTATAACTCGCTTCTATGTCATCAACTTTTTCTATTGATCTATTGAGACTGTTCTCAACAGACATGACTACATTCTCACTTTTAGCCATATGTGTGGTTACGTCTTCTTCAGCAGATTCATTGCAGGATGTCACATGTTTACTCATCTCTGCATCCTCAACTTTGTCACTCTTATCATCATCTTCAAGATCAATTGTTACTGGTGTAATTTCTTCTTTGCTCTTATGGCCTAGGTGTTTCATCATCAGCCTTAGCCTTGCACTCTGTCTCCATGAGGGTTTGATCATTGATGCTTCGGATGCTTCTTTCTCTTCTTCAGATTCATCTTCAGAGTTAGAGAGACTCTTCACTGGGGCTACCTCAACTTTCGCCTTCTTCTTAAGTGATTTGGATGGAATGGGCTCAGGAGATGAAGAGTTTTCAGATTGAGATGCTTCCTCCTTCAGTGTATTAGCTTTCATCTTTCCTTTGCCAGCCTTTGAAGTTCCTCTGCTGCTGCTACCAGACGTTCTCAACTTCTTGTTCTCCATGGGGTTTTTCTTCCAATTGTCAAACAGTTTGGGCGACATGATTTTATCGACATTTAGGGTTTCTCCCTCATCATCCCCAATTTTGTTTTTCAGCCTCTTCTTCAGTATGATGCTCAAGAACCTTCCATAGTAGATATTCAGGACTGGTTTATCTGATGCCTTTAATTTCCTGGCTTCTTTATTTAACCACTCAGATAGTATAGCTCCAAAGTTCATCTTCTTGTTCATGATAATGGCGGTCATAATCTTTAGTTGTAGATCGCTCACAGTATCATGTGCAGTATCTTTGCACAGAATACATTTGCCCACAATCTCAGCTAGGAATTCAAACTTCTCAGGAAATTCCTTTTTCTTCATTCCTTTCACATGGGGATTCTTCACATAGCCCATCAATTTCTTGTCTTCATCAGAATCAATTTCTTCTAGGGATGACAGACCTTGGTTGGTAAATCCCAAACACTAATTGACTTCCGCATCATTTATCTTCAGTTTGATTCCACGAACTTTAGTAGTCAGAACATCACCATCAATTACCGCATTCTGATAGAACTCCTTGATAAGATCAGAGAGGATCTTTGTGTTTGATCCTAAGCATTCTGAGAATCCTGCCTGCTTCACACTTTCTAGAATCTCCTTGAATTTCTCATCTGATTCTCCAAATTTGTCGAAACCGAGTTGAATACCTGATACGACTTGATAGTTTTCCATAATGAGGGTTCTTGGAGAGAAGAATTCTTGACTGAGGATGGAGATTTGAAGTAATTAGGGCTCTAGAGCTTTTGGAGGTTGCTGGTTTTGGTTTGCTGAAGATTTGATGATTCTAGGGTTTTGAGAGGTCAGCACAGCTTTATGAGAGGAACGATATTGATAACAGATGGGAAAGAGCAACCGTCAATATTTGAAATCTGATTTATATCAGTTCCCTCTTTTTGTCAAGTACACATGTGAGAAACCCATTTGCTGAACGTGGCCAACTATGTCGAAACTTCCATAACTACTATATATCAGTTACTAAGAACGTGACCCATGTCCTTTTTGACTTTTGACTTAGTCCGTTCGTAGAGTGACTTGATGTCATTACCCTTTACTCTACGATCAAGTCCTCTTTGAAACTAAGGCTTTGTCACACTTACTGCTGCCCAGATGTTGACTTACACTTATCTTGGTGAGTGCAGATTTTGATGAAAGAGACTTCATTTAGGCTTGTAGTGACTTCCTTCTAGAATAAGTAATCTTTGAAGGAACCTTGTTTTCTCTTGACATCTGAAGTGATTATCTTCATACTTTGCATCTGATCCTGTAGTAGGGATGTCCCACTTACTTGGTGAAGACTTGTCTTTAGGACCGGCTCCTTTCTCTTCTAAAGAATCCCATGATCAACTCTCTTTTAAGGGATCAGCTTTTCTCCTTTGTTTAACTTACATTTCAAGCTCTGGAGAAATGATGCATTCTCATTTTAGTCTTTCAACAGGACTAAGGTAGCTCAGAAAGGGCAGGCCTCTAGGTTTAGCAACTTAGGGCTTGGTTTGTCTCTGAGGCGCTTATCTGAGGAAGGACTATTTGGATAAGGTATTTAGAATGTCATCACTGTACTTCTTCGGGTTTGTTTAGATGTGAAGTATGGGAGTAGTGTTTAGTAGGCTGTGGTCATAGAGTCAACATACTCTACGATCATGATGTCAATCACAGAGTCTCTACGACTTTGAGTGGTATGGCTGACTTAGTTTGGCGGTCGTAGAGTCTATAGATTCTATGTTCTAAGATGAGGGTTCATTTGGTTCATCAGCCACAGAGTTTTGGGACTTTGAGTCTGGGACAGGGTTATGTTTGATGAAGTGTCACCTTAGGGGTTTATAGGAGCTTCATTAAGCTTGAGTCATGAAACAATTGAGATCAATAGGGGAGAAATTTGATTTGTTCCTTAACATGCTGGAGAGCTTTTGACCCTGAATGCTCACATGCCATCTGTTAGGCACAAATACTTTTTTCTGCACCAAAGGCTGTAGCTTTGTAGCTCTTTCTCACATTCTCCTTTCACGTTCTTCATCTCTTCAATTTCCTTGACTGAGCATTGTTGATCTTCTCAGATTGTTGCTCTCCATGATTGATACTTCCATCTTGGATGAATGCTCATCATTCTTCATCTGATTGTAAAGTATTTAGCACTTATTACTCTACGATCCTTTCCTTTGTACTGCTACTGTAGATCTAATGAAGTCTTGCTCCCTTGGTTACTCTACGATCCTTCCATTTGTGCTGCTGTCGCAGAGTTGATGACGATCTAATTTTTGTACTGCCTCTTGAGGAGCTTCGTTATGTTGTATGGAGCTCTAACTTCTGAGACGGATTTACTAGAGAGTTATGCCTTTACCATTTGCCAGAAGTTGATGAGGATCATCCTTTTCTAACTTCTTCCTTGAATGTACTTGAGTGAGGATAGAGCAATCATGATACCTGTAGTTTAAATAAATTTCTAACTTGGTACCCAATATTCTTTGGGTCCTGCGAGGTTAGATATTTTGAAAGCTCAAGTCTTTTCCAGATTGTGATTTCACAATTCATGCAGCTTAAATGAGATGATAATAAGACATGTTGCATGACAGTGTGTGTGTGAGAGAAAGTATGATAAAGCGGATGTGGGTCCTTAATCATTCTCCTTAGATGAGTCATTGCTTTCATCTTGTTCTAAGTGTTTGAACCTTAGTAGAGTGGTGGTCAGTTCTGTGAGTTGTACCTAGATGGTTCGTAGAGTTGATCAGTTTCTACAATCCTTCAGTGCACAACTGCAGACATGACTACACTCTACGACTTATCAAAGACTTAGATCATGAAGTAATGCACTGCTCATCAAATAAGATGTGAGGACTGAGGTAGGATGTAGATAGCTCATTAAGCACAGTCACCTATTAAACAACGGAGTTTAAAAAGCTTGAGGTGATATTACAATTACAATCCTAGAACACTTAGTTTTCCACATCTAAGGGTAAACTCTCAAAATCAAGATAAATAATTTTGAGTCTTTATCAGTACACACAGCAGCAATTGCAAAACAGTTTAAGCATATTATACTCATTTAGCAATAAGATAGAAGAAGACACTATTTGCAAAGACTTCAGATATTTATCTCAAGAATTTTATGTCCCGCCTCAAGTATGGAGAGACAGCAAAGTGAATGTTAAACCATTATTCTCACTTTCTTTCTTTTTCCTTTTGGGGTGGAAAATGATTTCTTGATATGCTACTGAAGTACAAAGACATGCAATTTGGATATGCAATTATGCAATAAATTTTAACAGTCAAAGACATAGGCATTTTAGGGAGACAAAGATAGATACCTCACTGATGTCAATTTCTTGACAGTCAGTGGTGCTGCTAGCGATGATGCACTCCTTGTTGGTTGATGATTTGTAATTCCTCAGGCCATTGCCGGTATCATCATTTGTTCCTTCATTGTGCTACATTGACTGATACATTGAGCACATCTTTGAATTCTGGACTTAGTTAGTTATGACATCCCATAGTCATTGATACGCTTAAATGAACCTCTAGGTTCATATTTTGTAAAGTAAGGACATGTCATATGTAGTTGAGAAGCTCATAGAGTCATCGTTGTAAGTGCATTGATGATAGCGCATTATCATGTAGATATCTCCTATATCATCATTTGTAGGGCTTCACAACATTTTGGGTGGAGATGCAGATTCCCTTCTGAGAATATCTTCGTTCTTGCTGCATCTGAACTATTTCCTCCTCGTGAGATGATCAATATGCTTATTGACATCAGTATCCCTAGTAATGATGATTTAAGGCAATGGTTTCAGCCTGGATACTCTAGGATGATTTACCTGCACATATAATTTTCAACTTGTCAGCTTATATTCATTTTGACTTGTCAATCAATACTGAGATTTAGAGCTGATCTAAATTTGTGTCATGGATCTACTCAAAGCGTTAGCTTAATCATATTCATGAGAACCTGCTCTGATACCAATTGTTAGTTCCCAGGGACACAATAATGATCTATAAGGGGGGGTTGAATAGATCATTAAAACTTTTTTCATTCATTAATGAAAGTATAACAGTTAATAAAATCAATTCATGCACAGCAGAATAATCATTAATAACCCCTTCATAGATTCAAGCATAATCTCAGTTCAGTGAGTAAATCTTCAATATAATTGACAGTAGGTATAACAGTTAATGTACATAAGGTAAATGACATAAAGTAAATAACACAGGAGGTTTTAAGTGGGTCGGAGACTGAATAACTCCTACTCCACTCTTCTACTTCAACAAGTAGGAATCTACTAAATGTTTTAGTCACAAAGACAAGGACTCTATGCCCTCCTCAAGTTCAACAGACAAGAGTTATTTTTAGCCACAAAGGCAAGGATCCTATGACCCTCCTTGAGTCCCGCAGACGTTGAGTTATTTTTCGTTCCTCGGACAAGGATCCTGTAACCCTCTTCAAGTCCAGCAGACTTGGAAACCTAGTTCACAAAGAACCCTTCAAGGCCAGCAGCCTTGTAACTTGTAGACTAAGCCCAGCAGACTTAGAATCTCTTGTACCCTCTAGTACTCAGCAAGTCCAGCAGACTTGACTTTGTTTAGTCACTTAAGACAAGGACGCCTCGCCCTCTTTGGTTTGTTGGTGGTTTGTTGGGTTGTGCTGCCAAGATGAACTATGTTCTTCTTCATCTGTAGGTACTTGGCAGCTGCTAGTGATCTTCTGGATGCTGCTGATGATGGTCGTTGAAGTCATTCCTTCTTCTAGTACATAACAGACGCAGATGATCACTTCCATTGAACACTGCTTGACTTGTCCAAGTCACTTCTTTTTCTGTTCAGCCCATAGTGTTCCTTGCTTGATCATAGAGTTGTCCGTTCTAGATTGGTTACTCTAGATCTTGGCTTCTTGGTCATTCGACTCTTAGCTCATATGCCAGCTCTTTGGCATACCTCTTATGTCGTAGTGAAGCTTCTAGCTGATAGTCCAATTTGTGTTCTAGCTCTCTTGCTTACTGCGTTCCAACACACTCTTCATCTGTAGGTACTTATTTTTTTCTTTTGTAGTTCTCCATTTTCTTTCCATTGGAAGCTTGTCGTTGATATCTTCTCGTTGCACTTCTTTCCGTTGGAGACTAACTTTCTGCAGACTTGTTTATTGTACTACTGAGTATTTTACTTCCCTAAGTCTGCTAGTGATGGCTGAGTCAGCATCCATTAGCTGGTACCAAGATAGTGGAGTCACATGTACTGCTTATTGACTGCTGCAAGTATGACTGTTTGTGCTCCACTCACAGTGTTTACTTATTATACTCCTTTATTTACTCAGTCGTTCATCTTGGGATAGCAGCCCTTAAGTACTTTAATAATTTTAATCCAGCTGGCACTTACTCTACGATCATCTGGGATGCATCTTGTTGTTTCTGATCATAGAGTTAACATGTTTGCTTCTGACTGAAGATTATTACCTTGGGTCGTAGAGTAAATTGTTAACTTCAGTTGTGGCCTTGTGCTGCCTTGCAGTTCGTAGAGTGGCTGACTGTACTTGCATTGTGCTCTGATGTGCTTTTCACTATACTGCAGTATGTGCTCCCTTATGTTTTGTGATCTCCAGTTGGCTTTTCGTTCCTAGAGCATAGTGTTATGATCTTCGTTGAGCCATTGCTGCAGTTATGCTTATTATAGAGGACTACTCTATGTTCTAAGATGTTGGCCCTGCTGCTGTGTCATAGAGGACTGCTCTATGATCTTCTGATGTTTGTCGTGGCACCTTTTGATGTAGAGGACTGCTCTACTTAATCTTCAGACATTCTTCCTTTTGTCATAGAGTGCTGCTCTATGATCCTTTTCGCTTTTGTTTCGCTGAGTCTGCTTGAGTGCTTCTATTGTTTTAGACTCAGCTCTACGATCATTTGATCTTGCTGAACTTTCCCGCTCTACGACCTTTATCTTTAATGCAGGTCTACAGATGGATCGTAGAGTGATTACTTGACAAATCCTTTGATCTCTGTTATGGCTTGATGCTTTGGTTGTGCTCAGAGATCATGCTATGTCTGATAGCTCATGCTCAGCTTGCTTGGTAGTCTTGAAGATTACTATTTTATCTTTGAGTGCTTCAGCAGCGACTGCTCTACGTTGTTGCTTGATTGCAGACTGATCATGGGAGTCGTGGAGTGGTTAATCTTTAGACTGACTCTACGAACCCATGTTAGCACGGTGAACTTCTCTTCGTAGTGTGCGCTCTACGAACCTGAGTAAGCTCTTTGTTCTGTCGAGCCATACTCTACGATTTCCTTACACGCTCTGCGTTGACATGCGCAGCTCTACGATGCCCGGTAAATGTTGCCGAGTGATCTCAACGATCTGTCGATCCTGTTACTGTGCTTGCCTGGCAGACTCTACGATCTTGGAATTTAGCACTGCAATGCCGAGGCAATTTTTTCGTCCTGCCGAGGCGACTCTACGTCCTGCCGAGGCAACATTTTTCTGGCAGACCCTGTGATGACATGCTTGGCTCTGCGATATTGACTGACTGCTCTACGATCCTTCACTTAGTCAGTGTAATGCTCTACGATCAGTCTGGCCCTTGTTTTGTACATATGTCATTACAGTACATAAGATCAACCTAACAAGTATGATCTTCTTCTATTCTACTCTAAGTCCTTGTACATCATATTCATTTTAAGGACTTTACAAAGCCTAATGTTACAAGCATACTTTGATCAGATAGATATTCATTCAGCTTAGATCAACCTAACATATTTGATCTTCTAAGTTCTTGTACATATATTTCATTAAGAACTTTACAAGGCTTCACCGGTATGAATGTTCTTATCATTTTGTCATCAATCAAATCACATATAATGAATAATGGTAATCTCATGCAGATCTTATAACATTCTCCCCCTATGATAATGGACTTAACGATCGCATGCAGATTTCCAACAGATATAACTCAATATAAGCACATAATTTGGAAAATAGAAAAGGAAATAAGAATGAATGAAAGAAACAGAAAAAAAGGCTTACTGGTAGAGAGCATAGACATCCTCTAGGGTAGGAGTGAATTCCCCCCAAGCAGTAACGAATGTGCATGACGAAGAGCACCAGCTGGAAATCAACATAGTAAGGGCGTCATGATCCTGCTGAATACGTAGATCCCTACATAGCTGAATGCAGCGATATATGCCCGCGCTCTTTAGTATAGTATTATACTCAACATTCCCGAGGATCTCGTCAGTCCAATGTTGCCATCCTTGAAGACGGCTAGATGAGTCAGATAGAAAGCGAAAGGGACTGAAAGGCTCTATGCACATGCGGGGAATGCGACCGGAATGGGGGAAGTCGTCCCAACCTCCGCAAGCCGCGACATAAAGAAATAAGCCTTCTTTCTCTGGTGAAGGAAAAGTTGTACGATCGTAAGTCCGAACTTGCTCCCAAAAAGTGTCAAAAGGCCCAAAGAAGGGAGCCTTTCCCCAATCGTCGACGAAGGGAGTTACCCTGGAAGTCCTCAAGTCTTCAGAGCATCCGGTAGACGAGGCATGTAAGTAAGGAAGACTCCACATAAGGGTACTAAGGATGTCAAGTAAAGCATATGAACTTGAGTATACTTACCATGGCAAGGGGAGAATCTGAGATTTACACTTGAGAATACCTGAAAAGAAGAAGAAATGAAATCAGAGAAGGATCACAATCACAATTATGAAAGAAAAATAAGATTTGAAATTTTTCCAAAAAACTTCGAACAGCCAAAATACATCCTTGGAAGCAATTTTTTGGGTTATTTTGACATGTGTCATGGCCGTTGGCGATGACTTTTGAAGTACTCGTCGATACGGTCGTTTTGATATATTATGGGCCCCGAGACTCCAAACAGAACAAAAGTTATGGTCAAAACGGTGATTACGATTCCCAATGTTCAATTTTTTTGTGACATTTTTTGTTTTTTTCCTAGGGTTCGCCCCCTAGGGTTCGGCTTCCCTAGGGTTCGGCCCCCCTAGGGTGCAGACATGAAAAAAAAAATGAAAAAAATTTGCTTGGCTCAATTTCGCCTCCTAGGGTTCGGCCCTCTTAGGGTTCGGTCCCCTAGGGTGCGGACATGAAAAAAAAAATTGGCTCAATTTCCCCTATAAGGTTCGGCCCCCTAGCGTTTGGCCACCTATAGGGTTCGGCCCCCTAGGGGGATTTCTTTTGTGTACCTTGGAAATTCTGATGCTCCACAAATCAATTTTTCGGAACGAATGCTTCTTTGTCACAATAAATATTGTATTTTTCTTTATTATCCGAGGGAACCCTATCGAGATATGATCCAAGTAACGGGGCTCGGAAGACAAAAGAAAAGTTACAATGACCTGAAAAGGAAAATAGGAGAAGCAAGTGAAGCAGAAGTTCGGAAGAAAGTACTCAAATAAATTGAAAAATTGAAAGAAAAAGAAGAAGGAAGGATGACCCTATAGGGTTCAACCCTTAGGATTCGGCCCTATAGGGGTAGAATTGCGTTCTTACCTCTTTCTCAAGATGAGGAACGTTTACTTGACGACTTCTTGGTGATCTTCAGACTTGAAGGAGGAGTAAAAATGCCAAGACAAAAAATTGCACGATGAAAACAAAAGCCTAAGTGACTTGGGAGATGTATATATTCCAACTGCATGCTTGCAATAGCAAAGAAAGCAACCTTTATTTTCCTTTTAAGGAAGATTTCGAAATATAAAGATAAGTTTATTTGAGCATACTTCTAAATAAAAAATATATGTTTTCGAAATTTATTTAGATTTAATATTTTAAGGAAAAAGATCTTGCTTTATAAAATTCTAATAAAGGAAGATTTTGTTTCCAAATAATAAAATAAGATTTGATTATTGGATTTTATTTAGTGATATCTGATGATCTTCCTTGTTTTAATTCTCAGAAAATAAGGAAATAAATATTGAGCAAGATGTGGAAGCTTTCAGATGATCTACCAAGAGGTCCAACGAAGAGCCCTTCTAGGTCTTGCCTCCCTAGGGTTTAACCCTAATGGTTTGGCCCCTAGGGGTTCCCTCTTCTAGAACTCTTGTGTTCAAAATTTAGACAAGTGGAGTGTAACACCCCCTTCCCGAAACAGGAAAGGGAGGTCACGTGCAAAACACAACAAATCTCAAAATTAATAACCAGAGCACTAATAACTTCAAAATATATAATAATGACACACCATCAATGATGAACTGAATATCATTCTCCAAAAGAAGACAAAATAATCAAAACCTAAAATCAAATAAACCTAGATGGTCAAAGGCAATTCTCCCATCACACTAGCCCTGAATCACCCCTGCAAACCTGCCGGAAGAAAAACACAGCATGAGCCAAATGCCCAGTACGGATATAGATATGCAAAGATTTACAACTGAAATACGGAAACAATTGAGACAAAATACTGAACAAGGTTGAGAGGGAAAAAAAATATATAACCTCCCAAGATCTGAATAGAATATATCTGAATCAACAGAATTAACGAAACAAACCGAAGAGTACATAAATAATGAACTCAAATATCTAACTCAATTAAATGAATTGAATTGAAACGAACAAAACTAACACAATGAAATAATAGGCTGAATCAAATGGCTGAGTGTTGTTTCATACCGAGCTTAGAAATATATCTTGCCACATAGGCAAGTCAAATAATGCCTACATAGGCAAATCACACATTGGACTGCAGATCCAAATGTATGCAAAATCGGAAGGTGTGTTTGGCACAACATCACCAATCCGCAGAACAGAAACTAGGGTCGACCCATACGCCTCCCACAACAAAAACACCAAATGGCCCACTTCCCCCGGAGCCCAAAACGGAGACGCCGTGGACTGATCACACCGCCACGGAAAGTGTCATGTCTCTCGTGCCGAGACGACATGCCTGTGGTACCCCCACAGGTGGTTATAGCTCAGGTATACTCTATCGTTTATTCTACAAAAATATGATGTCACAACACATGCAACATAATACCAACAAAGGGTTCTAAACGTACATGTTGAACCAAACCAAATCATAAACATAATGTCTCCAAAAGAAGGTAACAACATGTACCGCTCTACAAAGATCAATAAAGTTTTATGCATGAAGAATAAATTCAAAAGATCACAAAATATGGAGTTTGGAACATCTAGATCAAACCAAAGCAAAATAAAGATCTAATTAGAAACGAAATCATTAAGTGAGTACCAAATTTTAAAGGATTAGCAAAATAAACAAATCAGTATGATGAGAGTATCGCTGAAAAACTATGGAATATGTTCAAATTATAATAGAAGGAAAGGAGTTTAAATTACAGAATAAAATCAAAGTATTAAAGATCAAACTTCTATTCAAGAGTGTCAACAGGAATATAAGAAAAATGTAACGGATAACGAGATATCACAAGATATATAGAATCAATAATCAGAGGAGTGGAGTACGGAATCCGTACCTGATATGCAAAATCACTTATATCACACTCCACAAAATCTTAACCTCCAATGCCAACGATATCAAATACGAAATCTTAATCACCACCTAAATATATTCGCCTCGAATTAAATATAATCCAAACTAATAATTCCATAATAATTCGTAACTCACTTAAGATGCCTTTAATTATCGCCTTAGGTCACTATTAATATTTCAAAACTTAAAAGTCAGTAATAAAACTTAAGAAATCTTAAAACCCCAATATAGCAACTATTTTTAATACGTCATTCCGCTATTCTGATCTTATCACCATTAGCTAAAACTTATTTGTCAAATTAACTAATTTTAACAGAAACTAGACTTCAAATACTCCCATTTAGCCTCAAGAATCACCCAAATCGGATTTAAAATCATTAAGTCATACACTTTTAAATATTAGAACTTGTTGCTGAAAATTCTGCTACAAAAATTTTAGATCAGCCCTTCTTAAAATTCATAACAAACTATACGTTAATTTTTAACGGTTCCAAATTGGTGAAAATATTCTCAACTTATATATGTATAACATATCCAAAAATTATAACGATCCAACGGTCAGATTAAGAGATATAACCCACACAATATACCTAAAAATATAGAAACTGATTTTCAGATTTTAACGTTTACGTTCAATTAAATTATATTCCTCTATATAAATTTATCTCCTCATTCTGATTATCATGATATCTAATTTCATGTCTATATTTTATTTAAAAATAATCACTAATTTAAAAATTCTAATAACTAAACGTAAAATCAAAATACGAAATAATATTTACCTTCCTTGTTCGCCTTTCTTCAATACGCAGCAGTAAAGAATCTGACTTTTGGGTCTTCTAGAGTCTTCAAAATCTCTTCATGTCTCAAAAAAATTATAGCTCTCGAAAAGATACACGAAATAGGCTCAAGAATCACTCGATTCGGAGTTAATATGACCGAGTTACGAATTTTTAAAACTAGGGCTGAAAATAGTTGCGAGAATTGGGATATATTGCGGTTTTCATCAATTTCAGGCATGAAGATGATTTTAAATAACTTTTCTAACTCTTTAGAATTGTAGAGAACGAAAAACTGAAGAAATAGGCTTTGGATTCACTCAATTCTGACATCGGATGAATTATTTATGATTTTTCTAATGAGCTGCAGTGCGTATGATTATTCTACGCGGGAATTTAATTAATCAAATTAGAATAGGATTAGGGTTACACATCTTCTCTTTAAATATAAATAGGAATCAATATAGGAGTTATCAAAACCCTAATGGACTCCTTAATTTTAATTTAATCAATTATTTAATTATCTACTAAAAGAATTTAACTATCCAAACAAAACAAGGAAAAAAAATAGTAACTTACCTTTTCCAATTCAATTATACTATTTTAAATGAAATCAATTAATATTTAATTATTAACAAAAATATGGGTTATTACATGGAGTCACACAAAATCATTCAAAAGCTTGGAGTATTTTGCACGAGCGTCTCTCGAGAATCGTGACTCTCGCGCAGGGCGCAAATGTGGGCCCAAGTGCATATTAGGGTTCACATGACCTAATTGAAATAAATGTACAAATTAGGGTTTACAAAAACCTAATTAAATGTACAAATTAGGGTTCATGTGACCTAATTAATTGTACATATTAGGGTCCATGATGTAATTAAATAGATACCGGAAAAGATGAAAATAAATGTAATAGACCCGGGAAAGTCTCCACGTGTCCCAAGGCAGAAGACTCGTGGATGCAACCCATTTTGGGAATTGATTGAGGGATTGGATTGGTGGCTAGAAGAACAGGGTAATTTGGGCATTACTTTGATGATTAAAGGGCATTTCGGGAATTTTCCCTTTAAAACATGACTAAAGGGTATTTCGGGAATTTTCCTTAAAACATGTGCCTAGCATGTGATTATTTTCCAGGAAAGCTCTATAAATAGCCCCTCTATTCTAAGAAAAGGGGATCGCTCTCAAGACATTACACTTAGACTCTTGGAAGCTTATTACACTTGGAACTCTCTCCCAACTCGAAGACTCAAGAAGGCTCTTGGAATCCCTGCTACCCTAACCCGGTTTCTGGATTCTGAGACTTCTGCCACGTGTCATTGGAGTAATCGCCCACCTGTTCTTCTCCCCTCTTCAATCAATCAATCAATTCCGTGCTCTTCGTGGATTTCTTTCCTCTCCAGCCAACACGAAATCCTAACCCTAGCAAGGCATAATTTTCTTGCCCACAAATATTAAGGATGAGAATTAAATAACCTAAGAGTTATAGTTTTGGGAAATTTAAGTATTTAAATTACATACTAATCCAAGGGATAAATTTTATTATCTCAATGTATTACTTATTTTGAACCAATTAAAGAAAGTTTAATTGGTTACATAATTAAATTTATGTAGGTGAGTATTTAAAATTCTAAAATGAGTGGATTAGAAACCCTAATTAAATAATTAGGGTAAGATAAAATTTAAGGTAGTGGACCATGACAATTTTCATGGCCTAAATAATTTAATTAGAAAGCCCTAGTGAATAATTGAAGGCCCAAAGCATGGCCCAATTATGTAGGGACTTGTTAGTCATTTTACTTATCAAATTTGGTAATAAAAATAAATCAATAATGGAGAAAATGAGAGTGCATGGCCGGAAATTAGAGGGGCAAAAAGGGAAGAGAAGCTGTTGGAATTTTGTTTTGTAAAAAACGAAATAAAATAAATAAATATGCTACTAACTCTTACCAACTCTTCCATGTGTCAAGCTACAAATTTAGACAACACTTATAGCTAAGCTTGCAAACAACACGGAGATGATTAAAAGGAGAAGTATTAGATTTTTAATACATAAACACTCCCATTTCTAGTTCCATTCTCTTCTTTCTATCTAGTTAAGTAAAAGAAAAACAAATATAGAGAGAAAGAGAGAGAGGGCCGGCTATAGGAGAGCGAAGAAAGAAGAGAAGCAAGCTCATGAACCCCAAGCTCATTTCCTACTTTGGAAAAATAAGAAAAATAGCAACCAAATCAAGGTAAGAAAAGAAATAAAAACTCTAGTTTATGTTTTGTATGTTTTTTGTAATCTTGTGTTAGGTATATGGAAATACAAGTTCTAAAGGGCTAGAATATTATGAAAATGATAAATCTTGGATATAGTATGTTTAACTTGTTCATCTATATAAGTTGATGTTGGAAAATTTGGAAAAAGAAAGCTAAAAGAGTTTTTTCGAAAACTTGTGTTAAAGTGTTGAAACATGTTTCTCATTTTGGAAATCTTTAAATAATTTTTATGATCTTTTCTTTTCAGGTATTATATGGATGAGTTATGAGTAAAACCTAGTTGGAATCTTTTAAAAATAAGTTAAAATGAGCAAGATATGCATTTTTGATCAAGAACACCGCACCACTAAAAAACTGTGCACAGCAGTCCACTTCTGGCCTATTTTCGGTAGTCAAAACAGCTCCAAATCTAGTGTTTGATGAATGAAAATTGTAGTTCGGGAAGATACGAATTCAACGAGTCTAATTGGACCTAAATAGAAGTTGTAGATTTCATTTTATGAAGGTTTTCGTAAAGGACTCTGAATCTAAAAATTAAAAGAAAAAAATCAGGAAAAACCGGTTTTCCGGTGAACCGGCGGGATCTTCCGTCGGCCGGTTCACCACCTTTCCGGCCGGTTCCGGCGATGATTCCAGGACCCAAAATTTTCTAAAATTGTGAAGAATATTTTAATATTTAATGGATAATTTTTCTGGACAGTTTGGTAATTACTAAATAATTAATGGTTTAAACTCATTTAAATCATTTATAACTTACTAATTAATAATTATTAATGCCACTAAATAATTATTAAACTAATTTATATAATCTAAATGCTATTAACTACTTAATTATTATTTAAAAAAAATTAAGCAATAATTAAGTAGAGTTAATATTAATAAACTAACTATTGATTATTTAATTGAAGTTAAATAATAAATAGAGTTAACTAATTGATTAATTACTATTTAATTTATATTAAATAATAATTAAAGAGTGTTTGAGTAATATTAAGTAATTACTCACTTTTCATTATCATAATGAAATAATTATTTATTAATTAATATTAAATAATAAATAAGTACAAATGTTAATTAATTTATTTATTCTTCTTATTAAGAAGAAAGAATAATTAAAAATTTATGAAGTAAACTAATTATTTACTATTCAAGGATAAATAATTTATTATTTAATTAATATTAAATAATAAATAAAGAGAAATGTTAATTAATTATTCTTTAATAATAAAAAAGGATAATTTAAAGACTAATGAACTAAATAAAGTAGTTCTTTATTTTCTAAGATAAGTAATTCATTAATTATTATTTAATTAAAGAAGAAGGGTTAGTAGATAATTAATTATTATTTAAATAATAATAACTTAAAAACAAATTAATAATTTGATTATTTAGTATTTAATTGACATTAAATACTAAGTAGATTTATGTAGTTATTATTTATTTTTTTAAATAGTAACTAAAGGTAATTAAGTGATTACTATTTAACTAATATTAAATAGAACTTAAGTGAAGGTATGGGTAATCAATAAATAGAATTTTAGTAATTCATTAATTAAACAATTATAATAAATTGTTTGAAGGTTTAATAAGTGTATAACACTTAAGATAAACATTATTAAATAATTAAACTGTTAACCTATGATCAATTAAATGTCTTGAAAGTTTAATGATAGCGTACTATAATGTGTACCTTATAATGAATATATCTACTAAATGAATAGCCGAAGTAGGTGTATTGATGTTCAATTATGTGCTATACTAATTGATAGACCGACGTTATTAATGCTAGGTCACTCAACGAATTTTAATTAAAGCTAGATAGCCGTAGCTCGTCTAACAGGCAAGTTTTCTTAACTCAGCTCGAGTTATTATTTTTCAAAGCATATTAGTGAATAATTATTGATGATTATTCGCATCTATAATATTTATTGACGTTCGCACTTCGTGAAATTAAATTCTTGTTCTATTATTTTTGGACTGTGAATTGTTTAAAATTCTTTCATCAATGAACTGTTATGAGTTGGATCTATGCTAATTGTATCAGCTAGATCAATCACGTTAAATTAATAAACTCAAATTATTTTAAAAGCTAATCCTACCAGTTGATTGGTATGGATTCTTCGACTGAGATAAAAAACAGTTTTATTAAAGCTTTAATTGGAAAACGATTATTGCTCGACTATTAAGTGGTTATGCATAAATCACCGGGTAAGAAAGGCTGATCCCCTTGATTACCAAAACTTATTAAAAGGACCAGTTTAAATACTAACAACCTTCGCATATGTTCATGGTTATTTATAACCACTCAGTATCTATTGTTCAATTATTGAATTTTGTTAAATGTTCTTTCAATCGAATTTCATTGTTGAACATTGATAGATAAATTCCTTCTAATCATGATATATCTCCTTTGTAATTAAACTTACTAAGCAAATTAGTTGCTTACCCTTGTTATATCATGACGTTTATTTCAGCTAAATCAAAAAGTTCTACAAAGAAAGACAAAGAAAAAGGAAAAGTGCAGGAGTAGTTTACTATAAACTCTTAGGCCTTATATTTAATGTAATTATTATGTAAATCTTTTGTAATATTAAAGGTATGTGTCAAGTTAAGGTTAAGTAGACCTGGGAAACTTTGTTGTAGACTTTATTATAATGAACAATGTATGTTTATTATTCCGCAGTAGTATATAGAATGTTTATGATGTTGATGGATCGTGAGCACCAAACCCGAGGTTAGAGAACCCGGATTTGGGGGCGTCACATGTGCAATGATAAAGCCCAGTCCCTTCGGATGTGACTCACCACTTCCCCAAACTTTGCATCTCATGATCATCTTATGGTCCAGCAGGGGCATCAGCTACATAATAAGTTCGTTTGTCTTCCATTTCACCCTTACCTGCTCACACAAAGCGCAGATGAGGGAAGGGTGAGGCAACCCACCTGTGGTATCGCCCTCCAACGCACGCAAGATTGAATTCTTAATGATCTTACCAACATCCATTTGCTTTCTCGTCACTAGACAGTAAAGAAGCACCGCCCGTTCCTTAGTCACATCACTGACATGGGTGCACGACAACAACTTAGCGTAAATAAAGGCATACTATGCCTTTCCATAACGCCTGAGTTTGGACTACTGAAATGTCATGCCCCTACGTTCATGATTCTTCCATGTTGTTCCCGATTGACATAATTCCTGAATGATATGGTCATAGTTTGGTCCTTGACGCACGAAAGATGTATATTGGTTAATTGGACCGATGGATGGCAAGTTGTAATACTTGTTGATATCAGTGCTTGTAAACGAAATCGTCTTTCCCCGTACTTGAACCCCAAAGAGGAAGTGCTCTTTAGCGTTCGCGTAAAATTCTTTAACCACTCCTATAACTACCGAATCGGGTTGAGCAGCAAGATCAAACTAACCTCGTTCGGCTATCATCATCGTGATCTCTCCATCTTAGTTTGGATCCGACTGTAGACCCCTTTCCAGAATCAAATTTTTTTGCGCCATCCTATTGTATCTCCCTTGAGCCTCGGCACTGACAAACCTCTTTTTGTCAAATGGTTTGGTTGTGGAAGAGGATGAGCCTTCACCTCTTTGTCTTTTCGATGCCATTGATGCAACCTAGAAGGAAAACAAATCAATGTTAGTAACTCATATCATATAGATTCCTCATAAGCAGTAAAAACACCACCTCATACGAATTGTAAGCATGTTATCCCCAAACTTGGAGTTTAGTGCAAACTTAAAGTCAAAATTGGTGTCATTTGTGCATGTACGTGTCAATTGATAACATATAATAGCCAAACTAGTGTCACTTTGTCCAATTCATCACAAAAGCCACAATAGATATCAATGTCACACCCAAACAGGTTAATAATACATACACAATATAAGCATTGACAACGAAATCACAATAACATGTATACGACGCCCAATTGTCAATCGAAAATCCAAAATACATTTAACAACAGTTGACACGCCATGTAAGATTCATCAGATGTTGTATTAGACAAGTCACCATAAGTACATACAACTAACAATGAATACTTGACATATTCCCCCAAACTTCCCAATTGACCACTAATTGTATAAAACAAACCATGTTGAGACTGTATAAATTACTTATGGTCACGACCTTAATGATGCATGCACGAATTGGCCCCAAATTACAAGTATTTCCCATAAAAACTTCTCACAGTAATTTCAACGAACACTTGGTGGGCATTACTAAATTCAATGTGTTATGTCTAACTGCGTAATAAAGTAACCCCAAAGAATTGCATAATCACACCCAATTCAGTTTACAAAGTAAACAAAACATCAATCATGACTATTTTAATCAACAAAATCTCCCATGCATAGTTCAAATATGAAGAAACCTTGACATACCTTGGATTTGAATCTGTGAATTTTTCACAGATTTTTCATAAATAAATCTGTGAATAACAATTACTTTGTCCACATTATCTACAAATAAAAGAGTGAAGTAATAACCTGGAGGATTGATATGCAATTTCCAGAGTGAGTTCCGCATGATATATTCATTGTCTCTTGCAAAGTTTTTCCACCAGAGAGCACATCCCACTATTAAAAAAAACATAAAAAAGTAAAACACTACACTTGCTAATTTCCCTCAACATGAATGAAAAGTTTATATTAATATTAATATCAAATACAAGAGTTATCAATATTAATATCAAATGAAAAGGTTAATATTAAAATTAATATCAAATGAAAAGTTAATATTAATATTAAAAATAAAAATAAGTATCAATAAATTTATTTTTACCTCAGGTCGCCTTTCTTTGTCCATCAAGAAATTAAAGATTGTTTGAAATGGTTGCGGGAGCCAGAACGACTCCGTAGCTGTGGCAATAATACCGTCAGGTTGGCCTTGGATGCTATTGTGAACAGAAATTTGAACACCGCTATCGCTCGAGTTAGATACGTCTGGAAATTCAACTTTGCTATTCATAGCCAAGGAGTCGCAAAAATTTTTAATCATTCTTTGTGCAAGGCTCATTATGCATCTCCTACCTTCAGAGCTTAACCCTGAGCATAAAAAAGAAAAGGAAAAAAAATTTGAGTGAAGCCTAGACTTGAGGGAAATCAATGTTAAATTAAAATAGGTGCTGATATATGACACCTAATTCATGTTAATATTAGATATCAAGAGGGTGTAAAAAGGGACCTATATATTCATGTTCTATTTTATCACTTATAGTTTCATGTTAATCACAATTCATAATCTATATAAATCATTTTTTAATTAAAATCATTAAACATGGAAATAGGAAAGGAAAAAAGAATTAGAAGAAGCAAGCAAAGAGAAAGTATGGAAAATTTTGATACTAGAAATATCACCTCCAAGCGTTTGGTTTGGTTGGAGTTGGATCATTGAGTATGCAAATCTTTCGCAAGTTCTCTGAAGAGTGGCAAGCCATCTTTCAGCGCCATAAGCTGATTCATGATTAACATAATCTTTATAGAGTGGGTGTCTTGTGACATTTTCCATGAAATTTGTACGTTCCATCCAAGTAACCTATTTAATGTGAAAAAAAGAAAATGGGTTAGTAGTTAAAGTACAATATTACTATACTACCTTTAATATAAGGTAAGTGTTGCTTTATTTTTATGCCGTTGATATTGTCAAAACAAAACTGATATTTCTAGAACAAATATATATTTAGTGACACTTTTATATTTGCTCTAACGACACTTAACACTTAGAACGACACCTATTATTTTGACAATATTATTTTTATTCTGACAATATTGACTGCCTATTTTTTGAGGTTAAGTTTGTTATTATGAGAAATTCATTTAAATGACTTCCCCATCCCTCCAAACCTCCCAAATGTAACTTCAACTTTATGTGCAAATTCCTCCCCTTCCCCTCTTATAAAAACTTACAAATAATACTTTAAGCGACATATATTATTTTGACAACATCATTTTTTTCTGATAATATAAACCGCCTATTTTTTTTTTAGTTTTATTTTTGTATTATGAAAAATACATTCAAATTACTTTCCCTTTTCTCCACATCCTCCCACATTTTATGGGCAAAATTTTGAGACAAAAGTAACCGCAACTTTAACTGCGAATTCCACCCCTTCACCTCTTAAAAAAAACTCATAAATAAGTGATTTGGAAGGAAAGTAGCAACATTCCTTTCCCATCCATTTCCTTATATTCCCCCTCAAATTAAAACTCAAAAACAATGTATGTGCAAGTATATATTCACCTTGGACCAGCCATTGGACATGTCTTGAATAATGCAACCAGAAGGAAGCCTCCAACACCAGCTTGGAGAGGGATTCTGATTCGCATTTAAGAAATAGTCATGTGTCACATCCGCGATCACCCAAACACCCTCACCGATTTGTTGACAATAACGGACGAAGAAAAGTTCTCGAGCCGCCACAAGGTGGGACAAAATATGCATTTTTGCATACATCTACAGCAAGCCATCAACTCATTGTTTAATTAATATTTGTAAAATGCTAGCTAACTATACATAAGTTGTCTTGTTTATCTAGACAAAGCTTTACAAGGTTGCCGGTAAAATTTGTAAAGTTTTATACAGTTGTTCGATAAAACCTGTAAATAATTGTTTACGTAAAATAAAGGTTTAAATATACTCTAAATCTTAAATTTTTTCGTTTTTTATAACTTAAATGCTAATATTTTAACTTTAAGACATTAAGCCTTCTTGTCTCTAAATTCCTATAAATTAAACATTTTGGCCACCGAATTTAGCATTTCTTACGAGAATAAGTCATGTGACTCAAAATGAAAGGGCAATTACGTCTTTTAATGGTATATATAGTGTAAGAATGTAATCTCTCTTATATTTCCAATATGTGAATTACTATATTTATACAAGAGATCTAGAAATTAAAAAATGAAAAAGGAGGAAAACAAGGAAACTTGTTTTCCTTAATATACAAGAAACATGTTCCTGGCCACTATCATCTCACACTCCCCCTCAAGTTGGTGTGTAGATGTCTCGCATACCCAACTTGAAACACAAAGGATGAAACATCTTACTACTAAGACCTTTTGTTAAAATATCAGCAAGCTGGTGTTCTGATTTTACAAAAGATAAGCAAATAAGACCACTAGTTAACTTTTCTTTGATGAAGTGTCTGTCAATCTCAATGTGCTTTGTTCTATCGTCCTGCACTGGGTCGTTTGCAATACTAATGGCTGCCTTATTATCACAAAATAACTGCATAGGCCTTTTAGTTGTAACACCCAAACCTTCTAGCAGGGTTCGAAGCCACATTAATTTACATATACCCAAGGCGATAACTCGATATTCAGCCTCAGCACTAGATCTTGCCACCACAGATTGTTTCTTACTACGCCAAGTAACAAGATTACCTCCAACAAATGAACAGTAACCCGTTGTAGACCGATGATCCTCTATAGAACCAGCCCAATCTGAGTCGAAAAAAGCTTCAACTTTCATATGACCATGTGGTGCAAACAATAATCCTTTTCTAGGAGAAGACTTAAGATACCTCAGAATTCTGTAAACAATTTTCATGTGACAATGTCGAGGGTCATGCATATACTGACTCACTATTCCCACAGCATAAGATATATCGGGTCTCGTATGAGAGAGGTAAATTAATCGTCCCACCAAACGTTGATATCTTTCTCTATCAACTGTAGGTCATGTGCCTCCTACTAGTCCCCATGTATCATTCTTTTTTAGGGCATTCATCTCCTCGATCATAGCTTGTTTCCAATTCTTATCACTAAATGCTTCTTTCCACCCCTGAGGAACATATATTGAAGACAAGGAAGAAACAAAGGAGTGATATGATGCAGATAATTTGCTATAGGCTAGAAAATTAGAAATAGGATGTTGAGTACAAGCTCTAACCCTTTTTCTAAGAGCAATAGGAATGTCAGTATCATCAGAAGAACAAGTAGGGATGTCAGTATCTTTAGAAGAACAAGTAGGAATGTCAGTATCTTTAGAAGAACAAGTAAGATTAAGATTCTCTCCATTACCATTATCAAGACTAGGTCCGGAACAAAGTTGGTGTAGTGGTGCAGAAACGGTAACCTTATTCTTGCATTTTCGTGCATAGGTCCTCAACTCAGGCTCAGACCCATTTTGTTTAGTACACTGTAACTCCCCCTATGTAGAATTATCGGAAACAACAACAAGAACAGGAAAAATAGAGCTTGTGATACTAGCCTCAGGAAGCTTCTCCTCATTAATAACATTCTCCCCCTGAGGAGAAGGTGAAGAAGAATAAAAGGTTTCAATTCCCAAAAAGTGACATGCCGAGTGACAAAGATTTTGTTAGAAGAAGGATGATAACATTTATAACCTTTTTGGGTTGGAGAATAACCAATGAAAACACACCTAATAGCTTTGGGATCTAATTTTTTTCCGAGTGGGAGATTTATCATGAACAAAGCACACGCAACCAAAAACTCGAGGTGAAGGAGAAGGACTGGTCGTGTGTTGGAGAAAAGAGATAGGACTCTTGTTCCCAAGATTTCTAGAAGGAAGGCGGTTTATAAGAAATGCAGCAGTCAGAACTGCATCTCCCCAAAGAAATTTAGGGGTTGACATAGTGAACATAAGAGTGCGGGCTACCTCTAGCAAGTGTCGATTTTTTCTTTCCGTTACTCCATTTTGTTCTAGGGTTGAGACACAGGAGGTTTGAAGAATAATGTCATGCTGAGAGAGATAAGATGCAAAAATATTATTATTACTATATTCACGACCATTATTACTATGGAGAATTCTGACTTTAGCGTCGAATTGGGTTTGAATCATTTTATGAAAGTCTTGAAAACAACCAAATACCTCATTTTTGGTCCGCAGAAGGTAAATCCAAGTGACACGAGAATGACAATCAATAAAGCTAACAAACCATCTATGACCAGAACGAGAGACAATTTGAGAGGGTCCCCACACATTAGTATGGATAATGGCAAAAGGTTCAGAATGTCGATTGTTAGTAGCAGAATAAGTAGAACGTTTGTGTTTACCTAATTCACATGATTCGCACAAAACTGAGTTTTGTTACAATGCTTAACTAAAGATGGAAATAAAGACTCCAATACTGAAAAGGAAGGATGTCTCAAACGTCGATGCCATTGATAGAGAGAGGTCAGGCATGGGTGAGAAGTAGAGTGAAGAGCCTGAACCTGAGTAGAGGGCATGTTAGACGAGGGAACATCTAAATAATAGAGACCGTTAACTGCACTACCACTGCCAATCCTTTGCCCTGTCACCAAGTCCTGAAAAACACAATGATTTCCAAAAAAGGTTACTGAACAGTGTAAGGATTCACAAAGACGTTGGACAGATAGTAATTTTGCAGTAAATGAAGGAATATGGAGAACATATGATAATGTTAATGAAGGGGTACAAACGACAGAGTCACTGCCAGAAATAGAAGACAGGGAGCCATTGGCTACTCTAACCTTGTCCTTTCCAGAGTGGGGCGTATATGAAGTAAAGAGATTGGAGGACCCAGTCATATGCGCAGAAGCACCTGTGTCTATAATCCAACTAGGATAAGTAGATGAGACATTAAGAGCACAAGAGTGTATACCTGATTGTGCGAAATGAGAAATAGTATCAGCACTATTAATGGAACTAGATTCTGCCATGATGAGGTAATAGGAGCAACAAAAATATCCAAGGAAATATCAACAAGGATATTATAAAGGCTCAAAAAATTAGCAGGGAGTAATTCTAGAAACCAAAGGGAGTGCAATTAATTGTACTACACAATAAAACCACTTTAATTAGCAGTATAGGAGATGGAGCAACAAGAATTATCCAAGGGAATAACAACAAGGATAATTAACAAGCGCAAAGATAGAGGAGAGATAAAAACAACCACTGTAGGTAGATTAGACCAAACCTGAGTTTCACTCAAAACAACCATTGTAGGTGGAAAGAGGAGAGATAAAAACCATGCTGAAAAAAGTCGTCGGAAAAAGTCGCCGGAAAAGTTGACAACTGCAGAAGGAAGGAGGAGAGAGAACAGACACGCTGAAAAAAGTTGTCGAAAAAAGTCGCCGGAAAAAGTCGCCTAATAAAGGATCAGAGCTCTGATATCATGTAAGAATGTAATCTCTCTTATATTTCCAATATGTGAATTGCTATATTTATACAAGAGGTCTAGGAATTAAAAAATGAAAAAGGAGGAAAACAAGGAAATTTGTTTTCCTTAATACAAAAAACATGTTCCTGACCACTATCTTCTAACATATAGTTTATATTGGCTCCAATTTTTCCTTCTTTTTTTTCCTCACATATTAATCACGTGCCTACAATTTTATGTGCGTTCAAAGATATTTAAGGTTTTCTATTAATGTGGGCAATATCTTTTGTATTGGCTTTAGTTTGTCACGTGCTTACAATTTTCCCTACTTCCAAAGCTATTAGAGTGAAATTATCCAAAATACTCTCATTCAAAGTAATTATTACACACTGGTGGCCAAAGAGTTTAATTTATAAAAATTTAAAAACATTAAAGTTTAATGTCTTAAAGTTGAAACATTAAAGTTTAAGTTATAAAAAGCAAAAAAGTTTAAGATTTAAAGTGTATTTAAGTCTAAACTAAATAACTACTGTCTAATTACATAGCGTTTAGTCTTAATATTTTTGTTCTCTCTATAGTAAACCTTCTAGGAAAATAAAATATGTACCAATTTTAGACATCCATCCCTTATTTCTGCTGTTCCACTATCGAATTCTTGGATCGTCTCTGCTTTGATAAGGATCGTAGGAAAGAATTCGGCCCATTTACCCTGCAAGATATCAATTAATTTATAACCTCAAATCTCAATTAAAAAACGAAATGAAATAACAACTTCGAAAAGTTTATCAAATCTAACCGCGTTCAAAATAACATCCACCAACTGTTTCCCAGATATCCTCGCCAAACCATCATCTTTCGACGATTCAAACGAATCGTTGAAATTTTCGAGGCCAGGCTTGAGAAAAATCCTTATGTAGCTGTCATGGTCAAGAACATATCTCCCTGCAGGGTTCTTTACCCACAGAGGCTCATTGAATTTCAAGAGCCTGGTTGCTTCATCTATGGCATTTGTAGCAATTCCCAGCATTATTGATTTGTCCTGGCCTTGAAAATACTGAAGCTGGTTAGGCAATGTGGTCTGGCCAGAATTTCTGGACACAAGATTAGGAACTGGAAGAGGTCCTGGAGCAGAGAGCCGTCTTCGCATGTGAAAAATCTGCAATACAGTAGGCCAAAAAAAATGTCATGGAAATGAAATACTCCCTCCGTCCTCTATAACATGGCATAAGGTACAATTTTATTTTATTTTTTCTGTCATAAAAAATATAAAAAATATGGTAATAAGTACATAAAATAACGGGCAAATATGTTATTTAGTGGAGTCTAAAAGAATTAAATAAAAAACACATCATTTTATCTAATTTTGTGGGGCAACTAAAAATAAATTTAAAAGTTTTTCTATTCTCTTACCTCTACTTTATTTTTCTTAATATATGTGAAAAATATATTTTAAACATCCTATGGAAGACGGAGGAACTAACATATAAGTCTGTGTCCCGTAAAAGATGTCCATAAGAAATGGTTTAACTGCCTAAGTACACAAAAATGTTACTCCCTCTGTCAGACAATTATTGCAACATAAATTTTTGCACAAATTTTAAAAAACTTTCAAAATCTCATTTGCTTAGGTGAAGAATAATTCAAAAATACGAACCACAAAACTTTTAGTAAGTGGAGGGACTCACTATATATTTAAATAATAAAATTGACAAGACTATGGGTAAATGTTACGAAGTTAGTCAAAAAAGAAGTGCTGCAATTTTCCTAGGACATCCTAAAAAGGAATGTATTTCAATAAATATAAAACGCGGGGGGAAGTATATTTTTTTTACAAAAACATTAGTGTCACAGTGATATCTCCTCTGATAATAAATTGAAACTCGAAACTCGAAAAAATTTATATAGGTTTCTAAGAAATATACATGTATTTATGTTCAAGTTTATGATCATAATTCAAGAACTTTTTTCTATTTCTTATTTTATTATTTATTTAAATAAAAAATTATCATATATAATATGTAAAAGTAATTAAGAATTTATAGTAACCTGCTATTATATTAGTTAAAATTTTGAGTTTGAAAATGTTCAAATGACTTTTTAAGTTTTTTTTTTGAAGCAGGATGAGTATATAAAATTAGGAAATTGATATTTTTGCACAAGAAAAGTTGATAGTTCCACAAAACTCCCCTCGCATGAATATTAAATGAAACCCACATTCTTGTGATTAAGATCTTGTGAAAATATTAAAATTCTCTTGTGGAAATAACAATTCTCTATCATTAACTCACAATCTTATAATGACAAAATCTTGTATATATGTTATGCACTCTACGCACAAAAAAAAATCTTGTTGGAGGAGAAGATATGCATTTTTAATATGATAAGTATGGTATATCATATAGATGATGGAACTCTATTACCTCTTAAGTTTTTGGATAATGTTTTCAGAGTTTATATATATATATATATATATATATATATATATATATATATATATATATATATATATATATAACAAATAACTCAACAAGAATATTCATTTCCTGAGTCACATATGACCAATCAAAATTATCCAATTGACTCAGCCAATATGGATATTATATACAGTAATATGTAATAATAGATATTATTACTACTATACTAAATATTCAACAAATTTACGGGGAAACATGGAATAAAAAAAATTAAGTAAAATTTGCAAATGGGTTTGTTTTTCTTGAATAGAGCTAATAATAATATTATTAAAAAAATGAGGCAAAAGTTTAGAATGCCAAATTGAACTAGAACTAACCTTTAGGTGCAATTTAGCATTTTGAACCTTTAGTTTGCGCAAACGAGTTTGGTTGTTATCTTCCATATCAAGGGGCGATAAGCACTTTCTGCACAGTGCATTTTCTATTGCCTTGCACAGGTAAAAATTCTCCTGGTGAATCTTATCATTTTCTATCTGAAGAGCATTTTTAGAAGCTCTCTCATTTACTACCTGAAACATTAAATTAAGGAAGAATATTCAAATCACTTATGAGAGCTATACATAAACAATAGAATAATAGTGTGATGTATCCTATGTACGATGTACGATGTATCCACGTACGTCGGTATTTAATATCAATATAAATTTATCGTCACACGTAACAACACTCTAAGCAATATCAAAAGAAAATACGTACTCCCTCCTATAAATAGTCTATCCGTTTTAAAATATAAGATTATTATTAATTTTATAAAGTCAACTTAAGATATTTTCAAACTCTAAATTAACATGGATTACTTTAATTTCAGTCTATACAATAATTTTCAGTAAATCATCTCAATTTTGAATTTAATAATGTTTTAAATTAATTTTTAAAAATTAATAATAATCTTATAATTTGGAACGGAAGGAGTATATTATATTATTTTATACTAATATAACGAAAAAAAGACTACTTTTTGTGGAAAAAAAATATTATCAAATGGCTGACTTTGTGGAATAGAAAAATTATCAAGAGTGCCTTTAGTTGTGTCCTTCTATTCTGAAACCAAAACTTAACTTTTTCAGGCTCTATGCCTAATTCCTCGCCTAGTCGACATTGCTGCTCATGGTCTGGGCGGCGGCTGTCCTTGAAAAACCTGTGTATATATGCATAAGAAAAATAATCCATTAGCACATATATTCACATATTATCAAATAGACAAACACGAAAGGCTAAGCGATAAGATAAAATAAATGAGTGTAGGACCCTTTTTAATTCCACCTGTCTCATTTATTCACATACATGAATATTTATTATTGACATAAATTTGTCGTCGCATTTAACAAGACATATATTTGTTGTAACATTATTTGGGCAAACTCAGCTCTGACTCTCCATAGAAATGTACGATACAAATTTAAAAAAGAAAATTTTATTTGCCACTAATATTGGCATAAGGGTTAAAAAAAAATTGAATGTGGCGCGTCTGTTTCTCCTATGAACGACTAGAGATGAATTTGTACAAATACTGTCATAGCAAATATTTGCTATGAAAAATAAAGATCGAAAAAGAACTAGCCTTATTTTTATTGAAAAATAAAGATTGAAATTTGATTTCCTGATAATAAATTGTTAACCATTAGAGTGTATGTTTGATTAAACGGTGTTTGGACAATTTCAAAGTCCAAACACACTTGAAAATCTTTTTTGTTTAGTAGCAACTTATTTAATTAACAAACGCAGTGTTTGGGTCTCAAATACAACGCACCAAAAATAATACGGTGCGTTTCAAACGTTGCAAACAGTAATAACTAAACAAAACCAGAGTAGATTGAATCATATATATGACAAGATCGAATAATCAGAAGGATTAATCAAATGGACAAAAAAAAGATACTTTAATTAAGTATTAATCGTACTCCTCTAATCTGTGAGTCTGAGCATGACTGAAGCGCTGGTACGGAGTATTTCCAAGTGACCTATTAGTTGACGAGGATCTAGTGTTACTGCTAGAGCCTTCAGCATTCATCTTCTTGAATTTCTCAAAAATAAAGCTTCTAATATCAAAATGCAGTGCGTTTTGTGTGTGCATATTGCTGGCTTTTTTACTACAGTATTAGCTTTTATAGGGACCAATGGATTCACTAATTAAGGGAAAAGATTAAATCTTTGCTGGCCAAATTAATATCCTTTGACTATAATATATTAGATTTTTTTAGGACTTAATGATGTTATTAAACCATTAGTGGTTCTCATTTTTTAGATATTACATGTCAGAGTGAAAATAAAATTAGCCCACAAAAAAAAAAATTAAGAGACTAAGTTTTCAATACGCCACAGGTTGTGAACTTCTTTTTCGGAAGAAAAAGTAATGACGGTATTTAGAGAATATGTGTCGGCTAACTCTGTGCCAGCCTTATCAATCAGCTCTTTTTTAAGTCATTTGCCTTGCACTATGTTTCTGGGTTAATTTCGGGCATAAATGGAAAAAACGGAAAACTTAATTTATAATAAAACATATAGAAAAGTTATATATATTTTTTCATGTTGTTACTAAATTTTTACAAAAGAAAATGGTTGAAATATTAAATTTTACATTTAGATTTCTAGTTTACCTGTATATTAATTTTATTGTGTTTGTAAAGTAGAGGTTATGATAAAGGTTATAAAATTAGATTATATTATTTAGTTTTTTTGTCAAATCGGTTTATTTTTGGACGGAAAACTTTGGCAAAAAAAAAATTGTCAAGTTAATTTTTCGTCCATTTTTTGTGCTCATTAAAAAACCCAGTAAAAAAAATTAGACAAAAAACTTGAGTTTTTCATCCATTTTTTTTCTTTTCCTTCCATTTTAAAGCTCAGTACTAGAGCGTTATACTTGACACGGGAAAAAATGGACGAAAATTTAAGTTTTCTGCCCAATTAATTATTTGTTACGATTTTTTAGTGAACAAAAAAGAAATAAACAGAAAACTTCACTTTTCCTGCCATAGCTTTCCACCCAAAAATAGACAAATTTACACCAAAAAAAAAGAAGTAACATAACTAAATCTTTTATAATCCTATCATACCTTCTATACTATGTACAAACACAATAAAATTAGGAAAGTGATATTTTCACATGTTATTTTCTCACGTGCTTCTCTCACATGAAGGTGGGATCCACTTCACTCTCATATAAGAGGTGATCATATGAAAATATCAAATATGCATGTGAAAATAGTACTCCCCTAAAATTATTATAAGGGTAAATTAATAATCGTAAGTTCTTTTTTTATAACCTCAATAACAATATAAAAAAATATATACAAGTGTTCTTTTCTTTTCTTTTCTTTTCTATTATACATTAAGTTTTCTATTCTTTTTTTTTTCGTTCAAAAGTTACATTGGAATCAAATTATAACTTCATGTAGGTTAATTCTATCCACAAGGCCACAAGTTGCTAAAGAGTGATTAGGACACTACAGATTGTGTTGTTATCTTAATAATATTGCAAAACAACAATTCTCTAAATTAGTTTAAGCATATTTATTATAATTATACTTTCAATCAGGAATCGATATTTCTACAAGTAAAAGTGATAGTTTCACAATGTTCCTCTCACATGAATAATAAATGGGTCCTACACTTGTGTGAAAAAGATCTTGCGAAAATATCAATTTTTACTTGTGGAAATAACAATTCCCTTTTGAATAATCTGATTACCAATATTCTAGTTTTAATAATCTGATGATGTGTATAGGTATATCATTTGTAGTAACTAATATTGCAGTTGCTATTTATATTTTTGGGCTTACGTGTCTTTTACAAAGGGGATAGATATAGATCTTATAGAGACATTTTTAAATTACACTGCTGTAGATGGTTTAATTAAATATGGATATGTATTAGAGAGAGAGAGAGATACAAGATTGAAGTAGGATTCTATTTGACACTAGGTGTTTTTTTTACCAAGTATTTATTTATTTATTAATACTAGTCAATTATGTCTCCAATTTGATTATACTCCTAAATCCAAAAATTAGAATCTCTTTTTGATTTTCTGACACACAGTATTAAATTTGTTTAGATAAAATTATTTTCTCAATTTTAAAATTTTAATTTCTATAATGTATTATTAAAAAATTATTGCTTTCTATTTGCAAAAGTGAAGAAAACTACTAAC
The DNA here is from genome assembly GCA_034770075.1 of Aralia elata. Taxonomy (NCBI): domain Eukaryota; kingdom Viridiplantae; phylum Streptophyta; class Magnoliopsida; order Apiales; family Araliaceae; genus Aralia; species Aralia elata. The sequence continues at coordinate 566,583 of JAVJAP010000254.1, read as the reverse complement.
TTAGAGAGAGAAAGAGCAAGGGAGTGAGCAAGGGAGCTTGGTAGTGAATAGAAGGAGGGCCACTGCTGAGAAAGGAGGAGAGCAAAAGGATTAACAACCATCAACAAGAAGGAAAGCATAAAAGGTTTAAAAGTATTCTAAAACCCTAACTTTAAAATTTTCTTAGCCTACAATTGGTTTTGCTTGGTTGTTGTGGGAGTTTTGTTTGTTGGATAGATCATGGTGAATCCTATGATATAAGGAGGGTTATAAAGGTGTATATATGCTTGTTATATGTTTTGTGTATGAGAAACCATGAAAATACCAAAGCTTTTCAAGAAAACCTAAATGTCGAAAAGACTGAAATTTTCAGAAACGGAACCTAAGATTCCAACAAGCATAACTCCTAGCCTATTTCGAATTTTTGAGTGAGGCCAAATTCTGGAGTTAGATACATGAGTTCCCTAAAACCTCCAATTGGAATTTCTAAAAAATATGTTGTAGATTTTCGTGGAGACAAATTCTACAAAAATATTCTCTGCTATGTATATGTAACTTATTTTTATAAACTGTTCAAATGGACCACCCATTTCAACTTTTTAAAATCAAGATCCAAAAAAATTAACATCGAAATAAACCATTCTACACAAATATATAGAGGCCGGTTCTTCGATGGACCGATCCGTTGGAGAACCGATGTGTGTGTGTGTGTGTGTGTATATATATATATATATATACGGAGCCATTCATGAACGGGCGAGCCCGTTAACGGACGAGCCTTTAGCGGCAGATCTAGATGTAAAAAAATCAGCTTATATATACGCGCGCACATGTAACGCCCCTAAATCTAGGTCCCTTAAACCTCGAGTCTGGTGCGTCACGGTACTACACATCCATGAATTATAACTAGTTATATTATCTTAACAACAATAAGTAATTATGATTACTATAATATATCCTTAAATTTCCTCGGGTAATTAACCTTGAATAATTACAAACAATATGTTTGATTCAAACTTATAACTTTACTTGTATTCCAGAATCGCAATCTTTATACATTACTCTACAATTCAAGATCATATACATACTGATCTATTTTACAATAATGAACTGTACCACCCTGTCATTCATATCCGTATTTAAACAACACAGTATGGTGGTACCTATTCGTTTTAAATGTTATCCTAACAATTAATTGCAGCCTATACCATTTGGTAACACTATTTACCCCCAAAAAGGGTTTATCAGGATAATGGTTAATCCGATGATATTCAACGAGTATTTCTTGCTCCTTGGTCTTTATCGGAAACTCCGATATCTCGCACATAGCTGAAAATATTTATTTAAGCAAGAGTGAGCGCGATGGCTCAGCAAGTTTAACAGTTAACACGTAACACATAATTTATGTTCAAACAGGTTTTACAGTTCTCATGATGTGCATTTTATAGATGCATCAAGCTTCTTATGCATTACATTTAAGGCATGCTTCATGTATTCCATGCATTTCATGCTTCATGTCAAAAAGTGCATATAAAATAAGTAATCATATATCAATAGTTGAATAACCATAGTTTATAGCTCAATATTGTTCACAGTCACACTAAGACATTTCGCACATATGAGCAAGCTCTGAAAAACTTGTCTGTACCGGTGTTTTACCCTTACGCTAACCTATCGCGTTCCTTGCACAACCTATACGGTATATGAGATCAACAATACACAATATCAGTTAAACTTGACCTCTAGAAAGAGTCTTATTTTAAAATTTTATTTTTATCTTATCGTCCTTTGTATAACATAGACATCCAACTTTGTTATTGATATAGCTCGGTTTTATTTCCCTTTCATCACCACATGTGCTAGCTTATCGTACTTGTAGTTTACGTACTGTGTGTATCACACCTTTACAACATACCATATTTAGTTAAACATTTCTCATCTAGGTTCCTTAGACATAGATTATGCACATAGCATTTGTTCATCACTTTGTAACCATTCACTTAATAGTACCTTGCATTAATCTTGTAATGTGTCTATCCCAGTTAGCAAAATAATAAAAATTTATTTCTAAGTTCACTTTTACACTTTTTGCGTTGTCCAAAAAGTGTTACGCAACAATTACATATTCGGATTGTACACGAAAAACTGAGCAACATATCAAAAAATTACGTAATGCCCAAAAATTGACTCAGCGAACCAAAATGGCTCGGTGTGCCGAAACAGCCCAGAAATAGTCCAGGCAGCAAGCCAACTGCCCAGATTCTGCAGAACAAAATCTGGAAATTTCAAATTTTGTGATTTTCGGGCAAGTTTTATTAATTTTTATTTCACTCGTTATTTATTGGATTAAAGCCATTTTTGGATATGTTCTACCTCATACTATGTAGTATTTTTTAAAAATATAAACTTCCCAAAAAGTGTTTGAAAAGGCTTTGAAACAGTAGCCTAAAACAGCCCATACACAGCAGTTTCAGACTTGGAAAATTTCATGGTTTCTGCACTTTCAGTGATTTTCTAGGCTTTTTTGGGGATTTTTATGAATTTTTGTATTAGGCTTTTAGCTATAAAATCTGGACGCACTTTTAGATCATATAGCAAGGTATTTTTATATAGGTTTAGGTTCTCAAGAAAGCCATCTAAGCTTCTTGAAATTGGTGTCTAAACTAAGGTGTTCACCACAGTTTTTAGCTTACTAACTTTGGACAATTCTTGCCAATTTTTTTTCTGGCCACTTGGGCTCATTCCAATACTTGAATTATAACTAGTTAGGACTAGTTTTAGCATTCCCTCAACTTTGCTATGCATGGATTTGGTTTTGACCCTATAAACCTAGCTTTTTCAAGCTTTTACATACCAATTTCTCATGTTCTTGGATGTATAAGTATTCCAACACTTGGAATAGCCTAGCATACCTCTAACTCACTTGTTCTAGGTGTTAAAACTGATCTTTAAAAAAAATGGCAAAATCTCAAATTTCACACTTAGAAAATCTGCACAAACTGCAGTTTGCATGATTTTACTAGCTAGTTTGGTGATTTTTATGAATTTCTTGGTTAAGCTCTTGGCTCAATCAATTGGCCCTACTTCTAGACCATACATCAACATATTTTAATCAAAGTTTAGGCTTCTTATCTAGGTCAGTTAAGCTTCCCAAAACAGGGGCTCAATCTAGCCTGTTTCTCACTTTTTTATAAAAACTGTTTTTGATACTTTTTCATTTTTCTCCAGTTTTGGCTAGTTGGATGGTCTAGACATGTGTATTTAAGTTACTTAAGGCTACTTCCATCATCACCACACTTTATGTAATCACTTAGCTAAGTTTGACCTATTAAAGCACACTTTAGGCTTGAAAAATATATCTTAACTTGGTTTTCTTGTTAGCTTTTGCCAAGATCATGATTGAGAATCATTAATAGCATGTGTTAGCAACTTTACATAAGCTCATTATAGTCCCTTAAGTTCAGGTGTGCAAAATCTCCCAAAACAATCTATTTTTGGCCTAAAAATGTGATTTTTAACAAGTCTAATGTTCAAAACAGTTTAGAGTTGGTTTAGCTAGCTTGTATAGCTTACTCATGTCATATTATAACCATTGAAACTTGTCTACATGGTCCAAGTATGGTAGTTCTTTAGTTAGGTGTTAGTTGCCACTTAAAGCTTACTCTGTATAGCTTTTAAACATGGTTTTTGGATAATACCCAACCTAGACCCTAACTAACTTAAGGAACAACTTTTAAATGATATATATGGACAACGTAAGTACTCTTTACTGATTTATAACATCAGTAGCTAAAATTGGCCATAACAGTCCCTTATAGGCACGGTTTTGGCTACTAAATCCCAAACAATCTACAATAGAACACATAGGGTCTATAAACAATTCGACAAATCTTAAATCACCATGAAAACTCATTACCACCCTTTCTAGCATGTTTGAAAACTTAGCTCAATTTATTCATATCAAAGCAGCCCTTACCTAGGCTTTACAAGCATGAATTAGCACCCTTTCACCAAAATAGTCCCAAGCATTCAACTATATGCATTATCACAACATGAACCTACTATATACTATATGTTTATGGTTTAAAACTCCTAGATGCAAGGCTTCTAGCTTTAGTTCAAAACAGCCCATAATAGGCTTTAAGATTTAAAACATGATCTAGTAATACAACCAAACAAGTCATGACTTTAAAACTCATATGCAGCTATGGACTGAGTTACATGGTATCATAGTAACACTTATGAATCTTTTTGGGATTGCTAAAACAGATAGCCACATTATCCCATTAAAACAGATAGCCACACTATCCTACATTTTGTACAAAGGTTCCTAAAACAGTGGCTGAGTCTGGCCTGTTCAAAACAGGTCCAGACTTGCCCTATTCTAGGCTCTTTTCAAGCTAAAAACTCCATTAGGTATTACTTATACAAGCCTCCATGCTTAGGTTCTTTAGACACCATGTTAAGCACATGAATCACACTAGAAACAAGGCACAATAGTCATCATTGAGCTCACTAACTCAGTCAAAAAATTTAATTTATTTTGTTCATAAACAAAGCTACCATGGTATGCAAGTTGCATTAAAACATGTTATACCTAAGCATAGAAGTATACTCGAGGCATTACTCTTGTTATGATAGCATATAGATGTGATCTAGGACTTGTTTACACAGCTAGTATGCCTTAAATTTATAACAGTCCTTACTCAGACATTTTCTCAAACATCTTAAGTGCAGTCCATATACATACACATAGTACATATATTCCTAGCCATTTGGTTCCAGCCAAATCAGTTAGCCAAAGCTACTAATAATTTGTTTCACTACAAAATATAATGGAAAAAGGAATGGAAAGGGTCTAGGCTTGCTTACCTTGCTAGCTTAGAGATTAATGGTAGTTTTGATGCTCAATCCTTCTTCCCCTTTTAGCCGAAGCTCTGCTACTCTTTCTATCTAATTGACTGCTATTGATTTTAGAGCTCAGTAACTTTGGTATAGCTACTGAATTTGGTTGCACAGTTTGGCCCTCAGGGGCGGTCCTGGGCTTTGCAAGGCCCAGGGCAAAATTTCTCGAGGGTGCCCAGTGGCGGGGGTTCGGGGGCAGCGCCCCCGAGCCAATTTTTTTATAATATTTTTGTATTTTTTTTTAATTTGACGGGAGTTCGTAGTGTGTTGAAATAAAACACTTTTTTTAATATAAAGGTTTGACAAAAAAAATTTACAACATAATTAAAACAGTATTTCATATCAACATTTGTAAAAGTGTTTTTGGAAAAAAATAAATTAAAAAAATAGTAAGGTTGCCTTTGTAGTCAATATTGTGTCATTTAAGGTTATTGTGTGAAATTAACTCTATGGTTGGTCATTTGTCATATTAGGCTAGTTCTTTTTTTTCCCCTTAGAATTTAAGCATTGAAAAATTACAAATAGGAGTTTGACATTTAATGTTGGAGCCCCTTAGAATTTAAGCATTGAAAAATTACAAATAGGAGTTTGACATTTAATGTTGGAGCTTTTTTTGGACCGTTAGTGAAAAAGAAATGGAAAGCAAAATCAAAATAGAAAGCAAAATCAAAATGCACCAGCCAGGAATTGAACCCAGGTCTATACTAAGGTAAGGAACTCTTCTACCGCTAGTCCACTGAAGCTTTAGTTATAAATACACATATATAAACATATATACACAAACTTATAATTAATTTTGGGCCCTCTTCAACTTTGGGCCCTGGGCGGTCGCCCTGGTTGCCCTGGCCCAGGGCCGGCCCTGTTGGCCCTATATGGCTGAACTTCTCTTTCTCTCTCTCTCAATCAGCCCATTTGGCCTCTAGCACCCCTGAACTTGGCTCCTATATTGGCCTCTACCATTCTCCATCACCAGCTATACTACATATAGCGGCCTATATCACTCTTGCAGTGGCCTCTAATAAGTTCCCTGACAAGTCTACTTGACTCTTGCAGTCTATTTTCCCTTCTCAGTTGGCCCCTAGCAACTACACTTCACCTTATAGCTACTAACCAAGTTACCAACTAACTTATTTCTAACAACTTATTGACTAATAAACTAGAACAGTTCCCCTCTTTAAAATCCATGTGGCTGCCAGATGGGGACACCAAAAAGGACAGAGCATAGGCTTTAAATTGGGCCTCATGAACTATTCCAATCTTAGCAAAATCCATAACTATAGAGAATCATGAAGAAAGCTTGCAAGCATATATAATAAAATTAAGTTGGCCCAATTTATATAACTTGGACTTTTATTACATCTCTTTCTTCTTCTTCTTCATTTTTAAGCAAGGCAACGGTCCATAATATTAAAACCAATGTAGCACATTTACAGGCACACATAGCAAAATTTAATGTGGCCCAATAATTAAATATGGACTCTCATTACATATTAATATACAAGAATTTTTTTTATCCACTACATTTATTTAGGCTAGCAAAATAGTTAGCGCATACGTCATTAAAAATGATGGTTCCATGTAATTAAGTAATATATGATAGTACACACCATTTACCTTATTTATCAGTAAATAATACTTTTGAATGAAATTAATTATATCATAAGATAATTATTTCATTAAACACATAAGTAGCTTTATGTCAAGAATATTTCCAATTTAAGTCATGTTTGTTTTCCTTTTCATTCTTGATATTTATATACTATCCTAATAAGGTATATTCTTTCCCCTTCTTTTACCATATCAAACTTGAGATACTTAATCAAATATTAAGTATTACATAACCAATCATATCACAATAATTAAATTAAAAAAATTAATCCTCTTTTTACACACTTCCTTTATCAAACTAGGTTTTAATATCTTACCATTATTTAATCATTTAATATTCCCTTAAAAGAAATATTGCTAATATTCGGGATATTACAGCACATGCACAAACACACTGCATTTTGATATTAGAAACTATATTTTTGAGAAATTAAAGAAGATGAATGCTGAAGGCTCTAGCAGTAACACTAGATCCTCGTCAACTAATAGGTCACTTGGAAATACTCAGTACCAGCGCTTCAGTCATGCTCAGACTCATAGATTAAAAGAGTAAGATTAATACCTAGTTAAAGTTTTTTTTTGTCCATTTGATTAATCCTTTTGATTATTCGATCTTGTCATATACTTAGTTCAATCTACTTTGAGTTTGTTTGATTATTAGTATTTGTAGCATTTTAAATGTACGGTATTATTTTTTGAGTTATTTGAGACTCAAACACTGTTTTTGTTAGTTAAATAAACTGTTACTAAGCGAACAAAATTTTCAAGTATGTTTGGACTTCGAAATTATCCAAACACCGTATAATCAAACATACATTCTATATAGTTAACAATTTTCTATTAGGAAATCAAATTTCAATCTTTAGTTTTTCAACAACCAAAAGAATACCTTTTTAAAGAGAGAATTTTTTGACAAAGTGATACTCCATATATCCATTCGTGCTAAACGAGAGTTCAATTTTTAATTTTTAATTTTCAATTTTTATGAATAAAAAATTGATGCTAAATTGCTAACCAAATCAACTACCAATGGTCCAATATCCTAAATTATGAATACATAATACTAATGAGATTTGTTAAACTTTCTAAAATCAAGATCCAAAAAAGTTAACACAACAATAAACCATTCTATGTACAAATATGTTTGTCTATATATATATATATATATATATATATATATATATATATATATATATATATATATATGGGGAATGATCCACATAAAACGTTAGCTATGGGCACTATTTGAGCTAACTCATATCCAGCCGTTCAATATAAGATTCAAGGGCTGGATTTAGGCACGGCCGCTGGAGGGAGTAGCGGCCAGATATTAAAATAATTAAATATTATACTGGCCGCTAGAGGGAGTAGCGGCCAGTCAAAACGCTACCATTTTGACTAGTCGCTAGAGGGAGTAGCGGCCAGTCAAAACGCTACCGTTTTGACTGGCCGCTACTCCCTCTAGCGGTCAGTATAATGTTTAATTATTTTAATATCTGGCCGCTACTCTCGCTACTGGGAGTAGCGGCCAGTTTTATGGCAAAATATTTTGTACTTTTTTGACAGTTAACAAGCAAATATACCACTGCTATGTTAAATATATGCACATATTGATTATGGGCCCATCAATGCAAGACACTTTTCATTCTATATTATATATCGAACTTTGCATGCAAGACTCACAAATTTATTATCTGCAAATGAGTTGTGTGTGTGTATATATATATATATCTTGAAAAAGAAAAAGAGAAATAAAATAAAGCGAATGGGTTGTGTTTGCATTACTGTCCAGAGTTTGAACAAGAAATTGTGTTAGGTTGTTCCATTAGAATGAAATGAATCATTCCCATTTTTGTCAAATTTGTAGATTTTATTCCTTGGGGAGGGTATGAAATGACTCATTCCGTTCTTTATTCCATTCATTCACCAATTTCATTCCTTCAATCCAAATATAGCATAAGGCAGCTTCGCCACTAGGTACTATTGTTGGGATATTTGTATGTATAACAAATAAAACTCATACACGCAAGTGCACGTGATCCACAAGTAATATATAGTAAGTAAAGAATCGATCCCACGAGGAAATGAATTGCATTTATGACTACAAACACCGATTTTATAATTAGTTCGATCTCTTTAAACAAGCGATTTTAGTGATGAAATTGTCTAAGGATTACTAATGAAATAATTAAAACAGATTTTTGGTTGTAAAAATACAGATTTTATGGGCTTGGGATTATAATTTCACTTAATGCATACTTAGATTGGCATGCTTCCTATTGTTGCTAATTAATTACTATAGAATGTTGGTCGAAAACACAAAAGTAAAATATGACCATCTCTCAATGCACCATATCCATATCACACTAAATCCACAATTGATAGAATGAATGTGAACACCCTAGATGACTAACGCACTATATTTCTATGTGAATTACAATCAAAAGGGTTTAAGAACAAGTTTTCAAATGACCACAAATGGTGCTTCGGTATATCTCTATCCTAAGCACGAATCATAAATTCACGAGGAATGTAAAGATTATGAACATATGCTAGCATAATTAGATCTCAACTTATATTTTCTTTCTCAATTCCATATAAATTATCACAGTAATTGGTGATCAAGCAATTAAACATGAAGTATAGATTATGCTAGACATTCCTTTTATAACCAACTTAGCAAAAATAAGGAAGCATTTCAATTCTTAGTAATGCAAAAGATCCATTATAATCCCAAGAATTACGTTTAGTTCATAATAACAATAATAAAATTCATCATGCACAATTGGTTCATCATCATAATTACAGAATAGGAAAATTAATCAAAAATAGAAAATATTCAAGCTCCCTGTTTCCGTTCTGCAACTTCTGATGATTCTCCAAGTTGTGTAGATAGTTGATTTCTTGCTTCCAATCTCCAATTTAGCATCCATACAGCTTCATTCTTCAATTTCCCAATGCCAAAAATGCCCATCTGACTATATCTAATTTTTGAAGCTAACATGCAGTAAAACTACTCTATTTTTCGTGTAGGAGGAGAGCTGCAAATTGAATTCCAAAATTGGCTAATAATGCATGCATGATTTGTCTTCTTTTGACTTATTATTATTCCCACTACAAAAGTTTGAACCCACTGAATCCTCAAAATCAGGCACCACCCCATTTTCTGATAATGCTGCTTCGCTGGATGGAACGTGCTGCATGGCTGGCTGGCGACAGGCGCAGCTGCGCCGACGCCCTTTGTAAAAGGGGCGCAGCTGCGCCGAGGGCAGTAAATGGACAGGAGGGGCGCAGCTGCGCCGGCGCCCTTTGTAAAAGGGGCGCAGCTGCGCCGGGGGCAGGGAATGAGCAGGAGGGGCGCAGCTGTGCCGGATGCCAGTTTTGCTGCAGTGCTGCTATTGCATAATTTCTCAACTCTCATGACCTGCACAAGCAACAAACAATCAAATAGCACCCATCCACAAATGCACAACATCCCGAGCCAAATTTACCAAAAATAAAGCAAAAGCCGTATAATGAGGATAGTGAATCAAAAACCGAAAGAGAGGGAGAAATGCATGAAATTACACTAAATAACTAGTAGAAAAGCAACAAATGAAACCAAATAGTATCCAATAAGTAGGTATGAAACCTACTTATCAAATACCCCCAAACTTGAATTGTTGCTTGTCCTCAAGCAAATATAACGAAATGAATGCAAATATGAATGCAATGTAATGATATAAGAATGCACCATGACCCTCATCAATTAGCAAGCAATCCACAAGATTTGCCTCAGAAGAATCTAGCGACACATCAAAACTTGGTCCGTGTACCGTGATAATCGTGCAACTCAAATTCCGTGGTGAATGATAAAGTGTGTGTGTGTGCAGTAATCATCAAACTATAGTAATCCCAATCGATTCTCATAATATGTTTCTTAGGGGAAATTTATATAATCGAACCTCTAAAAGACAATTGGGGTAAATATAGTTAAAACCACGCTATGTCAAAATGTGGGGATCGACTTAGACATTATTCGGACCATGACGCTTGGTCGTGCAATGCCTAGTTCCCTTAGGCTAATCAATGATACCCATGTAACGAGCTTTCGGCCAACGACTCCCAAACCAATTGGTCTTAGGGCGCTAGGTGTAGAGACATCCCCTAGGGTGTACTTACTCGAATATCAAAGGCCACAAAACTAGGCTGACCAAGTCTTTATTAACACATTTTTATTTTTTTTATTTTTTTTATATATATATATATATATATATTTTTTTTATATCAACGAATGCGTTTTACGCTCCATTTCGTTGCATACATACTCTACTAAGTACTCCCCCAAACTTGAACACGTGTGATCAACTAATACTACCCACAATTGCCACAATCATTAAAAACACAACCAATTCTCTCCAGAACTCAATTATGCGAATCTTTGGGCTACTTAGTTAGAAAACTACTGAGAACGTGCAAACCGATTTTATCATAGCAAACGCAAGACAAGAGTTGCAATGTATCATGGCATTCGACCCAAGTCTTAACAGTTAGCGAAAATCAACAAGTTTTCATCATAGGCATGTGGGGATGCATACTAATCAACATAAGAGGATCATGCAACTAAACTACATGATGTGATAGGATATGCATGAGAAATTCACCATTCTTTTTTTTTTCTTTTTTTTTTATTTATTTATTTTTTTTTTACGAAAATAAGGAAACAAATACCTAAAATAACAATAAAGCAAATAAATAACAATAAAAACAGATAATTTAAAGCATCACAAAATAACTAGGCAAGCCTAATACCCCCAAACTTAAAATATGCAATGTCCTCATTGGAGATAATAGGGTAAAGAGTACTCCCCTAAGAAGCGTCCTCGGCGCCGCTAGGCGGCGTGTCGGGCGGAGGATAAGGGATGCCGGAGCCGAATGTGGGAAACTCAATGTGGACCCCCTGCTGACTGAACGCCTCCGATACTGCACCTGCGAAGGAGACGCTGTAATCCCTGAAGCTCGTGTGCAACGCGTCCATGCGGCGCTGCAGGCGGCGCATGTCGCGCTCATGTCCACCGACTCCCCTCTGCTGCACAGGCGGGGCTGGCAAGCTCTCCTCACTGGCCTCCTCAACCTCATCAGCCACAATAAAACCCAACCCATTAGCTCGGGACTCTCCACCGCGCCAAACAGTGTACTTTCGGATTGTGGCGCTGTCGATGTCTCGCATAGGTAACTGGAGAGCCTCCTCGCCTCATTCCACGTTTGCCGCTAGGCATAGGCGTGTGATGATCGAGGCGTGTGGAATGGCACCGGAAGTGACAGCCCGCATGAAACGAAGCATGGACTGGTTGATGATGTTAGGTTTGTATATGACGCGAGCATGCAATCAAATTACATAAATAGAGCGGAAGCGCGATAAAACGGATTTTAAAATTTTATACAAACCATCACCATGATCGATCAATGTGCTCAATTAACGATATAAACGAAAGAGAAAGAGAATAAGAAATTATACCCTCGTAGAACTAAGCTTCCTCGGGTACAAGTTCAACTCCTAGTCCTTCGTGTTCTCCTCGAATGCTACGGTGTGATTCCTTCCTTTGATCAACGTTAGCCACCCAAGTGTTTGGCCTCTAGAGGTGATCCACCAAGGAAGAACAAGTATTCAAGAAGTTGGGTATTTGGCAAAACCCTAGTTTCTATCTCTATAGAAATTGTAAGTACTCTCCACAATCTAATGCAAGAGTGTGTAACCCTAATCTATGATAAGACCCTTCTTATTTATAGATGTAGGAATAACCCTTCCCTAAACTATTTATGATTTAGGGTTTGTATTATAATTAAACTCCTTTAATTAATAATGCTCCTAATCCAATTAGGAATCCATGGGAGAGTACTTCTATTAATTAATTCCCAATCCCTATTAGGAATTAAATAATAGTAAAAGTAATAATAATAATAAGACTCCTCTTATTAATTTATATTTAATATTTCCAAAATATTAAAATAATAAATATTAAGCTATTTTAATTTATTCTATCTCCATAGACTAAATTAAATACACTTAACTTATTATTACAATTATGCCATTTACTTCTTAAATAAATATTTTCCTTTTGCGGTGTGACCCTTTAGGTTCTCCATATTAAACCGGTTGTGAATAAATCAATTAGAACAATTCTAATCTTATTTAAATAAATAAATTAAATTATTTAATTCATTTAAATAAATAACATTTATTCTACAATAAGGGTAAGCCCCCTTAGCAATCAACGACTTTCCAGATAATATAGATTTCAACATTAATCACAAAAGAACCTTTGAGTAGATAGTTACCGTACAATTCAATCCTTCTACCTTACAATGTCCCAATTAAATATAAGACATGGAATTACTGTCAAGTCTTATTTTATTTAATTATATGTATTTCGATTCCCAAATGCACAACTCTAATTAATGCAAATTAGAAACTCCTTTCTAATTTCATTCTGCCTTGGCCAAGGACTACTAAGTTATCATTTATCGAATCACATAGGACATTCACATCTTTTACTAGACGAGGTAGATTCTTTGTTGATCATTCACCTATCTCCATGTATAACTAATTATACCCAATCATACCCTTTGATATACCCATAAGGTCTTAAGGGACATGTCAAAGTATAACTCATCATACACAAGATACTATGATGATCTCAAGTCCAAGGATCACTTGTACTACTATCACTAGAGGAATTCCTATTGACAAGGCAGGCGAGTAAAACTCCATTAGGTATTCCTTAGAGAGTCACGTTTAGTGAACTTATTCTCTAATAAGCACCTACATACTTGCTTTAGTGTCTCCACACAAATGATTATGAGATCAATCATCCTCTTCCCAAGAGCAAGCAACGTATGTACTAATCTATCCGGATTCACTAATCCCCAATTTAGTAATCCAACGATTAGGAACAATTTTAGTTTGTGAGCTATCTTGAATTTAGATCTCATTAGCATGATCACCATCATGATTCTAAAAGCATTGCTCAAAACTATGGGCTTATCACATTTAATATAACAGCACTATGTAGATAATATAAAATGCCTTTTAAGAAAATCAATTCCTTTATTAATAAATGAATAAGATTACAAAGTATATGCTACATCATATCAAATATGATTGGCTTGTGTGCATACTACTTTTAATCTCCCACTTGCACTAAAGCCAATCGCCATGGTATCTAATACCCATCTTCTCTAAGTGACGATCAAACTGCTATTGTGTTAAAGCTTTAGTAAATGGATCTGCAATGTTGTCTTGAGAGTCTACACGCTCCAGGGTGACATCTCCTCTTTCAATGATCTCTCTAATCAAATGAAACCGCCGCAACACGTGTTTGGATTTCTGATGAGACCTGGGTTCCTTAGCCTGCGCAACAGCTCCGTTGTTATCACAGAATAAAGGTACTGCTCCTCTAATGCTAGGAACCACTCCAAGTTCAGTTATGAACTTCTTCATCCAAACAGCTTCCTTTGCAGCTTCACTTGCAGCTATGTACTCTGCCTCTGTCACCGAATCAGCAACTGTTTGCTGCTTGGAACTCTTCCAACTCACTGCGCCACCGTTTAAGGTAAACACGTACCCTGAAACGGATTTACTGTCATCTTGGTCCGTTTGAAAACTTGAGTCTGTATAGCCCTCTAGTTTCAATTCAGACCCACCGTAGACAAGAAAATACATCCTTAGTTCTTCTCAAGTACTTTAGGATATTTTTTCACTTGCCTTCCAGTGCTCTTCTCCTGGATTCGACTGATATCTGCTGGTTACACTAAGTGCATGAGCGACATCTGGTCTAGTACATATCATACCGTACATGATAGATCCTATTGCCGAAGCATAAGGAATCTTACTCATACGGTCTCTCTCCTCAGGTGTCTTTGGGGCCTGTTTCTTGGAGAGATGTATTCCATGGCTCATCGGCATGAGACCTCTCTTGGAATCTTCCATGCTAAACTTATTTAGCATCGAGTCAATGTACTTTCCTTGGGTCAAGCCCAGCATCCTTTTAGATCTATCTCTATAGATCTTTATCCCCAAAATATAGGATGCCTCTCCCAAGTCCTTCATGGAGAAGTGTTTAGATAACTAAATTTTGATCGACTGTAGCATAGGAACATCATTCCCTATCAGTAATATATCATCAACATATAATACAAGGAATGATATAGCGCTCCCACTAACCTTCTTGTACACACATGGTTCATCCTCGTTCTTGATAAAATCAAACCTTTTGATTATCTCATCAAAACGGATGTTCCACCTTCGAGAAGCTTGCTTCAATCCATAAATGGATCGTTGTAGCTTACAGACTTGGTTTGTTCCAACCGTTGAAACAAAACCCTCTGGCTGTATCATATATACATTCTCCTCAAGCTCTCCATTGAGGAAGGCCGTTTTCACGTCCATTTGCCAGATCTCGTAGTCATAATAAGCTGCAATTGCAAGCAAAATCCGAATGGACTTGAGCATAGCTACTGGTGAGAAGGTTTCATCATAGTCAACTCCTTGTCTTTGTTTGAAACCTTTTGCAACCAGTCGGGCCTTATAGGTCTCTACCTTGCCATCTGCTCCAGTCTTTCTCTTAAAGACCCATTTACACCCAATAGGCTTAACGCCCTCAGGTGGTGAAACCAAAGTCCATACTTGGTTTTCATACATGGAGTCCATCTCGGATTTCATGGCTCCTAGCCATTTCTCTGAGTCTTCACTACTCATAGCCTCTTCGTAAGTCAATGGATCATCATCATCTATGATGCGTACCTCATCATCATCCTCTATGATGAATCCATACCTCTCAGGTATCTTCGGTACTCTTCCAGATTTACGAATAGGTTGTGGTACAGTAGGTTCTTCTACTTGATTAGGTACCTGACTTTGATCCGGAGTATTTTGTGGTTCTTGAACTTCTTCAAGATATATCTTACTCCCACTGACCCCTTCGAGGATAAACTCCTTTTCCAAGAAGGCAGCGTGTTTCGCTACAAACACCTTTTGATCATTGGGATGATAGAAATAATACCCTACAGTTTCTTTAGGGTATCCCACAAATCTACACTTGTCGGATCTAGTCTTTAGCTTATCTTGTTCAAACCTTTTGACATAAGCTGGACAACCCCAAGTCTTAACATATTTAAGATTTGGTTTCCTCCCTGTCCATATCTCATATGGGGTCTTTGGGACGGATTTGGTAGGTACCTTGTTAAGTAGGTATGCAGCCGATTCTAGGGCATAACCCCAGAAGGATACTGGAAGGTCGGTAAAACTCATCATGGATCGAACCATGTCCAATAATGTTCGATTTCTCCTTTCAGATACACCATTCAACTGTGGCGTCCCTGGTGGAGTCCATTGTGAGATTATACCATTTTCTTTGAGACAATTGAGAAACTCATTGGTCAAGTATTCCCCTCCTCGATCCGATCGAAGAATCTTAATACTCTTACCAGTTTGTTTCTCTACTTCACTTTTGAATTCTTTGAACTTTTCAAACGATTCAGATTTGTATTTCATTAAATACACATATCCAAATCTAGAATTATCATCAGTGAAAGTAATAAAATAAGAATACCCCTCCTCGTGGCAATCGTTGTCATAGGTCCACATACGTCTGTGTGTACCAACGCTAACAACTCTGTAACTCTTTCTCCTTTTCCCACTAAAAGGGGATTTAGTCATCTTACCCATGAGACAAGATTCACAAGTTGGATATGATTCATAATCAGATAGCTCTAAAAGCCCATCTTTATGCAACTTGGATAATCTTGTTTCATTGATATGACCGAGTCTACAGTGCCACATATAGGTATAAATAACATCATCTCTTTTTCTTTTCTTAGTTTGTTCAATTTGAAGTATATTTTCATGCAAGTCAAGTATGTAAAGTCCATTCAGTAAATTGCCAACACCATATAAAACACTTTTATTATAAATAGAACAACTGTTGTTCTTTATTATAATATCAAAACCATCCATATCCAATACAGAAATTGAAATAATGTTTCTAATGAGTGTTTGGAACATAATAACAGTTATTTTAAACTAATGAACTTGCCCGAAGGCAGTGCTAAACAATAAGTCCCTACAGCCAATGCAGCAACTTTTGCTCCATTTCCAACTCGTAGGACGACTTCATCCTTGTTCAGCTTCCTACTTCTGCTTAGTCCCTGCATATTATTACATATGTGAGAACTACAAGCCGGTATCCAATACCCAAGTAGAATTTTGACTTTCAGAAAAATTAATTTCAATCATGAACAAACCTAGATCAGAAGTCGAAGCTTCTCCAAGCTTCTTTTGGCCCGCAAGATACTCCTTGCAGTTCCTCTTCCAATGTCCCGGCTTATTGCAATGGTAGCAAATTCCTTTGCTATCTGGATCAGGTTTCTTTTTATCCTTTCTCTTCGCCTTGCCCTTAGCCTTCTTGTCTTTCTTCTTTTCAGAAGATACCTTGGGCCTCTTCCTTTTCTTAGAAGAATCATCCACTAGTAAGACTTGGTTCTTGTTGGATGAGAAGTGACCTTCAGCAGTTTTCAGCATGTTAAGTAACTCAGGCAAGCTGACGTCCAACTTATTCATGTGAAAATTCACAACAAATTGTGAGAAGGTGTCCGGGAGTGACTGCAAGATCAAATCTTGGCTTAACTCCCCATCCATCACGAACCCAAGCTGTCCAAGTTGTTCAATCAAATTGATCATCTTAAGGACATGAGTCTCAACAGCAGTGCCCTCGGTCATACGAGATCGGAAGAGCTCCTTAGATATCTGATATCTAGCAGTCCTACTTTGCTCACCATACAACTCTTTGAGGTGCAGCAATATAGTAGGAGCATCCATAGTTTCATGCTGACGCTGAAGCTCGTTACTCATGGATGCGAGCATGATGCATTGAGCTAAGATTGCATCATCTTGCCATTTTCTAAAAGTAGCAATCTCTTCCTCAGAGGCTGTTTCTGCAACACTTGCAGGGACTGGCGAATTTAGGACATAAGAAATCTTTTCAGCAGTGAGAACAATTTTCAGATTCCTTAACCAGTCCGTATAATTCGGTCCGGTCAGTTTGTTAGCATCAAGTATGCTACGCAGTGATAGTGAGTTTGACATTTTTAAATTCTGCATGTGAAATAGACAACATTTTAGCATACATTCATTTAATTAATTACCAAAATAAATTAGGTCTTTATTTTAAATTGGTATCTCCCACTATTTTCATCAAACTATATTACCCTCATTATATAGTTCGGCAATTCTAATTAAAGATTTGCTAGTGAGATTAAGGATCCCATTTCAAATGTATATAGCCTTGTGTGACACAACAAACGATATATAAATAAATAGGTAGACAACTATTGTCAATTACATCACTATGTAACTCCTTGTATTTTGCCTCTTAGATTATTTTGATCAAGTGTGACACATCCGAATCAAAATTATCTAAGTTAAGTCCAACCTAGCACTTCCATATATTCGAAAGAAAAACACTGTCCTTGTGTGACACAACAAAACAGCATCGTTCAGTCTATTTATAAGCATCAAATGTGATAAAGCAACATCTTAAATATTTAATACTTGCCTTGTGTGACACAACAAACTCATATTAAATATTTAATACTCTATTGCTTTACCATGCTAGAAGGCGACGTTCGATATTCCAAATATCTTTGAACGCTTAAGACTTAATATATTACTTTGAGGGGTTTGTTATTATTAGTCTCATCTTGTTTAGCGCGCATGCACATATATATATAAAATACGCGTCATATTATTTTACATGCGAAGCATGTTGGATAATATATAATATATATATATATAATAAGCATGCACATATAGAATACTATATTCTACCCGGATTGATTATGGACTTTTATTCTAGTTTGGTTCACTAGAGCCACCAAGTGAACCAAAAGGTCAAACCTAGGGTGCAAGAATTAAATTTAAATATAACTATTACATTTAAACCCGGGCTCCAATACAAACGGGTCTTCAAGCGCTCCTTGCTCCTTTGTCTCCAATTCTTCAAAAATTAATTCTAACTAGTCCTATTACATAAACTATTTACAATAAATAGAAACCTTGATCAGCAGTCAAGGGGAAGTACATAGGAGGGAGATATAATTTACATTTAGGAAAAAATTAGAGAAGACGAGGTACGCAGACCCCATTTATAAAAACCCATTTCATTCAAGCATCCACTAAAATAAATCCAATCACACATTGGTCAATAGTCCATAATCAATCCCTATTTATTATCATACATATCTCTATATGTATCAATAAATAACATTCATCTCATGAATAATAAAACAATTCCATATATGCATTGATATCAATTAATGGGCAAAAGTTTTGCTAATATTTAGTTTTGAAACAAAATAAACTCTTTTATTTTAATCAAAAACCAAATCCAAATTAAACTCCTTTAATTTTAGCAATCTGAAATCCAATTCCAGATAAAATAAACTCTTTTATTTTAAGCTTTTATCAATTAAATAAACCATTTATTTTAATTGAGAAAAAACAAAAATTTTCAAAGTCTGGACACCGGCGCGGCCGCGCTCCAATTTGAACTAGGAGCGGCGCGGCCGCGCTGCACCCCAGGAAACGTTTTCTGGGTTAGGGCGCGGCCGCGCTCCAGAATGAACTGGAAGCGGCGCGGCCGCGCCGCGATGCAGAATCAGAAAAATTTTTCTTGCCCAAAAATTCGAACGTTTCGCATATCAATTCATACATGGAATCATCAAGATCGATAATTAGCACATGATTAAGCTCTGATACCACTGTTAGGTTTGTATATGACGCGAGCATGCAATCAAATTACATAAATAGAGCGGAAGCGCGATAAAACGGATTTTAAAATTTTATACAAACCATCACCATGATCGATCAATGTGCTCAATTAACGATATAAACGAAAGAGAAAGAGAATAAGAAATTATACCCTCGTAGAACTAAGCTTCCTCGGGTACAAGTTCAACTCCTAGTCCTTCGTGTTCTCCTCGAATGCTACGGTCTGATTCCTTCCTTTGATCAACGTTAGCCACCCAAGTGTTTGGCCTCTAGAGGTGATCCACCAAGGAAGAACAAGTATTCAAGAAGTTGGGTATTTGGCAAAACCCTAGTTTCTATCTCTATAGAAATGGTAAGTACTCTCCACAATCTAATGCAAGAGTGTGTGACCCTAATCTATGATAAGACCCTTCTTATTTATAGATGTAGGAATAACCCTTCCCTAAACTATTTAGGATTTAGGGTTTGTATTATAATTAAACTCCTTTAATTAATAATGCTCCTAATCCAATTAGGAATCCATGGGAGAGTACTTCTATTAATTAATTCCCAATCCCTATTAGGAATTAAATAATAGTAAAAGTAATAATAATAATAAGACTCCTCTTATTAATTTATATTTAATATTTCCAAAATATTAAATAATAAATATTAAGCTATTTAATTTATTCTATCTCCATAGACTAAATTAAATACACTTAACTTATTATTACAATTATGCCATTTACTTCTTAAATAAATATTTTCCTTTTGCGGTGTGACCCTTTAGGTTCTCCATATTAAACCGGTTGTGAATAAATCAATTAGAACAATTCTAATCTTATTTAAATAAATAAATTAAACTATTTAATTCATTTAAATAAATAATATTTATTCTACAATAAGGGTAAGCCCCCTTAGCAATCAACGACTTTCCAGATAATATAGATTTCAACATTAATCACAAAAGAACCTTTGAGTAGATAGTTACCGTACAATTCAATCCTTCTACCTTACAATGTCCCAATTAAATATAAGACATGGAATTACTGTCAAGTCTTATTTTATTTAATTATATGTATTTCGATTCCCAAATGCACAACTCTAATTAATGCAAATTAGAAACTCCTTTCTAATTTCATTCTGCCTTGGCCAAGGACTAATGAGTTATCATTTATCGAATCACATAGGACATTCACATCTTTTACTAGACGAGGTAGATTCTTTGTTGATCATTCACCTATCTCCATGTATAACTAATTATACCCAATCATACCCTTTGATATACCCATAAGGTCTTAAGGGACATGTCAAAGTATAACTCATCATACACAAGATACTATGATGATCTCAAGTCCAAGGATCACTTGTACTACTATCACTAGAGGAATTCCTATTGACAGGCGAGTAAAACTCCATTAGGTATTCCTTAGCGAGTCACGTTCAGTGAACTTATTCTCTAATAAGCACCTATATACTTGCTTTAGTGTCTCCACACAAATGATTATGAGATCAATCATCCTCTTCCCAAGAGCAAGCAACGTATGTACTAATCTATCCGAATTCACTAATCCCCAATTTAGTAATCCAACGATTAGGAACAATTTTAGTTTGTGAGCTATCTTGAATTTAGATCTCATTAGCATGATCACCATCATGATTCTAAAAGCATTGCTCAAAACTATGGGTTTATCACATTTAATATAACAGCACTATGTAGATAATATAAAATGCCTTTTAAGAAAATCAATTCCTTTATTAATAAATGAATAAGATTACAAAGTATATGCTACATCATATCAAATATGATTGGCTTGTGTGCATACTACTTTCAGATGATATATCCCACGTCGATGCTGCCTCCACGCAGAATGCGGTGCAAGAGTACCGCGCGGTCCCGTGTCACGTCCTGATGATGGGTGGTGGGCAAGATACTCGCACAAATGAAGGCGTACCACGCCTTGGCATATCTGTTTAGTGCGGTTTGAGGGAAGTGAACCTTCAAGGTGGTGCCTGACTGAGTCTTCCACTGCGTGCCCGGCTGGCACATCTCATGTATCAACGCATCAAGGTCGGTTTCGTAGCGTTCATGTACCACCCAGTCGGTGGCCTCAGCAGTAGCAGATGGTAGGCGAAAAAGTTCATTGATTGCCTGCGCCGAGTAGGATACCTGCTTGCCCCGCACGAAGGAAATCCCATTCTGAGTTTCCCGAGCGTTGGCATAGAATTCCTGAACGATGGCTATCGGGGCTGACTTCGGTGTCTCAATGAATAACAACCAACCCAAACGCCGGATTTGGTCAAGAATACGCCCATCCTGTGCTTTGGGCTTCAAACCCCTCTCTGGTATGAAGGATTTGACGCTAAGCACCTCCCAGTAGTAATGCTGTGCAGAGAGATTGACAAATTTGGTGGCATCCAGAGTGTTGATGCCACCACCAGTAGATTCGGATCCGCTGCTGCTAGAAGAAGAAGGTTGGGGAGTGCGTGCACGCTTCAGCATGGTGGTATGTGATTAGGGTTTGAAGGAAGAGTGTAGGTAGTTAGGGTTTTGAGAGAGTGGGTAGGGATGAGAGGAGAGGGTTTGTTTTGCTGCTAGAGAGTCAGTTAGGTTTAGGGTTGGATGATTGTGACTGATGGGGACTGACCTATTTATAAAAAAAAATTTCCGCGACCGGCGCAGCTGCGCCGCAGTTGTACTGGGAAGTGGGCGCAGCTGCGCTGAGCCTCAGGCTTGGCTCAGGCGGGCATCGGCGCAGCTGCGCCGGAAATGAACTGATGGTGAGGCGCAGCTGCGCAGTTGTTCAGATGTTGCATGCAAGGATGGCCAGGCGCAGCTACGCAGGTGCAGCACTGAAGATATGGCGCAGCTGCGCAGGAGCTCAGGATTCCTGAAAGATTTTCTTTCTCTGAACAACGGCTAGAGTTTGCAATGGAACGATACACCCCCAAACTCAAAGTGTGATCAAGTCAAACGGTTGAGGGCATGATTGGACACCTGAAATAAAAATAAACAAGCATGTTAAAATGATATCACACAAATTAAATAAAAATCACACAAGAATAGAAATAATAAAAGTAATCTCAGGTTGCCTCCCGAGGAGCGCTTTGTTTTAAAGTCGGTTAGCTCGACTGTCATTGATGCTCAATCCATGGCCAGGTCAACTGAGGATTTTTGGCGATCAAATTCGCATCCCCAATAGTGCTTCAATCTTTGGCCATTAACCTTGAAGGGTTGCTCATTGTCCTTTCCAACAATCTCGATGGCTCCGTGTGGGAATACAGCAGTGATGGTAAAGGGACCCGACCATCGGGATTTGAGCTTTCCCGGGAATAACTTGAGCCTGGAGTTGAATAGTAAGACCGCTTGGCCAGGTTCAAATTTTCTCTCGATGATTTTTTGGTCGTGCCATCTCTTTACCTTCTCTTTGTAGAGTTTAGAATTCTCATAGGCCTGCAATCGGAACTCATCGAGTTCATTTAGCTGTAGAAGTCTCCTTTCTCCTACAGCAGATGGGTCGAAATTCAACTTTTTAATGGCCCAATAAGCTTTGTGCTCTAATTCGACCGGTAGATGACAAGCCTTGCCATAAACCATGTGGTAAGGAGACATGCCGAGAGGTGTCTTATATGCAATTCTATAAGCCCACAAGGCTTCATCTAGCTTTAGAGACCAATCTTTTTTGGAAGGATTAACAATCTTTTCCAGAATTCTTTTTACCTCTCGGTTGGATACTTCGGCTTGACCATTGGTCTGTGGATGGTATGCTGTGGCAATTCTGTGTCTCACTCCATATTTGGCCAGGAGGGCTGTGATCTGTTTGTTACAAAAATGGCTGCCCTCATCACTGATGATCGCCCGAGGAGTGCCAAACCTGGTAAAAATGCTTTTTTGCAGGAACCTCAAAACCACCTTAGCATCATTGGTTGGTAACGCCGAAGCTTCCACCCATTTGGACACGTAATCAACCGCTAGAAGGATATAGAGATTGTTGCAGGATGATGGAAATGGTCCCATGAAGTCTATGCCCCATACATCAAAGATCTCCACCTCCAAGATCACATTTAGTGGCATTTCATTACGGTTGGAGATGTTGCCCACCCGTTGGCATCGATCACAATTCTTTATGAAGTGGTGGGCATCTTTGAACAAAGTGGGCCAATAAAATCCGGCCTGGAGTACCTTTGCTGCAGTTCTCTGTGTTCCATAATGGACGCCATACAGAGAAGAATGACATGCATGTAATATACTAGTACTCTCGACATCGGGGATGCATCTTCGGATCACAAGGTCTGTGCATTGTTTGAACAAGTAAGGCTCATCCCACATGTATCTCTTTGTATCATGCAAAAATTCTTCCTCTGCTGAGAAGTTAGATCCGGTGGTAGCACATGACTCACAAGATAGTTGACAATATCAACGAACCATGGGATTTCAGATGTGACTGCAAATAGCTGCTCATCAGGGAAGTAATCGTTTATTTCAACCTTCTCTTTGCTCTCCAAATCCGAATTGTCCAATCTGGAAAGATGATCGGCTACCAGATTTTCCGTACCTTTCTTGACCTTAATTTCCAAATCAAATTCTTGGAGCAAAAGGATCCATCTGATTAATCTTGGTTTGACATCTTTCTTTGAGATCAAATACCAAATTGCTGCATGATCAGTGTACACCACTACCTTTGTTCCAATGAGATAGGATCGGAACTTGTCGAATGCATAAACAACCGCGAGTAGTTCCTTCTCGGTGGTGGTGTAATTCATTTGGGCCTCTGAAAGTGTTTTGCTGGCATAGTAGACTGCATGTAGAACCTTGTCTCTGCGCTGTCCCAATACCACGCCCACAGCGTAATCACTAGCATCACACATGAGCTCAAATGGAAGAGACCAATCCGGTGCCACTATCACAAGTGCCGAAGTCAACTTCTGTTTCAACAACTCAAATGCTGCTAAGCAATTTTCATCGAATAGAAACGGAACGTCTTTTTCCAATAGATTGCACAGGGGTTTTGTGATTTTGGAGAAGTCTTTGATAAATCTCCGATAGAATCCAGCATGGCCCAAAAAACTTCGAACTCCCTTTACAGAAGTTGGTGGAGGCAATTTCTCGATAGTTTCCAACTTTGCTTTGTCCACCTCTAAACCTTTGGCTGAGACTTTGTGACCCAAAATTATTCCTTCATGAACCATGAAGTGACACTTCTCCCAATTAAGCACAAGATTTGTTTCCACGCATCTCTTCAATACCATGACTAAGTTCTCTAGACAGCTATCAAAGGAATTTCCGAACACTGAGAAGTCATCCATGAAGACCTCCATGTTGATTTCCACCATGTCAGAAAATATTGCCATCATGCACCGCTGGAATGTGGCAGGAGCATTACATAGCCCAAAAGACATTCGCCTGAAAGCAAAAGTTCCATAAGGACAAGTAAAAGTGGTCTTCTCCTGATCCTCCGGAGCAATGGCAATTTGATTATAACCAGAATATCCGTCAAGCAAACAATAGTACTCATGCCCTGCAAGTCGGTCCAACATTTGATCAATGAATGGGAGTGGAAAGTGATCTTTCCTTGTGGCTTTGTTGAGCTTTCGATAATCCATGCAAACTCTCCACCCCGTGACTGTTCGGGTTGGTATTAGCTCGTTGTTCTCATTTTTTACCACAGTTATTCCTCCCTTCTTGGGTACACACTGCACTGGGCTCACCCATGGACTGTCAGAAATGGGATAAATGATCCCGGCGTCTAGCCATTTCAGAATTTCTGCTTTAACCACTTCTTTCATGATAGGATTCAGCCTTCTTTGATGCTCTATGGTAGGCTTGCTGTCATCTTCCATCAGGATTTTGTGCATGCAAAATGCGGGGCTGATTCCTTTTATATCTGCAATGGTCCATCCAATAGCCCCTTGAAATTCTCTGAGGATTCTTATCAGTTTGTCTTCCTGCAAGGATGTTAGTGCAGAGGAAATAATGACAGGTAATGTATCTGAAATGCCTAGGAATGCATACCTAAGATGACTAGGCAAGGGTTTTAGAGCAAGGTTAGGAGGTACCTCACTAGATGGTTTTAAATGAGATGAGGCATCATTCGAGCTTTTCAAGGGCTCAATAGGTACCTTGAACTTTGCCATCCTGGGTATTGCATCTAGAAAATGAACATACTCACAGTTCTCGGGTTCGTCCAAGTCGATGTCTCCTGTTAGTGTCTGCTCAAGCAAGTCCCTATGTGTGGCCTTAATGAATTCCTCGGTCACTACTTCTTCAATGATGTCAACTCGGAAACACTCATCTTCCTCAGTTGGAAATTTCATAGCTTTGAAGACATTAAAGGTAACTTCTTGGTCTTGAACCCTCATTGTCAATTCTCCTTTTTGCACATCAATGAGAGTTCTCCCGGTAGCTAGAAATGGCCTCCCAAGTATGATGGGGATGTCCTTGTCCTCCTCAAAGTCTAGGATTATGAAATCAGCTGGGAAAATGAACTTATCAACCTTAACCAGGACATCTTCCACAATACCTCTCGGATAAGTGACTGAACGATCTGCTAGCTGAAGAGAGACATTTGTTGGCTTGGGAGCTGGTAATCCCAACTGAGTAAAGACGGACAATGGCATGAGATTAATGCTTGCACCAAGATCACACAAGCATTTCTTGAATGACAGGTCTCCAATGGTGCAAGGAATGGTGAAACTGCTTGGATCTTTTAGTTTTGGAGGTAGCTTCCTTTGTAATACCGCACTGCATTCCTCTGTCAAAGCTACAATTTCGAAATCTTGCAGTTTCTTTTTTCTTGACAGAATACTCTTCATGAACTTGGCATAGCTCGGCATTTGTTCTAAAGCTTCTGCAAATGGTATGTTGATTTGAAGCTTTTTGAAAACTTCAAGAAACTTAGAAAATTGCTTGTCCATTTTCTGCTTTTGCTGCCTTTGAGGATACGGAACTGGTGGATAGTACCTGGTGGGGGGAGGTTGAGTTTTCTCTGTGCTTTTTATGGGTGGGGGTTCAGATTTCTCAATGCTTTCTTCTTCTTCAAAAATTTCAGCAGTGGCAGTTTCTGGGGAGGGGCGCAGCTGCGCCGGTCCCCTTTGTAAAATGGGCGCAGCTGCGCCGTTAGGTTCCAGTGCTGATGAAGGGCGCAGCTGCGCTGTCTGCTCATGTGACAGTGGCGCAGCTGCGCTGTCTGGCAGGGTCTGCTTTCCACTTCTGGTGGTGACAGCTTGGCATTGCTCCTTCCCATTTCTCCTTGGATTGACTTCTGTGTCGCTAGGGAGGGCTCCTTGAGGTCTGCTAGACAAAAACTGAACAATTGACTCATTTGATTTTCCAAATTCTTGAAGCCTAATGTTTGGCCTTGCTCCAACCTGTCAGTTTTGGCCATGTATTTCTCCAAATTCTCACTCATTTCAGCGACCTTCCTATTAGTGGCCGTGACTTGTTGCTGATTGTGGAACCCCGGAGGATGGCTAGGTTTTGGAGCTTGTTGTTGGTCTTGTCGGTTGCTCCATGAGAAGTTGGGGTGATTCCTATTCCCCGGAGTGTAGTTGTTCTGGTATTGGTTTGTTGGCCTCTGGTAGTTGCTTACAAATTGTACTGATTCCGCATTGATGGCACATTGATCAGAAGAGTGTGAACCTGCACAAAGCTCATAGATCATGGAGACTTGCTGCCCTTTTCCTTCACATATGTTGTCAAGCTTTTTGACTATAGCTGAAATCTGGGCTTGAAGTGAAGTGGCTGTGTCAACCCCAATTATCCCTGCTACTTTTGGTTGGCTGGATCTGGAGGATGGCCATTGATAGTTGTTTGCAGCCATAGTCTCCAAAAGTTCATAAGCTTCGTCATAGTTTTTACCCATGAATGCACCACCCGTAGCTGCATCAATGCCTGCCCGTGTTTGAATATTCAACCCATTGTAAAATGTGTTCAGCTGTATCCATTGGGGCAAACCGTGATGTGGACACTTTCTCAATAGTTCCTTGTATCGCTCCCATGTCTCGTACAAGGATTCTCCATGATGTTGTTCATATGAAGAGATGTCATTTCTCAACTTGGCAGTTTTGGCAGGTGGGAAGAACTTTGCTAAGAATTTCTGGGCCAAATCTTGCCAAGTAGTAATGGATCCCGGTGGTAGCGAATGTAGCCAACTCTTTGCTTTATCCCTCAATGTGAATGGGAATAACCGTAATCTCACCGCATCTTCTGAAATCCCGCTGAATTTGAAAGTATCACAAATCTCCAAGAAATTTATCAAGTGCTCATTTGGGTCATCAACCACCATCCCTCCGAATTGGACAGAATTTTGGATCATATGGATTGTCCCCGGTTTGATTTCAAAGGAATTGGCTGTTATGGCTGGCCTTGAGATACTTGATTGCAAATCATTGATTCTTGGCGTAGCATAATCTCTTAATGCTTTTTGTGCTTCTCCCGCCATTACTTGTGGTTGTTCTAGATCCTCCAGAGTATTTTCAGCACACTTCCTTGATTGTTGAACCCTTTTCTCAATGTTATCCACAAAAGGCAATAGGTTAGGATTCTTCGACCGAGTATGCATACACTACTCAAGAGTACCTATCACAACGTAGAAGAAAATAAAATAGAATTAGGATAAGAACAGATTTGTTTAACTAAAACCAATCTAATTTAAATTGATGATGAAAGTTATAAACACAATTGCAATTCCCCGGCAACGGCGCCAAAAATTTGTTGGGATATTTGTATGTATAACAAATAGAACTCATACACGCAAGTGCACGTGATCCACAAGTAATATAAAGTAAGTAAAGTATCGATCCCACGAGGAAATGAATTGCATTTATGACTACAAACACCGATTTTATAATTAGTTCGATCTCTTTAAACAAGCGATTTTAGTGATAAAATTGTCTAAGGATTACTAATGAAATAATTAAAACAGATTTTTGGTTATAAAAATACAGATTTTATGGGCTTGGGATTATAATTTCACTTAATGCATACTTAGATTGGCATGCTTCCTATTGTTGCTAATTAATTACTATAGAATGTTGGTCGAAAACACAAAAGTAAAATATGACCATCTCTCAATGCACCATATCCATATCACACTAAATCCACAATTGATAGAATGAATGTGAACACCCTAGATGACTAACGCACTATATTTCTATGTGAATTACAATCAAAAGGGTTTAAGAACAAGTTTTCAAATGACCACAAATGGTGCTTTGGTATATCTCTATCCTAAGCACGAATCATAAATTCACGAGGAATGTAAAGATTATGAACATATGCTAGCATAATTAGATCTCAACTTATATTTCCTTTCTCAATTCCATATAAATTATCACAGTAATTGGTGATCAAGCAATTAAACATGAAGTATAGATTATGCTAGACATTCCTTTTATAACCAACTTAGCAAAAATAAGGAAGCATTTCAATTCTTAGTAATGCAAAAGATCCATTATAATCCCAAGAATTACGTTTAGTTCATAATAACAATAATAAAATTCATCATGCACAATTGGTTCATCATCATAATTACAGAATAGGAAAATTAATCAAAAATAGAAAATATTCAAGCTCCCTGTTTCCGTTCTGCAACTTCTGATGATTCTCCAAGTTGTGTAGATAGTTGATTTCTTGCTTCCAATCTCCAATTTAGCATCCATACAGCTTCATTCTTCAATTTCCCAATGCCAAAAATGCCCAGCTGACTATATCTAATTTTTGAAGCTAACATGCAGTAAAACTACTCTATTTTTCGTGTAGGAGGAGAGCTGCAAATTGAATTCCAAAATTGGCTAATAATGCATGCATGATTTGTCTTCTTTTGACTTATTATTATTCCCACTACAAAAGTTTGAACCCACTGAATCCTCAAAATCAGGCACCACCCCATTTTCTGATAATGCTGCTTCGCTGGATGGAACATGCTGCATGGCTGGCTGGCGACAGGCGCAGCTGCGCCGGCGCCCTTTGTAAAAGGGGCGCAGCTGCGCCGAGGGCAGTAAATGGACAGGAGGGGCGCAGCTGCGCCGGCGCCCTTTGTAAAAGGGGCGCAGCTGCGCCGGGGGCAGGGAATGAGCAGGAGGGGCGCAGCTGCGCCGGATGCCAGTTTTGCTGCAGTGCTGCTATTGCATAATTTCTCAACTCTCATGACCTGCACAAGCAACAAACAATCAAATAGCACCCATCCACAAATGCACAACATCCCGAGCCAAATTTACCAAAAACAAAGCAAAAGCCGTATAATGAGGATAGTGAATCAAAAACCGAAAGAGAGGGAGAAATGCATGAAATTACACTAAATAACTAGTAGAAAAGCAACAAATGAAACCAAATAGTATCCAATAAGTAGGTATGAAACCTACTTATCAACTATAAGGTTTGTTTTAGTATTTTAGGCTTAAAGCTAATTTAAATATGTTTAATCAGATTATCTAAAAGATTATCATTAATCTAATTATGCTTTACGTTTGTATTGAAGGAATGAAGGTGATAATGGAATCACTCATTCCTATGGAATAAAAAAAATTGTGTTTGGTTGTTCCATTGGAATGGAATGTACCATTCATATTTCTATCAAATTTGTGAATTTTATTCCTTGGGAGGGGGGATTATGGAATGACTTTCAGTCATGAATGAAATGAATCATTCTACTTATTATTCTATTCATTTCTCTATATATTCCATTTATTGACTAATTTCATTACTTCAATTCAAATGTAGGGATCATGATTTTTAATGCGTCTTGCTTTAGGGCATTCTTAGAAATGTCAGAAAATTATATATTTACAACGCAATCTATAATCTGATAATCACCTATTGCCACTTGAGCAATAGCTTAGTGGTAGCCTTGGCCTCTTGCAAAGTAAGAGGTCCAAGGTTCAAACCCCACCCCCCAAAATTAAAAAGATAATCACCTATTGAGCCATTTGGCCCATTTCTTCATTACACCTACTTTGGGCTATAATCTGATTATATTTTATTCATGTAAGTCTACGAAACATAATATAATAAAGACTTGTTTTTAAGTTATGACTTATATTATAATATGGTATGTTAAGTTTTTGTTCGTCCTGTTATTTTTAGTAATTAATTTTAGCATTTGCTCATATTTATTAAAGGTTATTTTAATATTTTACCATTTTATCAATCAAAATTACATTATACTAGCTACACATAAAAATTTGTTCAGAACTCGTAATCCCTTTCCTCATATATATATATATATATATATATATATATATATATATATATAAAACAAAACACAAATGATTTTGAATTTTCCGCTCATCTAATAAATCATCTGAGCCATCCAAAGTTTGACATAAATCTGACCGTTCATTATTTACTCCTTCTTTATATCTCTTTAACTTCCCCAATTCCCAACCTCTCTCACCGCGGTTCCCATTTCTCTTGTCGGAGACTAGAAATGTGACGCCCCTAAAATAGGTCCACACAACCCATTTTGAGTCGCCAATAACATATTACAAAATACAAATACAAATACGAATTTTCACATTTACAACTAATGAGTGTTGTGCAAAATACGACAACACAATACAAATACATCTTAATTTCTCAATACACTTATTGTCACACTAAAGGTATGTATTGAGATACTTCTATTGTCTCGGACCATCACTCCATTCCCCGGCTAGTCCCCGCCACACTCTCTTTTTCTGAAGAGAATAATGGAACAAAAAGGAAAAGGGTGAGCACAAATAGCCCAGTAGAAAATATCATGACTAAGATAATGAAGAATAAAATTATCTTTAGCCTTCAACCGAAATAAATCAGAGATTTAAAGATATCATAATTATTCAACATCTGCAGCAGAACGAACAATCCATTAGAAAAGTCAAGTAGATTATAATATCTACCATCTTTTATAAGTTAAAGGATCACCGCCAATATTTTATCCCTGTAACTCCAATCAACAGTTCCTGTTTATGAACATCCAAATCAACAGTTTATATTCAACAGTCTCTCTTTGCACTACGTGCCAAAGATATTTATAACACCACCGGTCATGATGGCGTTTCATCTTTGCACTACGGGCCAAAGAGAACTTTCACCATACGCCTTTGTTTGTAACACCAAAAGTCATGATTATACCAATACACAGTTTGGTCAAAATCATGTCACGCCAGTTCATCTTTGCACTACGGGCCAAAGAGAACTATCATCACAAATTAAATATGAGGATGATGACAATGATATAAAATGAATACAGTGAGATCAAGAATAAGAATGAATGTTTAATTTATCCAGTGACGAAGGTTGACCAAATTGCCAACATGATGACCAAATTGTGGAGTCAAATTCAAGAATGATATTCAAGAATAAAATTCACGATTCAACTATATCGTATCAAACGAAATAGAAAGATTCAGGTGAAAAGATATTAGATGAAGCACAAACTACTAAAGATATTCTACAAATTTTTAGAACAGAGATTTCTTATCATAAATGGAGAAATATGAAAGAAAAAGATATCCCTTAAAGAATACAAAAGAAATGATACGTTATACGGGTATAAAAGATATGTGAAACTGCAAATGAATTTTGACCTGTCATGCGGTAATCCACGTAGACAGATTATTTCCACAAAAGATTAATAAGTAATGAGTACGAAGGGTTATTCACCAGGCATGCGTCAGTCCGCACGGACAAGTTATACCCACAGATTAATAAGGAATAAATGCAAAGGGATATTCACCAGGTACGACACTCCGTACATACAAGTTATTCCCACAGAGTAATAAGGAATGAATACAAAAGGATATACACCAGGCATGCGTCAATCCGCACAGACAGGTTATCCCCACAAATTAATAAGGAATGAATACAAAAGGATATTCACCAGGCATACATCAATCCGCACAGACAGGTTATCCCCACAAATTAATACGGAATGAATAACAACATTTACGAACATAGAAGCAAATGAAATACTCACAATAGCCTAGCACACTTAGAGAACTCAAGAAATTTAGAGAGAGAGAGAGGAAGTATATGCAAGGAAGGTGTGAAGATTCCTTAAGATAATGCCTCCTATTTATAGGAAAACCAAGTTTCATTAATTGCACAAAAAGGGTTCGACTTATTACACTTTAGTACCTCCATCTTTAGCCTCTATTTTTAATATAATCCCTCAAGTATTATCAATCTTGCATAACACCCCATAGTAGTTCCCACATGTGAACTAATAGTTCCATCATGTGAACCAATAGTTCATAGCATGTGAATTTCACAATTTCAATTAGGTACCCCTAAGTTAGACTCCACATTTAATCCGTCAATAATACTAAAATATCATATCAAATAATATGAGTTATAGTGCCATGACAAATAATAAAAAGTACCATGCAGATGCTATTGTAATTATTGAATCAAAATACTGTGCAATTGCTACTTTATCAATTATTGAATCAATAATTTAAAATACTGTGCAACACCGTGTGCCTGTGAAATACCGCGTACTACTGTGGAATAACGCATTTTAATGTTTTTTAATTACCGGGTATTTCAACAGTTGCCGGTGATAATACTGTTGACAAAATACTGTCGTTTTCAGTATCCGACAATGGGGCCTACTATCGTTGACAATATTGTCATTGTGGGGTCCACTAATATTTTGTTATTTCGGCACCGTCGTACGGTACCGAATATAATATTCCCCGACAGAAAGAATATTCTCCGACAAAAAGAATATTCCCCGACATACTGTTTATCAGATAATTTACAAATAACACCCTTAACTATCATTTATAACAATTAAGCACTTCACTATTTAGAAAAATAATCATAAAGAAAATAATAAACTTTTATTTCATAAAGTCGGGATCTTACAAGAAAACCCGGCACCTATTTCTCCGGCATCACCGCGGATCTCTTCACACATCTCTCTCCGACACCACAGTACCGGAGGCACGGGTTAACGCTAGTATATATATAAGTCTAATTCACGTGCAAATCACATACTGTTTGAATATACATCTTTATTAAAAAAATTATTAATAAATAATAATAATAACATTAAATGTCTTATAACAAAATAATATTTCATTAATTATTATTTATGCAACTCCTTCAAATTAATTTGAAATACATAATATTTGTATAAGAATATAAATAAATAAATTTCAATATATAGTGATAAGTAAATTATAGTGGTCGTACAATACGACCTTTTAATCTATTTTAGATAAAATATTTAATCGATGTGCCAGTTATTATAAATGTTGTTTACTTAAAATTTTGTGAAATTGATGAAAAAAAATTTAAAAATAAAAATTTTAAAGTACTTGTGTACACTTCTTACTACGTTATATATATATATATATATATATATATATATATTGATTTTGGGGATTAATTACAATATTTTTCTAAATAGTTATGTGAACTATGAATACCTTCTACCATCTTATGATATAGATTCAACTTTTAATTTACTATTTTAAAATATTTTATACAAAGTTATAAAGTTTTATTCACTAAAGAAGTATGAGTATCCTTTCAAAATTAAAAAGAAATTGATGGATGACAAATATCACTTTTTAATATATAATATACACTTTATCTATAGCAATATAAGTTACAATATGCACTTTTTAAATTTATAATGTATAAATATGCACTTTTTAAATTTATAATGTATATATATTATGGTTATATATTTATATATTTGTAAAACAAAATATCATGCAGAATTAAAATGCTAGCAAAAACTTTCTTTAGATAATTAAAGACTCAATAATTGATCTCAAATGAAAAAAGGAAACCTAGTAGTAGTGTATAATGAAAGGACGTGATATTTAATAAAAGAGAAAATAAAAGGTCAGAGAACAACAAATATTATGATCTAGATTCATAATATTAATGATTATTAATATTATATTGTATTAATTTATAGGCGATATATTTTTTAATAAATTTTGAAGTCTACATAAGATGGAAAGATACGATTAGAGGAAAAAGTTTATTAGATTTAGATATGTTTTATTATTATATTTTTATATTGAAAGAAGGAATTTTAAAATATTGGAATTTATAAAAATGCACGATTTTGTGAAAGCGTAGGTGAGAGTTCGATTTCGTGAGCGTGAACATGGAGGCTTATTTCTTACGCCCATTATATATTATATTGATACCGATATTGATATATATGTTAATGATATTTTTATTCTTAATTTTAATAGTATAGTTAAATTTTTATAGATGGTAACAAAAAACAATTTTATCTTTTCCAATAAGGGTGAAAACTAGAGAATTCCTAGTTGTTGCGGGACTTTTATTACTCCCTCCGTCCCTAAAATACTGGTTTAGTTTGATTTTTTCAGTTAAATTGATTATTTTTGTAATTAAAATTTATATTACTTTTTTATAAATATAGGTGGGGAAACTATAAGTATAAAAAAATATACAAAATTTACTACTACCTTCAATTTTCATTACTTTAAAAATATAAATAAATATACTCATTTTTAATTCTAAAATTAGTCAATTTGACCAGAAAAATCAAATTAAGCCAACTTTTCAGGAACAGAGGTAGCATAATACTTTCATCTTAGATTTATTACAACACATCTTTTAATTTTTTAAAATGTCTCAAAAATATTCTTAAATATTTTACTTTTTAAAAACACGTAAGATAATTAATAGTATAAGATTTGAATATGCCAAAAGAAATAAATATATAATATTCAAATATACTTTTAACACATCTTAAAACATCGGGCTACAAACATCAAAATGTGTTATAATAAATCTGAGACAAAGAAAATATTTAACAATATAACAACAAATAAACCAAAACATGAAATTTTATATCCAAAAGTTTATACTTTATACTAGTTAAACCTACTTTTTAATCTGTTTTAAGAATCGTGTGGTTATTTAAGTATTAAATGTGTTAAGATCCTTCAACATAGTTAACAAATATGTTTATTTTCAAAATCAAGAAACCTAAATCAAATGTGTAGCTTCAAATATAGAAGGCAAAGAAATGTAAATCAACCATTAATTACTCCAATAATCCATAATTATAATAATTCTAATATAAAGAATTTATAATAAATAAATAAAATTAAAAAGGGTTCCTTAAATAAACAAAGTAATTAAAATTTTAAATTACTTATTTACCTCTAAATGTAGTCCTTGAAATTGTAGTTCTAGAAAAATATTAATCCCCAATAGCGTTTCCAATCTGAGAGTCATAGAAATTCAATTTTAACCTCCACTGATATGACAATAAATCCAAAATAACTAATAAGAATAATATAAAGAATATGAGAGAAATTAATTTACCATCAAACCCAATATTGCAATAACTAAAAGTAAATATTAACCCTCAAACCAAATTATTGCAAGGTCCAATAATAGAATTGAGAATTTGAGTTTAAAACAAATCATATTTTGTCAAAATAACAGCTTATAACTCATTTAGTATATTCACTCAAGCATAGCTACTAAAATTATACCAGGGTGGATCTAGTGTACTGTAAGTGTAATACGGTGGATTTTTGAAAAATAAAATTTATCAGAGTAGTTTTGATTTGTGTATAAAGTACAATAAGAAAAACAATTCAAATATGAATTATTGAAATGGGGATGGAGGAATTATTGGAGAAAGTAATGATTTTGATATTTATTTTGAACTTAATTTACAATATTTAGGTTAGTGGTGTGTGATTTAACTATTACAGTGAGATGATAAGGAAAAAAACATAAAAAAATTTAAAATGCAAAAATAAGGATTGCAAAGATATATTATCTTTATCTATAAAAAAATTATATATCAATAAAAATTCAAAATTATCAAAAACAAATTGAGGATGGGACCACCTATATGTACAAGTTAATCCTCTCACATATAAGTGTTTGACTCATTTACTATTCATCATGTGAAGTGACAATGTAAAAATATTAATCTCCTAAATCAATATGCTAAAAATGAATAATACATGGAGAGAAGATAATTTAGAAACCTTTGTGTTATAGGTACTATAGAAAATAAAAATGAAGTCAAAGTTTAAATTAGGAATTCTACACTTTTATTTGTAATAATTAGGAATTCCTAGAGTATGATAATCTCGCAATAAATCATCCTTCTTTAATGTACAAAATGTGAATATGATTTCGTTTGACTAATTTATAACTAATTAATTTTCAATTTCATCAAAACTAATTAAACTCATATGTATTTGTTAGCAATAAAATCAAATTTATAAATATTTCTAGATTGTTCAAGAATTATCTTAATTAATTAATACATAAATTGGTGATATCTAAGTACATGTATGTACATGAATGTATTTAAATATATTGGAACATGTAATGGTTAGGTTCATGTACATGAATGTGGTCATGCAGTAATTATTATGGTAGCTCTAGAAGTATCTTATGAGTACTATAAATAGTCATGTACTTGGATCATTTCAAGCAAGTGAAATCAAAATATTCTTGAGTGTTCTCCAAAGTTATATTTCACTTCCTCCCTAAAATATATTCTCTTCCTAATTTTTCATCAATTTGGTATCAGAGCCTGTCGAAAAAAAAAGACCCGGAGTCTCAATTGGCAAATAACAAGTCAAGGAAGTCTCAAGCAACGTCGTGATGACAAATTCAAACAATCTAGTCTCTCTAATTACTCACTTCAATGGAGAAGACTTTGATTATTGGAGCCATAATATGAAGGTATTATTGAAGTCCTTTAAGTTGTGGA
The DNA here is from genome assembly GCA_034770075.1 of Aralia elata. Taxonomy (NCBI): domain Eukaryota; kingdom Viridiplantae; phylum Streptophyta; class Magnoliopsida; order Apiales; family Araliaceae; genus Aralia; species Aralia elata. The sequence goes on along the minus strand of JAVJAP010000254.1, from coordinate 529,581 downwards.
TTATTGTTGAAGATGGCTATGATGAACCGGAAACTGAAGATGGTTTGTCACAAGTTCAGAAAAATAGCTTAAATGATAAAAGAGAGAAGGATAACAAGGCGCTCTTCCAAATTTATCAAGCAATTGAAAGGCTAATTTTTGATAGAATTTCAAAGGCAACAACTTCAAAGGAAGCTTGGGATATTTTGCAATCAATATATAAAGGTGAAGAAAAAGTAAAAAAGGTACGACTTCAATATTTGTGTTTAGAATTTGAAAAGTTGCAAATGCAAGAAAATGAGACTGTTGCTGATTATTTTTCAAGAGTTACTTCAATTGTTAATCAAATGGCAACTAATGGAGAAGTTTTACAAGATCAAAAAGTCGTTGAGAAAATTCTTCGGAGCTTACCACAAAAGTTTGATTTTATCGTGGTAGCTATCGAAGAGTCCAAAGATGTGTCAAAACTTTCTTTGGAAGATTTGCAGGCTTCTTTAAAGGCTCATGAGTTTCGTGTTAATCAAAGAAATCCACCTTCTAATGATCAAGCTCTCAAGTCTGAAATTACGGGAGGCCGAGGTGCTCCCCGTGGTCGCGGCCGCGGAGGAGGTCGTGGACGTGGAAGAGGTGGCTTCCAAGGAAACAGAGGTAGAGGCTCTAACTTTCGTGGCAATGGAAGAGGATCACTAGGTAACAATAATTATTTTAAGGAAGAGTCATTTGAGTATTCAAATAATTCTCAAAGAGCAAGAGGTCATGGTATAAATCAAAGAGGGAGAAAAGGTTATATTAAATGTTTTCATTGTCATAGGCCTGGTCATAAAATTAATGAATGTTGGCTTGCACCATCTAACAAAAAGAAATCTAGATTAATGCATGAAAATGAATCAGTTGAGAAAGATTGTTTAGAGTCATTATTAATTGCTTGTCAAGAAAATAATAATCATGTTTGGTATTTGGATAGTGGTGCCAACAAACATATAACAGGTAATAAGGATTTATTTTTTACCCTGGTAGAGTCAAATTTTGGGCAAATAAAAATTGGAGATGCTAGAGCCTATACAATTAAAGGAGTTAGAGAAGTCACTTTTAAAACAAAATCTGGAATGTTTGAAAAAATGACTGATGTTTACTACGTTCCAGGCATCAAAAGCAATTTGCTAAGTACTGGACAACTTTTGCGAAAAGGATTTGATATATTCTTTCATGATAAATTATGTACTCTGTCAAAAAATAATTAAGTTGTGGCAAAGATTCTCTTGGTGGAGAATAATTTATTTCCACTTCCACTCCAAGTGAAAAATTTTCATTGTTTTGCTGGTTTTAATGAAGAAGTTTCCAAGTTATGGCATAACAGGTATGGCCACTTGAATTTCGACAGCCTAAAATTGTTAGCAGTGAAAGGAATGGTGAATGGATTATCCCAGATTAATAAAATGGAGGAGACTTGTGAAACATGCCAGTTGGGAAAGTTGCACCGTAATTCATTCCCCTCAAAATCTTTTTGGGGTGCAAGGCAGCCACTTGAACTTGTTCATTCAGACCTGTGTGGACCTATGACATTGTCATCTTTTGGAGGTAACAAATATTTCATTTCTTTTATTGATGATTACACAAGAAAAGTGTGGACTTATTTTCTTCATGAAAAATCTGAAAGTTTTCAAGCTTTTAAAAATTTTAAAGCAAAAGTTGAAAAGTTTTCTGGTTATCACATAAAGACTTTGAGAATAGATGGAGGGTCGGAATATCTTTCAAATGATTTTCAGAATTTTTGTAAAGATAATGGCATAAGGCATGAACTGACAGTTCATTATACACCACAACAAAATGGTGTTTGCGAAAAGAAAAATCGTACAATCATGGATATGGTTCGGTGCATGCTGAAAAGAAAAAGGTTGCCACGCTAATTTTGGGCAGAAGCTGTTTCTTGTGCAGTTCATTTGATCAATAGGTCCCCAACAAAAAGTTTAAAAAGTATACTCCTCATGAAGCTTGGTATAGGAGAAAACCAAATGCCCAACACTTGAATATTTTTGGAAGTGTAGCTTTTGCTCATGTGCCAGATGCAATAAGAACAAAACTTGATGAAAAAGCAGAAAAATATATTTTTGTTGGATACAGTGAAAGGTCAAAAGCCTACAAGATGTATAATTCAAAAACAAAGAAAATTATTATTAGCAGGGATGTAACATTTGATGAAAAATCTTTTTTCAATGATGCTGACATAAACACTGTAGATGAGGCACCACTGCTCATGGAGGATTTGGATGATTGTAGCAGCATGCGAAGTGAAGATGATCCATCCTTGAACCCAACTGATGTTCCATTATCAGGAGAGTCTTCTAGTAGCAGCCTCGAAGGAATCAAGACAAGGACTTTGCAGGAGATTTATGATACTATAGAGCCGGTAGATGCAGGAGCTATTTTCTTTGCTTTCTATGGAGGAGAAGATCCAATTTCTCTTGAAGATGCAGCAAAAGAAGGCAAATGGAAACAATCCATGAAGGAAGAAATGATGGCTATTGAAAGGAATGACACCTGGGAGCTTGTCAATTTACCACCAAACAAAAGACCCATTGGAGTTAAATGGATTTTCAAGACAAAGTTAAATTCAGATGGCTCTGTCAATAAGTACAAAGCGAGGTTCGTTGCAAAGGGGTATGCGTAGAAGGAAGGAGAAGATTTTAATGAGGTATTTGCACCTGTTTCAAGACTTGATACTGTTCGTTTAATTATATCTCTTGCAGCTCAAAACAATTGGAAATTGTTCCAAATGGATGTTAAATCGGCATTCTAAATGAGTTTCTTGAGGAAGAGATCTATGTCGACCAGCCACCTAGTTTCGTGAAAAAAGGTGAAGAAGATAAAGTTTACAAGTTAAAGAAGGCTTTATATGGTTTGAGGCAGTCACCAAGGGCTTGGTATAGCCACATCAATTCGTACTTTGAGAAGAATGATTTTCAAAAATGTCCTCAGGAGCATACTTTATACACCAAAATTGATTTTTCAAAAGGAAGGTTTATTGTGGTAAGTCTCTGTGTTGACGATCTCATTTTTACTGGCAATGATATGGAGATGCTTAATGATTTCAAAATTTCAATGAAGCAAGAGTTTGACATGACTGATTTGGGAGAGTTATATCATTTTTTGGGCATTGAAGTTAATCAATCTAGCAAGGGAATTTTTATTTCTCAAGGGAGATATGCAAGGGAAATTTTGAAGAAGTTCAAGATGGAAAATGCTAATTCTGTTTCAACTCCATGTGTTACTGGGCTTAAGTTAAGCAAAAAAGGTGAAGGAAAGCTTGTGGATCCAACTATTTATAGGAGTTTGGTTGGAAATTTGATGTATTTAACTACCACAAGACCAGATTTAATGTTTGTTGTTAGTATGATTAGCATGTTCATGGAGAAGCCTCACTTAGAACATTGGGAAGCAACAAAAAGAATTTTGAGATATGTGAAAGGCACAGTTGATTATGGAATTTTCTATGAAGCTGGAGTTCCAGTTTGTCTTACTGGATTCACAAATAGTGATTTTGGAGGTAGCATTGATGATAGCAAAAGTACTTCAGGCTATGTTTTCAATATTGGAAGTGGAGCTATTTCTTGGAGTTCAAAGAAATAACCAATTGTCGCTCTTTCAACAACTGAAGCTGAATATATAGCGGCTGCACATGCTGGATGTCATCTAGTTTGGTTAGAAGGAATTTTGAAGTATCTCAATCAAAAACAAGAAGTTGATCCAACATTGTTTTGTGATAACACTTCAACAATTTCAGTTACCAAAAATCCAGTTCTTCATGGAAAGACAAAGCATATTCGCATTCGATATCATTTCTTAAGGAAACTTGTGAATGATGGAATTATTAATATCAAGTATTGTAAATCTGAGGAGCAGTTAGATGACATTTTTACAAAGTCTGTTTCTGGATAAGTTTTCAAGAGACAAATCGCTAAGCTGGGAGTGAAGAATAAATTTGGTTTACGGGAGGCCTTGTTAGCAACTAAACCAAATTTATAAATATTTCTAGATTGTTTAAGAATTATCTTAGTTAATTAATACATGAATTGGTGATATCTAAGTACATGTATATACATGAATGTATTTAAAATGTATTGGAATATGTAATGGTATGTACATGAATGAAGTATCCTATGAATACTATAAATAGTCATGTACTTGGATCATTTCAAGCAAGTGAAATCAAAGTATTCTTGAGTGTTCTCCAAAGTTATATTTCACTTCCTCCCTAAAATATATTCTTTTCCTAATTTTTCATCAGTATTAACTTTATTTGTTATTCTATATTACATAAAAAAATTTAATCATTCAATATGTTGTCTCTCCTGAATAGAATTCTTAGATCCGCTCCTGAATTAGACCCAATGTACTTAAAACTATTAGGATCTATAGTATTCATAATTTAATACCTTCTCAACAATCATACGGTGATAAACATGAATATCAATATAGAATAAAGGGATTTCATTAAGATCTATAATATACTACCTTTTTGAACCTTGTAGCGTCAGTATATTTCCTTATTCTGCATCTCTCTCTAGCACAAAGTGAAGTGATATTAAAGGAAGAATATCAATGAATTCAATCTCAACACCTTGAATACACAAGGATCAAATAAGGGAAAAATCGATAAAAAGCTGTACGCTGAAAATTCAATAATGATAGAGCCGATCTGCCTCAAAATGATCCTGTATTTCCTTAAATACCCTACAGTATCAAATAAACCCTAATCATCGATAAGAAGCTCTACTCTAAAAATTCAATAATGATAGAGCCAATCTACCTCAAAATAATCCTACGTTTCCTTAAATACCCTACAGTATCAAGTGTAATTTCGTGTATGTGCACACCTAGAGGGGGTGAATAGGTGTAATTGATAATTAATGAGCAGCAGTGATAAATTTTTAAAAATAACTTTCTGCAGAAAATTTAGACAGTGATACCCTGTTTGAATTGGTGTCTGAATTAGTATATGTTATTCGTGATGATATGAACAGACCTGAATTGGTGTCTGAATTAGTGTATATTCAAGAACAGCAGAATACTTTTTCCAGAAAAATAAAAGTAATGCAGAACATAATAAAACAAGAAATCACACCAAGATTTTTACGTGGTTCGACCCCTATCCTCTAACTAGTGGTCTAATCCATGTCCAATACCAATTAGTATTGGAGACATCTTTTATTAAATAAACTTTTCAATACACAATACAATTACTCTCTGTTCAAACTAGCTTTCCACTGAGTTGGACACCACTGCCCCCTTGCACCTCTGCAACCTTTCTCACCACTGAGACCTTTGCACCTCTGTAACCTTGAAAGCTCCCTTTGAACAGACCCTATCCACTGTTAGATCAACCAAGCCAAACAAGGCTTAAACTCAGAACTTTAATATTAGGTATTACAATAAACTTCTTATTTTCCAGCCACAAAGAATTAAATTCAATACAAAGAATATCTGGAAAATAAACTATGAAGGCTCTTAATAATATTTTCTTTGTATAACCACTAATATATCCTTCAAGTGTCTGTCCTCCTTTTTACTGAAGAATGAGTATATATAAAAGAAGGAATAACGGTAATAAAAGATTGTTAGCAATAAAAGTTCCAAGATATCAGCAATTAATTAGAGACCAACGGATATTTAATTTTCATTAAATCAACTGACAAAGATTTGGTTCCAATGGATATGTTTTCAAGTCAAACCAAAACACCTTAAATAAAGGAACAAGGAGATACATGATAAAGTTTGTTACTAGCCAATCACTGAATAACAATTACCTTATTTAGTTACCTTTTTAAATTGGATTGCATATCACAGCTAAACATATTCCTTTCCAATTCAAAATATGATTTGACAGAATATACTAAAGAGATATTTTCTACCAATAATAATGATTTTAAAACTCTTGGACTAAAAATATTTCATGCACTCTTTAAGATATATCAATTTGACTAATAACCACGTTCGGCCAATATAAACTAACAAGAATATATTCAATAAATCATTATTTAATTAGCCCAAACATAACTCATTCAGTCCATTGAATATCATACATACACAATCATATAATTTACATGCACAAAATATTATTCTCATGCAAAATATACTATTTCCATACAAAGCACATTTATTATTTCCATGCAACATATTAACTCCATACAAAATATATTATCATCATTAAAACGTAAACATATAAACCAACATTGTCTCCCTTTTGATGATGATAATATATAACTTCCCCTAAATATATGGCTCCCCCTAAAACCATGCATGCAATTTATCATTAAGCACAAGTAAGCAGAAAATATCTCCATAAAATATGTTGTCATCATTAAAACATAAAACATATAAATTAACATTCTCCCCCTTTTTGACGATGACAATATATAGAACCTTTTAATTAACATGTTCCCCCTAAGATTATTCATATTAATGAGTAATACTTTGAGCATACAAAACAGGAATACCAATTCAAATATATATATATATATATATATATATATATATATATATATATATATATATATATATATATATATATATATATATCCCTTTGTCATTATCAAAAAGAATCAAATAAGTCCATTAAGCAGATAATCAATTGTTAACAGGGTAAACATAGATAATCATATCAATTTAACATATTTAGTTATCTCTCTCCCTTTGACATCAAAAACAAATTAGCGCAAAGATAAAGAAGGAAACTAGTGTAGGTTAATACCAATATCATGTATAACATGTAACAAAATAATTATACCTTTGTATATTGTTACCTATACCTCTTTAGTGTTGCTCTGGATTTTTGTATAACCAAAACTCTACAAAAGCTGTTCTTGAAGTCATCCCAATATTGAGGACTTTAATGCTCAGGTAAGGAGGTTGGTTTTTCACTGTTTTGTATGTTCTTGGAAGTCTGATATTGGTCATCTGTTCTTCTGGTTTGTATTATGGAATGACAATTTCTACTTCTGAATGATCATCTAATTTTCTTCTGAAGCAGACGGCTCTGGTTATTTGTTTTCATATGTCTGCTTTGGTTAATCTATTTTTCCTTCTAAAGCAGACAGCGGAGACTGTCTGTTTACCACTATTCAGATTTTGTTTTTCCTACAAAATCCTCATTTTCTTCTTTTGGCAAATCATTGTTAAACTCATCAAATATAAAATGCATTGATTCCTCATCAAGATCATCACAAGATTCTCCCAAATAACTTATAGGTAACTTATTTTTTCAAAGTAAAGAACTCTCCAATAATATAGCTAATAATATACTCATCACAGTACAATCAAAAATTAATTAGGTGAACATCATAGTCATATCAAGGTAACCCAAAAATAATTTACCCAAATAATAGTTCATCAAAATTATCTTTCCTTCTCCTTTTTAGCCTTGAGACACCAACAAAGGAAACAAATAATCTCTACCTTTTTGGTACCAAAATGTCCTTGGGTCCTTTTGGATTAGTAACATATAAATCACATTTCTTTACCCAAATTTGTTTTATTCTAATTTTATAACAATTAGAATCAAAATGACCTTTATAACCACATTTTTTACAAGTAACAAACGGTGAGCAATAAAGTGGTTTATGCCTTGGTTTCCTATTAATCATTCTAATATTATTATTATATTTAAAATCAACAGGATTATATCCAATTCCTTGCTTATCAAGACTAGACTTTTGTGCCCCTAACATAACATTTAAGTTCTCTTCTCCTTGCACAAATTTAGCAAGGTCCTTTTTCAAAGAAATTATTTCTTCATTATTATCATTTTGCATGCTTATTATTATCATTTTGCATGCTTATAATTTTTCCATCATTAAAAACATTTATGCATGTATCTCTCATTTTCAAATTTTCTTTTCATTTTCATTTTTGAGATATTCATTTTCTTTTCTCTCTTCAATAAATGACTCAACTTCATTCATTAACTCATTTACGCAATTCTTAAAATAAGCAGTTTTCTTTTTGAGCTGTTGATTTTCATTTTGTAAAACAAGATAATCAGATGTAGATATTTCAAAAGCTTCATGAAAATTTGTTACCTCAAGTTGATCATCTTCTAGTCCCATGAAACAGAGTTGGCCAATTTCTTCTTTTTATCCTGTTTTGGACTTAGTTGTGCTACCTTTTTGATTCTTCCTTTGTTTCTTCCTTTGAAGTAGTCTCTAGAGTTTTCTTGAGAGGATTTCAATTTCTTCATCAAAGTCTTCGTGATCATTTTCATTGTTGCTCTTGGCTTGTAGTGCCAACGTCCTTTTTATTGGTGCCTCATCTTCCTCATCATACCTCTTAAGTTGATTTTCAAACTCTTCAAGCTCTCCAAATAAAGTGAGAGTTTCCATGGTACTAATTATTGTTGAGTCTTGAAGAGTTGTAACCTTTGGTGCGAACCGTTTGGGCATGACTCTAAGTAGCTTTCTGTTTATTTCCCTTTGATTAATTTTTCAACCGAGCATACTTAGTGAATTCATTAGAGTGAGGAATCTCGCTTGAGCTTCTTTAATTGTTTCATCTCTCTCCAATTTGAATAACTCGTACTCTTGCATCAACATGCTTAACTTGACTTCTTTCGCCTTAATAGTTCCCTCGTGGCTCATGATAATTGTGTCCCAAATTTCCTTTGTCGTATTACATGCAGAGACTTTGTCGATTTCAGCTTGAACCATTCCACTCAGCAGCGTGTTCATGGCTTTGGAGTCATAGGATACTATGTACGATTCATTTGAATCTATTTCCATGTGAGTCTTCAGTTTCCCATCATCATGTCTCGGAATGACAGGCCCATTTTCAACAACCCACCACTCCCATGGGTCTCGTTTTAGATAAATCATCATTCTGAACTTCCAAAAGTTGAAGTTCTCACTTCCGAGCAACAGAGGTGGTCGGCTTGTAGATTGACCTTCTTGAAAATTGAGGTGTGCCATAGGATCTTTCCCTACGACCTGCAAAGATCAATATTAGTATAGCCAAGCTCTGATACCAAATGTAATTTTGTGTATGTGCACACCTAGAGGGGGATGAATAGGTGTAATTGGTAATTAATGAGCAGCAGTGGTAAATTTTAAAAATAACTATCTGCAGAAAATTTAGACAGTGATACCCTGTCTGAATTGGTGTCTGAATTAGTATATGTTCTTCGTGATGATATGAACAGATAGTTATACCTTGTCTGAATTGGTGTCTGAATTAGTGTATATTCAAGAACAGCAGAATACTTTTTCCAGAAAAATAAAAGTAATGCAGAACATAATAAAACAAGAAATCACACTAAGATTTTTACGTGGTTCGTCCCCTATCCTCTAACTAGTGGCCTAATCCACGTCCAATACTAATTAGTATTGGAGATATCTTTTATTAAATAAACTTTTCAATACACAATACAATTACTCCCTGTTCAAAATAGCTTTCCACTGAGTTGAACACCACTGCCCCCTTGCACCTCTGCAACCTTTCTCACCACTGAGACCTTTGCACCTCTGCAACCTTGAAAGCTCTCTTTGAACAGACCCTATGCACTATTGGATCAACCAAGCCAAACAAGGCTTAAACTCAGAACTTTAATATTAGGTATTACAATAAACTTCTTATTTTTCAGCCACAAAGAATTAAATTCAATACAAAGAATATCTGAAAAATAAACTATGAAGGCTCTTAATAATATTTTCTTTGTATAACCACTAATATATCCTTCAAGTGTCTGTCCTCCTTTTTGCTGAAGAATGAGTATATATAAAAGAAGGAATAACGGTAATAAAAGATTGTTAGCAATAAAAGTCCCAAGATATTAGCAATTAATTAGAGACCAATGGATATTTGATTTTCATTAAATCAACTAATAAAGATTTGGTTCCAATGGATATGTTTTCAAGTCAAACCAAAACACCTTAAATAAAGGAACAAGGAGATACATGATAAAGTTTGTTACTACCCAATCACTGAATAACAGTTACCTTATTTAGTTACCTTTTCAAATTGGATTGCATATCATAGCTAAACATATTCCTTTCCAATTCAAAATATGATTTGACAGAATATATTAAAGAGATATTTTCCACCAACAATAATGATTTTAAAACTCTTGGACTAAGAATATTTCATGCACTCTTTAAGATATATCAATTTGACTAATAACCACGTTGGGCCAACATAAACTAACAAGAATATATTCAATAAATCATTATTTAATTAGCCCAAACATAATTCATTCAGTCCATTGAATATCATACATACACAATCATATTATTTACATGGACAAAATATTATTCTCGTGTAAAATATATTATTTCCTTACAAAGCACATTTATTATTTCTTAGCAACATATTAACTCCATACAAAACATATTATCATCATTAAAACATAAACATATAAACCAACATCAAGTAAACCCTAATCGCGAAAGATTTGGCAAAATTACTAAAAAACCAAAAAAGTTTAAATTTTTCTGAAAAACTACAGAAGGCCCAAGGTCTTCTTTCCCATACGTTTTTGGGTTTAAAACAACATGTATCGCTCGACAAAGTTGATGATTCTCTTATATCTTAATAAGAGTTTCGAAATTTGTGCTATGGGTCCATTATTTTAAATGGATCAAAAGTTATATCCTAAACAAGATTTCCTATATCAGTCTAAATTTTTCTGAAAAACTACAGAATGCCCAAGGTCTTCTTTCCCATACGTTTTTGGGTTTAAAACAACATGTATCACTCGACAAAGTTGATGATTCTCTTATATCTTAATAAGAGTTTCGAAATTTGTGCTATAGGCCCATTATTTTAAATGGATCAAAAGTTATATCCTAAACAAGATTTCCTATATCAGCCGTCTTTAATCTCTTTATCTCTAAAAAAGTCAGTTTGAAAAATGTGTGTTTATATATATATATATATATATGTGTGTGTGTGTGTGTGTGTGTGTATATACGAGTAACTATCATTCTCAAATTTTATCCCAATTTAAGAGTACTCCCATTTTTCTCATGTACAAAAGCTTCATACTCTGACATTCTTATTTTAGCTTAATAGCTGCTGATCATACGCAAACTTGCTACAAACAATTAGTTATAAGATCATCCATGAATTCTATTTCACCAAATCTACAAAATCTATCGTACTTTACTTTCATTTCTATTCTAAAACTTCAAACATATGTCAAACCTTTTAATTTCGATATCCGGTCTAACTTTCTAACCGATAAGATGCTTATTCATCTCTTCCATAATTTCTTCCGTTACGTTTAATCAGTAATATACTAACGAGGTCTTAATACCTCTTTGTACTTTCAGAATAAATCATTTATTTCAAACTATACACTTCCTGCAAAATTTCTTCTTCTAATTCTACCACCGAATATATTTACATTCTTTCCTCAGATCATAAAACTTTATCCTTATTCATTTAAACTTTTCTTTCCCTTTCTTCACTTCCTATTTTCATATTCTTTTACATTTCTAATCCTTGCTTTTATAATTCCTTAACTTTGTCCAATAACAAAAGTCTACATTCTATTACAGATTATTCCTTTATCGGGCCACCTAAATACTTTATTTCGATGTCCGATTTCCTAAACTTCCTTTGTAACTTCTTCGGAATCCTTCACATCAATAATCTTTCTTGATTCTTAACATATTTTTAACTATATAATTTTTTTCACATTCCTCTATCTACACATACTTCATCAATTGCTTTTTCATATTGAACCTTTATAATAGAATCTAAAATAACCTCCAATAATAACCTGTAATTTCACAAACTTCTTCTGTCGCAATATCTCATTATTTCATTATTGCTTACCTAAATCTCCATTCTTTTTTTTCCCGCCACTTATCTTTCTTCTACTATTTATATTCACCTTTTTAGAATCTGTACCTCTTTTACTTCCTATTCTATATGCAATTGTTACCCATTACTTGGGATTACTTGATCTTCTTTTATATTTCCCTCCAACTCCTCATCTTCTCAAGATATTCCTCAAATTCCTCTTCCAAATCCATTATCAGGATTTCCAATTCCATCATCACTTACCATTATTCTTATCCAAAAATTTCAATTTAGTCAATCCACACCATTAGATATATAACCTTATATATACAACCATCCCATCATACACATAATAAATTTCTCAGTCTATCACTCACTCAAGAGCTCTATTTGAACTCAAATATCATCATCTTTATCAACCTCTACCAGGTTATGTCCTAAGGTCTTCTTACCTAAGGGTTATAACCTACAACTTTGATACCATCCTGTGACGTCCCCAAATCCTTGTACTTTCTAAAGTTGATTTGGCACATCACGATCCACATACATCCATCACACATGCTTAATATTTAAGTATAAATTCTTTATACATTTAATACTTGTCTCACCAAAAGTAATAAATACATCTATTCATTTTTCTCCAGGTCTCGGACCTAACATTCCCAATACCTGACTATAATATATACTAGGCTCGTTACAAAAATTTTACACAAATGAAATTACATATTTCTACCTCTTTGCTCCTTAAACAATTTAATACTTGATTTCATTATAATGTATCTTACAATATTACAAAAAATTGTATAACATAGTAAAATTACTACATCAGTATTATCTATTATCAGACTTTACAACTTTTTTCTTTATCTTTAACTCTAGATCTTTTTGATCCTTCTACCTTATCTGAAAATTTAAATAGAATGCAAGGGTGAGCAACAAATTTGCTCAATAATTTTAAAAGATTTTAGAATGTCAGCCCAATTATAAATAAGGGTTCGCATGTGACCTATAGAATTGAATGAAAGACGAAAAATTAAGTCAAAAATAAATGAATGAGACAAGGAAGAAATGAACAAAAAGGGGAACACCTAGGGTTTTGGCCCTGTAGGGTTTGGCCCCATAGGGTTTGGCCACCTTAGGGTTTAATCACCCCTAGGTGGTCCCACCTCGAGACAAATTTCGACAACAACTTCCCTGATTGAACTTGATTTGAATTATCGAAACGAAACAAGGACAAAATAAGGAAAACGAATAAAGAAGGAATAAGAAGCTGATGTGCCTCCCCTATGGACCCTAGGGTTGGCCACCCTAGGGGTTGGTCTCCTAGGGGGCACACCATTTCATATTCTAGAAAGTTATGTCGGATTAGCTTTGAACAGTGCAATGATGGAGTAACGAGCCTGAACCACAGAAAGAAGCAAGAAAACTTATAAGGGTCTAGAAATGATTTTCCTTGAATCCTCCATGATAAGAAAAGCTTCTCACAGGGTTACGAATCAAGAGAAAAGGATGAAAATTGATCAAGAAAAACCAAGGCGAATGAAGAGTACCAAAAGAGGCACAAACCTAGGGTTTGGCCCCCTAGGGTTCGGCCCTTCCCCCTAGGGCATGGCCTCCCTAAAAGTAAAAGTTTTCGGGAAATGTTTCACCATTAGGCAACATACTCTTAATAGCCTTCAAAAGTGACTCAAAACATTCATGGCTTATGTTGTGATCAGCCTTGATGTTATGTAACGTCGCCATTACAGACAAAGTAGATTGCTTCATACAACCAAACCACAATGGCTTGCTTTGCTCTTCTAATAACTCAAAGAATGCCTTGGCCCTAGAATTCATAGATTGATCTATCTACCGTTCTAATCAAAACTCGACCCTACAATATCTTGAACCATGACATTCATATGATTCATACTGTTGTCTAGATTCTGTACTTGACCACTGCCACTATCTCTTTTCTGTCCATGTGCCCACTAACATTTTTCATAATTAGGCATAAAGCCCTTAACAAACAAATGATATCTAACCATGTCGCTGCTCATATTCATTACATTCTTACACTTTAAGCAAGGACATCATATGTTGTTCTGAGCATTGACACATTCCTAGTGGCTATAAGTGAAGTCGAGGAACACTTCGTAACTAGTTCTAAAATTCAGTAGTAGCACCTATCTGGTCAGATGCCTTTCGCCGACTCATCCAACTATAGTCTGAATAAAAATCCATGGTATAATTATACCTGTTTTAAGACAAATTATTTCAATATACTGTATCTTCGCTTGGTAGAATGCATGATTCCTATGTTAGTATATCTTCCCCTTATTATACCGATCGGGGTTCTATCCTATTCTCATATGCGATGCTCCACTGATGTCAGTGACTTAAACACATTCATATATTATTCTAAAGAAATTTTGGCAGCATCTCTCATTGGTCTCTAGGTACACGAAATAGACCATATGATTTATATACACTACTAAAAAATTGACCTATAACGACGGTCGCGGACTGTCGTTATAGGCTAAAAGACTGTCGCTATAGGCTATAGCGACGGCCAGTGACCGTTGCCATAGAAGCTGTCGCTAAAACCTATAATGACGATCATACATATCTATACCGACGGTCGGGCCGTCGCTAGAAACACACAAAAACACGTTTGAAGGTTTTTACCGACAGTCAGTACATATCTATAGCGACGGTCATGACCGTCGCTATAGATTTTTTAGCGCAAATGTCTGGGTGCTATAGCAACGTTCCTGACCGTCGCTATATGGAATTAATGGCACGAACCTTTTTAGATTTTAAAAAAAATAATTAATGATGCACATATTTATTTAACAAATATAATATAGTATAAAATTAAAAAAAACTATATATATATCATTTAATATCATTTACATCACAATGCACCATCCTAAATACATAACATTTACTAAATTACATAAGTAATGACATTTTAGAAACTTCGTGCGAATTTATAATTTATTAGTTTGTAAATAGAAATATATCTCTAATTTTGAAATACAGGGAATATTAACATAAGTAATAGCGAGACCAGATAAAATAACAATACATATAATAAAAAATAACAAAGTTGAAGAAAAAGGAGAAGACAACGATGAAAGAGTTCAGGCGTAGAAATAAAATCTACAAATTTCAAACACAAAAGATTTCAATAACCCAGTTTATCTTCACTTAAACAGATATTTGATAGCATACCTGGGGATTCAGAACACTCATCTGACTTAGGACATCAACCTGTTACCAGATGATACGGGAGGTTTTGTAGTTTATAGTGATGCGTCACACAAGGGTCTTGGTTGTGTGTTAATGTAACACGACAAGGTCATTACGTATGCGTCACGACAGTTGAAGGATTACGAGAAGTGATTGCAACAATCAAGAATTTTGTAATATTTAAAAATATGCATTGAAGTTGAATAAATATTTTAATTGATATGTTTATTGTGTTAAATAAATATTTGGTAGAAATTATTATGGAATAATTTAATTATGTGTGAATATGTTGGTTAAAGTTGTATTAGATAATTTATATTTTAATGTGTAATTGTATTGCACTAAATGGTAATATTCTAATGTAATTAAACTAATTAAATTAGAGGATAAATGATTTAATAATAAAAGGTGATTTATTAAATAAAATTTATTAAATAAACTTATAATGATTTTGTTGTTAAAGTTTAAATTAAATATATTAATAATTAAGTTTAAATAGAATTTAAATAAGTGTGACATGGCTTAACTTATAGTAAAAGGAATATTAAAATAATTTAAAATGGATTTTAGAGGGGTTCTTGGGATTGCCAAACAAGGCCTAAGAGACCTTTGGTTGATCTAACTGATGAAACTCCCATCAGTTTATTTTAACGTGTTTTGTAAAGTTAAAAAAAATACACAGAACTTGGAGAGTTGAAGGGAGAGAAGAAATTCTCTGCTAAAAGTTGGAAATAAGAGTTCTAGGAATCAAAGGAGGAAGATAGCTAAGAATTAACAAATCATCAAGGTCTAGTGCAAAGAAGAAATTAAAGGTATAATTTAGTTTAAAGTTTTTTTTATTCAAGTTATTCAAAATTAGTTCTCTGTAATTGATTTTGGTTGGCTATTTGTTAAAAGAATTGTTAAATTTGTTACTATGTACGAATAATCTGTTATATAATATTTAAGTATGGTTTTGAGTGGTTTAATTCATAAAAACAAGATTGAGAATGAAGAAAATTGAGTTTTAGTTAATATATATGTTTTGGTTTTTTTTTTGGTCTAAATTGTGTGTCGAATCATGCTTAGAATCTGAAATTGAGGGTTGTATGTTGTAGGCTTGCTGACTACACAGAAAGGTTTTGACGCGATTTGGGTAATTGTGGACAGACTGACGAAATTAGCGCATTTCTTACCAATCAAGATTAGATTCAACCTAGATCACTTAGCAAAATTAACATTAAATAAATTGTTTTGTGGCATGGTGTTCCCGTGTCTATTGTGTCTGATCGAGATTCGAGATTTACGTCAAATTTTTGGAAGCGTCTACAAGAATGCTTGGGAACTCAGTTGAGAATGAGCACTGCGTATCATCCTTAAACTGATGGTTAGAGTGAAAGAATGATTCAAACCTTGGAGGATATGTTACGCGCCTGCGTCATGGATTTCAAGGGAAGCTAGGATAACCACTTACCGTTAGTCGAGTTTGCTTACAACAACAGTTACCACGCGAGTATTGGCATGCCGCCATACGAAGTGTTGTATGGACGAAAATGTAGAACTCCACTATGTTGGGATGAGATTGGTAAAAGGCAACTGGTAGGACTAGAATTGGTACACCAAACTGCAGAGATCGTGAAAGTTATAAGAGCGCGATTATCAGCTGCTCAAGACAGACAGAAGAAGTATGCCAATCAACATTGTCAGAATCGAAAATCTGAGGTGGGAAGTTTCGTTTTTCTGAAAGTTTCACCCTGGAAAGCAAAAATTCGTTTTGGAAAGAAGGGTAAACTTAGTCTAAGATTTATTGGACCTTTTGAAGTACTACGGCGAGTTGGTGAGGTGGCTTATGAAGTAGCTCTACCTCTAGAGCTAGTCCGTATCCACAATGTTTTTCACGTATCTATTTTAATGCCTTATAAGCCAGACTATAAACATGTGATCGAATATGAACCTATACAGTTTGAGAAAGACCTAACTTATGAGAAAGTCCCGATCCAGATAATAGACAGGAAGGAACAGATTCTCAGAAATAAAGTGATACCTTCTGTTAAGGTAATATGGAGGAACCACAAAGCTGAAGAAGCTACGTGGGAACTCGAAGATAATATGATGAAGAACTATCCTGAGTTGTTTGTTTAGTCCTAGTTCTATGATTCTGGGGACAGAATCAGGGGAGAAAGGTGCGATCGAATTAGATGTGTTGTGCGTTGTGATTCTGAGGATAGAATCCTTATAAGGAGGGAAGGATGTAACAATCCAGAATTTTGTAATATTTGAAAATATGCATTGAAGTTGAATAAATATTTTAATTGATATGTTTATTGTGTAAAATAAATATTTGGTAGAAATTATTATGGAATAATTTAATTATGTGTGAATATGTTGGTTACAGTTGTATTAGATAATTTATATTTTAGTGTGTAATTTTATTGCACTAAATGATAATATTCTAATTTAATTAAACTAATTAAATTAGAGGATAAATGATTTACTAATAAAAGGTGATTTATTAAATAAAATTTATTAAATAAACTTATAATGATTTTGTTGTTAAAGTTTAAATTAAAAGTATTAATAATTAAGTTTAATTAGAATTTAAATAAGTGTGACATGGCTTAACTTATAGTAAAAGAAATATTAAAATAATTTAAAATGGATTTTAGAGGGGTTCTTGGGATTGCCAAATAAGGCCTAAGAGACCTTTCGTTGATCTAACTGATGAAACTCCCATCAGTTTATTTTAATGTGTTTTGTAAAGATAAAAAAAAACACAGAACTTGGATAGTTGAAGGGAGAGAAGAAATCCTCTGCTAAAAGTTGGAAAGAAGAGTTCTAGGAATCAAAGGAGGAAGATAGCTAAGAATCAACAAATCATCAAGGTCTAGTGCAAAGAAGAAATTAAAGGTATAATTTAGTTTAAAGTTTTTTTATTCAAGTTATTCAAAATTCATTCTCTGTAATTGATTTTGGTTGGCTAATTTGTTAAAAGAATTGTTAAATTTGTTAGTATGTATGAATAATCTGTTATATAATGTTTAAGTATGGTTTTGACTAGTTTAATTCATGAAAACAAGTTTGAGAATGAAGAAAATTGAGTTTTAGTTAATATATATGTTTTGGTTTTTTTTTGGGTCTAAAATTATTTGTCGAATCATGCTTAGAATCTTAAATTGAGGGTTGTATGTTGTAGTTCATTGAACTATGAAAACTTTGCAAAAAGAATGGATTAAAAAGGTTGAAAAACGGATTCGTGGTGCTTGATTTCATTAAGTGTGTAAAAATATGAAAAATTAGCAAAAACTTTGATTTGAAGCCTTTAAAATTGGTCTTAATCCTTTGGGTTTTGTTGTTTTGTTTGTTTTAGGTTGTTAGAATTGGTATATGGATGTTTAGTAATGCTTTTAAGAGGTTTATGCCAATTGGGTATGTTAAAATTCGTGTTTTTGGGTTTGAAAATTCCGCAGTTCGCGAACTGTATAATCTGGGTTTCAGGTTCACCGCCCCGGCGGGCTCGTTGAACTAGGTTTGCCGCCCCGACGGTGTCCCCGTCCTGGCGTTCTCAATACACTAGGTTTGTCACCCCGACGGTCTTATTGTACTAGATTTACTACCCCGGCGGTATCCTCGCCCCGGCGGGCTTATTGTGAAGGAAATTCCCCGCCCCGGCGGGAGATGTAGAAAATGTTATTTTTTCTTCTTCTTTCTTTTTGGTCATGTTATGTTATCATATGCATGTTTAAAGCTTAGACTCGTGTATTAATTGAATACTAAGATATTGTGATGGATGGTAAGCATATACTTGATGATTATAAATATAAAGTTGATGAACCTTAATTTAACATTAAGTTTTATGAATTCTTAAATATGATATTGTTATAATTAAACATGTAACTTCTGAAGTGAGTTTGATAATCAGAAAGCAATTGAGATATTAGGATGAGGTTAGATGAGAGTGAGTTTTGAAGTGTTGAGAATATTATAACTAATCATTGTTATTGCTCTATAAACGGAATGTGTAGGTTGTTTAATGTACGTGATTTATAAGTAAGAAAACCACGCACGAGGCAAGTTTCTTACCCCTAACTCTTTTATGTTAAATGAGTTTCTAACCCTAAGCTTATTTAACGCAAGTTTCTAAAATCTATTCTTTCATTTAACAAGTTATCATTGCATACCTCACTTATTATAACGTAAACTTCTGACTTTTGGATTCTAGTTGTTCAAAGTTCAAGTTAATTGAAATCATTATTCTAATACCTTGGATATACAATATATATATATATATATATATATATATATATATATATATATATATATATATATATATATATATCATTGTATATCACTGTTGTTGATCTTTGATCATAACTTATGTTGTTTAAATCCTATTTTGTTGAGTTGAACTCTTGAATGACAAAACTGAGAAGAACAACCCTAGTATAGGGGAATACTTACGCGAAAGCGCTGAATAGTTGTGCACAATACATTGTACAACGGGCTGATCACCCTGAGTACGAGATGGTTAGTCCAGTTATAGTTTATTAAACTGTTTAAGGTTACAGCAAACTCACCTGTTAACCTAGGACATAGTTCGTGGTCTTGCGACCCTCAGTATATTTTAATGTTCTATTTCATTCTATCGAGCTTACGGATGTTTCCATTCTTAATTATTATCAATAGAGAAATTACACCGTACAGATACACCTTTTGTTGAAAGTGTTTATTTTTATCTTGGTGGGCATTTGTTTTGCTCACCCTTGCATACTAAGCCCTTGCAGCTAAAGCTTAGAAGACAGATGGGCCGTCTACTAGCAAAGGAAAAGAAAAAATGATCAAGTGATGATGATTTGCTATTACATGAAGACTTATTTACTTTTATTTATGTGGTTGCGTAATTAAGACTTAATAGTTATTTATTTTTCTGCATTTTAAAGATGTAATAAAGGTTAGAAAACCTAGGACTTATTTTGAAAAGCTATGTAACCCTTTTATGGGAAATAATCTTATTATTTCAGTTTGCTTTACTTAAAATATTTTATTTATGGTTAGATAGTTGTTATGTATGGAGAGTGGTTTGAGGTAACCCGGATTTGAGGGTGTCACAACGATACCCTACCCATGACTTGGAATTAGTGGTTGTCATTTTTGCATTGAAGATTTGGAGACATTACCTTTATGGGGAGAAATGTGAGATATACACGGACCATAAGAGTCTGAAATATATCTTCACACAAAAGGAGTTGAACATGTGACAGAGGGGGTGGTTGGAATTAATTAAAGATTACCACTGCGAAATTCTTTATTACCCAGGGAAGGCAAGCGTAGTAGCAGACGCATTGAGTAGAAAGGGGAAAGAGAAATTATTTTTGTTGACAACTCACGAGGAGCTACTACGGGAAATGGCGAGACTAGAGATTGAAGTGAAAAGTCCGACAGAAGCAATAGAGAAGTTATTCGTAATTGAAGCTCGTCCGACGTTACTCGACAAAGTGAAAGAATCACAGAAAAAAGATGAAGAGTGTGAAAGAATACGGAAGAGGGTCGCAGAAAACGAGGAAGAGAAATTTTGGATAGATAAGGATGGTATCTTGAGATACGAAGATCGAGTGTGGGTGCCAGTAGTGATTGAATTAAGAGAGGAAATTTTGCATGAAGCATATTCTGTTCACCCAGGAAGCACGAAAATGTATCGGGATCTTCGTAAATATTTTTGGTGGCCCAACATGAAACGAGACGAAGCAGAGTACGTCAATAAGTGTCTCATCTGTCAACAAGTCAAAGCGGAACATCAGAGAACAAGTGGGTTACTTCAACCACTGAATATACCGGAATGGAAATGGGTGCACATCACTATGGACTTCGTGGTAGGACTTCCAGTTACACAGAAAGGTTGTGATGCCATTTGGGTTATCGTGGACCAATTGACAAAATCAACACACTTTCTACCGATAAAAATCTGATTCAATTTGAACCAGTTAGCCAAGTTGCACATAAAGGAAATTATTTCGCGACATGGAGTGCGAAATAATTTTTGGAAGAGCTTGCAAGAGAGAATGGGAACACAATTGCGACTAAGTACTGCTTACCATCCTCAAACTAACGGACAGAGCGAACGGATAATACAAACACTAGAAGACATGCTTAGAACTTGTGTGATGGATTTCAAAGGGAATTGGGATGACCACTTACCACTCGTGAAATTTGCTTATAACAATAGCTATTATGTAAGTATCGGTATGCCACCCTATGAAGCCCTCTACGGAAGAAAATGCAGAACACCGTAAAGCTGGGATGAGGTCAGAGAACGACGACTGTTAGGATCAAAGTTAGTACAGCAGACAGCAGAAGTGGTCAAAGTGATCAGGGCAAGATTAGTTGCAGCCCAATACCGACAAAAGAAATATTTAGATCAACATTGCCAGGCGAGAGACGTCGACGTCGGCAGCTACGTGTTTCTGAAAGTGTCTCCCTGGAAGGGGAAGATACGTTTTGAAAAGAAGGGAAAGTTAAGCCCGAGGTTCATAGGACCGTTCGAAGTATTGAGAAGAGTGGGTGAAGTGGCGTACAAGGTAGCCTTGCCTCCTGAACTAGAGCATATCCACAATGTGTTTCATGTCTCAGTGCTACGACCATATAAACCCGACTATAAGCACGTGATATCCTATGAGCCCGTTAAAGTAGAGAAGGATCTTATGTACGAAGAAATTTCTATTCAGATAATTGATAGGGAAAGGCAAGTATTAAGAAATAAGGTTATACCTTATGTAAAAGTAGTTTGGCAAAACCATAATGCCGAGGAAGCTACGTGGGAATTGGAAGATAAGATGAAGGAGAATTACCCTCACCTTTTTGTTTAACCTTGTATTGATATTCTGGGGACAGAATCCTTATAAGGGGGAGAGAATGTAAAGATCGAGAAGTTTAGATTTCGTTGTAACCCGAGTTTATGTGTGAATAAAATGAATTTTTAGTTTTATTTATATTATTCCGTGTTATGTGCTTAAAGGTTGTATTACAACCTAGAATATGTGTATGTGTTGAATTTTATGTCTTGTTGTGTCGTTGAAGTGAATAAACTGATTCCGCGAAAAATCACAAATCACTATTCACGGGGCACGTTTTCTAAAGCACTATTCATGCAATAATATTTTTACATCTTTTTTAATTTTAATAAATTTCATTAATACGCGTGTGCGAAAGGATAATTTTTCCAAGTGTCTGATTTTCATTTTGAGCCCAATCATGTTTTATTCGATATCCGAAATGTATAAAATGGGTGTTCCAAATAAATAGACAAATCTCATAATTATTATTTTTACCCATCCCAATATTTTATGGTAATACCTATTTTAATTATGGGTAGAGTTATTGAGCAAATTTGGTACAAAAGTGGAAGTATTTGAGTATATACGATTTAATTGGGGAGGCATTTAACCTCCAACTAATCAGAATTGGGCAAGTGTGCCATGAACCAGTCGGATGAGGGGATGAGGCAGTCACAGTACTCAATATGTGGGATATCCCATTTTTGCAAACATTCTACCTCAATTTTATTTCCAAGGAGCTCGGGTTCACCACTTTCACTCTCCCAATTCATTCCTCATTCTTCTGAAGCCACTTAGCAACACCACTCCCTCCATTTCTCTCAAACCATTCCATTCCTCTTCCAAAAATTGGTTCTGCAGTAGACAGAAGATAGAGAGGCATAGAGAGGGTTAAGAGGAAATTTGCAAAAAAGAAGAACTCCTAAGCTATATTCCATCTGTTCCACTCTTCCTTGATCATTCCAAACTTCAGCTCATTCCCAAGCAGAGAGAGAGGGAGAGCTAACGTGAGAAGGTAGGAGAAGAGAGAAGAAAGAAAACTGCAGAAGAGGAAAACAAGAACAAGGAGTAGGTGAAGAAGAAGAAGAAGAGAAGGAGAGGTTCGGGTGAGACAAAGAAGGAAGGAGGAGACTCAAGCTGGCCTCGCAAAGCTTCTATAACACCTAGGAAGGATTTACACAGGTAAATCTTGAACCTTACATGATTCTCTTTTGGTTTCATTAAGTTTTTCAAGCTTTCTCATTTTTTTAAGCTCTTATGCTTGGTGGATGGTTTGTGATTACTTTCTGTTGTTGTTAAAGATTGTGATGGTTTATTAATGTTGTTAAGAGACTTTGTAAGCCATTAATATCATTAAAATGGAATAAAAACGAAGAATATACGTACCTTTGCTCAATGGAGGAAGAACTTCGGACAAAAATGGAACCTTGGACTGTTTAGACCTTTAAAGGACTGTAAATGCTAATTTCCATGTTTGTTTAGTTTGTTTATTGGTATGATGTTGTACTTCCATGGGGTAAGAGGTTAAGCCAGTTGGAATGGAGTAAAAAGGTGTTAAAACAAAGATTTGGTGAAGATTTTCGTTAAGCATACGAAGAACACAAAAATAGAGTATTAACATTGTACTTTGGCTTAATATTTGGTTATGTTAGTGTTTATGGGTAGCTCTACATTCTTGATATGTTGTAGCCCCGTGTCTTACGAATCTATAGAGTCCGTAATGGACCAATTTGAACGTGTATAGAAGGAGTTATGAAGATCGGAGCAAAAAGAGGTCTGCACCGTGATTCTACAAAAAATTGCAGAACTGGGCACTGGTGCATGGCGCCGGTGCCGGGTCAGGACTGGGTCGGGTCTGCCAGACCGGGTTGGGTCGGGTCGGACCCAGTGAATTTTTCCAACGGGTCTAAAACATATATTTTTTTTGTACAGAATGATTAGACACTTGGTTATTTATATACCAAGTGTTAACCAAAGAAAAGTCGTCATAAGGCGTAAATTAAATAACTTAATGACACTTTACGCTTGGCAATCAATGTATTTTAATGATGTAATGACTGTATTGAACCTAGTCCTTATGTGACTAATCTTTATGACGATTTTAATGAACGATGTAGGATATTTTTGAAGGACGATTAACGTCAAGATATTAACGCATGTACAAGGCAAGTTCCTTCCTCAACCTTTATTATTGAGCAAGTTCCTTACTCAACCTTTATTATTGAGCAAGTTTTCTTAAACCTTACTCAATTTATTTATTGGGCAAGTTTCAAATTCTTGTAAGCTAGCTCAGGATATTACAATAGGGGTTACCCTCGAAGAGTACGGGATTACCGCAGGAGCAGTTCGCCGAGGTGCTCCGGATGGTGGTTATCCTACTAGTGGAGGCTTTAGGCGAGTCCCCAGCTACTCATGTATTTTGTATGTTATTTTATTTTCATTTAGCTATCTCTTTAATTCTCACATATGTATGGACTAATGATTTATATTTTTAATCTTATCAATAGGGTGGCGATGGCGACCGGGTTATTGATGTAGAGCATGGTGGCAATGGCCATGGCGACCAGGGGGACGACGACATTGATGATCCTCGTCCTACTAGTTTATAGTTCATTTGTATATATTTAATAGATTTATAAATTTGTATCGATTTGTATAGATTTTTAGTCATTAAAAATTGTAGATCATTTGTACATATTTATTTTAGTTGAGTTTGTACGAGTTTTGAACATCATATTGTATAATTTATGGAACATTAGCGTATTTTTGTTATTGTTGATGAGTTAGTTCATATTGACAGTTATTGGCTTAGTGTATGTACGTGTTTGATGAAATAAAATAGGTTTTTATAGTTATCTTGTATGAAATCTTATTACTGTATGTGTTATTGGGATAAAGCAAGTTACAGGTACAAAAAATGGGTTTAAAAACTTTGAAATTGTAAAAACAAAAAAAATATTAATAAAAAAAATTTATTAATTTCGATGGAATAAGGCAAAACCGACGAAAATTTCCGTCAGCAATAAGGTTTATGCTTATTTAAAAAAAATATTAATTCCGACAGAATTAACCTTATTCCCGACGAAAATTTCGTCGATATTGAGCCTGACCCAAGTTACCAGAGAAGGACACGTGTCCTCTTCAATTTCGACGGAATTATTCTGACGGACGGTAATCTGTCGAGCATATGTTAGTTCCAACAGAACATCCGTCGACATTAAGTTCGTCGAACATTGCTATCCCCGACGAAATTGCCGACAGACTTAAGATCGAGGGGCTTTGTTACGACTGGATTGTCGATGGAATATTCCGTCGATATTAGGTTATCCCCGACGGAATAAGCTTAGTTCTAACGGAATATTCTGTTGGAATTAGACTGTTTTCTTGTAGTGTTGGTGATCCATCAATCCGCAAGTATAACACCCGTTTTGTTTTGGATTGGGGCAATCAGGAGAGATGTGTCCTTCTTTGCCCACAATTAAAGCATATCCTCTTAGCTTTCGTACATATCCCCATATGATTCTTTCCGCAGTTCTGGCAACCACCAATCTTTTTCATTAAGTCGCATTGCTTCTCTTCAGAATGATCATTCCTTGTTCGTTTTTTGTTTTCTTTGATCTTATCTTTTCCCTTGTTTTTCTTATTATAATTCTCCTGATTGTATTGACTCAACGTCTTATCTCCTTCCTCTACTATTATAGCTTTTTGTAAAAGTGCTCCAAATGAGTTAATTTGTAACACTGATAACTTATCGTATAGTGAAGGTTTTAAACCTTGCTCAAACCTACGTGTCTTCCTCTCTTCAGTATCCACTTGATGTGGAGCAAACCTTGCTAGTTTGTTGAACTTGGTTGCGTACTGGGACACTGACATATTCTCTTGTTTTAGCTCCAGAGAATTTTATCTCCATTCGGCTTTGTGAGCTGGGAGGAAAATTGTTCTCGAAGAAAATTTCTTTGAACCTTTCCTAACCAATTATTCCTTCCCCGACTCTATTCTTATTCACTTCCCACCAAAAATTTGCTTCACCCTTAAGCATATAAGTAGCAAAAGAAGTCTTCTGCTCCTCACCTACCCTGGCAATATCAAATGCCTTTTCTATTTCTTTAATCCATGCTTGAGCCTCAATAGGCTCGGTGGTTCTTTTAAATTCTGGTGGTCCCACATTCTTAAAATCCTTGAAACATGCCACCTGCAATGTTTGAGGATTTGCTTTTTCTTGAACAGGGTTTCTATTTATTGCTCCTATAAGAAGATTCACAAAGTGCTGCATAGGATCCACCTGATCCCTAGTCTCACCTTCTGACTCTTCTTGATTACACTGATTCCTTCTTGGCGGTATTGTTCTGTATAATAAAAATATGTTATTTTCTCATCTTTTTATTTTAAAGCATTTTACTATTCATACTAAATCTTTATTACCACATAGCACATCTCAATATACACATATTCATGCATCTTCGAATACTTGATAGCCTTTTGCCATTTTATACGAAATCTTCTACTATTATGAAAGGTCCTAAAATTTTTGGACTCAATCTTTTTATGCTTTTGACCCTCTCCGGAGTCTAATTTTTTTTTCTTTTTGAATGTATCTGTAACGCCCCCAAAATCGGGACCAACTTAATCTAAAATTAAGACTAATTTTAATCCCGACCTTGTGCATTAAATACTATCTTAATTCAGCTTTACATCATATTAAGATGAAATAATAGCTGAAAATGCGGATAATTAAATTTTTTTTTTAATTTTGCTTTCTATTCCCTTAAATCGCAACCTTTACAATTATACATTGAAGTAGATATGAGTATATACAACTCAATTCTATATTCAAATTCTTTCTTATATAGTATTATCACTATATTGAATTTCTTTATATAATACTCATCCCAATATATTCAAAACAAATATTCTTTATATATTGAATAATTCAAATTTTACGTACCAGTCAGTTACGTATATCAAGAATCATTGTCGCGATTCAATACAAGTTCTAATTAAAGAAACGAAATTTCTTTGCACGACTTCTAATCTTTATCATCCAGATAGCAGATAATATCACCCTGCATCTTTATCCTGCAAACTTTGGGTTTTGCAAGTCTGAGCTCGACAGCTCAGCAAATCTAGCAGTTTTCATGCTTCATGTAGTACAGAATTTCATGTTCAATTCATTCCTTATAATCATTCTACTATGCATATCATACATGCATTATAACTCTAAACAATACGATTTCATATGCTTAATATATCACACATCATATATAGATTGAGTCCCATAACTCAATCAACTTAGTCATAATTTGACTTTCATAATTCATAGAGCATAGTATGAAATTTAGCATGCTTCTGGAGATTTCATTCATAATGCGATAAAGATTACATATAATCAATATCAAATTCATATATCATAAAAGAACTGAAAGACTTGCCTCGGTCCGTCTGTAACGCCCCGAAAATCGGGACTATTCCTCAAACCCGACTTTGTACGTTAACGACTATCTTAATTCGGCTTTTCATCATAATTCGATGTCAAAAATAGCTAAAAATGCGGATAATTTAAAATTTCTTTTTCTCTTTCCTTCGATTCCCTGAATCGCAACCTTTACGAATACATATTTCAAAATTATTTTTATTCCATGATTCATTTCATTAGAGTAGTCATGAGTATGTTCAACTTAAGCCTCAATACAAATTCTTTCTTATATAATATTATCACTATAGAGCTTCATATTACAAAGCAATCATCACAATATAATCATAACAGATATTCTTTATTTATTGAATATCTCAGAAATTTACATATCTGTCAATTACATATATCAAAACTATCAACATAGTTCTATACAACTTCTAATTCAGAAAATTCAATCCTTCGCGTGTCTTCTAATTTTTATCATCCAGATAATCAGAAATATCCCATCATATCAATAACCTGCAAAAAGTTTATTTTTGCAAGATTGAGCTTGACAGCTCAGCAAATCCAACAGTTTCCATGCTTCACGTAACACAAAATTTCATGTTCAGTTCATACATTATAATCATTCTACTATGCATATCATATATGCATTTTAATTCTAAACAATGCATTTCATATGCTTAATATATCACATATCACATATAGATTGAGTTCCATAACTCAATCAACTTAGTCATAATTTGACTTTCATAATTCATAGAGCATAGTGTGAAATTTAACATGCTTCTGAAGATTTCATTCATATTGCGATAAAGATTACATATAATCAATATCAAATTCATATAACACAAAAGAACTGAAAGACTTGCCTTTATTGCAAAACGTTACCGGCTCTACTTGTGATCGCGTACTTGAAGCAATAATACCTTGTATAACATCTATGTAATGTACATATGATTACTATATAGTTCAACATATTCATATCTCATGAATTTAACTTAAACTAGTAACAATTATATCCAATACAACTCATTTGTTCACAAATATCCCTTGTATTGCTTATGTAAGCTTATTACATAGCTTATACACAATGCATTCTTTAGTTTAACCAAAACTTGAACATATCAATAAAATGCCCAAATTATTTTAAGTATATAGTACAAAAGTCCTATTTACAAGCAGTTATAATGTCCGATTTATTTCTCTTATATATTAGAAAATATACTTTTATAAGCAGTTACTATGTTCGAATTTCTTCAACTATTTAGTAAAATCAAATAAGAATTTCGTGGATAACTTTTTTTGTTTATTTATTAATTGTGATCTGTGTACATGTGCAGTATGAGAAGTATATGATTGCAGTGTGATAAATATATGTATATATTTATTACATGTATATAGTTGTTTGAAAGAAATTTATAGGTAAAAAGAAATTAGGAATTATTTAATTATGCAAATTTTAGTGTATATATTAAATAAAGTATATTTAAATAATTTATGAAATTAAATTATTTAAATATAAAGAGGTGGGTGTTAAGGATATTAAATAAGGAGATTATTTCCATGCTTATTGAAAAAGGAAATAACTAACTTAGGAATATCAAATTAGAATATTCATTGAATTAAATGAATTAAAATAATTTAGTATATTAAATTATTTTAATGTGATAAAATGATTTCATTAACTAATTTTTTATTTAGTGAGTGATATACATTTTATGAAAAGAAAATAAGAGGCATATTATATACTAATTATTTTAATATATTAAGCAGTTTGAATGAATGTATCGTGTAGCACCAAGTACCGGTTTCAAGTACCCGGATTTGGGGGCGTCACAGGTTGGTAACGCCCCTATAATCGGGACTAACTTAATCCAAAATCAGGACTTTTCTTAATCCCGACCTTGTGCGTTAAATACTATCTTGATTCAACTTTACTTCATACTTATATGAAATAACAGCTGAAAAATGCGGATAATTAAAACTTTTTATATCTTTCTTTCTTTCGTTCCCTGAATCGCAACCTTTACGATTATACATGGAAGTAGATACGAGTATATACAACTCAATTCTATATTCAAATTCTTTCTTATATAGTATTATCACTATATTGATTTTCTTTATATAATACTCATCCCAATATATTCAGAACAAATATTCTTTGTATATTGAATAATTTAAACTTTACGTACCAGACAGTTACATATATCAAGAATCATTGTCACGATTCAATACAAGTTCTAATTAAAGAAACGAAATTTCTTTGCACGACTTCTAATCTTTATCGTCCAGATAGCAGATAATATCGCATTGTATCCTTGACCTGCAAAAAGTTTATTTTTGCAAGATTGAGCTCGACAGCTTAGCAAATTTAACAGCTTTCATGCTTCACATAGCACGTAATTTCATGCCCAGTTCATATCTCATGATTATCATAATTCTAAACAATATAAATCATATGTTTAGCATATCCCATATCACATCAAGATTGAGTTCCAAAACTCAATCAATTTCAGTCGTAAGTTGACTTTCACAATTCAACAAACATCCAGTATAATTTAGCATATTTGTTAAAATCTCATATAATATCAAGATCACATAACACAAAGGAACTGAAAAACTTGCCTTGGGTGCTGTATACCATAATGTCACGCCCCGAAAATTCACCTGCTAGCTTCTTTTAGCCAGGTCAGACTTCGTACTCACGTGTACAACCTTTACATCCTACTATAGAAATTTTAACATCTAATAATCAGAGTAAAGTGCAGAAAAGTGATAATATTATAAAATATCATTCTTTCGTGTTACATCATTTCCCAGGTTACTTGCTATTCTTACAAATAAGTCCTAAAAAACTTAAAAAACAAATCTCCATTTCTCTATCCGAGACTTGCAATATTAGCAACCAGGCAGTTCCCAGGAAAGAGGGGGCTTTCCGTTAAAATGGCGCACAATTAAATGACCTAACCCCTTTTGTAACGACCGGGAATTCTGAAATTTCCTTGTAATTCGAATTTTTGAATATTAAATGAATACTTTATCTTTTATTAATATTATATTGTGTTACGTGTTTAAAGGTTGCGTGACAACCTGGATTATGTGGATGCATGAAATTTTACGTGTTATAGTTTTGTTTAAGTGAATAATTGATTTCGCGTAGCGTCGCTAAATCACTATTCACGGGGCACGTTTCCCGAGGCACTATTCATGCCAGATATTTTTGTGTCTTTTTCGACTTTCATAAATTTCATAAATACGTGTATGCGTACGAATAATTTTTCCAAGTGTCGGAAATTTTATTTGAGCTGATACGTGATTTTATCCGTATCCGAAATGTGTTATATGGGTGTTCCGAATAAATGGACAAATCCCATAATAATTATTTTTATACATCCCAATAATTATGGGAGTACCCATTTTAATTTTGGGTAGAGTTATTTACCAGTTGTGGTACAAAAGGGGGAGTTTTCGGATATATTTTTGGTATTTTCGGGTATTTATTTTGGCTTGTTATTCCAAGTGGGAACCACCAAACCATTTTCAACCAATCAAATGAGAGCTTGGGGGAGAGCATTGCCGGCGCCACCTTGAGCCATGAACCCATTTTCCCTTAATTTCCTCCACTTCTCCAATAATCATTCATCCAACTCTCAACCCATTCCATTCCATTCCAAGTTGCTCAGCTGATAGAGAGAGAGAGAGAGAGTGTGAGGGAGAACTCGCCGGAAGAAGGAGAAGGAGAAAGAAGTCGCCGGAGCTCGCCGGAAAAAGGAAGAACTCGCCGGAAAAGAAAGGAGGAAGAAGAAGAAGGCACGGGTGGAGGATTCAAGCAACGAGAACCCTCAAAATCAAGCCTAGCCGAGCTTCTTAACACCTAGGAGGGATTTACAGAGGTAAACAATCAACCAAATCCTTTCCATTAGATTTCTAGTTAAACTTTTCAAGTTTTTCTTAGTTTTAAGCTCTTAAGCTTGTGGGTCGAATTTTTAGCGATTCTTGGTGTTTTTGTTTGTTGTTAGTGTTTGTAAATGTTGTTAAGAGGTTATGTAAGCTATTAATACCTTTAAAGTGGAACAAAAACACAAGAAATCCTTACCTTGGCTTAATGGAGCAAGAACAATGGACAAAACATGGACTTTGGACATTCGGACTATTTTAGAGGACTGTAAAGCTATGCTTTTGTGTTTGTTAATTTTATTTGTTGCTATGGTATTGTACTTCAATGGGTTACGAAGCTAACCCAGTTGGAATGGACCAAAAAGGAGTTAAAACAAGCTCGTAGTAATGATTTTTGTAAAACTTGTAAAGAACTCGAAGAACAGAGTATGAACTTTACACTTTGGCCTAAGATTTGACCATGTTAATGTTAATGGGTAGCTCTGCATTTTTGATATGTTGTAGCCCCATGAGTTAGGAGTCCGTAGAGTTCGAAATGGACCAATTTGCTTGTGTATTGAAGGAGTTATGGAGGTTGGAATGGTCGGAGGTCGAAGTCGCGAACCGGGAAGAAACCCAGAATCCGGCTACTGGAGAGTCGCGCCGCAGCGCCACTCATTTGCCCTGCAGCTCACGCTGCAGCGAGGGGCAAGTGGGGAAAAACCGGGGCTCACGCCGCAGCGTGAGGCCCAAGCCTTAAGGCTCACGCCGCAGCGTGAGGCCCTGTCACTGAGAAAACACGGGACTCACGCCGCAGCGTGAGGCCCAGTGCATGAGCTCGGCGCTGCAGCGCCAGCTCCGTGTCCGGTCTAGGTCGGGTTAGTCAGACCGGGTCGGATCGGGTCGGACCTAATGAATCCTTTTCAAACGGGTCCAACACTTATATATTTCCTTGTATTAAATGATTAGACATGTTAACTAAGCATATTTTGTTAAGCCCTAAATGCTTAATTATTTATTAAATGTCAATCAAATTAGTATTGTCTTAAGGCAGAAATTGTATAATCTAATTGCAATTTAGGCTTGGTTTCCAGGGGGCGCTGCCCCCCGACCCCCGCCAGCTCACCGGGGAGCGAGACCCCCGACTGGGCAGCCGCTCGCTCACCGGGGAGCGAGACCCCCGACTGGGTAGTCGTAGTGGCAATCAGTGTGTTTTAATGATGCAACGTCCGTTTTTGAACCATTATTTGGTATGTGACTAATTGTTATGTAAATATGTACTTAATTGTGTAGGATATTAAGGAGCGTGTGTTATAATATTGTAGCAGCGCATCAGGCAAGTTCCCTAACTTCATTCTTTCTATATATTGAATGCAAGTTTTCTTAACGCTTGTCAAACCCTTGTGTTGGGCAAGTTTCCTTAACCTTACTCGAATTATATTTTGAGCAGGTTTCATATTTTATACAGGTTGTATATTGTTGCAAGTTTCATGACTCAAATTGAGTTATTACTTTTGAATCATATTAGTGGATTAATTATTGTCAATTACTCCACCTCCAAGATAATTATTGATATTCGCAGCTTATGCATTTGAATTCATTATTTGTTGTTGGATTGTGAAACGTTTAAGTTCTTCATTCATGAACTGTTTAGGGAAATAGTCTATGCCATTCGTTTCGGCTAGACATGTACAGGTTATTATTTTAAAAGCTATCCAAACCGATTGTCGGTGCGGATTCTTGGACTGAGAGAGCAACCCTTATTAGGGGATTATAATGTGTCGGTTATTCGATGCAGTCAGAGTTAAATGTTGTGCATATACATGGTGTACAAGAGGCTGATCCCCTCGAGTACAACTGACGGGGCCAGGTTTTAAAAGAGTTAGTTGAATGATTGACTCTTTGGCCAAAAGTTCATGGTCGGTTGGACCACTCAGCAGTAAATAATCATTTTTCATTGTTTCATTGGACTTTGATTATATCATTTCAGCTATTTCATCAATGTTCATAAATTGTTGATCTATGCAGCTATTATTCTTATCCATTCATGATATATCTCCTTTATTCATTTTAAACTTGCTGAGCAAAGTAGTTGCTCACCCTTGTTATATCATGAACCTATTGCAGCTAAGTCGGGGAGTTCCAAAGCGGACAAGGGCTAAGGAATAGTTATATGTACTATCCTGTTATGAAATTCGTGGAATCATTTTGTATTATTATGGTATTCTGCGATGTATTTTATTTAAGGTTATAGACCTTGGGACCGTAGTAAACCTTTTGTAATGAACAACATATGTTTATTTATTCCGCATTAGTTAATTTATGTTGTTTAGAGGTGTATGGATGTATTTTATCGTGAGCACCAGATTCGAGGTATTGGTACCTGAATTTGGGGGTGTCACACCTTTCCTCGTCAGAACTTTCTAGACATTGCCAATAATGTTAATCTAACATAGTTTAAATGACTTCTACATCTTCAACTTTTTTTGTACCGCCAGAATCATCTGGTAATTCTTTCTTATCTGTAATTTGTTTAAGATAATTGCAAGAATGAGCATAAGAATGCCCAACAAGTCTAACAGATATATATATATGAGAAGAGAATCACCTTTTCAAGATATATATACAGAATAAGTTGATACAAGATTTCAACGATTATCAATATAGTGAACTGAGTGGTTCCCCACCCACGAACTAATGAATTAGTTCCCCGTCTCATCAACACTGCTACAATTGTATCAACAGTGTATATCGTTTCTACGATACCTCTACACTGCGACAAATGTTACCTCAGTGAGTTAGATCGGTTCCCCAACACATCTTAAACTCCTGCCCATACAAGAGAGTTGTTCAACTCAGATACTAACATGGTTTTCAATTGAAATTCAACAATCACTATCACGTTGGACATAAAAGATAACAAGCATGTTAATGCACGGGGTGCAAAAGAAACAATACTTGCATAACAATATACCTCATAAATAAGACACGTTATTGCACGGAGTGCATTTCAACAAATAAGTAGACTTGCCTGAATATGGATACTATGTTAACGCTAATTTTTCATTCCTCGCTCAATCTCCTGAAGTGTAAGCTCTAGAACTTTTATCCTCCAAGCTTTTCCTTTCCTTGGATTATGTTGGGCTAATTAAGCATTTTAACGATTAAATCTTTTAAATTTTATTTCGGGTATTATAACCACTATAAATAAGACTCCTTCTAATATATATGAAATAATTTTAGCAATATAACTGCATATAAAATGAATATTCATCAACTATATTTAAAATAAATTGAGCATTATAACTGCTTATAAAATGAATATTTTTACTAAATAGTTGAAGAAAATCAGACATAGTAACTGCTTATAAAAGTATATTTTCAACTTTATAAGAGAAATAAATCGGACATTATATAACTTCTTGTAAATAGGACTTTTGTACTATATACTTAAAATAATTTGGGCCTTATAACTGCTTTATATAAGTATAATTTTTAAAAGAAGAATGAAAATAATAACCACTAGAGTAATACCTCTTGTAGTTGCTAGCTTTACTTCCAATCACGCAGTGCTTCGATGCTTAGAAAGTAATTTTTATCTCATAATATCTCTCAGAATATAAATATAGAGTGTTTTTGCTCTTGAACTGCTCTTGAAAAATAGTAAGGAATGAATCAACTGAGCTTGCTATTTATAGAAAAACCAAGTTTCACTAATTACACGTTAGGGGCTCGGCTTATTACACTTTGGTACCTAGGTTAATTATACTTTAGTACCTAGCGTGTGCCGGGCGTAAGCTAGCATGTGCCAGGCATAAGCTGGCGTGTGCCAGGCGTAAGCACGATAAAGCGTAAGCACGATAAAGCGTTAGCACGACAAAGCAGTTGGTCAGCGTTATCGTAAGTAAATTTTTGAAACCAGTGTATAAGAAGAAGAAAATGATGGAATTTAGCATACTAAAATTTTCCACTTTTATTAAATAATGTATAAATAATATATTATCGCGAGCATGTTTGTAATATGGTAAATATATAAAATATTATATTTGTCGTAGTTAAGTAAATTGTTGAAAAACAATTTATGAGAAGAATGAGATATTTAATTTTAATTAGTTGAAATAATTATATTTACATATCTAAATTGTTTGAAGATAGTTTATGAAAGGAATGAGATAATTATTTTAATTATACAAAATTAGTTGTATATTTTAAATAAGAGAGTTAAAATAATTAATTGAATATTAATTATTTTAATTGGTTCGTTACGTTAAATAAGTGGATTAAAATAAAATAATTAATTTAATATTAATTATTTTAGTCGGTTCGTTACATTAAATGTGTTATGTTATTTAAAGAATTACTTACATTATTATTGGAAGAATTAAATAATTTTAATACATTAATTAGTATACGTATTATATGTATTATATAATACATATTATATGATATGTATGGGAATATGTAAATTTATAAATATATGTAATAAGCATGACGTGGATTATGTATGCTGAGTATTTAGAGTAGAGTGGGTGAGTCATGAATCATAAGCATGAGCTGGGAGCTTGCTAAGTTTGTGAGGACACTAAGCATACATTGGATAATCTAGAGAAAGATGAGCAATCATAAACTGGACAACAACCATTCCCAGTTTTCTTTTCTCCTTAGTCCATCCGTCCCATAACATTCTCCCAAATTCCTGTTGGAAGTTGAAGAAAACTTGAAATAACGAATTAGTAAAGGAGGAAGTCAACCTAGTATAATCAAAGTGAAAACTAGTGCTCAACCAATCCAATATCAAATCAAAGGTAATTGTATTTCCTTCTTGGTTGATGTATGAGATTTGAGTAAAGGAAGAAATATATTAAATTATATATTTTGTAAATTGTTGAATATAATTTATGGAACGATACAATGAATAATTAAATTAGAATAATTAATTTGATATTAACTATTTTAATATAATTAATCCGTCCTACTAAATGTGTTATTTTATTAAACACATTAATTCTATTTTTATTTATTGGAAGGAATATGTAATTTTAATACATAAGTGTATAGGTGTATTGGGAATATAATATACAGAGAGTAAGTAACATTATGCGATATGTACGGAGGGAATTAATTAAGCATGAGCTGCAAGTCATTAACCTACTTATATATATACTGAGTCTTCTAATTATCACTCATGAGAAGGATTAGAGGGAGAGCAGGAGGTGCATGTTTCATATGCCTTTGTAGGATACTGAGCAAAGCTAAGAGGCTTGGTAATCCTTATTAATGTTCAGCTCTCTCATCTACTCCCCCATACGTACTAAAATCAGTCTTCATAACTCCATAAAGCCAAGATAAGAAATCCTCACATATTTGCCAGAATTATCACCGAAGCTCTCAAAGATTGAAGCAAGGCTAATATCTGCATTAGAAGAAGAATTAGAGCAGCTAGTTAGCATTATTGTGCACTATTTTGATGACTTTGAGTCTATAGCTCATGAAAAATAGAATTAAATTAATACGTATACATAAAATAATATATTAATATATATATATAATTATAAATACAATCAATAATTGTAATTAATTGGAAATACGCTATGTAAACTTGAATCTATGTATGAATGCATGATGTATTCCTGTATTGATATTACTAAAGCTATTTAGAAGCATTTTGAGCATGAAATTATTTAAAATATAGTAAATCATTAAATAATTTAGTAAAGGAATGAAATCTATAGACATACTTTATTCGATAAATATATCGTGACATTGAGATATAATGTATATAAAAACAAGAAAAGAAAATAAAACTGTAATGTAAGTCAAGTAATATATTTGGACTTTTCAAACATATAATGATTATATAAAGCCAAGATTTTAAAGAATTCCAAAAGAGATTTTTAAAAGACAATAAAACTTTCAAAATGAAAGCAAAAGTAAGAAATGAAATCATATGGTTTAATGGTATGGCGAAGTGTATGTGTAATAAATATATAGCTTATTGGCTTATGTGTATATTATGTGTGTATAACTAATATGTGTGTACATGTGATCATAACTGTGTAGGATTTGTGAAGTGACGTTAAACTAAAACTATAAGCATAATCTACGAGCAAGGCAAGTTTCCGTAACCTGTGTAATGTTTTCATATTATACAAGTTATCTATGTTTGTATGTTTGCACAAGTTCCCTAACTTGTGCAATTCAATTATTGTTGCAAGTATCTCAAATTCATTTACTTTCAAACGAGTTCTTTCACTTTGAGCAAGTATCCGAACCTAGGCATTTACATTATGCAATAGGACTATGTAAGTAAGTATTCTATATTTTTTTTAGTCTTGAGCAAGTTTCCAAGCTTCATTCAAACCATTTATTGAATGCAAGTTTCTTCACTTAATCTTCTAATATAGTTAAGCAAGTATACTATCGTTGAACTCATTTCGCAAGTATCTTGAATTCATTTATCTATGAGCAAATTTCATTCATTAAACCCAAATTTTCTATATTACTTTCAAAGTTTATGTTGATAAGTTATGTTAAGAGACCTGTTTTTCGTTCTTATTGAATATGAACTATTTAAACAACCAGTCTAAGCCTTTGTTACGACTAGACTAAGGTCCTTTCTCATTTGCAAGTCTTTATACATTATTGAGATTAGGTAGAGATTTCCAATCAGATTGTTTTGATTTGGAACTCAAGTCTGAGAATGAACATCCCTTATTTGGAAAAACTTTTAATTGTGCCTAAAGGCAGTGAGAATAACGCAAAGTAGTGTTGATCAACTCAGGGCATAAAGGGCTGATCACCCACCGTGCCCGTAAGTTCAGTCGGTTCACAGATGAATTTCTGATAGAACCTTTTCAACAAATGAAAATAAAGTTCATGGTCTTTTGACCACTCAGCATCTATGTTAGTATGTCGTTTCAAAAAGATAAACGATTTGATAGAATATTCAGAATTGTTACTTCACAACTATCGATTCGTTGTAGAAGTATAACTCGAAGAAAACATTTATTCCTTTCATGCGATGCTTATTGTTTGTTATTACTTGTTGAGCACTTGAATGCTCATTCTTGCTTTGAAATTAAATGTTTTCAGTTAAACCTGGGCGAGTAGAAGGGTCCGGCAAGGACAAGGGCAAAGGAAAGCTGCAGGAGTAACTAGAAGTCGTTATCCGTATTAGTTGTAGTGTTATTATGTGATAACACATTATCTATCATGTAATAAAGTACTTTAAGGTCTTTGTACTTGGGATAGCAAACTCTGATGTAATCTTTTTAATTATTTAATATATTAAGCACTTTAAATGAATGTATCGTGTAGCACCAAGTACGGGTTTCAAGTACCCGAATTTGGGGGCATCAACATGTGACGCCCCCAAATCCGGGTACTTGAAACCCGTATTTAGTGCAACACGATACTATTCATTCAACCTGCTATTACTGATATTCAAACCAAAATAAGTCATTACATCAAGTTTAAACTTGTCTAACCCTGGTTCACAGACCTTTAATTCATTACATGAAAAATATTGTATTATTATTACAAAACATCTAATTATTACAAATAACAGTCTTCTACTCATCCACCTTCCCTTTTCCTTTGTCTTTGTCAGATCCTTCTAAAGTTTCACTGAAAACATTTAATTCCAAGCAAGGGTGAGCATTTAATTGCTCAGCAAGTAATAACAGATACTAAAACAATATATCGAAATTAAACATTTTCATTGAAAAATACTTCTACAACGAAACAACAGTTGTGAAGTCATTGAATCAATTCTGAATGCAAAACTTTTCGTTTATAATATTTGAAATGGCATACTGACTAATCATGCTGAGTGGTCACAAGACCAAGAACTTTGTTTTTTATAGTTTTGAAAAGGTCTAACAGTAATTCAACTGTAACCCGTCTTAGCTTACGGGCACGGTGGGTGATCAACCCTTTATGCCCTGCGTTGATTAACACTACTTGCGTTATCCTCACTGCCTTTCAGCACAATTAAAAGTTTTCCCAAATAAGGGATGTTCGTCTCAGACTTGAATTTCATACCAAAACAATTCGGTTGGAATGCTCTATCTAATCTCAATAATATTTCAAGGCTTGTAATGGATAATGAAGAATTATTTTACTCTAGTCTAGCCGAAACAATAGCATAGACTTGTTTCTTAACAGTTCAGTAGGACTGGAAGATATTTCTTATAGCAAAGCTTATCAACAACTACATCGAATGTAATTAGGAAACTTGAAATGAATTCGAATACTTGCATTCAATGTATAAATCGAATGAAGTTAAAGAATTTGCAACGAGTTAGGATACTTCCGAAATTAAAGCTCCTCTTGCATATTATAAAAGTAATGCATAGGATTGGGATACTTGCACAATGGAAAAGTAGTTCACAGAGTTGGGATACTTGCAGTAATAGAGAAAGTTTGCATACAAACGTTGAATTGTACAAGTTAGGAAACTTGCACAACCATTCAAACATGGATAACTTGTATAATTTAAAAATATTACACAAGAAGGATATAAGTTCAAGAGACTTGCGTAATCATAGGCCTTTTGCATAAATTAAATGCGTAGGTTAGGATACTTGCCTTGCGTGTAGTTTAACAATTATAATTTAGCTTATCATCACTCCATAAGCCCTACACAGTTACAATCACATATATACACCCGTTAGCTATACATCCATGTCATATATCACGTACTCATGTATGTATATTAGATAACCATATAGACTACACTTGATGGTTTTCATTTAACTAATATATTTCATTTAACTAATATCTTTCATTTTTGTCTTAAAGTCTTTATGTATTCATTTAAAATATTCTGCGTGTCGTCACCAT
The DNA here is from genome assembly GCA_034770075.1 of Aralia elata. Classification (NCBI taxonomy): domain Eukaryota; kingdom Viridiplantae; phylum Streptophyta; class Magnoliopsida; order Apiales; family Araliaceae; genus Aralia; species Aralia elata. The sequence goes on along the minus strand of JAVJAP010000254.1, from coordinate 489,636 downwards.
TTTACGTCAAAAAGGCTTTGACATGGCTTTTAACATATCAAAACGTTATCTTTTCAGTTTACAAGCCATTTACGCCATGTTACGAACATTTCTTATCATTATACGAAACTTTGAAATCATACAGTGTATTCGATTTCATTTGCGTATTTATAGTTAATCCTTTGTTTAAATTTTGCTTGAAACGTTTATTTGATTAAATAATTTTAGACTCTAAACAAAATGTTTCAAAACAAATTTTAAGATATAGAATCATTATCTCTTTAGTTTGTACATCGCTCTTGATATACATAATGATTGTTTTCTAGTCCGTATACTTGAAGTCTTATTACGCATTCTTAGTTTCTTTTCCGTATTAAAACGAATTTACATATTCTTTAGTTCTTATATCTTGTTATGCTTTTACAACGATTTATTTTATAACTAAACTATGAGTATTGCATCGCGTTGTCAAAACAAGCCACAACTAGGCATAACCTAATTGTGGTTGCTGCTACTGTTGCTGCTCTACTGCCATCTGCTGCTATTGCTAGGCAGCAGCCCCCATTCCCCTTCCCCTTATTTTGTATAATTTTATCTCTCAATCTACTAATTCATTCATGACGTATTTTTCGTATGATATAGGTGGTATACCCACTCATTTAAATAAAATACAAGTTACAACATACAAGCAAATTAGGCGAATTAAACTGCGCACCAAAACTACCCGGTAGAAATAGTTGCAGCAGCGCAGTGCGCGCATGGCTACTGTTGTCCAGCTGCAACCCCATGGTTAAACTGCCCACTTTGCAAATTTACTTCTTCCAACCATAAGTCCGATTGCTACCAATTTTTAATACGTTGTACTTGGTATGGCAGACTATTTTTAAAAATTATAAACTATCCAATTTGGACATTCTAGACTGGCTTAACAGAGCCCCGAAACTGCCCTGTTGCAACTGTTTTACACCAAAAACTAACATGTTCTTAATTTCCAAAATAGATTCAAATTTGAATTTTACTTGTTCAATCCACTTAAGTTATTACATAAAATAAGTATAAAGAGTTTATAAACCATAAACTCAACCAAATTCCTTAATTATACTCAAAAGCTTCTAAGAAACCTTTTATCAAACATAACATAGGCATTAGATTTTAGGACAGATTTCATAAGCCTTTGTTCATGATTTAAACCATATTATCCTCCCTTATTACTCCGCACAACAATAACTAAGCTCCTTCTTTCTAATCCAACAATTTCTAACTGATTTCACAATTAATTCGCATAAACTATATACTAATTTTGTATATAAACTAACTAATTTTCTTGAATTACTAGGGAAGTGATCATACCTTGCAATTTTAGTTTAACAAATGCAAATTCTAGCTTGGTGGTGAACAAGTGTAATCCTTCTTGCTGCAATTTGCTTTATAATTTTTCCCAATTTACTTGTTAATTCCCATTTCGTCTAATACTCTAGGCATAATTAGAGTGACTTAGTGTTACTAGCTTGAGCGAAGAAAAATATTAAGCTTGGAAATGGGTTTTAAAACAGAGGATATAATAGAGTATATTTTTCTTTCTTTCTTTCTTTGGGACGGATGGGAGGGTGCACTGTGAATAGAAAAGGAGCAGGGGAGGGAAGAGCTTAACAGGCTCCTCCTTATTCATCAGACAATAGTTTTAAAAACTTACAGCTCCTGCTTCCATAATGGCTTAGTGTCCTCATATTGCTTAACAATTAAACACCTCATGCTTAGCTACTTTACTTAGCATACCTGTTACGTGTATGTATTATATATTTACATTACATACATTAATTAATATATTATAATTGCTTAATCATTCCAATAAAATGAAATTGATACATTACATAAAATAATTCGTTTAATGTAGTAAAAATATTATATTAAAATAATTAATATTTAATTAATTATTTTAATTGAAATATTTAATGTATACAACTAATTTGTATAATTAAATATAATCATCTTATTCCTTTCATAAATTGTCTTCAAACAATTTAGATATGTAAATTTAATATTTTCAACTAATTAAAATTAAATATCTCCTTCGTCCCATAAATTATTTTCAACAACTTATAAAATATATAATGTAATATATTTTATTCTTTATTCACATCATAAATGTTATTCACAAACTTGATGCCAATATACATATAATATAAATATTGCACCTTATATTATTATTAAATATATTTCATTATTTCATTAATTAAAATAAGTATTTAACTCACTAACTTTCAATTAGTGAATTAATGTTACCCGTTTAATAACGCAGCTAATTCAAACAAATATATTTAATAGTTTTATTAACTATTAATATAACTTTTCAAATAAATGCATATTCTCTACATTTATTTAAAACTGTAACGCCCCCAAAATCAAGACTAACTTAATCCAAAATCAAGACTATTCTTAATCCCGACCGTGTGCGTTAAATACTATCGTGATTCAACTTTACTTCATACTTAGATGAAATAACAGCTGAAAAATACGGATAATTAAAAAAAATTCTTTCTTTATATCTTTCTTTCTTTCGTTCCCTGAATCGCAACCTTTACAATTTTATATTCCAGAATCATATTTGCTTTATTGATTCATTTCATCAGAGTAGTCATGAGTATGTTCAACTCAATCCTCAATACAAATTCTTTCTTATATAGTATTATCACTATAGAGTTTTATATATATTACAAAGCAATCATCACAGCATAATCAGAACATATATTCTTTATTTATTGAATATCTCAAAAAATTTTACCTCTGTCAATTACATATATCAAAACTATCAACATAGTTTTATACAACTTCTAATTCAAGAATATTTAATCCTTCGCACGTCTATTAATCCTTATCATCCAGATGGCAAATAATATCGCATTGTATTCTTGACCTGCAAAAAGTTTATTTTTGCAAGATTGAGCTCGACAGCTCAACAAATTTAACAGCTTTCATGCTTCATATAGCATATAATTTCATGCTCAGTTCATATATCATGATTATCATAATTCTAAACAACATAATTTATATGTTTAGCATATCCCATATCACATCAAGACTGAGTTCCAAAACTCAATCAATTTCAGTCATAAGTTGACTTTCATAATTCAACAAGCAGAAAGCATAATTTAGCATATTTGTGAAAACCTCATATAATATCAAGATCACATAACACAAAGGAACTGAAAAACTTGCCTCGGTCTGTAGAATGAACGGATAATGTCTTGACATTTTTCAAATACCTCATCCATGTTTATATGTCAATCTTTTATTTGTACCTCATTGAACACAAAGATAAGCAGAAATAACTACACCTCGGATTTAAATAAGACTAGTTTTATGCCACAACTTTCATTGAAAGAGTATTACTTTTTCTTCAGAAACACTTAAGTGGAAACAGTACTATGCTACTATATCTACTATATACTCAATAGTAGATAATCAAATATATTATATAATTATATTATATAATATTTAATATAGTATAATTGCCCAAACAATTCATACTACTGAAGTCACCACACCTGTAATGGAGATACTAGTAAATGGCAAGAATACTTTCTCTTCTAACTTGTGAGATTTTTGTTCTACTTTACTTCTATTTTTATTTTTTTTACTTTACTTCAGTGGCTTTGTCTTTATACATCCTTTTACCCGTCAAGACCCAATAGGTGATAATCTTAAATCGATAATACATTTTGGATCCAGGGAGATCAAACATAACAACCTCGAAGAAAAAGACCTTATTGAGTCAAATTAAAATTTTAGTTTAGAATGACATCCAAATGCTATCTTCTTCCAGAGGTTGTAATCAATTAGTACAGTTATATGAAGCCATCTAGTTAAATGAATAAATAATAATTAGTTTCCTCACCTCATTAATGTAATAATGTAGCTCATTTACTTCGCGTCAAAATCACACTGAAAACGCAACGCGGCATCGTAACCTGACAGGCAACGCGCTGCACCTGGTGTTAGCGCTGCTGTGTCTGCACTGCTGCCCAGATGACGTGCTCATAGAGAGCTTAATTTGATGAAGTTTTAGTTCTTTTTGGAAAGTTTGTACAACTTCCTTGCTGCTTTAACTCCTCCCAATTCAGTTTTATGGCTTTATCTTCTTGATGAATTTAATGTTTGTAGCTGAAACCAAGAGAGTTTTTGACAAAAGCTTACAAGAATAGAGGTTCGGCCATTTGAGAGAGAAGAAAGAGGTTTGAAACGGATAGGGAGAACTGAGAATAATTTACATCCTGGCTTCATATTTCATATGCTAACATGAGCATTATACACCTCATGCTAAAGCTTGGCTTAGTCATACTACTAATAGGTTTAATGAAAGCCATCTCATGCTTCCCTTAATACTCAACAACATTACTTTAATTCTCAACATAATAGATTTGTAGCTTTAGCACACTTGACTCAATTTAACTTCAATACATATTCATATATGTATATTTACTATATTTTCATTCTATAAACGTAATTATATTATTACAACTTACACATACATTCCTTATTACACGACATTTCATTTTATAATTCCATAATACATAATACTAATTATGAACTTAAATTTTCATAATTAAAATAAGCATTTGTAATGAAACGAATCAATTATAATGAATACTTATTCCATTACTTATTTAAATATCTCATTCAACTTTATAATCAAATTTTCTTACTGCCTTCCTCAAATTATTTTTAAACAATTTATTTAATATATACATTTCATCTCAATTTAAATATTAATTTAATTTATAAATCTTGGCACCAATATTCATTTAATAAATGACACATTTAGTGTATTAAAATAATTAATATTCAATTAATTATTTTAATTCACTTATTTAATGTATACAACAATTTGTATAATTAAATACAATTATTTCCTTCCTCTCATAGATTGTCTCCAAACCATTTATGTATATAAAAAAAATATAGTTTAATATATTCCATCCGTTATTCAAAATGTATTTAATTTACATCTATTTGTCATCATACTAAATACTATTCCATTATTCATGTTATAATTATTTATTATAACATTAATATAATTATCATTATTAATTAAATAAATTTCATTATTTAACTAATTAAAACAAACTTTTTACTCACTAACTTTCAATTAACGAATTAATTTACTCATTTCATTTTGTAGCTAATTTAAGCTAACTTATTTAATAGTTTTATTTAACTACTAAATAAGTATAACTTTTCAAATAAATGTATATATTTCACATTTATCTAAACATTTAAACATTCACACTAAAATCGCATAATTCACATCACATAGACATTTATGCAGTCAAACTCAACATATCTCACTTTATACATAAAATAAAATATATAACTTAATATATTTTATTTATTAATAATTTTCAAAAATTCCTAGCTTTCTCTTTGCTTATTACGAATTTTCTTTAATCCGTATTCCATCATCTATAATTCTTTCTGAGTTTTATTCTTGTACTATCTCATAGTACCTTCTATTTATAGCATTGAGCTAAAATTTTCAATCATTCAATATATCCTCTGTACCTGTGACGCCCCTAAATCCGGGTACTTAAAACCCGTACTTGGTGCTACACGATACCATTTATACAAACTGATTATCATAAAAGATAATAATAATTATTACATCAGAGGTATCTATCCCAGGTACGAAGACCTTTAGTAACTTTATTACATGATAGATATTGTATTTCTAAAACAAAAGTCTATCTATTACAACAGCCATCTACAACTACTCTTGTAGCTTTCTCTTGCCTTTATCCTTTCCGGACCCTTCTATACGTTCTGGCTTAGCTGAAAACATTTATATTCAAAGCAAGAATGAGCATTCAATTGCTCAGCAAGTAATAATAGTTGATCAACAACGTATATCAAGAAATAAATGTTTTCTCTGAGATATGCTTTGATAGCAGAATAAATATTGTAAAGTAACTGAATGATTCTTAAGCACAGTATGATTCGTTTGTCTCCTTGAAACAATATACAGAATTCTGTTACTGAGTGGTCGCAAGACCATGAACTTTTAGCCTTTCTTTTCTTGAAAAGGTTCTATCAGAAATCCATCTGTGAACCGTCTGGTCTTACGGGCACGGTGGGTGATCAGCCCGTTATGCCCTGTATTGATCAATACTATCTAATAGAACATCATTTGTGTTCATCGTTACCATCCCCAGGACGCAACATAAAATTTTTCCGAGTTAGGGATGTTCTACTCAGTCTGAAGTTCATCCCAAAAACAAAAGGGGTGAACAGCTTTATCAATTTTGAAAATATTTCAAGACTCAAATGCGAAAGAATTAAAATAATCAAATCTTGTGTCTAGCCGAAACAAGTGGCTTAGACATTCATCAAACTGTAAATGTATACTTAATTTTATCAAGTACACCTGATCTTACTTTCATGATTTTTCGAAGCTGATTGGAATAAAATTATATAACTTTGTATTATTCATATATAATTGCGAAACATTTGCCCAAGGTAAGTGAACTTGTTTGAAAGTAAGGAATTAGAGATACTTGCCTTGTCTGTTGACTATTGTACTAAGTTCAGCTAAATTTGCTTTTACAGATCCTACACAATCACATTCACGTACCTACACCAATTAGGCACACCATCAATGCAATTTATTAGTTTAAAGTAACACTAGTTTATTTCTTACATTACTTGTGTCATTAGATTCAAAATACTAATTACATGCTCTAATATTGATTACGGCGTTACAGTGTCTATACATCATATCCTGACTTGGTTTAAGCGAACACTTAAGCGATAGTCTCGGGCGTTCGTTTAGCGCTTTGTTATATTCATTTAACGCTAATTAGCTAATTCAAAATTAATTTTCCATTTGATTCAATCATGTAATAAATAAGGTATGTTGTCTTATATAGGATTAAGTATTTCAAGTCAAGAAGGGTTGCTATGCATGTGTATCAAGTTTCTTTAACAGGTAAACACAATTTTCAAAGTCTGGTGCACGACGTGCCCGCGCTGGTTTTATGCCTGGAAGTGGCGCGACCGCGCCACTTCGGTAGAGAGCAAATCCTGGCAGTTTTCTGCAGACTTTCCAATCTTCAATACTATAGCATAACTCTCTCATCACAAGCTCAAATGATTTAAGTTTTGTTTCTACTCCTAGTTCACATTACAAATTATGATTTCCATAAATTCTTGATTATTGAAAACATCATTTTAGTATAAAACCATAAACTCAAAAATCTGCATTCATCACAGTTTTAATTTGAACTCAATTTCAATCAAAACCTTTAAAACCAATTTGAATGCATACCAAAAACATCCTAGATACTTGAGTTATAACATAACTCATATACACATGCTATCTTATACATCACTTTCATAAATCTTCAAAAAAATAAGCTCTTGAATCTCTTTGAGTTATTAAAACAAACACCCTATATGTATAGGCTAAATTTTCAGATTTCATACATATTAAAATCTGAATTCTAATCCAGATTTCTATATAGAATCTCTTCCTTATACTTCCATATGCAAATATTATCTAGTACAACCCAACCATTCACAACCAAGCAATTTAGTTTATAGAAATTTCACATATGAATACCCAATTTTGAAAGAACATAGCAATACATAATATAATTTGCTCTCACGTTCATGAATTTAGCAAGTATCATTAAATTACCTCTTGTTGCTTAATATCTTGCTTCAATGCGTATAATTAATTGAATATGATTCCTCTTTTGACAGCCCTTTGCTCTACTTCATCTTCAATTTTAGTTGATGGCCTTAACTCTTAAAGAATTTGGTGACTAAGATTTGTAGGTAGCAAAGAATGGGAAGGAGTGGTTCCGAATTGGAGTGAAGGAGTAGAGACTGAAGACTGAAAATTGTTTTTTTTCCCAATTCTTCTATAACTTATCAGACAATGGATTAGTGTAATGTTGTTAGCCTATTAAGAGGACACCTCGTACTTAATAAACTTATGACTCAGTACATGCACTACTTCTTTAATTCTCGGTCACAACAACATGGTTTACAAATACTTACATAATATATTCTATACATTATATTCCCACTACATATATTATATATTATTCCTATAAAATCTTAATTAAATTATACAATTTATATACATATATTACACATTCTCATATATATTATATAATACATATACCAGTTAATGAATTAAAGTTAATTAATTCATCAAAAATAAAAAGGAAATTAATTCCTTCAATAAAATAATACATTTAGTGGGACGAGCCAACTATATTAAAATAATTAATATTAAATTAACTATTTTAACTCATTTATTTAATGAATACTTTTAGATTTTATATGACTAAATATAATTATCCCCTTCCTTCCATAAAATGTTTTCAACAATTTATTTATATATTAAATATATAATTTAATATATATAATTCCCTTTACTCACATTATAAATTTTTATTCATAATCTTTGATACCAACACATGCATATAACATCTATATTGGACATTATATTACTAATACATTTAACAAAACATCAAATATTATTTTATCATTCATGTTATTATTATTATTATAACATAAAAATAACTATCATTATTAATTAAATAAATTTCATTATTTAACTAATTAAAACAAACATCTTAATTCACTAATTTATCAATTAATGAATTATTTATTCATTTCATCATGTAGCTAATTTTAGCTAACTCATTTAATAGTTATTCAATATAATTCTTCAAATAAATGTATACTTTCACAGTTATTATACACATCTAAGTCATCACGAAAAATCACAACACAAAAATATTTATGCAGTCAAACACACTTAACATATCTTAAAATGAATATTTATGAGGCTTATAAATACGATCGTATATGGTTAGAGGTTAATTTAGTAACCTAAAATTAGGTATCGAGAAGTTTAAAACCTTAAGTCCTAATGAGATTTGAAGTTTGTAACATATATGCTTAAATAAAGATCCAAATGATATTTCGAACCAGGTGTTTTGTGATTTTATAGTGTAAACGATGAATTTGGTCAAATAAATTTTTTTGGTCAAGCTGCTTAGTCGTGCTTACATTGACAAAATAATTTGTCGTGCTTTCCACGATTTCACCAAAAAGCATCCTGACAAATTATTTTTAGTAAGCTGCTGTGTCGTGCTTAAACTGATATAGTGCTTTGTTGTGCTTACGCTTTGTCGTGCTTACGCTGACAAGTTGCTTTGTCGTGCTTATGCTTTGTCATGCTTACGCCTGGCACACGCCAGCTTACGCCTGGCACACGCCAGGTACTAAAGTGTAATTAACCTAGGTACCAAAGTGTAATAAGCCGAGCCCCTAACGTGCAATTAATGAAACTTGGTTTTTCTATAAATAGCAAGCTCAATTCATTCATTCCTTACTATTTTTCAAGAGCAGTTCAAGAGCAAAAACACTCTATATTTATATTCTGAGAGATATTGTGAGATAAAAATTACTTTCTAAGCATCGAAGCGCTACGCGATTGTAAGTAAAGCTAGCAACTACAAGAGGTATTACTCTAGTGGTTATTATTTTCATTCTTCTTTATATATTTAGTAAAAATATACTTTTATAAGCAGTTATAATGCCCAAATTATTTTAAGTATATAGTACAAAAGTCCTATTTACAAGCAGTTATAATGTCCGATTTATTTCTCTTATATATTAGAAAATATACTTTTATAAGCAGTTACTATGTCCGAATTTCTTCAACTATTTAGTAAAATTATTCATTTTATAAGCAGTTATAATGCTGAAATATTCTCAAATCTAATAGCTGAATATTCATTTTATAAGCAGTTATAATGCTGAAAATTTCTCAAATATAATAGCTGAATATTCATTTTGCAAGCAGTTATAATGCTCAATTTATTTTAAATATAGTTGATGAATATTCATTTTATATGCAGTTATAATGCTGAAATTATTTCATATATATTAGAAGGAGTCTTATTTATAGTGGTTATAATACCCGAAATAAAATTTAAAAGATTTAATCGTTAAAATGCTTAATTAGCCCAGTATAATCCAAGGAAAGGAAAAGCTTGGAGGATAAAAGTTCTAGAGCTTACACTTCAGGAGATTGAGCGAGGAATGAAAAATTAGCGTTAACATAGTATACATATTCAGGCAAGTCTACTTATTTGTTGAAATGCACTCCGTGCAATAACGCAAGTCTACTTATTTGTTGAAATGCACTCCGTGCAATAACGTGTCTTATTTATGAAGTTTATTGTTATGCAAGTATTGTTTCTTTTGCACCCTGTGCATTAACATGCTTGTTATCTTTTATGTGCAACGTGATAGTGATTGTTGAATTTCAGTTGAAAAACATGTTAGTATCTGAGTTGAACAACTCTCTTGTATGGGTAGGAGTTTAAGATGTGTTAGGGAACCGATCTAACTCACTGAGGTAACATTTGTCGCAGTGTAGAGGTATCGTAGAAACGATATACACTGTGGATACAATTGTAGCAGTGTTGATGAGACGGGGAACTAATTCATTAGTTCGTGGGTGGGGAACCACTCAGTTCACTATATTGATAATCGTTGAAATCTTGTATCGGCTTATTCTGTATATATATCTTGAAACGGTGATTCTCTTCTCATATATATATCTGTTAGACTTGTTAGGCATTCTTATGCTCATTCTTGCAATTATCTTAAAACAAATTACAGCTAAGGAAGAATTACCAGACGATTCTGGCGGTACAAATAAAGTTGAAGATGTAGAAGTCATTTAAACTATGCTAGAGTAACATTATTAGCAATGTCTAGGAAGTTCTAACGAGGAAAGGGGTTAGGTCATTTAATTGTGCGTCGTTTTAACGGAAAGCCCCATCTTTCCTAGGAACTAACTGGTTGCTAATACTGCAAGTCTTAGATAGAGAAATAGAGATTTGTGTTGAAGTCTTTTAGGACTTATTTGTAATAAGAACAAGTAACTTGGGAATGATGTAACAATGAACAAATGATATTTTATAATATTATCACTTTTCCGCATTATACTCTGATTATTAGAAGTCAAGATTTCTAATAATTGGAGATGCATGTTAATATGTGTATTAATATGTGTTCTATGTTATGTGAAAATAATATATTTCATTATCGCAGAATAATGCCGCTAAGAAGGAATTGGCATGATCGAAAGAGAATAGACTTAGACCGAGTAGGAAAGGTTCGGTATTGTGATTCCGGGGACGGAATCCTTATAAGATGGGAAGAATGTGATGACCCGAATTTTCAGAAAAATATTAAGATATGAATTTAATAAATAAAATTCTTATTTGGTGATATGGTAGTGCATATATGAATTCGTGCTATGCAATATATGATTTTTATGAATAATAAATATTTATCATTATTATTATATGAAAATAAATTGTAGAAATAATTTATTTAAAAGGAAAGGAGATGTGTAAAATTTATGAAATGATTGGCAATTTTAGCTTAATGCTATAAATAGAAGGTACTATGAGATAGTACGAGTAAAACTCAGAAAGAGTTATAGATGATGGAATACGAATTAAAAAAAAAATTTAATTATCCGCATTTTCAGCTATTATTTCATCTTAATATGATGTAAAGCTAAATTAAGATAGTATTTAACGCACAAGGTCGGGATTAAAATTAGTCTTAATTTTAGATTAAGTTGGTCCCGATTTTGGGGGCGTTTCAAATGCTCATTCTTGCTTTGAATATAAATGTTTTCAGCTAAGCCAGAACGCATAGAAGGGTCCGAAAAGGATAAAGGCAAGGGAAAGCTACAGGAGTAGTTATAGATAGCTATTGTAATAAATAAACTTTTGTTTTAGAAATACAATATCTATCATGTAATAAAGTTACTAAAGGTCTTCGTACCTGGGATAGATATCTCTGATGTAATAATTATTATTATCTTTTATGATAAGCAGCTTGTATAAATGGTATCGTGTAGCACCAAGTACGAGTTTTAAGTACCTGAATTTGGGGTCAGCAAGTAATAGTAGTTGATAAACACGTATATCAAGAAATAAATGTTCTCTTTGAGATATGCTTTGATAGCAGAATAAATATCATAAAGCAACTGAACGATTCTTAAACGACAGTATAACTCATTTATATTCTTGAAATGATATACTGAATTCTGATACTGAGTGGTCACAAGACCATGAACGTTTCTTTTTCTTTTCTTGAAAAGGTTCTATCAGAAATCCATCTGTGAACCGTCTGGTCTTACGGGCACGGTGGGTGATCAGCCCGTTATGCCCTGTATTGATCAATACGATCTAATAGAACAACATTTGTGTTCATCGTCACCGTTCCCAGGACGCAATTTAAAATTTCCCTAGTTAGGGATGTTCTACTCAGTCTGAAGTTCATCCCAAAAACAAAAGGGGTGAACAGCTTTATCACTTCTGAAAATATTTCAAGACTCAAATGCGAAAGAATTGAAATAATCAAATCTTGTGTCTAGCCGAAACAAGTGGCTGAGACATTCATCAAACTGTAAATGTATACTGAATTTTATCAAGTACACCTGATCTTACTTTCATGATTTTTCGAAGCTGATTGGAATAAAATTACATAACTTTGTATTATTCATGAATAATTGCAGGTTATTAGTTTGAAGTAACAAGTTTAGTAAAACTTGCTTACATTGAACAAGGCTAGAATATTTACTCGAAATAAATGAACTTATTTGAAAGTAAGAGAATTTGAGATACTTGCCTTGGGTGTCGATTAGCAAGTTATAACTCTAGCTTAATTTTGCTTCGCGAATCCTACACATTTATATCCATGTATAGGCACACATTAGTTTATTAACCTGATGTATTTCTACGCCAAATAGTTCCACACACTCGGTCATATAAGTCAAGTAATCATGTATAGACATTCATTCAATTTATTATACAACATGCTTTTACTTTCCTTTAAAATTTCACAAACTCTATTCAAGAACGTTCTCTTTTTGAAGTTCTTTTAAGATCTTGGATTTATACATAATAAAGCTTACGTGATTCTAATACATAAGTTCACATATATCCGCATTCTTGTTTCCTTCGTTTTTCCTCTTTCATTTCAGAAGTCCTTTTAGGAATTCCTTTTAGAATCTTTTGAAATCTTAGCTTGAACACTACTCACATGTTTTGACATTTGATCATAGCATTCCGGTGTCTACACACCATATATTTAGCTTAGTTAAGGTAAACGCTTAAGCGATATGCTAGGCATTCACTTGACATTTCATTCTTGAAAGTTTAACTTCAAATTTTACGTTCATCTTACTAATACTAGTCGATTATTCACAAGCAACTCTCAAATTGGTTTAAACATCCCGTATATAGGTTAGTTTGAACCCCCGTAGGTTAGTATATCAAGTCATGAAAGTTGTTAAATCAATTGCATAACAGTTTTCTTTTTAAATTTTTTTTTTATATTTCTTGAGCTTCTACAGCAGCGGTTGCTGCTGATTCGCTGGATGCTGCTGGGCATGACGCTGCTGCACGCGGTGCTGCTGCTGGGGCACGCTGCTGCAAATATCATTTGTTCATTGTTACATCATTCCCAGGTTACTTGTTCTTATTACAAATAAGTCCTAAAAGACTTAAAAATACATCTCCATTTCTCTATCCGAGACTTACAGTATTAGCAACCAGGCAGTTCTCAGGAAAGAGGGGGCTTTCCGTTAAAACAGCGCGCAATTAAATGATCTAACCCCTTTTCTCGTCAGAACTTTCTAGACATTGCCAATAATGTTAATCTAGCATAGTTTAAATCTTCTACATCTTCAACTTCTTTGTATATGTATTGGAAATGACTGTGTAAATGAATTCTATTGGTTGGAATTAGAAATATGGAGCTAGTGTGTTGTGCGGTGTTATCAGGAGGAAAAACATTGGCCGAAACCTAATTAACTGGCTATGAAATCAGTCCATGATATGGACGCTCGCGTTATGTTTGATTAAATTCCTAAAAGAGATATTTTGCCTAAAAATCCATAATTAGGTGAAGCTAAGGCCTGAGTTGGTTTCGTATATGTTATATATAACTAATTAAAGGGTATGGGTGAATTGAATCAAGAAAGGAAGTATTTTTGAGACAAAAAGAAAAGTTAAAAACTGTTATGGAGGGGCATTTTCGAGGCCTATTATGGGCTGCCTAAAAGACCCAAAATGGGCGGTTTATATTTTTTAAAATTATCCTAGTATGGTGTTTATAAAATAACAAAAATTGGTTGCAATCCGTTAAGCGTGTAAGGAATTAAAATTGCATGAAGTAGGCTAGAAGCAGTTGTGCAGCAGCAGGGCACTGCCCAGCCGCCGCATGGGGCGCTAGGCAGCAGATTGGGACGCTGTCGACGCTGGCCGCACGCTGCCGACGCTGGCCGCACGCTGCCGACGCTGGCCGCACAATGTCGACGTTGGCCGCACGTTGCCGACGCTGGCCGCACGATGCCGACGCTGGCCGCACAATGCCGACGCTGGCCGCACAATGCCGACGCTGGCAGCACGCTGCCGACACTGGCCACACAATGTCGACGTTGGCCGCACGCTGCCGACGCTAGGCTCGTTGTGCAATGCCAGACGATGCCGAACGACGTGATGTACTTCGGGGCGTGTTGGGCGACGCCGAGTGGCGTCGTGCATGTCGGACATGTCACGGGCGTGTCGCCGGGACGTTTCGCGACGACATGCGACATTTTTGGACACCGTTCCGAAAATGCTCTAACCTATAAAAGTTAAATATCATAAAAGGTATACTGATGAATATAAACCATTGTAGGGGGACGATAAGTGGGTCGTGGCATTCCCGAACGCCGCGACGCCGTAAGACGTACATTTTTGAAATGTTATCGCGTTAATTAATTTATAAAACGCGAATAACATAAAATAAGTAATGAAATGAAAGTTTCCAGGATCCGAAACGAAGATTTTGAACGAAGAATTTTATAATGGTGTATATATATTTTATATATATACGAAGCGAGAATGCGAATTATTCGCGAGATAAAATGCGAAGCTAAGTTACTAGTGAAGTAAAGCATTCGCGTACGAGGCGATAACATGGTTTAACTCATGAACCATCGAAAAAGCATAAAAATTATGAAAATTAAAGAAATGATGTTGTAAGGCCATGTTTATGCAATAAAAGTTATTCGTAAACCATATGGTCTCAAGTTTATAAATAAAGATAAGAAATATCCGTAAAACGGGTTGTAAATGGTTTATAACCTGAAAATGTAGAATATTTATATACTAAAGCCATAAGAGAACCTTTTTGGACGTAAAAGGGTGATAAAGAACAAAAGTTTCTAAGTCTTAAGACAAGAACAAAAGATTATAATTCATGTAAACCAAGAATGTGGTCTATGTGGTTATACAATTTACATACATGAGTACATGTTATGTGACATGATTTGTTACCTAATATATGTACATATGTGAACGCAATTGTGTAGGACTTGTGAAGAGAAGTTAAGCTAAAAGCTATAAATGTAATCAACTCGCAAGGCAAGTCTTTAAGTTCTTTTGTGATATATGAATTTGATATTGATTATATGTAATCTTTATCGCATTATGAATGAAATCTCCAGAAGCATGCTAAATTTTCATACTGTGCTCTATGAATTATGAAAGTCAAATTATGACTAAATTGATTGAGTTATGAGACTCAATCTATATATGATGTGTGATATATTAAGCATATGAAATCGTATTGTTTAGAGTTATAATGCATGTATGATATGCATAGTAGAATGATTATAATGAATGAACTGAGCATGAAATTCTGTGCTATGTGAAGCAGGAAAACTGTTTGATTTGCTGAGCTGTCGAGCTCAATCTTGCAAAATTAAACTTTTTGCAGTTTAATGATATGATGGGATATTTCTGAATATCTGGACGATAAGGATTATAAGACATGCGAAGGATTAAATATTCTTGAATTAGAAGTTGTATAGAACTATATTGATAGTTTTAATATATGTAATTGACAGAGGTGTAAATTTTTGAGATATTCAATAAATAAAGAATATATGTTCTGATTATGCTGTGATGAATGTTTTGTAATATAAAACTCTATAGTGATAATGTAGGGTTTTGGACACATAAACGCAGCGGAATTTAAAATTTTAAAACAATTTTTCGAAATCCTAAAACAAGATCCATGCGAAAACAAATTAATTCAGAGGTTTAGATTTGCTTTACCGATTATCCGAGCTTGAATGCAACTATGAAATTCTGGAACGACTTCGAATCTCCAACGCAATCCAACGGAACGACGTCTCTACGGTATCCACACGAACATCCCACAAATCGTCACACGATCTGCAACAAAGAGAACTCCGGTACTAGCCGCCAAGATCTGGATTTTCTCAAGTGTTGCTCTCAACTCTCTTTTCTAAAACGGCTAGGGTTTTTCTTTTAGTTTCACGTACCTCAGACTGCTGATATATCAGATATATATAGCGTCCAAAAAGTAATTAATCAAAACCCTAATCCTATTAGAAAAGTAAAATCCGAATTTATGTATATTATATTTTAATTAAGTCTTACTTAATTAATATACATATATATACAAATTATCTTGTTAATTTAAATTCGTAATTTAAATACTATCAATCATATTGATATATTTAAATCCTTACAATTTAAATTAATTCTCTTTTAATTACGTTCTAAGTGTGTGACCCTATAGGTTATTATTATATTGGCAATAATTTTAAAATCATATTATAAAATTATAAACAGTGAGTGGCATCTAGTAATGCATCACTGCTACCCAAATAATAATAAGATCGATGATTCGATGCAACCTTTTCGTGACCAATGTTTCAATGTAATTTAATCCTTTTAACCTTGACATCCTAGATTAAACTCGAGCCATGGAATGTGTCATACTCTTCATAATTTAATCTGAGTTTTCTTGATCAATGAGTAGACTATATGAAACAAATCACTATTTGAGCATGGTCATGCATTTCATAGTCCTACTCAATCAAGAGGCCTATGGATATCACTCCTAATATATAGGAGGGCTAAATTCCATCTAGATCACTCATATTCCTCACACGATTCATGATGTACCCAATAATCACCTTTATTGTCCACCCTATTAAAGTTGACCTTTGATGATATCAAAGTACATAAATTCTCGTATAGTAATATAGTGATTTCAGGTCCGAGGACCATTACATCATTGTCACTATGAGAATTGCTTATGACACTTTGCATAATGCTCCACGTAGAATTCTCATGATGGGTCTGTCCAGTACATTGTTCTCTAACATGTACCTATGCATTGACTTAATATCTCAAATATTAATGACCAATGAGATTTGGCCATCAGTAAATCCACATACTAGTCTCAATGTATCATTGTTGTCTCATTCTCAATGATACTCGACTAGGGACATTTAAGAGTAATGATACTTATTGTAATTATATAATATAATGTTCAAGTCACATACTTGAAGCTATATAATTTGTATCATTATTCTAAGGACTTTTATTATGCTAACATTTATATAACACAGTAAATGAAACCATAATAAAATAATTCATTTATTCAATCAAATATCAAAAGAAATGTTAAGCAATTACATTAAATAATTGGCCTCTAGGGCATAAACTCTAACAGATAATACTATATAAGAAAGAATTTGTATTGAGGATTGAGTTGAACATACTCATGACCACTCTGATGAGATGAATCATAATAAAGCAAATATGATTCTAGAACATAAAATCGTAAAGGTTGCGATTGAGGGAACGAAAGAAAGAAAGATATAAAAAGTTTTAATTATCCGCATTTTTTAGCTGTTATTTCATATAAATATGAAGTAAAGTTGAATCAAGATAGTATTTAACACACAAGGTCGGGATTAAGAAAAGTCCTGATTTTGGATTAAGTTAGTCCCGATTTTGGGGGGCGTTACACTTGGTATCAGAGCTATGGGTTATAAATCTTAGGTAAGTGTACCATAGGTTATAACCGTAAACATGATAGATGAAAAGGAAGAAGAAACTAAGCATAAACTCAAATGAGGTTTAAATGATCTTAAATGAATTTAGAAATTTCATAAAGAATGCGTTAAGATAATACGCAAAGATTCAAAGAAGAATCATGAAAAGCTAAAGGATCAGATGATACCTGATTTGAATAATCATAAAATAATATGATTAAAGAGGAAAGAAAGAAGATCGTAAAAACAAAACGATCATAAAGAAAAAAAAATCGTAAGATAAGACAATGATATGAAAGGATCACAACGTGATCTGATTAAGTCATGAAATGACAGATCATCAATCGAATGATTTAGCAGAATGCTGTACAGGAAAGGTAATATAAGATAGTACAAGAATAAAACTCAAAAAGAGTTATAGATGATGGAATACGAATTAAAGAAAAAAAAATTTCGTATTGAGCAAAGAGCAAGATAAGAGGAAATTAGAATTTTGGTGGGATTTCAATTGAGGACTCATGTGATCGCTGAGTTGTACAAACCTTTGTACGGGCAGAGGTTTTGTGCTTGGTCTAACGACTACTTAGTTTATCATATTGATAATCATTGAAATATTGGTGTCACGCTATCGGTATATATATGGTGAGAAGGTGATTCTTTTCTCATATGTATATTCGATAGATAGAGAATATAAGATTAGGGGCGAGTTCTTAAAACTCATGCTTATGTCAAGTTTGTGACTCATAATCATATGATATGTTTTGAACCCCTAAGCGTATGGACAGTCACTGATTGGTTCTTGGACTACGTATTGCAAGGACAAGTTCTTAAACTCATATTTTTGTGGAAAGTTCCTAAACACATAAAGTGTGGTAAGTTTGATGAACCATATGAAGGTATAGGAATAGTATAGATTTAGAACTGATTATTTTCAGTATATTAGGTATTGATGATAGGATTGTATAAGGAAGCAAAAGGGGAAAAGTTGAAGTTGATGAAGGAAAAAATGGATATTCTCAAATCTTCTAGCTATGCTAGATTTCAAAATTTATTGACATCGTGCTAATAAAAGCATTTTTTTTAAAATATTGGATCAGATTATTGAACCAATAAGTTTTAAGAGTTCGGTTATTTCCTATGCCTATGCTAACTGTTCCGGTTAGATAAAGTTGAAAATATCAAAATATATTTTTATAGTCATCAATGCATCATTAATATGATCCAGCTATGACAAATGATGGAGTCATCAATGCAACTTAACCTAGTGTTGGATGTGATCTAAGGATCGTCAGCCCACTATGGTACGATGTAGTGTGACGAAATCATAAAATGACGACATTCTCAACGGACTGCTAAAAACAGTGCGGTACTATGCGTCATAAAATGATTTTCAGTATTTTAATAGTTAAAGATGTGTCAAATGCCATTTGAATCGGCTAGACACAGATATCGTTTATAATAAGCCTCTGAGATATTATTGTTGAACAGATAGAGTTGCCCAACTAACTCATTTTGGTTTGGATTCCAGAATTCGTATGAAAATCCCTGATTTGGGAAAGTTTTTCGCCCCAGATGGTGGCACAGATGAACGTATATCGTTCAATTGGCGCCGAATGGCGGCCACACAGATAGTGTTGATCAACACGGAACACCCCTAAATTGGGAAATTCTGATTGCGCGATATAGAGGCAAAGATAACAGAGATCAACACAGGGCATAAACAGGCTGATCACCTATGTGCCCGTAAGACAGACGGTTCACAGATAAATTTCTGTTAAGAACCTTTTCAGAAACATGAAAAAGAATGTTGTGGTCTTTATGACTCTTTATATGATACAGAAAGCTCTTCCTAAGCGAATCTTTTGAATTCCTAAGTTATTCATATTGCTTCACAATTATTGATTAATTGTGGAGGATTTCTATTCTGGCAGTTGGATATAGAAAGGATAAAATTCCTTGGAAGAAAGTAGGTCGTAGAATACGACAATTTATAAGCAAATCCTTGAAGAAGAAAAAATGTAGAGTCATGAGAATTGAAAATTTCCTAATCATGAAATTGATAGGGAATAGTTACATGAAGATTAAGAAACGTGAAAGAATGAAAGAGTAAGTCCAAGAATTATAGGACTTTTCGAGTACTAGAAAGAAGAATATGAAGAATGTAACGGTTCAGAAATATCCTTAGAAAAAAGAAATTGAGGAATAAATAATACTCGTAATATAATCGAGTTTAAATATCAATTACAAAATGGAACCTGTAAGAATTGATTAAGGAAAGAAATGAGATAGGTGATATAAAACCTAAGGAAATGGTACGTTGAAATAATTCAACGATAGGGTTACGAGAAAGAATAATATCTAAACCGATTAAGAACGATTTAGTGTTGTGATTCCGGGGACGGAATCCTTATAAGGGAGGAATAATGTAATGACCCGAATTTTCAGAAAATATTAAAAATAGAATTTAATAAATAAAATTCTTATTTGGTGATATGCAATGTAATATGTGATGCACAAGTGAATATATGCTATGCAATATGTGATTTTTGTGAATAATAAATATATTATTATTATATATTTATTATTTTATGAAAATAAATTATAGAATCAATTTATTTAAAAGATGGATAGCTTTAAAGATACAAAACTTTTGTATCTATTGATAAGCAAATTAAAATAATTTATAATATTAAATTATTTTAATAGGAATATAATGTAAATAAATTGTTAGAAGTAATTTATAGATGGATATTAAATTTAAATTATATTATGAAATAATATAATTTGATTATAAAGTCTTGTAATGAATTTATTATGAATTAATTTCATGAGCAAGTTAATTAATTCACTTAAGTAAATTGGTGAATTAAGGTAATATTTAAATTATGGTTAAGTATATTAAAGTAATATATTTAATGAATAGCAATAAATTATTGAAGACAATTTATGGAAGGAAATAGATAATTAAATCTTCATGCAATTTTAATTCCTTACATGCTTAACGGATTGCAACCAATTTTTGTTATGTTATAAACACCATACTAGGATATTTTTAAAAAATATAAACCGCCCATTTTGGGTCTTTTAGGCAGCCCATAACAGGCCTTGAAAATGCCCCTCCATAACAGTTTTTAACTTTTCTTTTTGTCTCAAAAATACTTCCTTTCTTGATTCAATTCGCCCATACCCTTTAATTAGTTATATATAACATATACGAAACCAACTCAGGCCTTAGCTTCACCTAATTATGGATTTTTAGGCAAAATATCTCTTTTAGGAATTTAATCAAACATAACGCGAGCGTCCATTTCATGGACTGATTTCATAGCCATTTAATTAGGTTTCGGCCAATGTTTTTACTCCTTATAACACCGCACAACACACATTAGCTCTATATTTCTAATTCCAACCAATAGAATTCATTTACACAGTCATTTCCAATACATATACAATTAATTCAACTAGTTATCTTACAAAAGAAAAACTAAATTCTTAGCTTCCTTGAGTCTAATGCAACAATTAAGCAATGTTACACTTCCTGTTGTCAAATAACATAGTTATAAACAATAGCCCAGTCCAAAACAATTCATGTTGCTAACTAATTTCACTTTAAAATTTATTACCCAACTTAGCTCATGATTTGAGTTTCATAATTAAAACATAGCTAGGATTAGTTATATACCTTAACTAGCTTTTCTTCAATTCTTAAACTTCTTCGTAGCTTCAATTCTGGAATTATACTTAGCACAGTTGGAATTGAACTTAGAAAGAAGAAGTTCAGTAGGCTGTGTTTGGGCAGGAGAGGAGCTCGGCAAAAATTTGGGTTTTGCAAGTCTCTTATCTCTCTTTTCTTGCTCCTCCCACATACTTGCTCCATACGAAAATTGGAATACTTGGAGGTTACTCCCTCTTATTTAGCCCAGCTGCTTGGTCATTTCGTATATATATAATACATTAGCTACTCCTTCTCATCAGTCTCATGCTGAACATATTCCTAGCTTTACTTCGTGGATAATTAATGGCCTAATAGAAGGCCACCTCCTGCTTAAGCTTTTACTGACTCAGCTTTATATTACTCTGCATACTACCTTATAACTTAAACATACATGTTCATTACATGTACTACCATTACAAACATATTCTACTTTTTAATACATATACCAATTAATGTATTCAAATTACCTAATTCTGCCAATAATAATGAAATTAATACATTAAATAAAATAACATATTTAATGTAACAAACCAATTAAAATAATTAACTATTTTAATTTACTTGTTTAATATATACAACTAATTTTGCATAATTAAATTTAATTATCTATTTCCTTCCATAAATTGTCTTCAACAATTTATTGCTATTCATTAAATATATTACTTTAATATATTTAACCATAATTTAAATATTACCTTAATTCACCAATTTACTTCAGTGAATTAATTAACTTGCTCATGCAATTAATTCATAATAAATTCATTACAAGACTTTATAATCAAATTATATTATTTCATAATATAATTTAAATTTAATATCCATCTATAAATTACTTCTAACAATTTATTTACATTATATTCCTATTAAAATAATTTAATATTATAAATTATTTTAATTTGCTTATCAATAGATACAAAAGTTTTGTATCTTTAAAGCTATCCATCTTTTAAATAAATTGATTCTATAATTTATTTTCATAAAATAATAACGCCCCCAAAATCGGGACCATCTTAATTCAAAATTAGGACTAATATTAATCCCGACCTTGTGCGTTAGTACTATCCTGTTCTAGCTTTAAAATATTATTTAATGTTAAAATAGCTAAAAATGCGGAATAATTTAAAATTTTTCTTTCTTCCTTCTATTCCCTGAATCACAACTTTTACGATTATATATTTGAAGTAGATATGAGTATATACAACTCAATTCTACATTCAAATTCTTCTTTCTAGTACTCTAAAAGTCCTATAATTCTTGGACTTACTCTTTCATTCTTTCACGTTTCTTAATCTGCACGTGACTATTCCCTATCAATCTCATGATCAGGAAATTTTCAATTCTAATGACTCTACATTTGTCATTCTTCAAGGATTTGCTTATAAATTGTCGTATTCTACGACCTACTTTCTTCTGAGGAACATCATCCTTTCTACGTCCTCCAACTTCCAGAATAATAGGAGTTCTTCACAATTGATCAATAATTGTGAAGCAATATGAATAACTCAAGAATTTCAAAGATTCACTTAGGAGCTGCTTTCTATATCATGCAAAGAGTCAGAAAGACCGTGAACTTTCTTTTTCATGTTTCTGAAAAGGTTTTAACAGAAATTCATCTGTAAACCGTCTGGCTTACGGGCACGTAGGTGATCAGCCTATTTATGCCCTGTGTTGACCCATACTGTCTTTGCCGCTATTTCGCGCAACAGAATTTCCCAATTCAGGATTGTTCTGTGTTGATCAATACTATCTGTATCTGTCATCACCGCCTGTTGGCGCAAAATAAAATTTTTTTTTCTTCAAGGATGTTCTGGAGTCCATACCAAATCAATTTAGTGGGACAATTCTATATCTATGTCTAGCCGATTCAAATGGCATTTGACAACTTTTTAACTATTGAAATATTGAAAATCATTTTATGACGCATAGTACCGTACTGTTTTTAGCAGTCCGTTGAGAATGTCGTCATTTTATGATTTCGTCATACTACATCATACCATAGTGGGCTGACGATCCTTAGATCATATCCAACACTAGGTTAGGCTGCATTGATGACTCCATCGTTTAAAATACATTTTGAGATTTTCAAATCACTTTTATCTAGCTGAAACAATAAGCATAGACTCTTCTTTAAACGGTTCAAAACTATTGAAAAATCATTTTTGGTGTTATCATGCCACAACAGGTAACAATGTGATAATGGCTCGAAGTCCATCTACACACCCTTGTCACCTTGTTTTAAGAATAACAAACATTTTATTTTTATTTTTTAAAGGCACATCAGTGCGAATTTAGCTTGATGTCAAAAATTTTGAAGTCTAGAATAGCTAGAAGATTTGGAATACTTATGCCTCCACCATCAACTTCAATTTCTCCAATGATCCATTGCTTAATAATTATATCTATTTCTATCATCCTTAAAGCTTACTATACTAAAAATCCTCAATTCTTCATGCACAACTTTTCTATACCCCAATATAGTTCATTAAACATACCACACGTTATGAGTTCAGGAACTTACCACAATCATATGAGTTTAGGAACTTATCCTAGTCAGACTAAAGACGTCCATTCGCCGAGGGGTTCAAAAACGTATCATATGATTATGAGTCATGAACTTACCATAAGTATATGAGAAAAGAATCACCATCTTGTCATATATATATCGATAACGCGATACTAATATTTCAATGATTATCAATATAGGAAGCTAAGTGGTTGTCGAACCAACTCGACCACTAATCAATATAGGAAGCTGAGCGGTTGTTAAACCATGGACAAATCCCGTCCCATACCAGGATTTGTTCAACTCAACCACTATATTAATATAGGAAGCTAAGTAGTTTTCAAACCAAGCACAAATTCCTGTCCCATACCAGGAATCGTACAACTCAGCCACTAACATGAGTCCTCAATTGAAATCCCACCTAATTTCATCTTGCTCTTAACTTAACTCTTTGCTTGATACGAATTTCTCGTATTTCATCATCCATAACTCCTCGTAAGTTTATCTCGTACTATTTCATAGTACCATCTCTTTATAGCGTTATGCTACAACTATTCAATCATTTAAGATCCTCCGACATTTTACAACTTTAGTAGATCACGTCGTGATCTCATTCTATCATCAACTCTTCTTACGATTATTTCTTATCTCATGATCGTCTCATCCTACGATCTTCTTTATTCTTCTCTTTAATCATGTTATCGTATGATTAATCAACTCAGGTGTTCCCTGTTCTTTTAGCTCATTAGGTTCTTCTTTGAACCTAATCATTTTATCATAATCTTGTCTCACATGAATTCTTTAAACTCTATTTGAGTTCATCCTTATCATTATACCATTCTCATCTTATAGATATCGTCTATTTATTAACACCATCTTTATTACTGGAGTTAGGTAACTCCTGGTTCTCATCTTTCATAACTCTTCAAGATTCTTCTTTGAATCTCCTTCTTTATATACCAATTCTTCCTTTAAGAATTTCTAACTTCATTCATATTATTCACTATTTTATTTGAGTTTATTCCTTATCCTCTTCTCTACGATTATAACCTAAGGTACTTCTACCTAAGGTTTATAACCTATCAGCTCTGATACCAAGTGTTATGTATATTAAATATACATGATATATTTTAAATATCATGACAAAATATCCATAAATCTTTTCCATAAGAATGGAAGCTATACATTAAATAAAAATAATTTATTTAATGAAATAATTTCTCTATACTAAAATAATTTAATTCCATAAATTATTTTAGTTCTCTTTATTCAATATAACTGACCAATTAAAATAGTTAATATTCAATTAACTATTTTAATATAATTAATATACAATTTCTCTTTTCTTTATTTCAATAATTTAAATAAATTATTCAAATACTTAATTATTTAATGTATACAACAAGTTAGTATACACAAAAAAAATTCCTCATCTTTCTTCCGTCTCGCAAATTGCTTCAATAATATTACATACATGTAATAAATATATACTTACAAAGATATTTATCACACCACAACATAACAACTTCTAATATAATCACATTACACCGCACGTATGTCACGTAAGTAGTATAATAATATGGATTATTTAAAATAAAAATTTATTTAATTTAAATTTTTATTTTAAATAATAATTGGGGAATTCGAATTGTTACATCATTACAAAGCAAGGAATGACTTTCCTTCTACTAGAAGGTTACAAAACTTGGAGGTTATTGCTTTCTTTTCTTTTTCCATTGTTTTCTCTTCCTTTTCTTGTTCTACCGAGTTGGTGATGAAGACAAGTTTGTTTGTTTTTTTCTTTTGCTTTCTTTTCGTGAAAGTTACTCCCTCTAACTTTTGCCAACTTGCTCAGTTTGCTTACTCTTTTCATTTCCTGGCATACTCGGTTAATATACATATACATATTACATATATACCTCTAATACATATATTACATATAATATGTATTATATCACTCACAATATATATCCCATAAATTATTTTCTCACAATTTATTTAACTATAGTAAATATATTCATATATTCACTATATTAGAATATGCATACATTATTGTCAATAATGTAATATTACTACAAAATTCCTTTAATAAAATGGAGGTTATTAAATATATTTAATACCACCAATTTATTATATTAAAATAATTTAATATCATAAATTATTTTAATTTATTTATAATAATTTATTACATCATAAATTTTACACATCTCATTTCTTCTTAATAAATTGATTCTACAATTTATTTACATGAAATAATAAATATATAATAATAATATATTTATTATTCACAAAAATCACATATTGCATAACATATATTCACTTATGCATCACATATCATTTATCATATCACCAAATAAGAATTTTATTTATTAAATTATTATTTTTAATATTCTCTGAAAATCCGTGTCATTACATTCTTCCCCACTTATAAGGATTCCGTCCCCGGAATCACAACACCGAATCGTTCTTAATCGGTTTAGATATTATTCTTTCTCGTAACCCTATCGTTGAATTATGTCAACGTACCATTTCCTTAGGTTTTATATCACATATCTCATTTCTTTCCTTAACCAATTCTTACAGGTTCCATGCATTTCGTAATTGATATTTAAACTCGATTCAAGTGTAACGCCCCCAAAATCGGGACTAACTTAATCCGAAATCAGGACTATTCTTAATCCCGATCTTGTGCGTTAATATTGTCTTGTTCTAGCTTTAATACATTATTCAATGTTAAAATAGCTAAAAATGCGGAATAATTTAAAACTTTTTATATCTCTCTTTCTATTCCCTGAAATCGCAACCTTTACAATTATACATTGAAGTAGATATGAGTATATACAACTCAATTTTACATTCAAATTCTTTCTTATATAGTATTATCACTATATTGATTAACTCTATAAACCATTCAAAACAATGGTTTTGAAGCAAACATTCTTTTGTATATTGAATATTTCAAATTGTCGATTACTACACACTCATGCATACATACCATCTATTATATCTTATCCTATGCGTAGCATATTATCATACTTCTTTGCGCTTTCTTTACCTGACTTCTTTATCGGACAATCGTTTACTTGATGATCTTTTATATATAAGTAAGCGGGATATCTATTATAAGTCCCAACTTTTGTATAAGTTGTGGGATAATTATATAAATCTCATCGTTTTGTATGTAATCAAGGGATAAGGAATGTAAATAGTAAAAGTTATCAGATGTAAATTTTAAATAGTATATTAATGAAAATATTTGTTAATTA
Source organism: Aralia elata (assembly GCA_034770075.1). Classification (NCBI taxonomy): domain Eukaryota; kingdom Viridiplantae; phylum Streptophyta; class Magnoliopsida; order Apiales; family Araliaceae; genus Aralia; species Aralia elata. Next base: position 462,205 of record JAVJAP010000254.1, on the reverse strand, counting down.
TGCTCTGTTAATTGAGGAAATTAGAAGAGGAGATTAGTTGTTGTGCGGAGTAATAAGGAAGGATTGCTATGGAAAATTTTGGCTAGAACTATGTCTAAGCAACTATGAAATCTGATAATTGAAACTATGCCCGCAAAATGTTTGACAAAATGCTCAAAATGATGCCATGGTACGAGATATATCGAAATTTTATTGATATTATTATGTGTTATGTGATTTAAGGTCAATTAATGACCTAGTTTGCGTGTTATGTGCTTATGTATGAGTATTGGGAGTTTTTGGAAGAAAATAATTTTTTTCGAGAAAAATGCTAAAACACTATTCATAAAATGCAGAAAACGCTTTTTCAGTGTAGTTTCAAAAAAATTTAGATTTTTAAATCACGGGATATCGTTTATTTGAGGACGGGAGACGTAATCTCCAATAAAATCAACGAAAGAAATTTCGCGGTTTTCGCATGTTGAACGATTTAGGAAAAAATCTAACTAGAAATAAAATAACTAATTAAATGTAGTTGGACTAAGTAAGCCATTTGAGCCTAGGGTTTTAAAATGGCTTGGCTAGGGTTTTTAAATGGTTTGCCTAGGGTTGAGCTTTGGCTCAAGCTTAGGATTAAAACCTAAGTACTTGGAGCCAAAGTTTTGTAAATTACATGTGTCACATTTAGGGAGTTTGATGGACATGTGTCACTTGGTCATTAATTGCAATGTCGTTAATTGAATAAAGGAAATGAGTCATGAGAGAGACAGAAGAGGAAGTACCCGACCATGTGTTGGATGATTAGGGTGGTGACTCACTTACTATAAATGGTAAGTTTTATCTCTTGCAAGTAAACTTAAGCATTAAGTCTTGGGTGGCCATGTGTCACTTGCTAGGAAATAAACGTGTGAGTAAATGAAAAGAGATGAGCAATGGGGGGATGTACGGTTGGGATAAGGAGGAGACCAAATGGAAACTTTCTATTTTTTAGTAAGTTTACTATAGCAAGCTTGGGGCCAAAGTTTTGTTGGTCAAATGACCATTAAACCCTAACTCTTGCATTTTCTATAAATAAGAAGCCATTTCTTCCTTAATCTCTACCAATTCATAAAACCTAGAGGAGAAACTATGGAGAATTAAAGAGAGAGAGAGAGAGAGAAGGCACAGATTGGAGAAGGAGAGGAGGAGCAAGATCAAAGCTAGAAAGAAAAAGAAGAAGAAGAAGAAGAAAGAACAACAAAAGGTAAATCTAAAACCCTAACCTACTTTCATCTCTTTAAAGCTTTGTAAATTAGTTGTTGGTAGTTGTTGTTAATGGAAGATCATGGAGGATCTTGAAGATATAAGGAGTTTATGTATGTATATACAATTATAAACTACCCGATAATACGCATGAAAAGTGGAACAATAATAAAAGAAAATGAAGACCTAAGCATAAGGATGGAAAATGAATTTAGAGGACTGTTTGGGATTGTTTTTGTGGCACCTTCAGAAACCGAAAATTTAGTTCCTGAGTGTTATGTTATACTCTTATGAGTTATAATCATTGATGAGTGTGTTTTATATACACAAATTAGACACTTTTGAGCTTGATAATTTGAAAATCCCAAGTCATTTCGTTTGGTTTTTATGTATTTTTATCATGTTTGTGTAAAATGTTGTTTTGTATTGTTTTTATGTGTTTTATATTATTTTTATGTGTTTTTGCTTAGTTTTGTAGGAAATGGAGCAAGTGCTATTTGAACATCAACCCTTGTGGGTGCCTTGTTTGCTATTTTGAGATTCCCATTGACATAACAACTGCTTCTCGCCCAATTTCAACCATGATCCAATATGTATCTCTCAAAACTCAAAGAACGAAAGTTGTAGATATTCTCCTCAGCTTTCCGAAATATCTTGAATCATCCCAATGCGAGTTCGTATGAGAGAGTTATGGTCATTTTACCAACGGATTTGGCATACATTTTACACAGCAACTGCTTTGCTCCGGATTTGGACCATAATTCAGCCATTATCTTTCTGAACTCTAGTTATGATAGTTGTAGAGCTACTTCTTAGCTTTCTGTAGCGTCTTGAATTGCCTTATTTCGAGTTCGTATGAGAAAGTTATGGCCATTTTACTAACAGACGTCAAACCAGAGTCGGGCAGCAGAAACTAGCGCGGGAGGGGGCAGCGCTTGGGCGCGGGCGCGCCCAGGTGTGCGCAGACGCGCCAATGGCTACTGGGCAACGTGCCTGGGTCGGGTTTTTTGCAATTTCAGCCCCCTTTTGGTCATTTTTAGTGGGCTAAGCTAGGTTTTTTGCATAAGGCACTATAAATACAACATGTAGCCTTCATTTTATGGATCTTAGACTTCTAAAATCAGTATTCTTGGAGGGTGGAAGCTAACCTAGAGCAAGAATTGATAAAAATCACTAAGTCACAAAGTTTTCGATATCATTGATAAAAATTCAATATCCTCATTTACATTGTGACCTAATATTCTTAGTTATACTTAATTTATAAATTAGGGAAAAATTTTGGGTCGTCACACATACTTTGTTGCCACCACGTCCTTGACGGTCATGTTGAATGTTCGGGCCGTTGGTCGTGCTGGTGGAGTTGGTCATGCTATCTGAAGTTTGTTATTATTTTTATTTCCCCCTCCAACATCTACCACTACCCTCTTTGGATAATTTCGTGCTAGGTGGTCCAAAGCACCACACACAAAGCGCGCGCCACTCCTTGGACTGGTACAGTTGGGAACCATGTGTCCCTCTTGTCCACATTTAAAACATACATTTCTCCCTTTCAAACAAACCAATGTGTAGTTTTTCCCACAATTCCTACAAGCCTTTGCCTTTCTCTTCATATTCCCTTCCTCTCCTCCCTTATTGTTCCACTTTCTTTTATTATTATTATTATTATTATTATTATTATTATTATATATTATTATTATTATTATTATTTCTCCCACTACTTTCCCCTCTATGTATCCCTCCATTATTTTTCTTCTTCTTCTCTTGATTGTACTTCATCAGGGCTTGACTACCTCCCTCAACTATAATTGCCTTCTCCAGGAGGGTGGCAAATTGTTAATTTGCAACATCGACAGTCTATTATACAACCAGGGTTTTAAACCTTGTTCGAACCTCTGTGCCTTTCTTTCCTCCGTATCAACTTGATACGGAGCGAATCTTGCCATCTCATTAAATTTTGCGGCATATTGGGGAACAGTCATATTCCCTTATTTTAATTCTAAGAATCGCATTTCCGTGTGATTTTGCATGCTTTTTGGAAAATAATTTTCAAAGAAAATTTCCTTAAATTTGTTCCAAGGAATTATTCCCTCTCCAGCCCTATTTTGATTAGCCTCCTACCAAAAATTTGCCTCCCCTTTCAATAAATAGGTGGCAAATGTTATTTTTTGGTCTTCCCCCTACTCTGGCAATTTCAAACGCCTTTTCCATCTCCCTCACACATGCTTGAGTCTCAATTGGCTTCGTGGTTCTCTTGAATTCCAGGGGCCCTACATTCTTAAAATCTTTTAATGTTGTTACCGGTTCTACCGGTTTTTCGTTTGCAGGCCTATTTTGGAGGGCTTGTACTAATAGGTCTACAAACTATTGCAGAGGGTTAGGTTGTACTTGTGTTGTTCATGGTGCTCTTCTGCTTCTTCATTAACTGACCTCATTCGTGGTCGTCCCCGCGGCATTATTACATCATTATATGTAAAAGCACATGAGACATTTATATAAAACATACTTATATTAATTAAACACATTGTTTATACATACAATTTACACATCCCATGTCTTTACACAAAATTTGGGATACCACATTTTACAAAACTTTTCGCTATGTTTCTTACCAACTATTTGTACATAAATACATCTTATAGGCCATTTCTAATGGCCTCACTATATTGTTCATGTAACAAGTGGGTTACAAGGTCTCTACTAATAGTATAACGCGTCTGCCCTAGCTCAGTTGGATAGTATTCCGTCTTGTCTTGGACCCGCCAAAATGAAACCTTATAGTAATATTGCATATGATCTATTCTTCTTTTTGTAATTCTTAATTCTTCCTCTATGTTATCTAATATTTGTTCTGCCATGATACGAGTATCTATCTCGGCTTCCCACAAGGCTTTTATCTCCTCATTTTCCTTTCTTCTAACTGTCAGATCCTGTTTTCTAATTCCTAATTTTTTTTCTAGTATATCTCGTACCATGGCATAGACTTCTGATAGAACTGGTGCTAATACCTAGGACTCTTCCTCCTCCGCGGGTGGTGCTTCGTCATCCGCAGCATATCCGGGAGGCACCTGATCCCCCGCGGGATCTTCTTCAAGTTCCTCCTCAGGATCCTCCTCCTTAGGATATTCCTTAGGATCCTCTTCGGGATCCTCCTTCGGGTTTACTACTAGGGCCTCCTCACCAATTACTGGCTTTGCTATAGCTGTTATTGTTGTAGCTTGAGGTCCCTCGTAAATGTCTCTAATTACCTATTCCTCCGCCATCCTATACCATAATAAAATAACTTGCTTAGTACATTAATAAATTTAAATATACAACTTAAAATAAATAACTAAATAAACTTAATGGAAATTTTAAATCCATTTAATTAACTTTAGAACTTTTTTTTACTTTATTATTTTATTATTATTTTATTTTATTTTTATATACGCAAGAACTCTATATGAGTTCTTTACTCACAGTCTCTATTAGGTTTCTACCAGGTTATATCCGAAGGTCTTCTAACCTAAGGGTTATAACCTACAGCTATGATACCATCCTGTGACGCCCCCAAGTCCGTGTATTAGCTACAGCAGATTTGGTGCATCACTATTCATCCACATACATGCTAAGTAACTATTATTATAAGCTAGGCTACACGATATATTAATTATTTACATTACTTACACATACATGCTCAGTTCTTACTTACACAATATGAACTAATACATAAGTTCCAAAATATTACATTATTAATTTAACTAATACAATATTATTTATTTATTGCTTGCCTCGTGAACCTTACCCTTTCCTTTATCTTTTATGCCCGACCTTTTGATACAATCCTGATCAGGCTCACATCAAACCTTATTAACTCAACTCAAGTCCCAGGGATTTATCAAGCGATTTTAAATATTTGGGCTGAAGTTTATTCAAAGATGCTTAAAATGGAGTTCAATTCAAGGCCAATTTTAATCAATTCATATGGCAATTTACATTCTAGCAAATTCTCATGTGGGCAACGGACATTCCAATTCTAATCAGCCAATCACACGGGTTTCCTGGCATATTCAGGACTTAACATATTAGTTTCCTATATCATATGGGCCACGCGATTTCCAAATAGACAACTAGCTGATTTTGTTCTCCACGAATTAATGGGTTCCTAACAATTAATGGATTTCTAATTCCAAATGGAGGAATGCTTCAGATTTCTAATTCAAATTTGGATGCGGATTTCCTTAATTATTAGGGTATTTTCAGCATGTTTTAGATTCCTAATGTAATTAGAATGTTTGATAAGTAGGATTTAGTTTCCTTATTGTTTATTAGTTAGGATTTGGTTTCCAAATTAATTTGGTAAGCTAGGATTTGATTTCCAGTTGATTTTATAATTCCTATTAGGATTAGGATTACTTTTGAGTAGTATAAATAGGGGACATAGATGATGTACTTGATATACTTCAATCAGATTTATTCAATACAATTATTTGTGAGATTATTCTCTACTTTTAGTTCTTTGAAGAATTCCTAGGTTATTTCTAGTTTTTCTTTGAGATTCAAATTTGACTTATCATACAACAATACATAGTTGTGTGTGGCGTCTTCTACCGCACTAATCGTTGATTGTACCGAGATTACCGCTTACATATAAGCGAGGGGTCAAGGTGTCGTTGGTGTTCATTCAACGCAGATTTCCAAGGCGAGCAATTGTACCAAGATTACCGTCTACATATAGGCGAGGGGTTAAGGTGTTGCAAGCTATCCACCGTTCAACTTTGCTAGAAACGATCCGGGCGACGACCACCTCACGCAAGCGTGCCGTGGAGTCTATCATTTGGTATCAGAGCTAAGTTCCTAGCGAGTTACTTATCTTTTATTTTTTCGTGTTTGAATATATATTAAAAAAAAAGTTCAAAAAAAATAGAAAAAAAAAGTGAGATTCGTGAATAAAAAAAAAAATTTCGTGAGTGCAAAAAAAAAAAAAATTCGTGAGTACAAAAAAAATAGGAAAAAAATTTATTATTTTTGCAATTGCTTGGGTTTCATAAGTTTTGTGAATATTGGGATTATATTGAAGAAGCTATCATTTGGTTCTATGGTTGGAATTTGTGAAATTTGAGGCTATTGGGATTTCACTTAAGAGGATTCTAATTGGTGATCGTAAAATTTTGGTGGTTATTGGACGTCACACTTGCTATATTTTGTTTTGTGATAAGTTCTTATTGAATTAAAAAGAAACTATGATATTTATTTGGTGAATTCAAAAAGAACTTATAAGAGAGAATTAGAGTGGTAAAAGGCAAGAGAGTGAGATCAATTGAGGGTAAAAGCCTAACTGTGTGATACACGGAGTGTTTTCATAATTGTGTGATACATTGTTGAGCGAAACACGTAAGGGAGTGTGTGAGGAAAATTTTCTTTATCTACTAACCTTTGTTTTGCAGCAATCATGTATGGATATAATTGTGAAAATAATTATGAGTGGCAAAAAAGATCTTTTCAAGGTAGAGCGGATTCAGAAGCTTATTTGAGTTGGGAGAAAAGGAAGGAACGAGAGTTTGACTATCATAATTATTCCGAGCACAAGAAGTTCAAACTTGCAGTTCAAGATTTTTCCGGTCATGCAGCTACATGGTGGGCTCAATTTGAACGTGAAAGGAGAAGATGTGGAGAGCATCCGATCGATACATGGAAAGAGTTAAAAACCGTGATGAGAAAGCGATATGCCCCGGTACAGCCTAGCAGGAGGAATGAATATGCATCTGCAAGACATAAAGAGCAACCTTCAATGCGATTAACTTGGGAGGATGAAAAGAGGGTTCCAAGACATGAGGATTCACATTGGAGAAAGTCACGAGAAACTTCTAAGGTGTATAGGGAACCAGTATTTTCCAAGGAAAAAAAAGAAGAAGTCATGGGATCATTTAGAGAGATGGCGAAGCAACTACAAAACGCCCGACAGGCGCAAAAGGAACAAGATCAATCGAGGCAGATGGAAGAAGAGATAATAGAATATGTGGTCCAAGGAGAGTTGTTAGATTCTAATGTTCGAGATGAAGTCTGTGATCCCGAGGAAGAAAATACAAGTGAAAGTAAACGACAAAAAGAAAGTGAAAAAGAAATTGAAAAAAAGATTGAGTGTGAACAAGAAAAGTGTAAAAAAGAGAATGAAAAGAAACGAGAGAATAAAAAGAATGAGAGTGAAAATAAACGAGAGAAAGAAACAGTGGAGAGTAAGAGTGAAAAAAGAGAGGAGAGTGAGTTAGAAAGTGAGTTGTATTTTGAAAAGCCAATGACTGTACATTCGTACAAGACGGCGCTTTTGAATACTAACAAGATTAACTCTTCTTTGTCTAGTTCTGTTGTTTCTCTTATACAGGTTGTTGAGGATATACCCCGAGCTATCATTCTGTATCAGTCAGCTTTCAGTATTTCTGAGGAGACGACAGAGTTACCAAGGCGGGTTGGAGAGTTGATGGAGTCCAACTTCATCAAAACGGGTATCGTGGGAGAAAACATTAGTGTGTGTGCTATTCATGAGATCATAGTACCTAAGGAAGATAGAATGTCGAGCTTGTTCGTCGATTTCGAATTGGTAAACAAGTATCGTTGTTATTTTCTTTACTTAGATAATATGTTTGATAAATTGCATAGTGCTTGTATTTTATCTACATTTGATGATGACCATGTGATGACAATGCCTAATCAAATTATCATGAGAGAATATGATGATTGGAAAGTTGTGTTAACATGTGACTTATATAGGTGGATAGTTATTTCTGTTAGATTAACTGATGCATCTAGTATTTTCATGAGTTATTTAAAACATGTTTTGCATGCTTCCATAGATAAATTTGTCGTTAGCTATTTTGAGGGTAGAATCGTCTTTATCATAAACTATGGAGGATATTTGATATTTGTCGAGTTAGTTTATGAGCATGCGTTATATTCTCATTGTCAATATTCCTACTATCATTTAGTAAATTCTCATTGTCAAAGTGCATATCTTCGTAGAATTTATTCTAGTGATTATTGTGGATATTCTCGTTTTCATCGTTTGTGCTTGCATGAAACTCATTCTAGGGTTTTTCATTCACATGTTGAATTAGGTTTTCATGTTAATCAATCTTTACATGACATGTCGTTAATTAATAATGGTAGTGATCATGGTTCTTCAGTAGAGAAATATTCATTGCATGATTTTCTATCATTTGGTAATTTCTTTTCATTAGAGTTATTATCATTGCATGATTTTGAGAATGTTGTCTTGGATGGGAAGGAATTACTATCATTTGGTTTTGATTTGAAAAGTGTTTATCATCGGATTGGAGTGAGATATGGTTTATATTCATGTCTAGTTAAATCATTTGGATTAACTAGTGCAATAAATATTTTCAAATTAAATCATATTTTGCATTCATTCATGGAAAAATTTGTTCATATTTGTTTTGATGATATTCCTATTTTTGTCAATGCTTGGGAAAATTCTTTAGCACTTGTTGAGTTTGTTTGTGATCATCGTCAATATGCTATTAAGTTTTCATCTTATGAAATTGGAAGTGACCTTTTTATTTCATTGATGATATTACGTGATTTTAAATTTGTTAATGTCGATGGAAAGAGAAAGGTTAATTTTGCTTTGCAGATTCGAGATGAATTCTTATTCATTGAGGAGAAAAGCATGGATCGTTGGGTAAATTCATTCAGACAATGCATTGAGAGTCTACAGGGAAGTGTTTTGAATATTGTTCTAGTAGACTATGCATGTGAATTTGAATTATTTGATTTCTTTGTGATTAGACAAAAGGAACATGTTGATTTGTTTTGTTTTATGTTTAATCCAGGAATTCAAGTATGTTTGCAATTGCGCCATGGAAAGTTTCAAAGATTGTTATTTGATCCTGGTGCAATGGAATGGATGTTAGTGCGAGTGATCGAGATCATAAGAATTATTTTTGATCCGGGTATTCGTCAATGGATATATTTACGGATGGACGAGATCATCAGATTGTCTTTTGATCCAGGAATTCGTGAATGGAAGTTACTGCAATGTGAAGAGTTCTACATACTGAGTTTTGATCCAGGGGGATATAGAGTTTTGCATAGTTTTATTTACGTTTATTTTATTATATATAAATTTGATTTTTTAGGTAGAAATTTTGATTGCATTTTTGCTATAGTTGCTAATTTAGTTTGTTTTAATGTAGTTAGTGTAGTTAGCATTGTGGAAGTATTTGGTCTACGTGTGAAAAAGTATCGTGTTGATGTGGACAGGTTCTTGATTAGGGGAGTTCGAAAGTTTAAGTTTCCAAGTTGTGTTACGAGGAGCTTGCAGGATGCTATATCGATTCGAGCATTGCTTGGAAAGAGATGTTTACAATTTGTTTATGTCAATTTGGGAAAGTTTCTAGACGACGAAGTGTTCCTTGCAGGAGTTGGAGTTTTTGATAATTATTTTCATATTCTTACTTGTGATATTGATATTGTTTTTATATGTTATGCGCAAAGTGAGAATTGTGATTATGATTTGTTTGATGCTACTAACTTAATTTGTTTTCATGTAGGATCAGATTTGTGGGTAAATCCTTTTCAAGAGGAGGGGATGTCAGATTTGAGGACAAATCCTTTTCAAGAGGAGGGGAATGATACAATCCTGATCAGGCTCACATCAAACCTTATTAACTCAACTCAAGTCCCAGGGATTTATCAAGCGATTTTAAATATTTGGGCTGAAGTTTATTCAAAGATGCTTAAAATGGAGTTCAATTCAAGGCCAATTTTAATCAATTCATATGGCAATTTACATTCTAGCAAATTCTCATGTGGGCAACGGACATTCCAATTCTAATCAGCCAATCACACGGGTTTCCTGGCATATTCAGGACTTAACATATTAGTTTCCTATATCATATGGGCCACGCGATTTCCAAATAGACAACTAGCTGATTTTGTTCTCCACGAATTAATGGGTTCCTAACAATTAATGGATTTCTAATTCCAAATGGAGGAATGCTTCAGATTTCTAATTCAAATTTGGATGCGGATTTCCTTAATTATTAGGGTATTTTCAGCATGTTTTAGATTCCTAATGTAATTAGAATGTTTGATAAGTAGGATTTAGTTTCCTTATTGTTTATTAGTTAGGATTTGGTTTCCAAATTAATTTGGTAAGCTAGGATTTGATTTCCAGTTGATTTTATAATTCCTATTAGGATTAGGATTACTTTTGAGTAGTATAAATAGGGGACATAGATGATGTACTTGATATACTTCAATCAGATTTATTCAATACAATTATTTGTGAGATTATTCTCTACTTTTAGTTCTTTGAAGAATTCCTAGGTTATTTCTAGTTTTTCTTTGAGATTCAAATTTGACTTATCATACAACAATACATAGTTGTGTGTGGCGTCTTCTACCGCACTAATCGTTGATTGTACCGAGATTACCGCTTACATATAAGCGAGGGGTCAAGGTGTCGTTGGTGTTCATTCAACGCAGATTTCCAAGGCGAGCAATTGTACCAAGATTACCGTCTACATATAGGCGAGGGGTTAAGGTGTTGCAAGCTATCCACCGTTCAACTTTGCTAGAAACGATCCGGGCGACGACCACCTCACGCAAGCGTGCCGTGGAGTCTATCATTCTGATACCAAATGATGGACTCCACGGCACGCTTGCGTGAGGTGGTCGTCGCCCGGATCGTTTCTAGCAAAGTTGAACGGTGGATAGCTTGCAACACCTTAACCCCTCGCCTATATGTAGACGGTAATCTTGGTACAATTGCTCGCCTTGGAAATCTGCGTTGAATGAACACCAACGACACCTTGACCCCTCGCTTATATGTAAGCGGTAATCTCGGTACAATCAACGATTAGTGCTGGTAGAAGACGCCACACACAACTATGTATTGTTGTATGATAAGTCAAATTTGAATCTCAAAGAAAAACTAGAAAATAACCTAGGAATTCTTCAAAGAACTAAAAGTAGAGAATAATCTCACAAATAATTGTATTGAATAAATCTGATTGAAGTATATCAAGTACATCATCTATGTCCCCTATTTATACTACTCAAAAGTAATCCTAATCCTAATAGGAATTATAAAATCAACTGGAAATCAAATCCTAGCTTACCAAATTAATTTGGAAACCAAATCCTAACTAATAAACAATAAGGAAACTAAATCCTACTTATCAAACATTCTAATTACATTAGGAATCTAAAACATGCTGAAAATACCCTAATAATTAAGGAAATCCGCATCCAAATTTGAATTAGAAATCTGAAGCATTCCTCCATTTGGAATTAGAAATCCATTAATTGTTAGGAACCCATTAATTCGTGGAGAACAAAATCAGCTAGTTGTCTATTTGGAAATCGCGTGGCCCATATGATATAGGAAACTAATATGTTAAGTCCTGAATATGCCAGGAAACCCGTGTGATTGGCTGATTAGAATTGGAATGTCCGTTGCCCACATGAGAATTTGCTAGAATGTAAATTGCCATATGAATTGATTAAAATTGGCCTTGAATTGAACTCCATTTTAAGCATCTTTGAATAAACTTCAGCCCAAATATTTAAAATCGCTTGATAAATCCCTGGGACTTGAGTTGAGTTAATAAGGTTTGATGTGAGCCTGATCAGGATTGTATCACCTTTCAGGTTCTTTGGTCTTAGCTGTAAGCATAAAATTTTTATGTAAGATAAGCAACTAATTTGCTTAGCAAGTATCGCAGTTTAAAATAAAAATGACTGGCAGCGAAATAATATTTAATGATTTAGAAAGAATTAATATTATCAACAATTTCGAGGAAGTCAACAAAAACCTCGGTACAAAATAATGAACATTAAATTTTTGAATATGATTAAATTTTGGAATCTCAAATTTAATTAAATGTCCACAAGGAAAAATATTTCTTATGAGGGTCACTGAGTGGTCGTAAGGACCATGAACTCTTAACACAATGTTCAACAGTCACAAAGACTGTGAACCTTTACATGACGTACAACAGTCACAAAGACTGCAAACTCTTATCCCCTGGAGTATCATTAGGTGATCAGCCTAATTTACGGGTAACATTTAGTCACGTTGTATTTACACAGTGTGATAATGTCGAATTACCCAAACATAACACAATACCTTTATTTTTGGGGTTGTTCATACTTAGTCGTAACCTCAGGATTCACACCAAATCAATTTGGATTAGATTAATATATCACCAAAGAATCATAAACAATTTAATAAATTGATAGAAACATAACAATTGAGTTTAGCCCAACAAATGACATAAACTCCTTTTATAGACGATCCAAGAAGCTTTTTAGAAAAATTTACAATTTAATAATGAGCTAAGTTCAAATACACAAGAGTGCGAGAACTTGTCTGTTGTGGGCGTACTTTTCTCGAGTAGGGTATTTCCCGTCTCGGAATAGTAACCTACACCATCCATAAGGTTTATTTAATTATTACTTATCGTTGGTAAATATTTGAAATTTTGTTTCGGTATTTTTAGGTACTGTAATTTATCCTCGGATATATTCTCACATCATTAAAATCTTATTATAGTATTTATTTATTACTCACGTAACCTCATACATTCCTTTTCAATGTATTTTAGCCGGTAAAATATTTTACTTATTTCCCGGCTTTTCTTTAATTATTTTTTCATAAGATTTTAAACTTTATCTTGTCCATTAATCTACTTTAACTATTTTGTTCTTTTTCCTTCTTCTAGATCCACCTGGATAATTATAATTTAGTTAGTTTCTGATTTTTCTAGATTTTGCTCAGCAATGTTGCTATTTATTTTAAGCCCAATTTTGTCCAAATTTGTGAAATTCTTTAAAATTCGAAATTTAGTCCAAAAATTATGAATTTTGAACAGTATCTTTATGTTGGTTCCCGGGGACACAATGTGGATCTAGAATGGGGGGGGGGTTGAATAGATCATTTAAAACCTTTTCCATTTATTAATGAAAGTATAATAGTTATAAAATAGAGAATCAATTCATGCACAGCGGAATAAACATTAATAACCCCTTCATAGATGCAAACATAATCCCAGTTCAATTTAAAAATCCATGGTATGGTTGATAATAGATATAGCAGTTCATTGAGCATAAGGTAAATAACAGAAAGTAAATGACACAAGAGATTTTAAGTGGTTCGGAGACTGAATAACTCATACTCCACTCTTCTACTTCAACAAGTAGGAATCCACTAATTATTTTAGTCACAAAGACAAGGACTCTACGCCCTCCTCCAGTCCAGCAGACAAGAGTTATTTTTAGCCACTAATGCAAGGATCCTATGACCCTCTTCAAGTCCCGCAGACACGGATCCTCTGACCCCTCTTGAGTCCCGCAGACATGAGTTGTTTTTAGTCCCTCGGACAAGGAACCTATGACCTTCTTCAAGTCCAGCAGACTTGGAAACCCAGTTCACAAAGAACTCTTCAAGGCCAGCAGTCTTGGAACCTATAAACTAAGCCCAGCAGACTTAGAATCTCTTGTACCATCCGGTACTCAGTAAGTCCAGCAGACTTGTCTTTGTTTAGTTAATTAAGATAAGGACGCCTCGCCCGCTTTAGTGTGTTGATGGTTTGTTGGGTTGTGCTGCCAAGATGAACTTTGATCTCCTTCATCTTCATGTACTTGGCAGCTGTTTGTGATCTTCTTCTGGATGCTGCTGATGATTGTCGTTGAAGCCCTTCCTTCTTTCGGTACATAGCAGATGCAGATGATCACTTATGTTAAACACTGGTTGACTTGTCCAAGTCAGTCTTTTATCTATTCAGTACATAGTGTTCTTTGCTTGATCATAAAGTTGTCCATTCTGGATCTGGTTACTCTAGATCTTAGCTTCTTGGTCATTCGACTCTTTGCTCGTATGCCAACCCGTTGGCATACATCTCATGTCGCAGTGAAGCTTCTAGTTGATTGTATAGTTTGTGTTCTTGCTCTCTTGCTTACTGCATACCAACGCACTCCACATTTAAGTGTAATTTTCTCTTTTGTAGTTCTCCATTTTCTTTCCGTTGGAAGGTTGCCGTTGATATCTTCCCGTTACACTTCTTTTCGTTGGAGACTAAATTTCTGCAGACTTGTTTATTGTACCACTAAGTATTTTTACTTCCCTAAGTCTGCTAGTGATGGCTGAGTCAACATCCATTAGCTGGTACCAAGATAGTGGAGTCACATGCGCTGCTTGTTGACTGCTACAAGTTTGGCTGTTTGAGTCCCACTCAGATTGGTTCTTTATTTTACTCAATTAACTACTCAGCCATTTATCTTGGGATAGAAATCCTAAGTGCTCTAATACTTTTAATCCAGCTGACACTTACTTACTCTACGATCGTCTAGGATGCAGCCTGTTGCTTCTGATCGTAGAGTTAACATGATTGCTTCTGACTGAAGACTATTACCTTGGGTCGTAGAGAAAACTGTTAACTTCAGTTGTGGCCTTGTGATGCCTTGCAGTTCGTAGAGTGGATGACTGTACTTGCATTCCTCTTTGATGTCCTTCTCACTACAGTTTATGTTCCCTTATGCTCTGTGATCATCATTTGGCTTTCCGTTCCCATGGCATAGCATTATAATCTTCGTTGAGCCATTGTTGTAGTGTGCTTATCATAGAGGACTGCTCTATGTTCTTTAGGTGTTGGCTCTACTGCTGTGTCATAGAGGACTGCTCTATGATCTTCTGTTTGCTGTGGCACCTTTTGATGTAGAGGACTGCTCTACTTTTATCTTCAAACATTCTCTCTTATGCCTTGTCATAGAGTACTACTCTATGATCTTCTTGCTTTGTTTTGCTGAGACTGCTAGAGTGCTTCTGTTGTCTTAGACTCAACTTTACAATCACTTGATCTTGCTATAACTTTTCTACTATACGGCATTTGTCTTTGATGCAGGTCTAGAGTCTTGATGGATCGTAGAGTGATTACTTGAGCTTGTCCTATGATCTCTGCTATGGCTTGATGCTTTGGTTGTGATCAGAGATCTTGCTATGTCTGATAGCTCATGCCCAGCTTGCTTGGTAGTCTTGAAGATTGCCATTTTAACTTTGGGTGCACTACTACAAAACAGTAAATAGACAACACTTAATAGACAACGTTTTTATAAAAAATATTGTGGTTTTTATTTGCACAACGTTTTTTTGATAAAATGTCATAGATTGATATGAAAAACGTTGTGGATTGTGAAGGGGCAATTTTTAGTTTTAAGGTTATAACGTTTTTTTAAAGAAAACGTTGTCTATGTAAAAAACACGGAACTTGAAAAACACAAACAAAACACGCAGAGAGAAACGCGTTATTCTTTTTAATTGGGTCGCAGTAATCGGTCTCCTCCTTTCCCCATTTCAGAATCATTTCATCTCCAACCTTCTCAAAACCTTCAACCCCATCCAAATCTCAAAACCATTAAATCTAAAAACCTAGATCTAAATCCATCTAGGCTGCTGGCGCCAAATCCGGTCACGGCGTCTTCTCCAGTCCATCTCAACTTCATCTCCGGTCAGAACCATGTATCTAAACTTAGATCTAATTAAGCCCTAGATCTAAACCCAAGTTCTAAACCCTAGATCTAAACAGTTCCGGTGAGCTCCTCCCCGCAGGCGTCATCTACTTGCTGCTTTTCCGGTGTCGGCTTGAATAAAATACAAATGTCGTGGTTTTCAAACTGTTCGCCCACCATTTGTCAAATTTTGGATACAACCATTTCAAAATTGTTGTATAAAATTCTACCGGGAAAACATTGACCTATAAAAGCCTGTGATCTGAGACTAAGGATTTGTTTGGAACTCGGAAGAGGCTTGGAATTCATCGGAGAAGACAATGTCGTCGCAAGCGCACATGGACAAGATGCAGCTCCGCCAGAACTATCGGAATCTCTGGCACTCCGATCTCATGTCCACCATGAAGACCGACACTCCTTGTATATTCACTCTCTCTCTCTCTTCAAATTAGATAAATGCATCAGTATTTCTGTTTGAATTAATAGGTTTGATTTGTTTCTAGTATTCTCATTACTGATTTGCTATTTTTATTAATGATTGTGCAGATTGCTGCTTTGCCTTGTGGTGGTAATGACTCTTTTCTCGATCGAGTTGTATCTAGATCTATGATATAATCGTTTTTTTTTAATTTTTAATTTTTTATTATATATAAAAATTTAATTTTGTCATAATTATAGATTCATAATTTGTGTTGTCTGGACTTCAATTGTTTGAGATTCGTAGTTCTTGTTGAAAAAAATGATATGGTGGGCTGCTTTGATGGGTAAATTTGGCCCCAAGAGTGAGATTGGTAATTGGTATTGGGGATTTAACAACTACTAAGGTTGACTTCCAGTTCACTGATCTAATTAAGCCCTAGATCTAATATTGTTTTACTTGTTTTCTTTCTCTCTGATGGATTTTTTGAAATGACACTGAGATTTTAAGCATCACATCTCCTCATTCCCTAATGACTCCATTTATGTGACTAATTTTGACAATTAAATGTTGTTGGACGAATGCAGTTTTATTGAGGATGTGGACTTTCCCTAGTGTACCAAAATGAATATATATATATATATATATATATATATATATATATTTATGTATATATATATATATATTTATGTATATATGTATATGTATTCATTCACATATCGGTGATGTTTTTTTTAACTTGGATTGATTTTTTTGGCTCTTGTTTTTCCAATAAAAATCTTGTAGTTCCAATTATTGACATAATTATCATTAAGAGTAGGTTTGCTGGAAGTAAATAGATAGATGGAGTTTACTTTTGTTGTAATAGAAATTCAACTCATCCCTTCCATTTTGCAGGTGCTGCACTATCCTTTGGAGCAGGAGCTATGTTTGGTTGGACATTTGGACAGGAAATTGCAAATCACTACCTACAACTGTACAGGGTGGATACCATGGGTGCACAAGTTAAGTTTTTGGAATGGTGGCAGAACAAAACTGAAGGAAGGTCTTCTTGAATTAGTATCCTATAGAATTTCAAATGCAACTTTCACTCCCATAACAACAATAAGTATATGTTGTTTGTTTTGAAATTGTAATAATGCTTGATGGGATAATCTCTTAGCTTTTCTGTATGGTGATTGAAAAGTGAATTTGAGATGCATATATGGATAGTTGTTATATTTTTTGTGGATGTAGAATGGTATTATTGGGATGTATTTTGAATGGTTGATACATTTTGGCTTTAAATTTAAATGAGAATTTAGACCTTTTTTAGCTATATATCATGGCATTAGCAGATTGCAGGTGCACTGGTTTATGCATGTATTACAACATTGTGTAAATAGATGACATATTCTAAACGTTGTGTAAATGTGTCTAAACGTTGTCTAATATATTAAATTACAACGTTTTCAAGCATTTACTAATTTATGAAAAACAAATCTACAACGTTTTTGTCTTAAAAAACGTTGTATAATGTGACTAATTACAACGTTTTAAAACGTTGTATAAGGGTGTCAAATAGATGACACCCTTAACCTCGACGTTTTTCTGATAGAAATTACAACGTTTTTTACACGTTATCTATTTACTGTTTTGTAGTAGTGGTGCTTCAGCAGAGACTTCTTTACTTTGTTGCTTGGTTGCAGGTTGTTCATGGGAGTCGTAGAGTGGCTGACTTTAGACTGACTCTACGAACCCATGTTAGCACAATGATCACTTATTTGCATTGCATACTCTATGATCCTGAGTAAGCTCCTTGTTCTGCCGAGCCACTCTCTACGATTGCCTTGCAAGCTCTGCGTTGACATGCGCAACTCTACGATGCCAAGGGACTACTGCTGAGTGAGCTCTACGATCTGCCGAGTCTGTTACTATGCTTACCTGGCAGACTCTACGATCTTGGGATTTAGTACTGCAATGTCGAGGTAACTCTACGTCCTGCCTAAAGTGTTCTCCATTCTGCAGAGAGAACTCTATCCTGCCGTGGAAGCTCTATGACCTGTCGAGAAAGCTTTACGTCCTGCCGAAGAAGCTTTACGTTCTGCCGAGAGAACTCTGCGTCCTGTCGAGCTTTACTCTACGTTTTCCTAGCAAACCCTATAATGGCATATTTGGCTCTGCGATGTTGACTGACTGCTCTACGATACTTCACTTAGTCAGTGCAGTGCTCTACGTTCAGTTTGGCCCTTGTTTGAACATATATCATTACAGCTTATATGATCAACCTAACATATATCATTGCAAGTGTATGAGTGCTGATGTGACTTAAGATACAGTAAGTCACTCTATTGCTAGATGAAATGAAATGATGTGCATTCAAGATAGTCATTTACATCATATCAAGAAATTCAAATATATGCAGTTCACAAGCTATAGTAATCTAACAAGGAGATCCTAGTTACTAGCATAAGACAGTTAATTCCTCCTTGCTCGTTAAAG
Organism: Aralia elata; assembly: GCA_034770075.1. Taxonomy (NCBI): domain Eukaryota; kingdom Viridiplantae; phylum Streptophyta; class Magnoliopsida; order Apiales; family Araliaceae; genus Aralia; species Aralia elata. Next base: position 443,583 of record JAVJAP010000254.1, on the reverse strand, counting down.
ATATACCTTCTTGTTGATGGTATCTTGTGGCTGCTTTCTCCTGTTGTTGTCCTCTTATTCTTCTACATCTTTTGCATCCTCCTCCTCTGGCTCCTGCTCCCCCTTACTTCTTGCAGCTGTTTCTTCATCTTCTTCTTCTTCTCCTGGCTCCCCCTCAGTTGTTGGTGCTCCATGTTTGTTTTTCTTGTTCTTCTTTAGCTCTTTTCTTTTCATGCCAACTCTCAGCCTCTTTTTGTTCTTCATCTTCTTATGCTTCATCTTTTTCTCCCCATTTTTGTCATCAATCATTTGGGAGAGATACTGAACATGCTTAATGAGCTGTTCAACTAAGTAAGAGGTATTACCAACTTCCATTTTCACCTCCTGCTGGCCAAGTTCCATTTGCTGAGCGAGGGACTGGCTAAGGTTCTCTACTTTAGCTGACAAAGTCTGAATAGAATGCTCATTCTGTTGATGGAGTTTCAGAGCTTTAGTTTTCTGCTGCTCAATTGACTTGAGATATATCTGATCTCGTTAATGAAGCTTTAAGGACATGTTTGTGAATGAGGCTTGCAACTTCTTATAGAATTCATTGTCTTCACCTCCAGCCATCTTCTTTACTGCTTTTGTGACTGAGGAAATGTTTCCAAGTAATTCTTCGGAGTTTTTCAACAACTTTTGGTTAATCAAGACATTTTCAAGGATTGGGCAGTTGTCTTGGATTTCTCACTCTTGTAGATATTTTTAAGAGCGGTGACTATATCAAATAACTCTTTGTTGGATGAGGAAGGGATATCAAAAGGTATTTGAGTGGAGGTATCAGGGAGTTTGACAGTTGGCTTTAGTTTGGGAAACTGTAGAGTTAGGGGGTTCCACAATCATTGACTCTACGAACTGGTTTGCTGATTTGCCTTTATCACTGTTTTCCAGCACATGGTATGGAATGTATATACCTTCAGCATGGCGATAGACTTTGAAATGTTGAGTGTAACGATCGAGAATTTTAATTTCCTTGTAACCCGAGTTTATGTATGAATGAAATGAATTTTTATTTTTTTGAATATTATTATGTGTTATGTGCTTAAAGGTTGTGTTATAACCTAGAATATGTGTATATGTTGAATTTTATGTGTTGTAGTGCCGTTAGGGTGAATATTTTGATTTCGCAAAAAATCACAAAATCACTATTCACGGGGCACGCTTATCGAGGCACTATTCACGTCATAATTTTCTGTGTCTTTTTCGACTTTAATAAATTTCATAAATACGTGTATGCGTACGAATAATTTTTCCAAGTGTCGGATTTTTATTTTGAGCCCGTTCGTGTTTTATTCGGTATCCGAAACATATGATAAGGCTGTTCTGAATAAGTGGGCAAACCCCGTAATAATTATTTCTATGTGTCCCAATAATTTATGGGAGTACCCATTTTAATTTTGGGTAGAGTTATTTACCAGTTTTGGTACAAAAGTGGGAGTTTTCAGATATATTTTTGTGTATTTGGGTATCTATTTTGGCTTGTTACTCCAAGAGGAAACCAACCCCCAATTTTGGACCAATCAAATGCAAGGAGGGAGAGGCTAGCCGGCAAGCTCATTGAGCCATTAAACCATTTCTCCCACTTCTCCCAAATTCACTCTTCCACTCTCTCAAATCATTCAAACCATTTCAATTCTCTCTTGCATCCCATTCAAACTATTCCACCAGCAGATAGAGAGGGAGAGGGAGAGAGAGAGAGCTGCAAAGAGTCGCCGGAAAGTCGCCGGAGTTCGCCGGAAAAAGAAAAGAAAGTCGCCGGAAAAGAGAGGAAGAAGAAGAAGAAGGAGAAAAGAAGAGAAGGAGAGGTTCGGGTGAACCAAGAAGGAAGAAAGAGACTCAAGCCAAGCTCTAGAAAAGCCTCATAACATCTAGGAACGATTCACAAAGGTAAATCTTCAATTTTCAAGTTTTTCTTGGTTTTCAAAGCTTTTATGCTTGGGGGATGATTTGTGGTTGACTGTGGTTGATATTGTTGGTTGTATTTCGTTTATATTGTTGTTAAGTGACTATAGAAGCCATTAATAACATCAAAGTGGAACAAAAATAGAAGAAATCCGTACCTATGCTTAAGGAGGATGAAGAACATGAAGAACAATGGACTTTTTGGACATTCGGACTTTTTAGAGGACTGTAAAGCTATGATTTCTTATTTGTTAATTTTATTTGTTGTTATGGTATTGTAGTTCCATGGGTTACGAAGCTAACCCAGTTGGAATGAACCAAAAAGGAGTTAAAACGAGTTCGTAGTAACGATTTTTGTAAAACTTGTCAAGAACTCGAAGAACAGAGTATGAACTTTACACTTTGGCTTAAGATTTGATCATGTTAATGTTAATGGGTAGCTCTGCATTTTTGATATGTTGTAGCCCCATGAGTTAGGAGTCCACAGAGCCCGGAATGGACCATTTTGCTTGTGTATTGAAGGAGTTATGGAGGTTGGATTGGCCGGAGGTCGGAGTCATGAACTGGGAACAAACCCAGAATCCGGCTACTGCAGAATGGCGCCGCAGCGCCACTCATAAGCCCTGCAGCTCACGCTGCAGCGAGGGGCAATATGGGAAAAAGACCGGGACTCACGCCGCAGCGTGAGGCCCAAGTGTTAAGCTTCACGCCGCAGCGTGAAGTCCGGCATGTGCAGGACACGGGACTCACGCCGCAGCGTGAGCTCTAGCAATGAACCTCACGCTGCAGCGCCAGCTCCGTGTTTGGGCCAGGTTGGGTCGGTCAGGCAGATCGGGTCGGGTCGAACCCAATGAATCCTTTTCAATGGGTCCAACACTTATATTTTTCCTTGGATTAAATGATTAGACAGGTTAACTAAGCATATTCTGTTAAACCCTAAATGCTTAATTATTTCCCAAATGTCAACCAGATTGGTATTGTTTTAAGGCGGAAATTGAATAATCTAATTGCAATTTAGGCTTGGTTTCCAGGGGGCGCTGCCCCCCGACCCCTGCTAGCTCACCGGCGAGTTGGGCAACCGCTCGCTCACCGGGGAGCGAGACCCCCGACTGGGTAGTCGTAGGGCCATCAATGTGTTTTAATGATACAGCGTCCGTATTGAACCATTATTTGGAATGTAACTAATTGTTATGTAAATATATACTTAATCGTGTAGGACATTAAGGAGCGTGTGTTGTATTATTGTAGCAGCGCTTCAGGCAAGTTTCCTTAACCCTTGTCTAACCCTTGTGTTGGGCAAGTTCTATTGTGCGAGTTAATTATTGATTGAGCGATCATTTTATGTTGTTGCAAGTTCTTCTTTAACCCTTGTCTCACCCTTGTGTTGGGAAAGTTTCTAAACCTTATGCACTACTTTTATTTCGTGCAAACAGGTACATTGTTGCAAGTTTCATGACTCAAACCGAGTTATTACTTTCAATTATTTTAGTGGACTAATTATTGTCAATTACTCCACATCAAAGATAAATTATTGATATTCACAGCTTATGTATTTGAACTCATTATCTGTTATTGGACTGTGAAACGTTTAAGTTCTTCGTTCATGAACTGTTTAAAGAAATAGTTTACGCCACTTGTTTCGGCTAGACGTATGTTTAATCATCATTGTTGTTAAGTAAAGCTATCCAATCAAATTGTTTGGTTTGGATTCCTATGTAAAGCTGAGATGAACAACCCTCATAGCAGGGGAAACAGTATGTATGTCGGGATACCGACACGCGCGCGAACAGTATGTTAAAGGGGTTATGCATAACATCGGGTACATTAGGCTGATCACCTATTGTATTAGTATGTTGGATTATCGGATGAATTTCTGGTGATTCTAGTAAAAGTTCAGTGTTAAGATGACCACTCAGTATAGAATATTTCCTCCATTTGGAAACATTGAAACCATTCGGTCCTTAGAGGCCCTACAATTGTGTTAGTGAGATCATTCGTTGAGATTATGCAGATTTTTGAGCTATCTTTTATTCTCTTGATTCTTGTAAGCTATAAAGTATCCATTTGATGATTCACGATTATTGTTCTTATACTTGCTGAGCAAATTTGTTGCTCACCCTTGCTTTCCTTAAAATATTTCAGTTAGTGGAGCTCGTGGTGAAAGTTCAGGGATGGATAAAGGCAAAGGCAAAGCCACGGATTAGCTTTGTACTGTTAAGATTATCATTTTGATTATGTATTAAGACTCGTTGACTCTTGTGATGTATTAAGACTTAATTACCCTTATGTATTAAGTTACGTTTTGTAGAAGTTTTGGTTTCGAGACTTGGGACAGGATTATTTATGTTTTATCAATGTAAATATTCCTTTATTTCCGCTGTAAGTTATCAATAGTATGATGCAGGTATGAGATAGTGACGAACTAGGTCTGCGGTTCAGGTGACCCGGATTTGGGGGCGTCACAGGTTGGTATCAGAGCTTTAGGTTATAAACCTTTAGAGAGAGGTCTCTAGGCCATAACCTTAGGAAGTGTATAGAGGATAAGAGTAGATAAAACTCATGTAGAGTTTTGGGGCGATCTTAGATAGACGCGTCCTAGAGGGTTGTGAAGGGTATTTACATTCCTTACAATGAAACTATATTTCATTACAAGCTACTAATAGAGTGTGTCGCTTTGTGGTCTGCTTGTAGTACTCATGATAGATATTCTCGTAGTATAATGAGATGATGACATTGAGCTTTCTTACGTTAGCAGAAAATGTCGCCCAGACGCAACGTACCACCCCCAGCAACACCTGAGGGATCGGTTAACAATGGAGGAGGTCCGACGGACCCCATGCAGCGGTTAACGGATATACTAGAGAGAATGGAAAGGAGAAATGCGGTACCCGTGAATCCTAACCCACCGGCAGCACCCATAACAAGTTTCAAGGACTTCAAAAGCGTAGGACCCCCAGAGTTCAGGGGAACGACTGATCCGATTGAAGCCCAGTCTTGGGTGAAGGAAATGGAGAAGGCTTTCATTATCGCACGCGTGGGGGATGACCAGAAAACAGCATTCGCCACCTATATGATGAAAGGGGAAGAAAATTATTGGTGGGAAGCTAACCAACAACGAGCAGGCGAAGGAGTGATACCGTGGGACAAGTTCAAGGAATTATTTTTCGGGAATTATTTCCCAAAGAGCATGGAAAGACAAATGGTAGTGAAATTCTTGGAACTGAAGCAGGGAGACATGACGGTGGCTCAGTACGCCGCCAAATTCAATGAACTTGCACGTTTTGCACCGCTTCAAGTAAGTACTGAAGAGCTAAATGCGCAAAGGTTTGAACAAGGGCTGAAACCGTGGATATATAACAAGGTAGCCGTTCTTCAGATCGAAACCTTTAGTGCACTGCTAGAAAAGGCCATTATCGCTGAAAGAGGGATTGAGGCCCTGAATCAACACAAGAAGAATAAGAACAGTGGGGGAGACTACCGTGGCAGTGGCAGTAGCGGTGGAAGCAATTCGGGAAAGAGGAAATGGGATGGTGGCAACAACAACAGCACCAACACTAATCAGATGGGGAATAATCAAGGGGGATTTAAGAAGAGGGTTGAAGCGTGCTCAAAATGTGGGAAGAATCACAAGGGAGAGTGCTGGAAGGGGCGCAATATCTGCTACAATTGTGGCCAGGAGGGGCACATGGCACCAAACTGCACAAACCCAAACAAGAACCGTGGATGTTATTCTTGTGGATCAGTGGAGCATCAGATCAAAGACTGCCCGAAGAAAGGAAGCACTGGTGGAAATAGCAATAGAGGAGGCAGCAAGCTGGCAATTGGAGGGCCGACTCCGCCAAACCGAACCTCTGCCCGAACCTTCAACATGACCGTCCAGGATGCAGTGATTGCTAAGGACGTGGTGTCAGGTATTATCCCAATCAATAATATAAATGCCTGCGTATTATTTGATTCGGGTGCTACCCGTTCCTTTGTGTCTGAAGATTTTGCTAAACGGTTAAATTTACCCCAAGAACGGTTAGAAAATCCTTTGAGTATAGAAATTACGAATAACGAGGTAATTCCAGTAGAGTTTATTCTTCGTAATTGTTACGCTGAGATTAGGGGATATAATTTTTGCGTGGATTTGATCCCAATAAGGTTGGGAGAGTTCGATGTAATATTGGGGATGGACTGGTTGTACGATCATGCGGCAATGATTGACTGTCAGAAGAAAAGTGTGAACCTTCGGACCCCTAACCGGTCGAGGGTAGTGTTTCATGGTAGCACATCGCTGAGACGTTCTTGTTGTCTTACGATGATGCAGGCCAAGAAATTGTTAAAGAAAGGATGTGAAGGATACTTAGCCTATATTATAGATACAAAGAAAGAAGGTGTAGAAATTAAGGATATACCGATAGTAAGAGAGTTTCCAGATGTGTTTCCAAGCGAATTACCTGGTCTTCCGCCAGACAGGGAAATTGAATTTGCAAAAGACTTAGTGCCAGGGACTGCACCAATTTCAAAGGCTCCGTACCGTATGGCGCCTGTGGAGATGAAAGAATTGCTGATACAACTTCAGGAATTGCTGGACAATGGGTATATTCAACCAAGTGTGTCCCCATGGGGAGCCCCAGTTTTGTTTGTTAAGAAGAAGGACGGATCGATGAGACTCTGCATCGACTACCGAGAATTGAACAAATCAATGATCAAGAATAAGTATCCATTGCCAAGGATCGACGACTTGTTTGATCAACTGAAAGGAGCCAGACACTTCTCGAAGATAGATTTGAGGACCGGATATCATCAACTAAAAGTAAGGAAGGAAGATGTACCTAAAACTGCGTTTCAGACGAGATATGGTCACTACGAGTTTTTGGTGATGTCTTTCGGTTTGACTAACGCGCCGGCAGCATTCATGGACTTGATGAACCGAGTTCTGAAGCCGTACCTAGACAAGTTCGTAGTAGTTTTTAGGACTGTGCATTCGGTTATAACCGAACCGAATAGCTTATTCGGTTATAACCGAATACCGAACCGAATTAATTTTTGCTATCCGAAATACTATCCGAATTAACAAATAACCGAATTACCGAAAACCGAATAACCGAATTTACTATTCGGTTATTCGGATAATAACCGAAATTAAGGTCTATATTTCTCCAACAAAGAAAAATCATTTCAAATTTCCAATATAAGTGTTTCCAATCACAAAATTTTATCAATAAATATTTTTATTTTATTTTATTTTCTTATTCGGTTATTCGGTTAACCGAATTACAAAATTTTTAAAACCAAACCCGAACCCGAAAACCGTATATTAAATCGGATATAACCGAATTTTAAAAAATAACCGAAAAATCGAAAAAAAATCGGTTAAAAAAATTCGGTTCGGTTCGGTTTTTCGGTTATAACCGATTTTTGCTCACTCCTAGTAGTTTTCATCGATGACATTTTGATTTATTCAAGGACTGAAGAAGAGCATGCTGATCATCTAAACAAAGTACTGGAGACACTGAGAAGGGAAAAGTTATACGCGAAATTTTCCAAGTGCGAATTCTGGATGGAAAAGGTGCAATTTTTAGGGCATATGATCGACAAAGACGGTATCTCAGTGGACCCTGCGAAGGTGGAGGCAGTTAGTAACTGGGAACAACCGAAGACGCCGACAGAAGTGCGAAGTTTCTTAGGGTTAGCCGGCTACTATCGAAGATTTATCCAGGATTTTTCGAAGATAGCAACCCCGTTGACCAATCTGACGAGAAAGACAGTGAAGTTTGTATGGTCTGAAAAGTGCGAAGACAGTTTTCAGGAGTTGAAAAAGAGATTAAGCGAGGCGCCTGTATTATCCTTACCAGATGATACGGGAGGTTTTGTAGTGTATAGTGATGCGTCACACAAAGGTCTTGGTTGTGTGTTAATGCAACACGGTAAGGTCATTGCGTATGCATCACGACAATTGAAGGATTACGAGAAGCGATACCCTACCCATGACTTGGAATTGGCAGCTGTCGTTTTTGCATTGAAGATTTGGAGACATTACCTTTATGGGGAGAAATGTGAGATATACACGGATCATAAGAGTTTGAAATATATCTTCACGCAGAAGGAGTTGAACATGCGACAGAGGAGGTGGTTGGAATTAATCAAGGATTACGACTGCGAAATTCTCTATCATCCGGGAAAAGCAAACGTAGTGGCGGATGCATTGAGTAGGAAGGGGAACGAGAAATTGTTTATGTTGACAACTCACGAGGAGTTAATACTGGAAATGGCAAGATTGGAAATTGAAGTGAAAAGTCCGGCAGAGGCAACAGAGAAGTTGTTCGTAATCGAAGCTCGTCCGACGTTACTCGACAAAGTGAAAGAAGCACAGGAAAAGGATGAGGAATGTGGAAGGATACAGAAAAGGATCGCAGAAAATGAGGAAGAGAAGTTCCGAATGGATAAGAATGGTATCTTGAGATACGAGGAGCGAGTGTGGGTGCCAGCCGTGACTGAATTAAGAGATGAAATCTTACACGAGGCACATAATTCAGCATATTCTGTTCACCCAGGAAGTACGAAAATGTACCGGGATCTTTGTCAATATTTTTGGTGGCCCAACATGAAGCGGGACGTAGCAGAGTACGTCAGTAAATGTCTCACCTGTCAACAAGTCAAAGCAGAACATCAGAGACCGAGTGGATTACTTCAGCCACTGAGTATACCAGAATGGAAATGGGAGCACATCACTATGGACTTTGTGGTAGGACTTCCAGTTACACAGAGGGGCTATGATGCCATTTGGGTTATCGTGGACCGATTGACGAAATCAGCACACTTTCTACCGATAAAGATCCGATTTAATTTGAACCAATTAGCCAAGTTGTACATTAAGGAAATTATTTCACGACATGGAGTGCCAGTGTCAATTGTCTCAGATCGAGATCCGCGCTTCACGTCAAATTTTTAGAAGAGCTTGCAGGAGAGAATGGGAACACAGTTGCGACTAAGTACTGCTTACCATCCTCAAACTGACGGACAGAGCGAACGAACAATTCAAACACTAGAAGACATGTTGAGAGCTTGTGTGATGGATTTTAAGGGGAATTGGGATGACCACTTACCACTAGTGGAATTCGCCTACAATAACAGCTATCACGCAAGTATCGGTATGCCGCCATATGAAGCCCTCTACGGGAGGCAGTGCAGAACACCGTTAAGTTGGGATGAGGTTGGTGAACGGCGACTATTGGGACCAGAATTGGTGCAGCAGACAGCAGAAGTGGTCACGGTGATCAGGGCAAGATTGGTTGCAGCCCAAGACCGACAAAAGAAGTATGCAGATCAACATCGCCAGACGAGAGACTTCGACGTCGGCAGTTACGTGTTTCTGAAGGTATCTCCTTGGAAAGGGAAGATACGTTTTGGGAAGAAAGGAAAGTTAAGCCCGAGGTTCGTAGGACCGTTTGAAGTATTGAGAAGAGTGGGTGAAGTGGCGTACGAGATAGCCTTGCCTCCTGAACTGGAGCATATCCACAATGTGTTCCACGTTTCAGTGTTACGACCATACAAGCCCGATTATAAGCACGTGATATCCTATGGGCCCGTCCAAATAGAGAAAGATCTTACGTATGAGGAAATTCCTATTCAGATCATCGATAGGAAGGAGCAAGTATTAAGAAATAAAGTCATACCTTCTGTGAAAGTAGTTTGGCGAAACCACAATGCCGAGGAGGCTACGTGGGAATTAGAAGATAAGATGAAGGAGAATTACCCTCAACTTTTTGCTTAACCTTGTATTGTGATTCTGGGGGCAGAATCCTTATAAGGAGGGGAGAATGTAACGATCGAGAATTTTAATTTCCTTGTAACCCGAGTTTATGTATGAATGAAATGAATTTTTATTTTTATGAATATTATTATGTGTTATGTGCTTAAAGGTTGTGTTATAACCTAGAATATGTGTATGTGTTGAATTTTATGTGTTGTAGTGCCGTTAGGGTGAATATTTTGATTTCGCGAAAAATCGCAAAATCACTATTCACGGGGCACGCTCATCGAGGCACTATTCACGTCATAATTTTCTGTGTCTTTTTCGACTTTAATAAATTTCATAAATACGTGTATGCGTACGAATAATTTTTCCAATGTCGGATTTTTATTTTGAGCCCGTTCGTGTTTTCTTCGGTATCCGAAACATATGATAAGGCTGTTCTGAATAAGTGGGCAAACCCCGTAATAATTATTTCTATATGTCCCAATAATTTATGGGAGTACCCATTTTAATTTTGGGTAGAGTTATTTACCAGTTTTGGTACAAAAGTGGGAGTTTTCGGATATATTTTTGTGTATTTGGGTATCTATTTTGGCTTGTTACTCCAAGAGGGAACCAACCCCCAATTTTGGACCAATCAAATGCAAGGAGGGAGAGGCTAGCCGGCAAGCTCATTGAGCCATTAAACCATTTCTCCCACTTCTCCCAAATTCACTCTTCCACTCTCTCAAATCATTCAAACCATTTCAATTCTCTCTTGCATCCCATTCAAACTATTCCACCAGCAGATAGAGAGGGAGAGGAAGAGAGAGAGAGCTGCGGAAAGTCGCCGGAGTTCGCCGGAAAAAGAAAAGAAAGTCGCCGGAAAAGAGAGGAAGAAGAAGAAGGAGAAAAGAAGAGAATGAGAGGTTCGGGTGAACCAAGAAGGAAGAAAGAGACTCAAGCCAAGCTCTAGAAAAGCCTCATAACATCTAGGAACGATTCACAAAGGTAAATCTTCAATTTTCAAGTTTTTCTTGGTTTTCAAAGCTTTTATGCTTGGGGGATGATTTGTGGTTGATTGTGGTAGATATTGTTGGTTGTATTTCGTTTATATTGTTGTTAAGTGACTATAGAAGCCATTAATAACATCAAAGTGGAACAAAAATAGAAGAAATCCGTACCTATGCTTAAGGAGGATGAAGAACATGAAGAACAATGGACTTTTTGGACATTCGGACTTTTTAGAGGACTGTAAAGCTATGATTTCTTGTTTGTTAATTTTATTTGTTGTTATGGTATTGTAGTTCCATGGGTTACGAAGCTAACCCAGTTGGAATGAACCAAAAAGAAGTTAAAACGAGTTCGTAGTGGGTTTCACGATTATTGTTCTTATACTTGCTGAGCAAATTTGTTGCTCACCCTTGCTTTCCTTAAAATATTTCAGTTAGTGGAGCTCGTGGTGAAAGTTCAGGGATGGATAAAGGCAAAGGCAAAGCCACGGATTAGCTTTGTACTGTTAAGATTATCATTTTGATTATGTATTAAGACTCGTTGACTCTTGTGATGTATTAAGACTTAATTACCCTTATGTATTAAGTTACGTTTTGTAGAAGTTTTGGTTTCGAGACTTGGGACAGGATTATTTATGTTTTATCAATATAAATATTCCTTTATTTCCGCTGTAAGTTATCAATAGTATGATGCAGGTATGAGATAGTGACGAACTAGGTCCGCGGTTCAGGTGACCCGGATTTGGGGGCATCACATTGAGTATCCTTGATCATCATCTTTGGATAAGATTGAACTCTTGGGAAGTTCTGGGAAATCAGCTTCAGATTTGGAAATTTTGAGTAACACCAGCTGATGAAGCTTGTATCTCCAAATTCAATGGCCTTCAACCAGGGCATCCATGCGTAAAACCATGTATGTTGTTCACTGTCAGGATCATATAGAACTGTAGTGCGATCAAGCTCAATGTCTTGAAAATTGTTAAGAAGATCCTCTACGGTCATTGATACCACTTTCATTTGACCGTTGCCATAATCTATCCATCTTGTTGGCAACACAGCTCCTGGTTTGTCACAGGCCTCCAGCACAATCCTCCTTCGCATTCTCGTGGTTGCTGGCTTGAAGTTGCTTTCTGATGCACTATTCTCATAATTAGAGTCCTGTTGTACTTCATCATCATCCATTGCTTCTTTCCGTTTATCAAATCATGTGATACTCATGTTCTTTGAACTTGCTTCCTTCATAGTCACTTCCTTTGAATCCTCAACTGACTCATCAGTTGACTGTTCTTCATGGTTTGCTTCCATGTCATCATTATTTCCTATTGATTCACTGAGCTTCTCTCAACAGATGTAACTGCGTCCTTTCCAGCAGATTCATCACTAGATGCCACATTTTTACTCATATTTGCAGCTTCAGTTTTATCATCCTCATCATCATTTCTGAGGTTAACTGTCACTGGTGGAATCTATTCTTTACTTCTTTGACTTGAGAGTTCCATCATTTGCTTTAGTCTTGCACTCTGTCTTCTTTTTGAAGGCTTGACCATAGGAGCCTCGGATACTTCTTTCTCTTCTTCAGATTCATCTTTGGAAAATGAGGGACTCTTTACTCGGACTGCCTCAACTTTCACCTTCTTCGTGAGTGATTTTGAGAGAATGGGCTCAGGGAATGAAGAGTTTTCATATTGAGATGAGTCATCCTTCAATGTACTAGTTTTCCTCTTCCCTTTGCCAGCCTTTGAAGTCCCTTTGCTGCTGCTACCAGATATTCTCAACTTCTTATTTTCCATGGGGTTCTTCCTCCAATTATCAAACAATTTGGGTGACATAATTTTGGGACATTTAGGGTTTCTCCCTCATCATCCCCAATTTTGTTTTGTAGCCTTTTCTTCAGTATGATGCTCAAAACCTTCTATAGTAAACCTTTAAGACAGGTTTATCTGAAGCCTTCACTTTCCTGACTTCTTTGACTAACCAATCAGACAACATAGCTCCAAAATTCATCTTCCTCTTCATGACAATGGCAGTCATAATCTTCAGTTGCAGATCACTCACAGTATCATGGGCGGTATCTTTACACAGAATGCATTTGCCTACAATCTCAGCTCGAAATTCGAACTTCTCAGGAAATTCCTTTTTCTTCATTCCTTTCAGATGGGGATTCTTTTCATAGCCCATCAATTTCTTGCCTTAATCAAAATTGATTTCTTCTAGGGATGATAAACCTTGGTCGGTAAATTTCAGATATTGATTGATTTCTGCAGCATTTATCTTCAGTTTCATTCCACGAACTTTAGTAGACAGAACATCATTATCGATTACCGCATTCTGATAGAATTCCTTGATAAGATCAGAGAAGATCTTGGTGTTTGATCCTAAGCATTCTGAGAATCTTGCTTACTTCACACTTTTGAGGATGTCCTTGAATTTCTTATCTGATTCTCCAAATTTATCAAAACCAAGTTGGATAGTACCTGCTACGACTTGACAGTTTTCCATAATAAGGGTTGAAAAATACTTGACTATTGATAGAGATTTGAATCAATAAGGGTTTTGAGGCTTCTGGAGGTTGCTGGTTTTGGTTTGCTGAAGGTTTGATGATTTTAGGGTTTTGAGAGATAAGCACAGCCTTATGAGAGGAACGATATTGATAACTGATAGGAAAGAGCAACCGTCAATATTTGAATTTGGCCATTTGCTGAACGTGGCCAACTCTGTTTAAACTTCCATAACTGCTGCACATTAGTTACTCTGGCCTAAGAACGTGGCCATGTCCTTTTGACTATTTGACTTTGCCTGTTCGTAGAGTAACTTGATGTCTTTGCTCTTTTACTCTACGATCATGTCTTTCTTGAGAATAAAGCTTGATCACACCTACTGCTGCTCAGATTCTAATTTGCACTTATCTCAGTGAGTGTAGATTTTGATGAGAGAGTCTCCATTTAGGCTTTTAGTGGCTTCCTTCTACAATAAGTAATCTTTGAAGGAACCTTGTTTTCTCTTGGCATCTGAAATGATTAACTTCATGCTTTGTATCTGATCCTGTAGTAGAGCTGAATCGCTTGCTTGGTGAAGACTTTGCTTTAGGACCAGCTTCTTTCTCTTCTAAAAAGTCTCATGATCAACTCTCTTTTAAGGGATCAGCTTTTCTCCTTTGTTTCTTTTACATCTTAAGCTCTGGAGAAATGTTGGTGATGCATTCTCATTTAGTCTTTCGACAGGACTAAGGAAGCTCAGAAAGGGCAGACCTCTAGGTCTAAAAACTTAGGGCTTGGTTTGTCTTTGAGGCGCTTATCTGAAGGACTGTTTGGATATGATGTATCGAATGTCATCACTATACTCCTTGGGTTAAATATAAAGTATGGGAGTAGTGTTTAGTAGGTTGTGGTCGTAGAGTTAACATACTCTACGATCATGATGTTAATCATAATGACTCTACGACTTTGAATAGTATGGCTGACCTGGTTTGACAGTCGTAGAGTTTAGGGATTCTATGATCTAAGATGAGGGTTCATTTGGTTCATTAGCCACAGAGTTTTGGGACTCTGAGTCTGGGACATGGTTATGTATGATGAAGTGTCACCTTAAGGACTATAGGAGCTTCATTTTGCTTGAGTCATGAAACAGTTTGAGATCTACAGCCAGGGACTTGATTTGTTCCTCAACATGCTGGAGAGTTATTGACCCGGCATGCTCACATACCATCTATTAGGCTCAAACATCTTCTTCTGCACCAAAGGTTGTGGCTTTGTGGTTCTTTTCATTTTCTCCACCTTGTAGCTTTGCATTTTTCATCTCTTCACTTTCTTTGACTGAGCTTTGCTAAATTTATCAAATTGTTGCTCCACCATAATTGATACTTCCATTTTAGACGAATGTCCATCTTTCTTCATCTGATCATAGAGCATTCTCTTTAGCACTGGTTACTCTACGATCCTTTTCTCTGTATTGCTACTGTAGAGTTGATAAAGTCCTGGTTTTTCTACTGCTTCTTGAGGAGCTTTATTATGTTGTATGGAGCTCCAACTTCTTAGAGAGATTTACTGGAGAATCATGCCTTTGCCGTTTGCCAGAAGTTTGTTGATGAGGATCATCCTTTTCTAACTTCTTCCTTGAATGTGCTTGAGTAAGGATAGAGCAATCATGATACCTGCAGATTAAATAGATTTCTAACTTGGTACCCAGTATTCTTTGGGTCCTGAGGGGTTAGTTCTTTTGAAAGCTCAAGTTTTTTCCAGACTGTGGTTTCACAATTTTACATTATGCAGCTTATATTGAGATGATAATTAAACATGATGCATGACAGTGTATGTGTGAGAGAAAATATGATAAAAACGGATGTGGGTCCTCAAACTTTCTCCTTAGATGAGTCATTGCTTGCATCTTGTTCTAAGTGTTTAAACCTTAGTAGAGTGGTGGTCAGTTCTGTGAGTTGTACCTAGAAGGTTCGTAGAGTTGATTAGTCTTTACAACCCTTCAGAGTACAACTGCAGACATAGTTACACTCTACGACTTTATCAAAGACTTAGATCATGAAGTAATGCACTACTCATCAAATAAGGTGTGAGGACTAAGGTAGGATGCAAATAGCTCATTAAGCATAGTCACCTATTAGACGACAAAGTTTAAATAGCTTGAGGTGATATTACAGATTACATTCCCAGAACACTTGGTTTTCCATATCTAAGAATAAACTCTCAATAGCAAGATAAATAATTATGAATCTTTGTCAATACTCACAACAACAATTGCAAAATAGTTTAAGCACATTATACTCATTTAGCAACCAGATAGAGAAAGACTCTATTTGCAAAGACTTCAGATATTCATCTCAAGAGTTTTATTTTCAGCCTCAAATATGGATAGACAGCAAAGTGATTGTTAAACCATTATTCTCACTTTCTTTTTTTTCGTTTGGGGTGGAAAATGATTTCTTGATATGCTACTGAAGTATGAAGACATGTAGCTATGCAATACATATTGACAGTTAAAGACATTTGCATTTTAGGGAGATAGAGATAGATACCTCACTGATGTCAATTTCTTAACAGACAGTGGTGCTGTAAGCAATGATGCACTTCCTTGTTAGTTGAAATCCCTTAGGCCATTGCTAGTTTCATCATTTGTTCCTTCATTGTGCTGCATTGACTGATATATTGAGCACATCTTAGAATTCTGCACTTGGTTAGTTATGACATCCCATAATCATTGATACGCTTGAATGAACCTCTGAGTTCATATTTTGTAAAGTGGGAACATGTCATAAATGTTGAGAAGCTCATGGAGTCGTCTTTATAAGTGCATTGATGATGGCGCATTATCACTTAGATATCTCCTTGATCATCATTTGTAGGGCTTCACAATATTTTGGGTGGAGATGCATATTCCCTTTTTAATTGAGAATATCTTCGTTCTTGCTGCATCCGAACTAATTCCTCTTTATGAAATGCTCAATGACATCAGCATGCCTAGTGATGATGATTTTTCATTTAAGCCCATGGTACAGCCTGGATAACTTAGGACAGTTTTTCCTCACTAATGTTAATTTTTTGACAGTCACTGGTGCTGCAAACAATGATGCACTTCCTTGTCAGTTGAAATCCCTCAGGCCATTGCTGGTTTCATCATTTGTTCCTTCATTGTGTTGCATTGACTGATACATTGAGCACATCTTTGACTTCTGCACTTAGTTGGTTATGACATTCCAAAATCATTGATACGCTTGAATGAGCCTCTGGGTTCACATTTTGTAAAGTAGGAACATATCATATGTGTTGAGAAGCTCATGGAGTCGTCGTTGTAAGTGCATTGATGATGGCGCATTATCCTTTAGATAACTCCTTGATCATCCTTCGTAGGACTTCACAACATCTTGGGTGGAGATGCAAATTCCCTTTTTAATGGAGAATATCTTCATTCTTGCTGCATCTGACTATTTCCTCCTTATAAGATGATCAGTATGCTTAATGACATCAACATGCCTGGTGATTATGATTTTTCCATTTAAGCCCATGGAATATCCTGGACAACTTAGGACAGTTTTTCCTGCACATACAATTTTCAACTTGTTAGCTCATTGTCTTGTCAACCAATACCTAGACTTAGAACTGATCTAAATTTGTGCCATGGATCTACTCAAAGCGTGAGCTTTAACATATTCATGAGAACCCGCTCTGATACCAATTGTTGGTTCCTGAGGACACAATGTGGATCTTGAATGGGGGGGAGGAGTTGAATAGATCCTTTAAAACTTTTTCCATTTATTAATGAAAGTATAATAGTTATGAAATATAGAATCAATTCATTCACATCGGAATAAACATTAATAACCCCTTCATAGATGCAAACATAATCTCAGTTCAATTTAGAAATACATGGTATGGTTGATAACAGATATAGCAGTTCATTGAGCATAAGGTAAATGGCAAAAAGTAAACGACACAAGAGATTTTAAATGGTTCGGAGACTGAATAACTCCTACTCCACTCTTCTACTTCAACAAGTGGGAATTCACTAATTGTTTTAGTCACAAAGACAAGGATTCTACGCCCTCCCCAAGTCCAGCAGATGTGACGCCCCCAAATCCGGGTACTTAAAACCCGCACTTGGTGCTACACGATACCAGTTATACAAACTGTTGATAATAAAAGACAATAATAGTTATTACATCAGAGGTAGCTATCCCTGGTACGACGACCTTTAGAATCTTTATTACATGATAGATATTATATTTATAAAATAAACGTCTATCTATTACAACAGCCATTCCTAATTACTCATGTAGCTTTCCCTTACATTTGTCCTTTCTGGACCCTTCTATGCGTTCTGACTTAGCTGAAAACATTTATATTCAAAACAAGAATGAGCATTCAATTGCTCAGCAAGTAATAATAGTTGATCAACAACGTATACCAAGAAATAAATGTTTTCTCTGAGATATGCTTTGTTAGCAGAATAAATATTGTAAAGCGGCTGAACAATTCTTAACTAACAGTATAACTCATTTCTATTTTTGAAATGATATACTGACTTCTAATACTGAGTGGGCACAAGACCATGAACTTTTATTTTTCTTTTCTTGAAAAGGTTTTATCAGAAATCTATCTGTGAACCGTCTGGTCTTACGGGCACGGTGGGTGATCAACCGGTTATGCCCTGTATTGGTCAATATTATTTAAGAGGAACGATATTTTTTCGTTCAACGTCACCGCCTTCTTGGCGCAATATAAAATTTTCCCAATTCTGGGTTGTTCATACTCAATCTGGAGTTCAAATCAAAATAATATGATTGAACAGCTCTGTCTAACCAGTAATATTATTTCAAGACTTAATATGAAAACAATGAAATATTTTAATCTGTGTCTAGCCGAATCAAATGGCTCAGACTGTTTTAAAATTCGAAGTTTAACAAGTACGTATCATAGCAACTTTATATCAAGGATTTTTTTTTTGATAACATTTCACAACTATCTTTTAGTATATAAATTTGAAGAGAGTTGGGATACTTGCATAATCATAGATTCCTTGCATAAAGTAAATGCATAGGTTAGGATACTTGCCTTGTTCGGAGCTTAATAGTTATAGTCTAGATTTGTTCCTGTACCCTATACCGTGTATTCATGTATAAATATACATTAGTCACATAAACTAGTCCAGGTATCACTAAGCACGCGTACAAAAACTTGAATCTTATACGCACATTGCACATAGACACCAAACAAGCATGGGTTCTAGGTGCATATATCTAGACATGTACTCAATGCACGTTCGATTCACCTTTCATTCTTGAAATTCATTTTTATTTGAAATCATTTCGTTTCGTTAGCAATTTCTTGCTTTATATAGCCATATTGGATTTGGTCAATTCATATATTCTTATTTGTATACATTGGGATTTAAGACACCTTATTACACTTGTCCCAAAGTCCATATCACAGCAAAAATATCTTGGCAGTTCTGCAGTGCGGCGCGGCCGCGCTGCAATTTAGCCTAGGAGTGGCGCGGCCACGCTACTCCTGCTGAAGTCAAAGCCTGGATTTTTCTCAACCTTGTTCCATCTGTATCATGTTGGGTCTTGCAATATTTTATATAACATGTAAACACAAGAGTTTGAATGCTTAGAACCAATCTTAGATTCACTTTTCAAAACATTTTAGTTTTCATTTGAAAATTCATCATAATTTAAACTAAAATAGTTCATTTCATGCATACCTAACTTGGTCATCATATCAGACATACTTGTAGGTCTATATTCTTTTGCCTCGAAGTTCAGTCACCAAAAAGGAATCAAATTTTCATGACTGGGGACCAGCGCGACCGCGCTGGTTTTGACTAGTGAAGTGGCGCGGCCGCACCACTTCGAGACAGGCCAAATTCATACTCTGTTTTCTGCAGTTTACCAATTCAATACCCAATTTCACAATAAAGCTTCCTTAGATGCTATCTCATTATACCAGATCATATTAGAAACATGATTCGTATTATTTCACATCATCAACTGTCATATACACCTCCTTTAAATACTTTAAATCCTTTTGTTCTTAAAAATTTACTTCATTTTGGTATTATATCAAATAACAAAGAGACATGGTTATAATTCTCAAAGCTCATAGCCAAGTATACACATTCAAACCAGATTTGAATTAGAAATCAAACACAAACAACCAATATCAATAATTAATCTCAATTCTTTTCACATATTACCATTCTAACTTATTAGCATATATAAGAGGTTATTATTACCTCTTACCGTATATTCTTCTTTGCTGCTCTTGGTTCTCTTCTTCAGTATTACATTACTTCCTTGATTATGCTTGTTAGCTTAGTACTTCATTTGCTTGAATTGTTGAGAGCGTAGTGTATCACAAGTTTACTGAGCAGCAACTAGAATGTGTACTGGACTTCGCTTGGTTTTATAGGAATTTATTTCCTTGCTATGCACGAATTTGGCTTGGCCTCCACACAATATGTTTGTTGTGCACTGAATTTTACTAGGCTTGCTTCTCAGTTTTCCTTTCCTTAGCTAAGTAGGCTTGCTTAGTTTTTAAGGCTATGATCTTAAGGAGCTGACAGCTCCTGCTGCTCTCTTATTCACGCTTAACTAATTTGGTTTATAGCTTTGAGGCTAAAATCTATATACATACCTTACATGTATTTACAGCATATTACATAATGTACATGATGTTTGTTTCATAAACATTATATATTATAATATTTCTATTTATATATACTACATATCTTTTTCATACATTACGCGTAACGCGTACATGTATTTTATATCAACATAAAATACATAAAATAAATTATATCGAATATACCAAAAATCTTTTCCATATTTATGGAGGCTATTTATTAAATAGAAGTATTTAATTTAATAAATCAATTAATTATATTAAAATAATTTATTTATCATAAATCATTTTAATATCCACACAGATACAGTTATCGCATTATACTTTACTTCAAGAAATTATTTACGCAATAAATATATATCTTAATATATTTATCACATTACATTCCATATATACATTATACTGCAATTAGTCATAAAAGCAGTATAATAAACTAAATAATAATTTCATTTCTTTCACATAATAAATTGCTTATAACAATTTATTAAATATAATAAACATAAACTATTATATTTATTATATTTCACATACCCATATATTATATCGCACGTAATTACACATATAATATAATATATTATTAAAATAAAAAAAATCTTTATTTTATTATCTGAAAATTTCGAATCGCTACAGCAGACAAGAGTTATTTTTAGCCACTAAGGCAAGGATCCTATGACCCTCCTCAAGTCCCGCAGACACGGATCCTCTGACCCTTCTTGAGTCCCGTAGACATGAGTTATTTTTAGTCCCTCGGACAAGGATCCTATACCCTCTTCAAGTCCAGCAGACTTGAAAACCCAGTTCACAAAGAACTCTTCAAGGCCAGCAGCCTTGGAACTTGTAGACTAAGCCCAACAGACTTAGAATCTCTTGTACCCTCCGGTACTCAGCAAGTCCAGCAGATTTGACTTTGTTTAGTTAATTAAGACAAGGACGCCCCGCCCTCTTTGGCGTGTTAATGGTTTGTTGGGTTGTGCTGCCAAGATGAACTTCGATCTCCTTCATCTTCAAGTACTTGACAGCTATTTGTGATCTTCTTCTAGATGCTGCTGATGATTGTCGTTCAAGCCCTTCCTTCTTTTGGTATATAACAGATGCAGATGATCACTTTTGTTGAACACTGGTTGACTTTCCCAAGTCAGTCTTTTATTTATTCAGCACATAGTATTCCTTGCTAGGTTACTCTAGATCTTGACTTCTTAGTCATTCGACTCTTAGCTCCTACGCCAACCCTTTGGCATACATCTCATGTTGCAGTGAAGCTTCTAGTTGATTATACAGTTTGTGTTCTTGCTCTCTTGCTTACTGCATACCAACGCACTCCACATTTAAGTGTGATTTTCTTTTTTGTAGTTCTCCATTTTCTTCCCGTTGGAAGCTTGCCGTTGATATCTTCCTGTTACACTTCTTTCCGTCGGAGACTAACTTTCTGCAGACTTGTTTATTGTATCACTGAGTATTTTTACTTCCCTAAGTCTGCTAGTGATGGCTGAGTCAGCATCCATTAGCTGGTACCAAGATAGTGGAGTCACATGCGCTGCTTGTTGACTGCTGCAAGTTTGGCTGTTTGAGCCCCACTCAGATTGGTTCTTTATTTTACTCAATTAACTACTCAGCTGCTCATCTTGCGATAGAAATCCTAAGTGCTCTAATACTTTTAATCTAGCTGGCACTTACTTACTCTACGATCGTCTGGGATGCAGCCTGTTGCTTCTGATCGTAGAGTTAGCATTTTACTTCTGATTGAAGACTGTTACCTTGGGTCGTAGAGAAAACTATTAACTTCAGTTGTGGCCTTGTGATGCCTTGCAGTTCGTAGAGTGGGTGACTGTACTTGCATTACTCTTTGATGTGCTTCTCACTGCAGTTTGTGTTCCCTTATGCTCTGTGATCCCCATTTGGCTTTCCGTTCTCAGAGCATAACATTATGATCTTCGTTGAGCCATTGCTGCAGTGTGCTTATCATAGAGGACTGCTCTATGTTCTATAGGTGTTGGCTCTGCTGATGTAACATAGAGGACTGCTCTATGATCTTCTGTTTGTTGTGGCACATTTTGATGTAAAGGACTGCTCTACTTTTATCTTCAAACATTCTCTCTTATGCTTTGTCATAGAGTACTGCTCTATGATCTTCTTACTTTGTTTTGCTGAGACTACTAGAGTGCTTCTGTTGTCTTAGACTCAACTCTACAATCACTTGATCTTGCTGTAACTTTTCTACTCTACGACCTTTGTTTTTGATGCAGGTCTAGAGTCTTGATGGATCGTAGAGTGATTACTTGAGCTTGTCTTGTGATCTCTACTATGGCTTGATGCTTTGGTTGTGATCAGAGATCTTGCTATGTCTGATAGCTCATGCCCAGCTTGCTTGGTAGTCTTGAAGATTGCCATTTTAACTTTGGGTGCTTCCGCAGAAACTTCTTTACTTTGTTGCTTGGTTGCAGGTTGTTCATGGGAGTCATAGAGTGGCTGACTTTAGACTGACTCTACGAACCCATATTAGCACAATGATCACTTCTTTGCATTGCATACTCTATGATCCTGAGTAAGCTCCTTGTTCTACCGAGCCACTCTCTACGATTGCCTTGCAAGCTCTGCGTTGACATGCGCAACTCTAGGATGCCAAGGGACTACTGCCGAGTGAGCTCTACGATCTGCCGAGCCTGTTACTGTGCTTACCTGGCAGACTCTACGATCTTGGGATTTAGTACTGCAATACCGAGGCAACTCTACGTCCTGGCTAAAGTGTTCTCCATTCTGCAGAGAGAACTCTACGTCCTGCCGTGGAAGCTCTACGACCTGTCGAGAAAGCTTTACGTCCTGCCGAGGAAGCTCTACGTTCTGTCGAGAGAACTCTGCGTCCTACCGAGCTTTACTCTACGTTTTCCTGGCAAACCCTGTGATGGCATATTTGGCTCTGCGATGTTGACTGACTGCTCTACGATCTTTCACTTAGTCAGTGTGACGCCCCCAAATTCAGGTACTTGAAACCCGTATTTAGTGCATCACGATACCATTTCTTTAAGATGTTTAATATGTTACAAACTTAAAATTATATTAAAGTTGTCTAATCCCAGGTACAACAACCTTTAAGCATGTTCATTACATGATAGATAATAAATATTATCATCTTAATAAAGTCTAACTATTACAAATAACATTTTATACTTAATCTTTTAGCTTTCCCTTTCCCATGTCCTTACCAGAGCCTTCTGGTTGATCACACTTAGCTGAAAACATTTAATTTAAAGCAAGAATGAGCATTCAATTGCTCAGCAAGTAATAACAATTATAATAATGCGCTGAAGAAGTAAATATTTTCTTTGAGGACTACTTCTACCACAAATCAATAGTGGTGAAGTCATTTGAAACCATTCTTAACAACATATCAAATTCTTTTAAGATTTTTGAAACAACAGAGTGACTTTTGAATACTGAGTGATCAAAAGACCATGAACTGTCATTTTTCATTTTCGAAAAGGTTTAAACAGAAATTCATCTGTAAACCGTCTGGTCTTACGGACACGGAGGATGATCAGTCCCGTTGTACCCTGTATTGATCAATACTATTAATACATCATCGCCATTGGCGCATATAAACTACATCACCGCTATTAGCGCATAATAAATTCCCCATTTAGGGTTGTTCATACTTAGTCTGGAGTCCTAACTAAAACAATTTAGTTAGACGACTCTATCATAACCAATAATGTTCAACAATGCTTTTTAAATTAGGTCTAGCTGGTCAAATAGCTTAGACAATCTTTAAACTAGGTATACATACTGTAATTTAATAGTATGTATCAGAACTTGTCAACGAATTTTGAATTCAAAGGTAATTGATAATGTACAATAGTTCGTACAAGTGGGGACACTTGCATCACCAAACGTAGAATACCAATTTTCGATATGAGTCATAGCAATTCAGTAATAAGATACTTTTAACACTGAACAATCGAAGGTAATTCGAATTTATAATAATTATAACAATTTGTACAAGTGAGGACACTTGCACAAAGAACAGAACAATTTTGATTATAAACGCATCACATGAAACAATATCGAGATGCTTGAAATGAATAGATAGCTTGAATAAAGTTTAAGAATACTTGCACATTATATGGATCCAGTTCATAATATAAATGAAAGGATAGAATAATTGCTCAATAATAGATTGAGTTAAAAGCTTGCATAAACCGGAATTTATTTCATAAAGTAAACGAAAAGGATATGATACTTGCTCAATAGGAGATTGAGTTGAGGAACTTGCTTAATCAAAGCTCCTCTTGCATATTATAAAAATAATGCATAGGATTGAGATACTTGCTCAATATAAATTTGAGTAAGGTTAGGGAACTTGCACAGAGTAAATATCTTAGTAAGTTTAGGAAACTTGCTTATCAATAACAACTTGCACATTGTGCGAATATCAATAAATATCATAGATGTGGAATAATTGTCAATAATTAATCTACTAGCATGCTTGAAATATAATAACTCGAGTTTGAGTTAGGGAACTTGCAATATGTAATTAAGAAGTTTAAGGTAAGAAACTTGCAATAACATAAGAAGTTTTAGGGTTAGGAACTTATTTGCTACGCGATTTACCAGATTGTTAATATATCGCCCTTCAATTGACCTATATATAACATTAGGGTCATCATACCAAATTAGTCACATTACGACTCTATTATTGGTTTACGTTACAATATTAATCATTTTAGTTCATTTGCATTTTATAAATTTAGACAACGTGTCCAAACTTTTAGTCTTTGCGTTACAGGTCTAATCCAGACAGTTAAGACTGTCTGCTTTACAACAAATTTCATTTTGATTATCCATCCAGACAGGTAAGACTATCTGCTTTAGGCCAAGTTCTTCTTCAGTTAATATCCAGACAGCATAACCCGTCTGTTTCAGGTGTCTGCTTTAGACAAAAAATTTCTTTTGTTGTAATCCAGACAGTGCATCATCCGTCTGCTAGGTGTCTGCTTTAGACCAAAACTCAATTCATGTAAGGACAGCAACTGGGCTGTTTGACAGTTTCCTCATACCTACTTTGCGACTTCATAACTTGCTCATTTCTTAACGAAATAAGTTCATTCTTAAGCCTACGGCTTCCTTATACTACAAACTACAAAACCCATAGAAAATACCCTATTTCCATAAGCTTTAACTACCTGAAAAACTGACTCTAAAGTCAGTGTACCAACTGATTTTTTAACTTTTAACTAGTTTTATAAAAAAATTCGCCATGACTTCGTTACTCAAGCTTTTTCCTCCATTCCAATTGGGTGATATTCATAACTCATAAGAGTATGACATAACACCCTAGAACCAAAATTTTCAGATTCGGAACATCACAACAAAAAGTCCCAAATCAATCCATTAACAGTCCACTAATTTAAATTTCATCATTTTCGCATAGGTTTTGATTTTTTATCATTTTGTTAACTAAACATGCATGCTCAAGGTGATTTAACAAGGTTTACTCCTTCATAACCACCTCATAACTTCAAGATCCACCATGATCTTCACTTATCAACAACCACCAACAATTAATCAACACCGACGAAATAAAATCCAAGAGATGAAAAAAATAAATAAATTAGCGTTCTTACCTTTTGTTGTTCTTGGTCTTCTTCTTCTTTCTTAATCTTGATGAACCTTGATCTTGCTCTCCTTTTCCTTTCCCAATCCGTGCATTTTCTCTCTCTTTCTTTCTAGTGGACTTAGCTTGCCAGGGAAGATTTTTTTTTTTTTTAGCCAATACACCTCATTGCCTTCTTGAGTGCCACATGTCCCCTTATTAATTAGCTAACATGTGTTTAGGCAAGATGGAGACACCTAGCAAGCTTATACACCTCACCTCTCCCTCTCTTGGAGACTTGTCTCCCTTAATTAATAACCAACATGTGTTAATTAGAAATTAGGGACACATAGCAAGCTTATTAGCTTACTTGATAAGCTTCACACTTTTCTTTTCTTTTTTTCCTTTATGTTCGGCCACTCTAAGGGATTTAATCCCATTTTTGTTGTTTTTTTTATAACTTATGCTAGCAAAAGACTAAAAAGTCCTTACTTAATTGGGTCAAAAGGTTGGGCCATTAATTAATTAAATTAATGGGGCTCCCAAATGTGGTTTAATTAAATTCTAATGGGTTAATTTAATAAATCTACACACTAATCATTCAAGTCCATAATAAATTAATTACATGGGCTTGATTATTTAAATCAATTGTGCTAGTCCACTAATAATTTATATTACTAGAACTATTACATATTTATTTCATCCATTATATAAACATAAATCCTTTTAAATATAATTACAACAATAATTATATTTAAAATTAAAATACATGACCATAGATCAAATTAGAGTTTTGATTTGTAGTGTCACTATACCACATTTACCATACTTAGTCAATTTAAAATAAATTGACTAATCTTATATATTCATATTATAAAAAATAGTCAAAGTGATAATAATAATATTAATAGTCATTCTTAAAATATACATTTATCATGAAAATAATATATTAATAAATAATAATATATCTTTACTAAATATTAATTTATTAAAAGAATATAAATTTTCAAATAATTAACAATTTCTTTTCTGAAAAACTCATTTACAATCTTTCATATAATAAATGATATATATTTATCACATATACACATATACACATATACATTCCTTGCACGTATTCCCATACTTACTTTGATAAATAATAAAAATAATTTTATTATTTTAAAAAAAAAATTATACGCAAAATTTCATATTTAAATTATTTTAAAAATCTTGGGTTATTACAGTTAGTGCAGTGCTCTACGTTCAGTTTGGCCCTTGTTTGAACATATATCATTACAGCTCATAATTAGGTCAACCTAACAAATTTGATCTTTTTCTATTCTAAGTCCTTATACATCATACTCATTTAAGGACTTTACAAACCTAATATTACAAACATGCTTTGATCAGATAGATATTCATTCAGCTTAGATCAACCTAACATATTTGATCTTCTAAGTCCTTGTACATATATTTCATTAAGGACTTTACAAGGCTTAATAGTATGAATGTTCTTCTTATCATTTTGTCATCAATCAAATCACATACAATGAATAAAGGTAATCGCATGCAGATCTTATAACATTCTCCCCCTATGATAATAAGCTTAACGATCGCATGCTGATTCCCAACATTTTATCATGTCAAAATATACTCCTATCCAAAATTTTATCCTAATCTAAGTTATAGAACACAAGTTATGACTGTTTTAATTTTTAAAACCCTGATTTTGTTTTGATCATAACTCTTCCATTACAAGTCCGTTTATGTTTATTCTTGGGCCAAAATACACTTTATACTTTCAAGTTTTATTCCCCAGAAACCCAGATTTTATCTCCTTGGTTATCAGTCCAGAATTACCTTTTTTAAAAACTAGGCCAGAGAGTTGTCCAGTTTGTCCTATTTTACTAGAAAATTTACCAAAAATAATTTACAAGGAATTTTGACCTAAAACTAGAGCAGGATTTTATTTAACTTATAGATCTAACTTTTGCAACAAACTTTACTCAAAAATTTGAACCATGCTAAAAGTTCTTTTTATTACAAAATCAGCCTCTATTTTAGTATTTCTACCCTTTATGTTGAAAATTTTTACAACTTTGTCTAATTTTTCTCTTTTCTTGATTCTTACAAGATCTTTGATTTCTTTTGCCATAGTTCATGTTAAAATACTCTAATATGTTATTATCTACCCTTAGCATGGACAAATTTCATATACACACATGGTTACTTCATAAAATATTTTTAGAAGCTATTTTAGGGTTTTCTTTACCTAGTTTGTATTTCTTTCTTGTTTTTCTTTTTTTTTTTTCAATTTTTCCTCTATGATCCAGGATATTACAACATATATATGTTCAACATGATCTCAAATATATATAAAGCCTAATTACTTTCATCAAAGAAAGATTTTTAAGTTTTAAAAGGTTAGGGTTTATACCTAGTTGTGTGTGTGTTGCCTTCTCTCTGCTTTTCCTCCTTGGTTGGTAATTTTTTTCTCAATTTCTCCCCTTCCCTTCTCTGCTGAAATACTCTCTCTCTCTCTCTTGTGGCTTTTATTTTGTTTGGATGAAAAGTGAGGAAAAAAGGAAAAAGGTTTGGGTATTTATAATAAAAAAATTGGGCAACGTTTTCCACAAAATATCTTGGGAGGCTCCCTACCTTATCCATAGCTCAGCCAAAATGTTTATAGTGCTGCCCTCCTTTGCTTTTTTTTTTCTAGCTTTGTTGGCAATTTTAAGAATTCTCTAGAATTTGACTTTTTGACTATTTGTCTAGGCTTGTTTTGTTTGCTTGCTTGTTATATATATATATATATATATATATATATATATATATATATATATATATATATATATATATATATACACACTAGTAATTGTTGTGTCTGAAGGCACAAAGTAACGAAAAATTAGATTAAAATTTAAAAAATACTACATTACCTAAAGACTCTTTGCAAACCAAAATAACTTACAATCAGACATAACAATTATCATAATTCACCATACAACCACAATAATTAATACATACTCAATGATCAACACATCCAACCACCAAAACATCAAGCTAGTCAAGAAATTTTGACAATTTTCTTCAAAAATAGTTATCCAGAAAAATCTAAACCTGTATACAACAAAACTTACAATCATCAATTGAATACAATTGTATAATCCCATTTTATATGCAATGTATAACAACTAAACTCAATAGCTCCATGCACAATACAATTTAAAAGCACCTAACAGAGCCCCCAAAACAGAGGCATCAGACACAAAAATCAACTCTTAAATAGACGGATGCTTTTAAACCCAAAAAGAGCAGAACCCCCATTCTCACGCAAAACATCGAGTATAGCATTAGATAGACGAACTAATGCACGGTCAAGTATTTCTTCAAATACTTTACGATCGTAACGAAGTTAAAAAATGAAAAGGAAGAAGAAAAAGATTTGAACATTTAGAACTACAAACTCAATGCAAGCAAAACATACACATTTTTTAAATAATCAAAAAAACAGTAACAACCATTAATGCAAACCATTTAAATACGGGACCAACAAATCGATTGAACCAAACCATTTTTGTATTGCTCACCTTAAGTCAGCTAGAATTTAAGAAATAAACAATCAGCAGGCAAAATACTACATTACCAACAAAAAATTGTGCAGTAAAATATTATTCCATTTCTCGACATGAAATCAGTCAGATCTTATAACAATTATCACTTATAAAAAGAAAAATAGCATTCATCATGCATAGATGCTTAGCAGGGTCATTGTATTTCATAAAGTTAACAAACTGAAATTGACAATCCTGTGTTCTTCCTTTCTTGTAAACATCACTTTGCGCAGACATATGTTTACAGACAATCCTGTGTTAAATTAACCTAGCAAATTATGAGAAAATTCTGAGCACACATTCAAAAATCCTAAGGCAGACATATGTTTACACACAGATCATATACCAAAAAATAGTTAACAATAAATTAACTCTCTCCCACAAACACATTCTCCCTTTAGCCATCTTCAATGGGGGATTTTTGGAGTAGCCTGTAGCTATTTACAAATTCTACGGATTGGAGAACAAAAAGAAGTTTTTATATCAAGCTGCTTCTAAACAATTTTAGCTCTCTTCTTGGGTTTCCTAAAAGGTCTTGATTTGGTCATTAAAAAGATTAGTAATACATTATTCAGTTCAAATGCTCTTATTAAACCCAATAGCCTCTAAAACAAATCTTTCTAAGTTAAATATAAATCTTAAAATATTGTAATTACAAATACTTAAGGTTCAACAACTAAAACTAAGAAGTGTACCTCAATTTGTTGGTACATGGAGGCATGTAGCTATTTTCAATGGGTTGTACACGGATCTGCAAGATATGAAATAGTTAAAGCCATATGTATTGTGCTTTTCATCTAAGTACATCAAAATCAAATACTAAAATTTTATATAAACGATATATGCTACCTCAGCCCCATAATGAGGGTCTGAATCATAAGCCAAAGCTTTAAATGAAACTAAATAATTAAAATATGAATTGGCTAATTTAATTCGACTTACAAATTATATTTTGGTTTTCTATAATGTGACATTTTATCAAACATTTTGTGCACAATATCAATCATCAACACATATCCAACCACCAAAACATCAATCTAGTCGCTACTAATTTCAAGAAATTTCGGCAGAGTTTCCTTTAAAAATAGATATCCAGAAAAATCTAAACCTATTTACAAAACTTACAATCATCAATAAAGTTCGAACCACCAAAACAACCATCATTCCATACCCAAAATCATCATAACCATGTATAATTAGTTATCTTTACAAAAGACGAAACACAAAAAATACCTAAATAAGGTAGTAATAAGTTGCAATACCTGAATATGGATCCTCATTACCAAATAGTAATTAGATAAGACGGTGACAAAAGCTCATGTATAGCTATTTTATAGGTGTTGTTCATTGGCTTTATCGGCTCCTTTATCTTTCCAAGTGATAATAGTTTGATATGTTTGATTTTGATTTCGAAATTCAAAAAATTTAAATTAAAGTAAAAACATGATCATCGTAATTAAAATACCAATAATATATCAACCAATTAAAATTCAATTCCCAAATTACGTTAAAGTTCATCACCCAAAAAAATAATCATACCCCTATTAGATCAGCAACCAAATGATCTAAATGGGTTTTGTTTTATTATATAGAATGACCCAAATGATTAATTAACCTGAAAATATATTTGATATTTGAGAGGTCCATGGCTATCAAACATGCCGCTGTCGCAGCTTCCAAAACCATCATTCCACTTCATTTCCATTTCCATTTCCGCAGCTAAAACTCAAAACCCATCAGCTAGATAAGAGCAATTGTCTAACTTTGCCTATGGGTAGATAAGAGCAATTGTCCAACTTTATTTTCATGTTCTTGAACAAATGCTGAAATCTTAAAAGTGATTCACCTAAATGCCACTTAAGATTGACATTAAAACATAAGCAAATTACCAGGACCTAGAATCAAATTACTTCAACTTTCCCTATTTCAGAATAATTAACGAAACAGATAAAAACACACGGATTTTTCAAACTAAGCCAACAACATATGGTTCAATGCATGCTTATCTTGTGTATAAAGGAGGTTCAAATTGGGGTTGGCATTAAAAGAGCCTAGGTTATAAGAATTATGACAATTTTCTACTAAATTTCACAGATGTGCATGGTAATATAGAGAGGGAGTAAGAAACAATGTACTTCATTTCTCGGACAGTTTTGTTGAGTCTTTACATTTTTAAGCTTCCGCAAACTTCAAACGGTATTAAATTTCAAATATTTGTTGCCACATCCCTTAGAAATAGAGAATTTATATCACAGAAAGGTCCAACAGTTGAGAATAATTTTATCTGTTGGTATTATTACCCAATTCAAGACCTGGGCATTTCATAATAGTGTTCTGGAAACAGTATACTAAATAGGTGTAAGAATTGTCAACCAAAGAAATATATTATTCAAATGAAGGTTATTAAAAATACACAAAATATGATTAAGATAAAGGTTTTCGTGCATCAGAGGCACAACCAAAGATTCATAATCAAAACACAACTTTATTATCATTAAGCTGTGACAAAATTGTAAAGACATGTAATCCACACATTGTTCAAGCACATCATTTCAATGAAAATTCATGTTAAGAATGAGCCAGAGCATTACATATATGGTGATGAAATTTTATATTCATTAGATTCACACTTCTGAGTTCTATATTACCCTATCTTATTATCTTTTAAAAGAGTACCCAAATTAAAATTATGGTCTCATTCCGCAAATTTAATAACAAACACGGACTGCAAATTCATCCCTATATCACTTCATGCTTATGCAAATTCAAACCTCATGCTTATGCATATTCCAACATTCATGACAAACATGTACAAAGTGATGCTCACATTCCTAATTCCCACCAATAAATGATATAAAATTTAGTAAATTATAGTACTACAATTACCCATTGCTACAATTTGAACTTTCAAGGCTAATGTTCACCAAGCCTGAAGTAAATTTCCTTCTATGTACAATATATACACATACATATGTAGAGAGAGAGCACTATATGTAAAGCAAACCTAACTCAAGTAAGGAATCATCAAGTGTGTGCTATAGCTCAGATTCACACCAGTAAAAATTGGAATCAAATCAATATAATCGAAGAGAAAAAGCAAGGATCTTTACTCACATAAAGCAAACCTAACTCAAGAAAGGAATCAATCAAATCAATACAGTATTTCTTCAAAATACTTTTAGGGAACTCCACAAACTGAATGGTGGTATCATAAGAACTAACAATCAAAAGTTATGACACCATAAGAGCTCAATCTTGCAACCCAATGTTAACCATCACAAACTTTTTGAGAGACTACCAAAAAAATGATTTATTAAAGTATGCAGAAAAGATACAATTAGATGATCATCGAGCAATATAGAAATAGTCTTAGAGATAACTATTAAGAGGATAAAGTCAATGTTTACCTGATTTCGTCCACAGCTTCCATATCATATCCTTGTATTGAGTGTGAGTAAGACCTGGTTTCTCTTCCTTCAACTTGGGAAGCTCAGCTCCTTCAAAGGCCTGCATATACACACATAAGCAACAATATATATAGATTATTGAAGTTATGCTGCAGAACAAAAAGGTACCCAAAAAAAATCTGGCAACTTCAATCAGACCAAATGCACATTTAACAAAAATCAGTAATAAATCGAGCCAAAGGTGCAGACTCTAGTCCTACTTGGTACATGATTACTGGAACAAATATGGAATCAAACAATTTACCATTCATATAAATGATAGAATAAGTAGCTTGAAATTGCAAACTTCAATTCAATTAAGCTCATCATGATATAATAAAAACTCAATAAAATCCAGCTCAATAAAATATCACCTTGAAGGATGCCATTTAATAATAACTCATTAAGCAAAAAATTTAACTGATGGTAATTTACCTGTTGAAGATATATTTGTCCCAAAATATAGTCACCATATTCACTTTTAGCTCTCTGTTCAGCACTCTTCACACAATCCCCACCCACCAAATCACCTTCACACTGACCCAACACGTAAACCGACTCATACCCACCCACAAAAATCCCGTTTCCACTCACCACACCCTTGTCTATCTCCCCAAGAGCCCGAGTCGACCCTCACACCTTGTACAACAACTCAGTAGCCGACACCTGCTTAAACCCAGCCACTTCATACCTCAAATAGTACCCATTGAGTTGAATCCGAGCTGCTATGGTTCAGCCACACAACTTATCAAACAGTTTCGGGAGCTTGCCCATGTAGTTGTTGCAATCGCCATTTGAGAGGTCACCTCTGCACTGAAAGAGCCCAACAATGGCGGATTGGCCATCACCA
This sequence comes from Aralia elata, assembly GCA_034770075.1. NCBI lineage: Eukaryota > Viridiplantae > Streptophyta > Magnoliopsida > Apiales > Araliaceae > Aralia > Aralia elata. The sequence continues at coordinate 410,320 of JAVJAP010000254.1, read as the reverse complement.
GTTGTGGTTTTGAAGAATTTGTTGCTGGTTGATTGGGAAATCAGTGTGCTGAAAAGGGTTTCGAGGGTTTTTGAGTAAATCCCAGTTGGGTCTTGAAATTTTTGGTTTGCACAACCTTTGTAGACTAAGTTTGTGTTGCCTGAGGAAGATGACCCAAAAATGGTGAAGAAAAGACCCCAAACCCTCAGGAAGAGGAAAAGATTACGATGAGAGAGAAATGGATGTGAAGAGCTAGTATGAGAGAGAGTGAAAGATAGTAACCGAGATTAATTTGGGCGGGATTTGGGGGTGAGATAAAACATGAGCCATTAGATTAAAATTGGAAGATCTTAGCTGTTGTTGTGCTTTGTCAATTGTAAGATTCAAATTTGGTCCTGTTTTATTATATATATATATATATATATATATATATATATATATATATATATATATACACATGAGTGCATTTCAAGAACATATCCCCTTAAATGACATACCAAGCATACCCTCTAGCGACGGACCGGGCGACGGTTTGGTCCGTCACCATCGGTCTGGTCCGTCGCTATATATATATATATATATATATGGATGACACACACATGTGTATGTATGTACGCATGTAATTTATACATGTAAGCATACTTGTATTAGTTGTATAAGTATACTTGTATTTTATTTGGTATGGTTATGTGATTTTTGAAGTGTTACAGTTTCTAGTTACTTTCCCCCTTTATTAAACTTACTCAAATAATATATATATTTATAAATATTTTACACATATTTTTCAATAATCAAGAATAAAAATTTAGATTTCAATAATAATTGCATTTATATTCACAAAATTTATTGCAATAGTTTTTGGAATATTACAATAGGCTCTTGGGTAGCTAGCTTTTCAAGGTGGTCAAAGAGGCTAAGGTTTGTATCACAAAACTTGCTAAAGAAACCAAAACATTAAATTATATTCTTGCAATATATAAGTATTGAATATGTGACAAATTCAAAAGATATGAATAGGGCTAACAAAAGAATTAGATAGCATTAATGATTCGCAAATAAAAATAGCTATTACAAATTTCATCTTAATTCAAACACATGTAACAATGCTTCCTAAAATGAAATAGATTATTTTCTTGAAAGCTTAATCCTTTGTCCCATAACAATAGTGCATCATCTTTTTTTCTTCAAAGCGACAATTTTTAGCTTATCCTTTCTTTCTTTAGGAGAGTTTCTCACAAGATCCTCTAAATCATGCATACATTTCCACATTTAACCACTTTGGCCTAAACTAACCCAGACAATTGCATATATGAGAATAAACTAACATAGCCAGGGCATAACCCCGCTCTGGCACCATAGCACTGCTCATAATTAAATAAATTCTATGATAAACAACAGATTTTCATTAACTTAAATATAACTGAGCATAATTTCAAAGACAAATAGATAACGATCCTAGTTGAATAATAATTAACATATCCAAACACAAAAAAATAAAGTAGTAATAAGGAATAAAATCCAACCAGGTGCATACTAAACAAAACTCGAGCAATATAATTATCTGTAGCTGCTGATTTCCATGCATCTACGGCTTACAACGATTGCTGCTTGCACATGGCCGACTATAAACAGTATTATCCGTCGTTGCGATATCCTTGTGAGGCCCTGGACCATGGTGTGATGTACTTCCTGATACTTCTCCCGGTAGATTTCCACCATCTGCACCAAAAAATTTGAAGAGACAAACAAAGTAAATATAAAAAAAAAGAACAAAAAAAGAGTTAAATCAGTTAATCTTCAACAACTAGCTAATACTTGGAATTTTCGTAAGAAATGTTGAGTAAAGTTGTTGCACCTGTTCCTGGAGGGACTAAAAAAATCAAAATCAAACAGAAGACAGCGAGCATAATATGAGAAATGGAAGCTCTATGTGCCATATTTTGCTATATATGCAGCTGTTGGATGACTCTTAATTTAACATGATATATATATATATAGATAGATAGATACACACACACTTATTGAGCAATAATTGAAGAAAAACTAGGAATTATTTATTAATGACTTATCCCTAACAGGCGAAGTTTGTTTTGGACTTTAGGCCAAGTGGAATTAATTAATTGAAAGGAGAACTAATTAAGGAGGGTACTAGAAGGAATAGAGGAGAAATTTATATTTGCTACGAAGTGTCTTCGTTGACTTGTAAAGGGATTGACTCGAATATGTGATTGTTTCTGAAGAGGCATTACCACTACGCTGCTGGCTTTGATTTGTAGATTACTTTCAAGGGTGTGTTTGTTACGGGTCATGATGAATACCCACCTAAACACAAATTACTATGTATCTGATTACCGGTAATAGAAAATAGTCATATTGTGTCATTTCTATTTGGTAAAAGATATGCGATTACCAATAATTGCTATTATGAATGTTTGATATTAATTCAAGATTATTGGGTATATTTTTTTTAATATTGATCTTTTACTAAAATATCCTTATACTAATTTTAGTTGAATGATTCACTCATATAGTTATTGTCAAATCTAATCAACAATCATCAAAGTACCATCAAACTAATTAATTTAGTATTACTTAGTTAATTATATTAAATTTTTTGATATGTTTGTAAAATAACAATTCATAATTTATTCAATTATCAAGTACAAAATTTTTAAGTATGTCGTTAATAATAAATTAAACTTATAATAATAAATAACAAACAACACAACATACTTTGTATGGACAACGAGTTATTTTAGTTAAACTAAACATGCATGTCGACAAACAAAAAAAAACAACAAAAAAAACACAAAACCAAAAAAAACCAAACCAAAAATTAAAAAAAATAAATATAAATTATGTGACTAATAATGATATTTATGTCCTAATTATTAAATATAAGTGATATATTTGTCTAAATAAAATTTTCAAGATGACTACTATGGTAATCTCTACTACCTATTTTTTAGTCATTTGATTATTGAAAATCTTGACAATTTATTGAGTATCTGATTATTGAAAATGTAAGATTATCAGTGTAACAAATACGATCTATAAGGATGACTAACTCAAATTATCGAGTATTTAAGATGACCACTTTAGATGACCTTGTAACAAACGCCCCCTCAGAAATTTATTAGGGAGCTTTTGTTATAGGTCATCTGAAATGATCATCTTCGATACCCAGTAATGTGAGTTGGTCACCCTTATCGTGTTTGTTAGTTACATTGATAATCTTACATTACCAATAGTCCACATTCCTACTAAAGTGCAAAGAATTCCAAATGAGGTGGGTATCCACGTGAAGGTACAAGGTAATATTAGATTACCAAATGTTTGTCATCTTGATATCTTTCTATAGACAATAATACCCATCATATATTTATCAATTTAAATATATCCGTAACATGGATCATTTTAATCTTGACTTTTCATGAATATTGAACTCCATCCACTATTTTTGAGTGTGCTGAATCATTTTTCCATACGAATTTGAGTACGAAAGGCCCTCCTAAGTTAGTGGTAGTGGCTTAGAAACTTCTAGCACGGGAGGGCTTGCTGCACCTCCATTAAATCGACCTAAACTTGTTGAAGAGATGAAATATAACCAAGGTATATCTTTTTGATCAGAGGTTGAATCGACCATTAAAAGAAGAATTAGGTCAAAAATTAGGATACATTCTGGAAAAATCAAACTTTAATCGAAGAGAAGCAAATAAAAAGCTTCCTTATTTATCATATAATTACAAAATATTTACCAAGTACATATCCATATATATAAAATAAGCTCTTCTTTATTTTAATAATTTAGACATAAATATCCTTATTGTCCTTATTCATCTTATTTTGGTTTTTATTGTTAAAAAATTAATTTTTGAATGCGATAAATTGACTTAATTAATTAGTCTTTGATTATTATTTAGCAATTGAATTATTTGACATAAATTAGTATATGGAGTATTCTAGTGAAAAATGAATATTAAAAAAATATACATAATAATCTTGAATTTGTAACAAATAACAATTATCGATAATCAATTAAATAACTTGAACAAAATAAAAATGATAAGTGTTAAAGCGAAAATCTGACCGGTCGCCAAATCACCACACAATGAGCTAAAAAAACCTGCACAGTGAACAAATAATGAACACACCAAAAGCTTAACGGTCTAGGCCGTTAGGGGATAGCTCCGGTGTGAGAATAAGTACAGACAAGAAACGTCAATAATTGAGGTATAAAACTGCTCTAGTGTATGAGAGTAATAGTTGTGTATATATGTACCTTGACCTAGTATGTGCCTGTATTTAGAGCTGCTCACACTGCCTGCCATAACACGCTCGAGATCAACTAGGAATAGGATTCTTAGTTAGGAGTTTCCATAAGAATAAGATCATCGTAATCAATGAGAATCCTCCTTTTTGAAAAATAAGAAATCAAGTAAGAGAAGGAATCACAAATCAATTGAACTTAATTTGACCTTTCTAGAATATGACCAAATCACCAGTTATTCATCAAGCCACGTGGCACAGGTCTCCCCTAATCCATTGGACCCAATAAACTACACTCCAACAATAAGATTTGACCAATTTTTATTATCAGTTTTTAAATACCCAATAATCTGAATTTGGATGAGTATCTTTCATAACATGTTACAAAAACCCCCTAAACGAGTATCTGCATGGTACTTTAGTCAACTGTCGTGGCTTTAGACTAAGCAACCATGTTCCCACGAATGGAAGGAAAACCTTACTACTATAATCATGATAACTTCATAATGTTCTTACCTTTATTTTTTAAATAGAAAAAAGAAAATTTATGCATTTTTCCTACAAGGTTGTGTTGTTGAAAATATTTCAATATAAGCATAAAAAAAAAATTAGAGTTAACCGCATATCGGATCTCGAAGTATGCACCCTTTTGCACTTGATACCCCGAGGTTTAAAAACTTTTATCCCGCTACCCAAAGTAACGTGATCCTCCCAAAATTAACCCTTGTGTTCTTTCTGGCTAGAAAAGTGGCCGAAATTATCACGTGTTTCGGTAGAGATAGTATAAGTATTATTTGACCGTATATTTATATATTTCATTTAAAAGCAGGTTAATTAGATTAATGAATACATTTATATTTACAAGCTCAAACTCAAACTAATCCAAAATTAAAAACATTAAACTCATCAAAAAGATTAAATAAAGAAGAAAAAAACTAACAAACAGTAACATTACCATTATTCTCTCTCTAGAACTCCAAACCAAGAAGAAAAAGAGATGAAGAAGACCTAACCAAATTCCCAAATCAACCACATCCTTCTCAAAATTAAAGTCAATACCCATCTTCATAATACATCACCCAAGACCCATTCTTCATAATACATCACCTAAGACCCATTCTTCTACATAGCCTTCAATGGTGGTTGTGTTATGTATGTAAACTAACTCCTTTACTCTTTTTTATGTATGTAAAAATGAGGCAATCTGTAGCTTCCATTACGATGTTCAACGAATTTTTAGGATGGGGAAGGAGACGGGAATGGAAAAAGGATAGCGATGAGAAAGTGGAAAGAGATGTGAACTCCCCTGCTCAACTTCGCCAAAATAGTCTAATCACAGCAAAAACTCAATCAACCACACCCAATAGCAAATCTAGTATCCAATAGATCTACCATATCTACTATCTTAGAGCACTAAATAGATTTGAAAATAAAAGCAAGGAAATGGAGACGAATAAATGGGTTGTGTTGTTTTCTTAGATGGGGATGAGCATGGGGATGGGGATGATGAATAGATGTGTTGTTTTCTTCTTCCCCAATTCTTCTTACTTCTCTAACTTAAATCTCGTTCTCTCATCTTTTATTCACCATTATAGATCTGGAACTTGTGATATATATTGAATTGCAATGTTGAGTATGGATTGTGATGTTAAACAATTTGTTAGTTGAATAGATTATTATTTGAAGATCAATGGTTTTTGAGTTATTGAATTTTGAAATTTTTGGATTTAATGAATAGATGATGATGAATGGTTTTGAAGGTGTTTGGGTTTCTGGATTCCATTTGAAGATGTTGAGGATAAGAAAAATCTATTTTATTTATTTATTTATAAAACACTTGTGTATAATTTTGATTCTTTTCTCTTGAATTTGTTTTTGGATTCTTGTTTTTTGATATTTTAATTTTTAATTATTTGTTTGTGCTATTTATTTTAATAAATTATTTTATTTGGATAATTAGTGAAGGTAATAACTTATTTGGGTTAATTAGTGAAATATATATTATTTTTAAATAATTAACATTAGTTAATATTTTTCATTTTATTTAGTTAGTTTTCTTTTGTATTTATCTTGTATTTGTATTATTTTGTTGAGTTAAATACGGTCAATGAGTATATTTATTCCACGTGGGGACACGTGGCTACTTTTCGGTGAAAAATTGGTCGGAACTCTAAATAGAGTCCATATATCGTGGTTATTTAAGAGTACTTTAAGTAACGGAATGATAGTTTTTGAACTTGAGGGTATCAAGTGCAAAATAGTGCATACTTCGGGGTCTGATACGGAGTTAACCCAAAAAATTATGACGTTTTTCGTGAAAAATGTAAATAACTCTTGAGCTATATGAATCAAATATAGTTGATTAGTTTTTTTCAATTCAAATCTTTTGAATATGTCGCTCTTTGTATTACTTTGGGTGATAAAAACAAAATTTATTTCACTTATAAAAAAAATAATTCCAAATAATATACAAATCAAGTTAATTCCAAATCTGAATTTCCAATTCAATTGCATTAGTTAAGAATCCATGTGCAATAGGTAAACTTTCCAAAGTCAATTGTTTGGTGGCCGCCCAGGTCGTCAGCTCTCTGAGTGTGGTTTCGTTTTTGTGCAGGATTTGACACGTATTTTGGTGGCTGGACGCACAGACGAATCTTGGCGTTAACATTGACGCTAGAAGAAGGGTCCCTTTAGTGTTAGTTAGATTTTCAATCACTTTTACACCCATTAGCAGTTATGGCGAACACAGTTTCAAATCGAGATGGAAATTCAGTCAACCCTACGACACAACTTAGGGGGTCAGTTAAGGATCGATTTGGAACAAAGAAATCACTGAAGGATAGGCTGGGACCATAGGGACAGCCTAAATCCATGAAGGCCCACTCCACACCGACCCGACGACAGTTGTTCTCTACTAGTCAAAAGACTCCATGATCCCCGGATCGTACCGTGGACACCCCGTCCCAAGCAGATACGCAACGGGATAGTGGCAAAGATGACCGAGACCAGCGACAACTAATCCTGGCCCGAAGAAAGCAACAGAACGAGCATGCCATGGAGGCTCTGTGCCTTCAACAGGAAGAAATAGATGCCCAGTTGGCCAAGTTGGTGGACGAGGAGGAGGTTTCTTCAAGCCGACCCCGCAACCGGGAGATTATAGTTCAGAGCCGATTCAGGACTCATTGTTCGGACGGCTTCGGACATGAGATGAGCCGGCCGAGGAGCCGTTCGCAGGAGAGGAGCAAGTCGGGGAGCCGCTGTGATGCCCCCAAATCCGAGTCACTTCAAAACCCGGGTTTGGTGCTCCACGGTACTATACATTCAATACAATTCTTAATGACATAAATGTAATCTCTATATTATTACAATACATCTCAATCTAATCTCAGGTTTTCTAACCTTTAATCGTACAAAACATCCTCTAATATTATTTGCAATAATATGTTGGTACTAATATTATAATTAATACAAACATCCTTAACTTAAAATAATAAAACAATTTTTCCATTAATAGGATTTCCTACAAAATAATTTAAGTGCTTTTATTCCTTAAGCATTCCTTCCCTTTGTCGTCATCGAAACTTCCAAATTCCTCGGCTTTGCTGAAAAAATTTATTTATAATCCAGCAAGTTTAACAGTTATCACAAACACATAATTCACATTTCAAACCTACTTTATAATTTCATGCTTCGCATTTTATACATGCATCATGTTTCTCATGTTGTACATTTTATACATTCTTTATATCTAATACAAGCTTCATAATACTCATGCTTCACATTTCTCAAATATATAGGCCACATAGAACATTTAATTCAAATCATTACCTGAACGTTAACAATTATTATCACATAAAATAATTAACTTAAATCATCAACTGAATATAAACAGTTATTTTCGCACATAATGCACATTAAAATAAATTCACAAGAATTTAAATCAAAAATTGGCACATAACACATAACAACAAGTACTGAAAAACTTGCCTTAATCGTTCTTTATAACTTTACGCTAACTCGTTATTCAAATGACCTGCCTGATAATTCAATTCTATTGAATAGATGACCAACTTTCTTTTTCTTCCTGTATGATCGGATAGTATTTCGACACTTTTCCAAATACCTCATCCATGCTTATATGTGAATCTTTTATCCGTATCTCGTTGACTATTTTCTAGCTCAATAAATCTTTCCTGCAATTGACTTATATTATCATTCAAAAATATTAATATAACATTTCTTCATTCTTATACCATTTTCGTGATTTACTCGTTACATTATATATATATATAGAGAGAGAGAGAGAGAGATAGATATATATATATATATATATATACACATATGCATGAGTTTTACAACTTTTATTTACTGATCATTTTATCTACTATTCCAGAAAGAATACTATTCACGTCGGAGTACTATTTACGACTGAGTACTATTCACGTCAGAGTACTATTCACGACAGAGTTTAATCTTTTCTTGTCCAAATTTGCTCAAATCATGAATATTAATCATATTAATATTCACATTAAACATTTATTTATTTTACTCCTACTATAAAAATTATATAGTCATACATTATGTACAAAATAAAAATAATAGTTAGGAACATACCTTCTAATTTTTCTTTTCTTATTTCCTTCTTGATTTCCTTACTTTCCTGTATCTCCCTTATTTTCTCTCTCTCTCTCTCTCTCTCTTTCTCACGTTCCTGACTTCTCTTTCTTTCCTTAACAAACATGATGGGTATATATATATGTATATAGGAATAGCCTACTAGGACACTTGCACATCTATATATATATATATATATATATATATATAATATAATAGCTTACTAGCTTAATAATTTAGGAAGGCACGTGTACTTATACGTATACATTATATATATTAACTAGCTTACTCATAAAGCTAGTTCACTACTTTATATATATAATTCCTTAGCTAGGCAACGTGTTCCACTTCTTTTCTTCCAACAATTCTCTCGTGTACACCAATTAATGTATGATAGGTGTCCAATTTCTAGCCATGTGTGTGTGTGTGGTGTTCAATTGCCCATTTTACTTGCTATAAAATTTGCCACTTGGTTCCATTTAATCCTTTGCCACAATTCCCACGTGTTTTAAAAATGAGAGGTCCACTTATCCCTTCCTTTCCTAATTCTTATCTGACGCCCACTAGCTACTCTCCAGCACATTCCAACAATTCCTTTCATATATTAAAAAAAATGTCTAGTATTTATTATTTAAGTAAAGTAGTGATGGCCTCGTAAATTATTTTTATTTTTGATTTTCCCTTTTCTTTCTTCTCCTCCTAAACTCAACCATGACTTTTTTTATTTTATTTTATTTTTTTCACGTTGCTGACCTTGCTTTTTCCTTTAACAAACATGGTGGGTATTTATATATGAAACTTATAGAGTGTGTGTATATATATATATATATATTAACTAATTAGAGGGGTACGTGTAGCTATACATATATATTTATATAGCTTTAGCATACTACTTACTAGCTTAAACTTACTAGCTTAATGACTCTACTACACATAGCCTAATAATTCTACTAAATCAATAATTTACTTAACTAATCGAATATATGGTGCACATGATTTTGCTGACTAGCCCCTTCTAGATTTCATATACAAAATTATTACCTCCATTTTATATTGTTTCTAACTGTACTCATTTTTGTCTTTCTTGTCTAGTTGCCTAACATTTTTTGGAATCTTCTCCCATTAATAGCTTTAATCAATTCTTATCCTTTTTATTATTATTACAAATTGTGATAAAACACAAATTTATCTCATTAAAATTTAATTCATTCAGTACATTTACCCAGAATAATATCCATAAAAATTTTATTTTATTAGATAAATATTCACGAAACTAATTATAAGGGTACACAATTTTCTCGAGTATTACATTCACCCCTTCTTCTAAGAATTTCGTCCTCGAAATTATCGTATATTTATCTCTACTCATTTTATTCACCAGAACTAAGTTTTCAAATTAAGTTCTATTTCATCATATTTGATTACATTCTCACTTTAATGGTTACTTTACTCTTTTCCTCTATGAGGATTTCTCTTTAATCATTGCATTCTACAACCACTTTTCTCTAATAAATTCACATCTTCCAAGCATTCAATTTTTAAGAATAATGAAATATCTTTTCAAGAATCTTCAACAATTGTTCAATAATTGTGAAGCAGTATGAATAACAAAACAATAAAAGTTTCTTTTTTAAAAAAACTTTTTATATTATGCTGAGGGGTCATAAAGACCATGAACTCTCCATAAGTGTTTAGCAATCATTTAGACTGAAAAACTCTCCATAAATGTTTAACAGTCATATAGACTAAAAAACTCTCCATAAATTTTTAACAGTCATATAGACCGAAAAACTCTCCTCTCCATAAATATTTCCCTACAGGGTTATTCACCTCAGCTTTTCAACATTGGAATCTGCACCAAAACAATTTGGTTTGGTATAAATTCTCAAAGAATGTTTGAATTTCATAAATATATTTTAACATTCGTCTAGCCGATTCAAATAGCTTAGACTTATATCAACAATTTGGGCATCAATCAAAATAGTTTAGCCAACTTAATTGGCATACATTTTCATAGTTTAAGGAAAACTAAAACTCATTTTATGACATCATAATACCGCACTGTCTCAACAGTACGTTGAGAATTTCGTCATTTTATGACTTTGTCATACTACATCATACCATAATGCGTTGATGATTCTATGATCACATTCAACACTAGGTTAGATTGCATTGATGACTCCATCGTATAAAATATATTTTGATATTTTCAAATCATTTTGTCTAGCCGAAACAATTAGCATAGACATATGAATAATAGGACTTTTAAAACTTATTGATTCAATCATTTGAACCATTATTTTTCAAAGAAACACAAAAGTGTAAATATCAGTACGATGTCAATAATTTTGAAATCTAGCATAGCTAGAAGATTTGGAATATCTATATTTTTCCATCAACTTCAATTTTTTTCCTATTCTATTATCCATTAACAATTCTATTTGTTTACTAATGCTTGTTACACCGAGAATTTTCTTAACACGAACTTACCATAAGCATGAGTTTTAAGAACTCGCACCTGACCTTAATATTCTCTATTTATCAAATATATATATGAGAAAAGATTCACTTTCTCACCATATATAGCGAATAACGCGACACAAGATTTTAACGATTATCAACATAGTAAACTAAGTGATTGTTAAACCAAGTACAAATCCCCTGTTCATATAAAGGTTTGTACAACTTAGCTACTAACATGAGTTTTCAATATAAGAAATCTCTAACTTAAACTTCGCTTAACATGAATTTTCTAAATCCATACTTTATCACTTACAATTCTTTATGAGTTCGTCTTTAAACATCTACTATAGATCACTTTTCACGATTTGATAACATTCTTTCTGCTTTTTCAAAAACAATCTTAAGATATTTTTATCATCTCTTTTCGTCTAACTCTGAGTAATCTTTCTTTATTTATTTCAAAGCACATTTATTAAACATACTTTTATTAATATGCATCTCGTAGTACATAATACGTTGTATCTTATAGCATTTACCTAACATATCCCTCTAATACCACACAAGTAGGGATTTACAAACACCTATCACATATCTCACACAAGTCGGGATTACATAAATATATATATATATATTTATATTTATAAGTAGGCGTTGTTGGACAATTTAGCAATCGATAAATACACACGTGCAAGTATACACGGTCCATAAGTAATATAATGATAAGATATGAGTCGAACCCACAAGGAATTGTGACAAATAAATACCAAGTACCAATCGTATATCAATTTGATCTTGTTAAACGATGAAGATTTGAGTTTTGTTGATTAGTCGAGTTCAAAAGACAAGTAATGAATAAAATACGGTAAAATATCAAGATATAAAGATGTAAGACTGCAATTTCCCCCAACACGTCATTTGAATCTCATAACTCTCTCCTTTCAATTAGTTAAAACATACGAATTGACAACCGAGAAATCAAAACTTCATGAGAGCCTCTGTCGATGGTCAATCACGAATCTTCCTAATGCGGTGCATAGGTATATGGCTATCCTATACACTATCAAGAAACCAATTTCAAGAATGATTAATAAGACACGTGCCACTAAATCTCGTAAACCATCCTATTACTTACCAACTTTCGCATAGGAAGTCATTAGGACTAGATTCTCTATTGGTTACATACGGTAACTAGGTATATGTCTATCCCAACTAATATCAAGTTACCTATTTATGCGGATAATTAACAAGATACACGTCACTTAATCTAATTAATAACCCACAACAATCTTTAACTCTCACATGTTTTCATAACTAAGTCTTAATATATAATCCATTCGTCAAGTTCATATAGGTTCCCAAGGTAATTACTAGCCAAGCAATTAATCTAGAAAGCAAAGGTTATGATAATCAATTCACAAATGATTAACTAATATCAAGAGAGAGAATTCAAATCAATTTAGGTGTTGGGTTCCATTACGATCTTATAAAGAATTTTTAGTTCATGATAGCTACAACAAACATCAATTTCAATTCATACATCATTAAATCTGAATTACAAAATAAGAAGTGAATGCTAGAGATAAAACCACTTTTGAAGATATTCAGATGTGGTTCAATGGTTGGATGTTGATTTCTAGCTCTCCTTCTTTGTTTAGCAGTCCTTGACAACTTAGCTCCTTGGCCCTTGGCTTGATTTTGCTTTGTTTTCTAGCCCTAAGCACGTTTTTGTGATGTACTAGTTAGCCTCCCTCGTCTAGATAGATGATATGAAGCTCCAAAGAGAATATATATAGCCTCCCTCAAGAAACCCTAGCCAAAATTCGGACAAAATGCAGCACATATCGCACTATATCAATGTCAGAACACACTCAGCCAGAATTGGCGCAGCCTCCGTGGTTCGCGCGGAGGCCTCCGTTGTAAGATCCCGACTTTATGAAATAAAAGTTTATTATTTTCTGTATGATTATTTTTCTAAATAGTGAAGTGCTTAATTGTTATAAATGATAGTTAAGGGTGTTATTTATAAATTATCTGATAAACAGTATGTCGGGGAATATTCTTTCTGTTGGGGAATATTATATTCGGTACCGTACGACGGCGCCGAAATAACAAAATATTAGTGGGCCCCACAATGATAATATTGTCAACGATAGTGGGCCGCATTATCGGATACTGAAAACGACAGTATTTTGTCAACAGTATTATCACCGACAACTGTTGAAATACCCGGTAATAAAAAGAACAGTAAAACGCATTATTCCACAGTAGTACGCGGTATTTCACAGGCGCATGGTGTTGCACAATATTTTAAATTATTGATTCAATAATTGATAAAGTATCAATTGCACAGTATTTTGATTCAATAATTACAATAACATCTGTATGGTACTTTTTATTATTTGTCATGGCACTGTAACTCATATTATTTGATATGATATTTTAGCATTATTGACGGATTAAATGTGGAGTCTAACTTAGGGGTACCTAATTGAAATTGTGAAATTCACATGCTATGAACTATTGGTTCACATGATGGAACTATTGGTTCACATGTGGGAACTATTAGGGGATGTTATGCAAGATTGATAATACTTGAGGGATTATATTAAAAATAGAGGCAAAAGATGGAGGTACTAAAGTGTAATAAGTCGAGCCCTTTTTGTGCAATTAATGAAACTTGGTTTTCCTTTAAATAGGAGGCATTATCTTAAGAAATCTTCACACCTTCCTTGCATATACTTCCTCTCTCTCTAAATTTCTTGAGTTCTTTAAGTGTGCTAGGCTATTGTGAGTATTTGTGAGAATACTAGTATCGTACAAGTTAGTAAACTTCATAGAAAGTAACATCCAATCACTTATTAACGAAGGTAGGGGATATCATTTCTTTCATACTATTATGCAATATCATTTGCTTCCATGTTCGTAAATATTGTTATTTATTCCGTATTAATTTGTGGGGATAACCTGTCTGTGCGGATTGACGCATGCCTGGTGAATATCCTTTTGTATTAATTCCTTATTACTCTGTGGGAATAACCTGTATGTACGGAGTGTCGTACCTACCTGGTGAATATGCTTTTGTATTCATTCCTTATTACTATGTAGGAATAACCTATATGTACGGAGTGTCGTACCTGGTGAATATCCCTTTGCATTTATTCCTTATTAATCTGTGAATATAACCTGTCCGTGCTGATTGACGCATGCCTAGTGAATAACCCTTCGTATTCATTACTTATTAATCTTTTGTGGAACTAATCTGTCTATGCGGATTACCGCATGACGGGTGAAAATTCATTTGCAGTTTCATATATTCTTTTATACCCGTATAACGTATCATTTCTTTTGTACTCTTTAAGGGATATCTTTTTCTTTCACATTTCTCCATTTATGATAAGAAATCTCTGTTTGTTTCCAAAACCTTATTTTTAAATGGTGAAAATCCCTGAAAATTTGTAGAATATCCTTAATAGTTTGTACTTCATCTAATATCTTTTCACCTGAATCTTTCTATTTCGTTTGATACGATATAGTTGAATCGTGAATTTTATTCTTGAATATCATTCTTGAATTTGACTCCACAATTTGGTCATCATGTTGGCAATTTGGTCATACTTCATCACTGGATAAATTAAACATTCATTCTTATTCTTGATCTCACTGTATTCATTTTATATCATTGTCATCATCCTCATATTTAATTTGTGGTGATAGTTCTTTTTGGCCCGTAGTGCAAAGATGAACTGGCGTGACATGATTTTGACCAAACTGTGTATTGGTATAATCATGACTTTTGGTGTTACAAACAAAGGCGTATGGTGAAAGTTGTCTTTGGCCCGTAGTGCAAAGATGAACTGGCGTTTGGCATGATCATGACCGGTGGTGTTATAAATATATTTGGCACGTAGTGCAAAGAGAGGCTGTTGAATATAAACTATTGATTTAGATGTTCTTAAACAGGAATTGTTGATTGGTGTTACAGGGATAAAATATTGGTGGTGACCCTTTAACTTATAGAAGATGGTAGATATTATAATCTACTCGACTCTTCTAATGGATTGTTCGTTCCGCTGCAGATGTTGAATAATTATAATATCTTTAAATCTCTGATTTATTTCGGTTGAAGGCTAAAGATAATTTTATTCTTCATTATCTTAGTCATGATATTTCCTACTGGGCTATTTGTGCTTACCCTTTTCCTTTTTGTTCCATTGTTCTCTTCAGGAAAAGAGAGTGTGGCGGGGACTAGCAGGGGAATGGAGTGATTGTCCGAGACAATAGAAGTATCTCAATACATACTTTTAGTGTGACAATAAGTGTATTGAGAAATTAAGATGTATTTGTATTGTGTTGTCGTATTTTGCACAACACTCATTAGTTGTAAATGAAAAAATTCGTATTTGTATTTGTATTTTGTAATATATTATTGGCGACTCAAAATGGGTTGTGTGGACCTATTTTGGGGGCGTCACATCCGTGACCTGTTGCAAACTCCCTGGATACTGGCGCAGCCTCCGTGATTCACATGGAGGCCTCTGTGGTCTGCCTGGCGCAGCCTCCGTGATTCGCTCAGAGGCCTTCGTGGCCTGCTACTGCTGGTGCCTGTGTCAGCACTCTTGGGGCTTGGTCGACGCCGTGCACACTTCCACACGTCGTGCACACCCAAAGCTCAAATGTCATCAACTTCAATACCTAGCATTGCCATATGCTAATTTCTAAAATAATACCAACCAAGCATGGATAACGAGCTACGGGCATCATTTATTTCAAATCGTACAAAAACACAATAAAATATATAAAAGCCATACAAAACATAAAAGGGTAATGTAAAACCATGATAACTAAAAATACGATAAAAATGCATAGAAACCACTATAATTATTATAACACCTACGAATTATCAAGGCCAAAAGTATATAAAATGAAGGTATAAAATGCACTCATCAAATACCGCCAAACTTGAACCTTTGCTTGTCCTCAAGCAAAATACAAATATACTAACAACAGAAATAGCTACTTAACGCAAAACACAATGCGACAATTGCAAAATCGGCTCACAAAATGGCCTCAAAGGAAAAAAATCAAAAATAAACCCAAAAGCAATGCAAAGTTACAACTTAACAAAGTTACTAGGTTCACAAGTACTCAAGATCCCTGCATTGTGTGTGTGAGTCATTTGTTTATACGAGTTAGGACTGAGCTAGCGCATGCACTCAAATTTATGAAGGATTATACTATAAATCTACCAACTCAACAATACATCAATCAAGACAACCATAAAAGAAAGGGGTCCCAAAGGAATTTATTTAAACAATAAGTAACACATTAGTGAGTGCGTTTTACTCTCCTTCTCAACTTAACTATAATCCTGACTGTGCAATGTCTAATCACATTAGGCTATTCAGAGTTACCCATGTAACGAGTGTTTGATCAATGGCTCCCAAACCAGATGGTTTTAGGTCACTAGGTGTAGAACACCCCTAAGAATCTATTAACTCGAGTAACAAAGGCCACGTAATTAAACTTAGTCAATATAATTTATTTATTTATATATATATATATATATATATATTTCCATTTTTTTATTCCCCCAAACTTATATGAAAGTTTAGAAATAGCTCAAAAAGCTATTGAAGTAAGTTAAGTACATTTCAAGCATAATCTCCCAAGCAGTTAAGTAAATGAGATTTCTCAATACTAACTAGACAAACAAGCAAGCTGTGAACATGAAGATTTTAAAGGACCAAGAACACGGTGATTAGCCAAATTGTTAAAACGTAACTAAGCACGCTTAAGACTTCACTTTAGATAAGAACACATAACCCGCGATATATCATCGGTCAATTCTTAGAGAATGACACGATATAACCAAAATACGAGATATTAAAATAAAATAAACTAAAATTAGACTAAAATTAACTACTACGCCCCCAAACTTAAAACAAATATAGTCCTCGATGTTATAGTAGACATAATTTAAACAGAGAACTTCACTATATGGCTCGGGCATTGCCCGGATCAGCGGTCACATCATCACCCGAATCTAGGTCATATGCCGGGAACATAGGTGCCATAGGAAATGTTACTGCATTTGGGTCAGAGTTGAACCCACTATTGTTGATCACCTGTGTAATAGCTGTGTTAAAATCCGAAGTGTAGTTGCATAAATAGTTGACCTGCTGCATGGTGTGACACATGCGTCTGGACTGATGCCTAGAATCCCGACGCCGGTCTTGAGCCTCCCTCTGTAACTCAGCTTGCACCTCCTGGTTCTCGCGATGGAGCTCGCGTATCTCAGCGATGAGTAGATCCATGGACGAACTAGATGGCGCAGTGTCCGCGACATGATGTGCTGGACTGCCAGAGGGCTCCTCAACTTCATGAGACTGCTCCGGTAATATGTATCCGACCCCTCGAGGGTCCGATTCCCCGCCGTTCCAAACCTGATATAGTCGCATCGTGCGACTGTCAATCGGTGTCGTAGGATACTACCCTACCTCATCCACCACCCCCCAGACGACCTTCGCCTTTTTTCACAGTCCACAAATCAGAGAGGGATGTGGTAGCCCACCCATAGACTTTCCCTTAATAGTTTGGAGTATGGAGTTGTGTATCATTCTCCCCACGTTGATACTCCTACCCGTAACTAATGCAAATAGAATCACTGCACGGGTTTAATCACTTCAAACACATGCGTGGTTGGCCACAATTTGGCACAAATGAAGTACAACCAAGCCTTGCCATATCTGCTGAGGTTTCCGTGCTTGAAATCCACGGCCTCGCTGTCCTTGCTAGTCTACTGAGCCCTAGGCTGACATAAGGTTGTAATGACCTCATCCAATTATTGGTGCTTGGTTCTATATTCGGTGTACCTGTCAATGCCCTAAATCCTAGGAAGGCCATAATAAGCGTTGATGTTTTTCCTGCTAAATGATACTCCTTTACCCCGAACCATAACCACATCATCTTCTGCCTCCTGGGCGTTTGCGTAAAATTCTCTAACAATGGCTACAACTGCTGGCTTGGACTGAGCTACAAAGGTCTTCCAACCCCTTTTCTCAATCGTGCACGAAACCTGGTAGTCCTCTTTCTCACGCGACAGTAAGCCCCTCTCAGGAATCAATGACTTAATAGCCATTGTGACACCCCCAAATCCAGGTACTTAATTCCCACTGATTTGGTGCTCACTATAACATACATTCAAAACTAACTATCCAATAAAATAACAATTAGATAAACTTAAAGAAACATCTTCCCAAAATGGGTTACATCTCCAAACTATTAAATAATCAAATCCCAGGTTCTCTTAACCTTAATACATCAAATGTGGTAGCTGTCGTTTTACACTCCAAAATTAATACCTTACTAACACTCTACTAGCACAAAACTTAGTATAATGACAAGCAAGGATCGATCCCACAGAGAAGTGAATTAATCTTTTACTTATTCTAACATTCCTTTTATTACTATTAATGAGGGGTTTTTGAGTTTGATTCACTAAACTAACAAAAGTAATTAAGAATGATCAATGAATAAAAAGCTTCAGTTCTTCAGTTCAGTATCACCTTATCACAATTATGGGAAAATCAAGTTTAACAATATTTATCCTTCAATGAGACTAATAACCCTAGATAACCGCAATCGCTAATTATCCGCAATTCTCCTTATGTGTAAATCTAATGTGACAATCGCCTCAAGAGACTCTAACTATCATATAACCTAGAACTATCAGTCTAGATTTAATATAACAGCAGCATAAAGAATGAGAGAATTAGGTTATTCCAAGCAACAATTGCACAATCAGGAATTATTTAACTTGCCTTCTAATAATCTTAATAATATCCAAAAGCTTGTCCATAATCAGATACTATCAATTGCTACCTATGATCAGACATAATATCGTTTACTTAATACTATATCTTAATCTAGCAGATGGTATCAATCAAATTAATTCAATTGGCCAAATCAAATCAAAAGATTAGATAACATATCATCAATTAAAAACAGATTATCAGAATAAATCTCATGCAAGAAGGAATAAATAAATAAAACCTGATTAAACCATTAATTATGAAAAAGATTTAACATCCCTTAGAACTGAAAGTAAGAGTTTAGCCTGACATGCCTTCAATCTCCTCCTATTAGAGTTACAATTGTAGTTGCCAAGATCCCTCTCTAGAAAAATAGAATAAGATATATATAAGTCCTCAAGTTCCTACTTAGAGTTTCCTTCTTACTATCTGATCATAATGAATAGAATCCTCTTCCGAATCAACTTCCTTTTCCTCCTTCAGCTGGCCTTTAGTACTCAAAAACGCCAACTAGCGCCGCTGGCGCTGTCACTAGCGCTGCTAGCGCTGCTATGCAGTGTGCTCAAGTTGTGCCTAGCGCTGCTGGCGCTTGGCTTGTGAAGGGTGGAGCGCTGTTGGCGCTGTTAGCGCTGCTGGCGCTGGCACTAGCGCTGCTGGCGCTGGCACTAGCGCTGCTGGCGCTGGTGTGCAGTGTCTGGTGGTGTGTGTAGCGCTGCTAGCGCTGGCACTAGCGCTGCTGGCGCTAGCCCTAGTCCTCGAATTTACAAAAATGCCACCATGTGTATTTTAAGCTCCAATTTTCCATCTTTTTCCACTTTTGACCTTGAATTCTCCTGAAATCAATAAATAACCTAATAAGTGCATATACACAATAAAACACGCAATAAACTAGATATAAAGGAATAAAAATAAATGAATAATATGCACTTATCAAATTCCCCCACACTTAGTCTTTACACGTCCTCGTGTAAACTCAAACAAAGGTTATAATGGAATCATTTGAATTCTATTCAACCAAGCTCCCAAAGGTTCAAATTCAATTAGCATCCATGAATACTAACACCAATCAACAGAAATTCATCCTATACATCATCAATCAATTCATAACAATAATCCCATCAGTCCCCACTGAACATCTCTAAATCAAATTGAAACCACATAAGCAGCTCCTATGATTAACACAGATACTCAACTCAGTTTATATGGAACAACAACCATGCACACTGACTCACAACCGGAACATGTTTTTTTTTCCTGCCATTCATTTTTTCTTCATTCAGGTGAATGCATTTTATGCTCCATTTCACCTTCCTCATTCTTTTCTCAAGCGAGTGCATTTTATGCTCCATCTCACTTTTCTTCTCACCAACGAGTGCGTTTTACGCTCCATCTCATTGCATGTGTTTATGGGTGAGTGCGTTTTACGCTCCATCTCAACCCACCACATGTTTTCCTTTTGAGACAAAATGTCTTTTTTTTCTCAATTTTTTTTCTTGCTCTCAATTTTTCTAATTTCCAATTCTTGATTTTGTCTTCACATGATCCTAGAAACAAGATAAGCAGTTAAACAGTTCTAAATCATGAAAGCAGTGCACATAGTCAACTCCACAACTAACCCAGTCAAGTAAACATGTATCTCACATTCAAGTACTCATGCAATACCAACTCAATCTAAATCAGTCAACTATGGGTCCTAACTTCATTATCATCTTTTATCAATTAATTCAGCATCAAACAAATTCTATCAATTAGCATCAATTTTCATTCTAAAACCAAAAACCTTTGAAAACTTGACCAAGCAAATTTTTCACAAAACAACTCAAAATAACTCAGATTTTCACATTTAAAGCAAACCTACCCTATACTATCCTACCTAAACCCCTCCCCCACACTCAAACCTTACATTGTCCCCAATGTAAGACAATCATGCAAAAACGAGATAAATAAAAAAAAAAACAAATAAAGAAATAAAAAGGGATAGAAAAGCAAATCTGATGTCTTGGGTTGCCTCCCAAGCAGCGCATTTGGTTAACGTCGTTAGCCCGACATCGATTCTCCGCAATCACTCATAACTTGGATTCACTAAGTCTATCATCTCCACACTCTCCATCGAAAATCCTTCACGGAAAGGTTTCAGCCTATGTCCATTGACCTTGAATACTTTCCCTGTCTTTGGATTCTTTATATCTATAGCACCATGAGAGAACACATTAGTAATAACAAATGGACCTTCCCAACGAGAGCGCAACTTACCTGGAAATAACTTCAGCCGCGAATTGAATAGGAGAACTTGTTGGCCAACGGTGAAATCTTTCCTCAAAATCTGCTTGTCATGGAAGGCCTTTGTTTTATTCTTGTATAGTCTAGAACTCTCATAAGCTTCATTCCTCATCTCTTCCAATTCTTGTAGCTGGAACTTCCGATGCATTCCCGCGTCATCCAAACTCATATTACATTGCTTGATCGCCCAAAAAGCTCTATGCTCTAATTCCACGGATAAATGACATGGCTTCCCAAAAACCAATCTGTACGGAGACATACCAATAGGGGTTTTGTATGCAGTTCTATACGCCCACAATGCATCTTCTAACCGCAGACTCCAATCTTTTCTGCTTGGCTTGACAACCTTCTCCAAAATCGATTTCACTTCACGGTTGGATACTTCAGCCTGACCATTGCTTTGCGGATGATAAGATGTAGAAATCTTATGCAAAACATTATATTTCCGGAAAAGTGCTGCTAGCATCCTGTTGCAAAAGTGAGTTCCTCTATCGCTGATGATAGCTCGAGGAGTTCCAAATCTGACAAATATATTAGTTTTGACAAAATCTGCAACAACTTTAGAATCATCAGTCCTGGTGGCTTTAGCTTCCACCCATTTAGAAACATAGTCAACAGCCAAGAGAATGTAAACATTACCATGAGAAACAGGAAAAGGTCCCATAAAATCAATACCCCAAACATCAAAAATCTCAACAATTAAAATGGGAGTTTGTGGCATTTGATTTCTATGTGATATGTTACCTGTTCGTTGACAATTCTCGCATGATTTACAAAATAGATATGAGTCTCTAAAAATTGTTGGCCAATAAAAACCACTTTCTAAAACTTTATGAGCAGTCCGTTTGGGTCCAAAATGACCTCCACAAGCATAGGAATGGCAAAAAGTTAGAATAGACAATGTTTCGGTATTAGGCACACACCTACGGATTATTTGATCAGCACAAAATTTCCACAGGTACGGATCATCCCAAACATAATGTCTAGCATCACTCCTAAGCTTATCCTTCTTGTTTTTAGAAAATTCATTGGGAATAAATGCACTTGCCAAATAATTAACAATATTCGCGTACCAAGGCAATTCCTCCTGAATAGAAAAGAGATGCTCATCTGGAAAGGAATCATGCAAAGGTAGTGCCTCCTCATCTCTCATCAATCGACTCAAGTGATCTGCTACCAAGTTATCTGCTCCCTTCTTATCCTTGATTTCCAAGTCAAATTCCTGCAACAGCAGAATCCATCTGATAATCCTGGGTTTAGAGTCCTTCTTGGTTAACAAATACCTGAGAGCTGCATGGTCAGAATAAACTACAACTTTAGTGCCAAGTAAATAAGATCGAAATTTATCTAAAGCAAAAACAACAGATAAAAGTTCTTTTTCTGTTGTCGAGTAGTTAATCTGAGCTGCATTCAATGTTCTAGAGGCATAATAAATGGCATGGACAACTTTGTCAACTCTTTGGCCCAAAACAGCTCCGACTGCATAATTGCTTGCATCACACATTATTTCAAAGGGAATATTCCAATTTGGCGGTTGAATCACGGGTGCGGAAGTCAATAGGCTCTTCAACATATCAAATGCCTTCTTGCACGTTTCATCGAACTGGAATTCCACATCTTTTTGCAGCAATTTACATAATGGCAGAGCTATTTTGGAGAAGTCTTTGATAAATCGCCGATAGAAACCTGCATGTCCAAGAAAAGAGCGAATCTCCCGCACACTAGCAGGGTAAGGCAAAGCAGACACAATATCTATCTTAGCTTTATCAACCTCTAAACCTTTAGCTGACATAACATGACCAAGCACTATACCCTGTTCTACCATAAAGTGACACTTTTCCCAATTAAGAACAAGGTTAGTTTCCAAACATCTATCTAGCACACGCGTTAGATTTTCCAAGCACAAATCCAAAGAATCACCATGTACTGTGAAATCATCCATAAAGACCTCGATGCAATTTTCCAAAAGATCAGAAAAAATGCTTATCATGCATCGCTGAAAAGTACCTGGTGCATTACAAAGTCCAAACGACATCCGCCGGTATGCAAAAGTACCAAATGGACACGTGAATGTGGTCTTTTCCTGGTCTTCGGGTGCAATCACGATCTGATTATATCCTGAAAAACCATCTAGAAAGCAATAATAAGTATGCCCCGCTAATCGTTCTAGCATTTGATCAATAAAAGGAAGAGGAAAGTGATCTTTTCTGGTTACAGCATTTAGTTTCCTGTAGTCAATACACACTCTCCATCCTGTTTGTATCCGTGTGGGCACCAACTCATTATTGTCATTCGTGATGACAGTTATTCCAGACTTCTTCGGAACTACCTGTACCGGACTCACCCACTGACTATCGGAGATGGGGTAGATTATGCCTGTATCTAGTAATTTAATCACCTCTTTCTTGACTACCTCCATCATGGGTGGATTTAATCTTCGCTGTGCTTCTCTCGTGGGCTTTGCTCCGTCATCCAAAAGAATCCTATGCATGCACATCGCGGGGCTTATACCTTTGATATCTGCTATCGTCCAACCAAACACTGTGACATGGTCTCTTAGAACTCTCAACAATTTCTCTTCCTGCACTTTGGTTAGATTACTAGCAATAATCACAGGTAAAGTTTCATTTGTCCCTAAATATGCATATTTCAAGTGAACAGGTAAGGGTTTCAATTCTAAGATTGGAGCTTGCTCCACAGATGGTAACAATTTTTTATGAGAAATAGGCAATTGAATTGATTGAACTGCATACTTATCTGTGAATTTTGGTAAAGAGTGCAATGCAGCCACAACTTCCTTCAATTCTTGATTCTGGTCAAATTCTTCCTCTTTATCCATGTCCAAGTTGTTAGCAATAGCCATCTCCAAGCTTTCCCTGTGGTCTTGTTCAAAAGATCCCTGCACTATAGAATCAATGATGTCAATGGCAAAAACATGATCAACATCACTAGGGTACCTCATGGCGTCATATATATTGAACTGAATTTTCTCTCCATCAAATTCCATGGTCAAGGTCCCATTGTGCACATCGATCATTGTCCTTGCTGTTTTCAAGAATGGCCTTCCTAGCAAGATGTGCGAGGGATTTGGAGATCTATCATCTTCCATATCCACAATGTAAAAATCTGCAGGAAATATTAGCTGATTAACCTGCACTAAGACATCTTCAATTACCCCTTGCGGATAAGTGTTAGTTCGATCAGCAAGTTGAATGATAACACCAGTTTGTTTCAAAGGTCCTAGATTTAAAGAGGCAAATACAGATAATGGCATGACATTTATTGACGCTCCTAAATCTAACATGGCTTTCTCAAATCTGGTATTACCTATTCTGCATGGGATTGTAAACATTCCTGGATCTTTACATTTAGGAGGCATTTTCCTTTGAAGCACTGCTGACACATTCTCTCCTACAGTGATTTTTTCATCATCTTTCAATTTTCTTTTGTTAGTACACAATTCTTTCAAAAACTTTGCATACCTGGGCACTTGTTTGATGGCATCCAATAGAGGAATATTTACCTCTACCTTCCTGAAGGTTTCCAAAATTTCCCTTTCATTTTCCTCCTTCTTTGAAGTCTTGTGGGTTCTAGGTGGAAACGGCAACGGTGGGGTTGTAACTGGAGTAGATGGGGTAACAATTTTCCTTGGTGTCTCAGTTTCCTCTTTATCTTTGTCCGCTTCAATTTCTGTAGCCACCTTAGGTCCTTCCAACTCTTTCCCATTCCTTAGTGTAATCGCACTAGCATTCTCCCTTGGATTGACAATTGTTTGGGAGGGCAACTTTCCTGAACCTTGCGAATCCAACCTCCCCACTGTGGTGGCAAGTTGACCTATCTGATTTCTCAAGTCTTGAACAGAATTTTTCGTTTCCTGCTGGAACTGCTGTGTCTGACTCATGAATGCCTTGAACATGTCTTCCAAAGATGTTCCAGAATTTGCAGGAGCTGCCTGTCTAGGTTGATATTGAGGTTGAGTTGGTTGAGAGCCTTGTGGGAACCCTTGTTGTCTAACCGGATACACACCTTGCGCTGGTGGCCTATTTCCTCCATAACTCAAATTAGGATGATCCCTCCATCCTGGATTGTAAGCATTGGAGTACGGGTCATACTTCCGCTGTGGTTGTGCCTGATAGTTCCCCATCGCATTAGCTTGCTGTGTTGTGTCTTCCTCTTGCAATGTTGGACAAGAATCGGTACTATGACCAGTCATTAAGCAAATCCCACAAACTTTTGCTGCTGGTGTATTTCCTGTAGCCATTTGTTTAACCAGCACAGTTAGATCAGAAATTTGTTGTTCAAGGTTGCTCGTGGTCATCTCATTCACTCTTGCAGGTGCATGGTTATTCCTTGTCCCATACTGCTGAGAATTAGCAGCCATATTTGCAATTAGAGTCCTTGCAGCCTCCGGTGTCTTATCCACTAGTGCTCCTCCACTTGCAGCATCGATCATACTCCGATCCATTGGTAATAGTCCCTCATAAAAAGTACTGAATCAGGTGTTGATCGTCTATTTGATGGGGAGGACAACTGGAACACAATTTTTTAAATCTTTCCCAATACTCATACAGTGTCTCTCCGTTGAACTGTCGAATGGCGCATATCTCCTTTCTGATGTTGGCAACTCTTGAAGTAGGAAAGTACTTCTCCAAGAACAGCCTTTTCATGTCATTCCATGACTGTATTGACCCTGAAGGAAGATAGTACAGCCAGTCCTTCGCTAGATCTCCCAGTGAGAATGGAAATGCCCTTAGCTTGATTTGATCCTCTGTTATTCCATGTGGCTTCATGGTTGAACACACCACATGGAATTCCTTCAAGTGCTTGTATGGATCTTCACCTGTGAGACCACGAAAAGTAGGCAAAAGATGAATTAGTCCCGATTTAAGTTCAAAAGCAGCAGTTAAAGTAGGATATTCAATGCACAAGGGTTGTTGATTAAGATTGGGAGTGGCTAATTCTTTGAGTGTTCTGTTGTTATTTGGCACCGCCATTTCTTCTTCCTTCTCTGAATCAGTGGATGATGTATTTGACAGTAACTCAAGTGCTATGTTGAGTCCCGGTGATGGAATTTCGTCTGACTCCGCAGTGATGCCTCGAGCTTGACGAGCTTCTTTCCTTAGCCTGCGTGCAGTTTTCTCAATTTCTGGATCAAAATTCAAATCACCGGATTGAGAGGATCGTGTCATAAACTACAATAATAAACAAAAATAAAATGAAATAAAGTAAAATGAAGAATAAATAGAGATAAATAACACTTCCCCGGCAACGGCGCCAAAATTTGGGAGCTGTCGTTTTACACTCCAAAATTAATACCTTACTAACACTCTACTAGCACAAAACTTAGTATAATGACAAGCAAGGATCGATCCCACAGAGAAGTGAATTAATCTTTTACTTATTCTAACATTCCTTTTATTACTATTAATGAGGGGTTTTTGAGTTTGATTCACTAAACTAACAAAAGTAATTAAGAATGATCAATGAATAAAAAGCTTCAGTTCTTCAGTTCAGTATCACCATATCACAATTATGGGAAAATCAAGTTTAACAATATTTATCCTTCAATGAGACTAATAACCCTAGATAACCGCAATCGCTAATTATCCGCAATTCTCCTTATGTGTAAATCTAATGTGACAATCGCCTCAAGAGACTCTAACTATCATATAACCTAGAACTATCAGTCTAGATTTAATATAACAGCAGCATAAAGAATGAGAGAATTAGGTTATTCCAAGCAACAATTGCACAATCAGGAATTATTTAACTTGCCTTCTAATAATCTTAATAATATCCAAAAGCTTGTCCACAATCAGATACTATCAATTGCTACCTATGATCAGACATAATATCGTTTACTTAATACTATATCTTAATCTAGCAGATGGTATCAATCAAATTAATTCAATTGGCCAAATCAAATCAAAAGATTAGATAACATATCATCAATTAAAAACAGATTATCAGAATAAATCTCATGCAAGAAGGAATAAATAAATAAAACCTGATTAAACCATTAATTATGAAAAAGATTCAACATCCCTTAGAACTGAAAGTAAGAGTTTAGCCTGACATGCCTTCAATCTCCTCCTATTAGAGTTACAATTGTAGTTGCCAAGATCCCTCTCTAGAAAAATAGAATAAGATATATATAAGTCCTCAAGTTCCTACTTAGAGTTTCCTTCTTACTATCTGATCATAATGAATAGAATCCTCTTCCGAATCAACTTCCTTTTCCTCCTTCAGCTGGCCTTTAGTACTCAAAAACGCCAACTAGCGCCGCTGGCGCTGTCACTAGCGCTGCTAGCGCTGCTATGCAGTGTGCTCAAGTTGTGCCTAGCGCTGCTGGCGCTTGGCTTGTGAAGGGTGGAGCGCTGCTGGCGCTGTTAGCGCTGCTGGCGCTGGCACTAGCGCTGCTGGCGCTGGTGTGCAGTGTCTGGTGGTGTGTGTAGCGCTGCTAGCGCTGGCACTAGCGCTGCTGGCGCTAGCCCTAGTCCTCGAATTTACAAAAATGCCACCATGTGTATTTTAAGCTCCAATTTTCCATCTTTTTCCACTTTTGACCTTGAATTCTCCTGAAATCAATAAATAACCTAATAAGTGCATATACACAATAAAACACGCAATAAACTAGATATAAAGGAATAAAAATAAATGAATAATATGCACTTATCAAAATGCGGAATAAAACATAATTAAAACAAGTCTGATACAAATAATCATCAAATAAAATAATAAATCTAGAACTACTTCTGCATCTTGCCCTTGCCCTTACTGGTGGACGGCTCGTCCTGCTTCTCGAGCTTAGCTGCAATGTTTAGTGCAAGAGTGAGCAAACAATTGCTCACAAGTACGATAACAATAATATTTAAATGAACTGAATTTCAACTGAGGAATAACAGTTTTCTGAATCTCGGTAATTAAATGATCAAAGTCTAAAAGCTCGTTAGAAAGCTCGATTCAAGGAATAATAGATTTCAAAATATAGAAATTATATCTGAGGGTCACAAGACCTCGAACTATGTCCTAGGTTAACAAGTATTTCTACTGTAACCTTTAACAGTCATATAGACTATGGACCAACATCTCGTACTCAGGGGGATCAGCCCTTTGTACAATGTATTGTGCACAAACATTTTAACGCTGTCGCGTAAGTAATCCCCTATATTAGGGTTGTTCATCTCAGTTTATCGTCTGAATCTATACCAAAAAGGAAATTGGCTTGGAACAAGTATAGAAAACATTCTAAGTCTTTGAAACGCACATCAACTAAGGACTAGCTGAATCAATAAGGGTTTGCTAGTCTAATTCATCAATAGAGTTTGTTCAATAGAGACTATATTCGAAGTTTGAATAACAATCAATTATTGGAGTAAAGCTCAAGTATATAATCATGATAGTAACCTTGCTTGATTAACAATAAGCTAAGGTAAATATTCTTGCTCAATAAAAATAAACTTGCTTTAAATGAAATAACAAGTTTAAGATAGGAAAACTTGCTCAACATAAAATAATAAGTTGAGATAAGGAACTTGCCTCAAGCGTAGATTACAAATTTAAGTAATTCACGATCTTTAACAACCTAAACATTTAATTATAAAATAGTAACATAATTAGTCACAAGATTAAAAGCATTCTAAGCTTGCTCTTTTATCAAAACATCTCATTTAGCAAACCATAATCAACAAGTTTCAACTATCTAGGAATTTCATTAATCACTTAATACTTTAATATAAATTTAATTATACATCATAACTTCCAAGAAAAGAAAAATAAAATTTTTTTTTTTAAACAGTAGCGTTTCTCGCCGGGGCGAGAAAAAGCTTAACAAAATCGTCGCCGGGGCGAGGACGTCGCCGGGGCGGCGTTTTGCTTAACAATTTTGTCGCCGGGGCGACTCTGTCGCTGGGGCGAAGAAATCAGTTCATTTCTATCGCCGGGGCGATAGACTTGACTGTCGTCTTCCCCAGCTCGCGAACCAGTGAAAACTTAGGCCAAATTTGGCCAAAATTTTCCGAATTGTACCATCCAGTACATAAACTAGATATACCCAGACATCAAATATGTTAGAAAACAAGTATCCAACATGTTTCTAACTAATTTAACTATTATAAAACACATAATCAACTAATTTAAAACCAAAAATTCACTGTTAAAACCAAATATTCATGTTCTAGCTATTTTAATAAAATCAATCACTGTAAACTCATCTTTCACTCATTTTAATCCATTCAAATTACATTCTTTTTATTATTCATCGTATTAACACAATCAAAAGTCAATTTACCAATTAATAATCTAATTGAACATCAATTATCATATATATATGCCATACATGAAATAAAACTCTGTAAAAACAAAGACTTCACTCTAAATCATGTTTTCATGAATTAACACCTCTAAATTGATTATTAATCAACATATAATCATCTAACACATGATTACTACTAATTACAACAACTATAATCACATATTTCATCTACTCTAGCAATTGAATTCACATACAGAAAACTAAAAACCATATACAGAGAATAAAACCAAGAGGAAAAAGAAATTATACCTTCAAGCTATATGATTCTTAGTAAGCAATTCTTTTCCTTCTCACTCACAATTCTCAAAGCTCTCAATTTTTCTCTCTAATTCTCTCTTCTTCTCTGTATTTCTCTTTTCTCTTTGAGCTCTGTTCTTTCTCTTCTTTCTTTTCTTTCTTCTTTCTTTACAACTGACGTAGTTTTAAAAAAAAATACAAACTGACAAAATAAAAACTGATAACTTAAAAATATAAACTGATGTTTTAAATAATAATAACGTAAAATCCATAAATTGAATCATCAGTTAAGATTTTCAAAAGCCATAAGGCTTTGTTTGGTAAACACTAATAAGAATAACCTATTATTCTTATGTCTTGTTTGGTAAAACACAATTAAAAATAACCCATTATTTCCAAACAAAGATCATAGGGCCTTGTTTGGTAAAACTAAATTAAACACTTTCTCATTTATTCTAATAAATCATTATAACATATAGTTTAAAATGTCACACTACTAATTTAATTGAACTTATTATTCAATTAAACCTTACCAACTCAAATAATAATTTCATTTAACAAATAACAATAATACCAAATAAATTCTTTTATTCAAATAAATCATTTATTTAAATAAATCTCTTCATCATCTAATTTAATCATTAAATTAAATTAGAATAACATAACAAATCACATTCAAATAACATTTAACATTATTAAACTCAACATATACCCATTCCACTAAACTTAATAAATTATTTATTAAACTCAATAAATTAATAAAAATATTTATATAATACAACAAATATTTTTATTCAATCACAAAAATTTGCATTCGTTACATCTTTCCCTCCTTAAAAGGATTCTGTCCCCAGAATCATAACGCAATTAAAGTCGTCCGTTACAGCCATGATATTGTGGTAGCGCTCTGAGGCGGCCTCACTTACAAACCTCTTCTTATCATAAGCTTTTGATGCTCTAAGGGTTGAAGTTTCCCCCCTCTGTTTTTTGGATGCCATGTCAAGTCAATATCACAAGAAGAATATCCCCAAAAATCCAAGACTCTCACTTAGATAATCTGTCAAACACCTTGTGTGCACCCCCAAATTTCACACAATATATCCAATTTAGGCTAAGCCAAACCATCCACAAAGCAATGTAATGGGGGAGATATACCACTCCTGCACTTAAATTCAACCCAACACAGCTCCAAGACAAGCAAAAATTAAGTTTGGCATAATATACCTTGGCTTGGAAAATCTTGAGAAAAACCAAGAATAATCGCAATGCTTGATGAATTCCGAGTGTGGAAGATGAAATTGTGGTCGAATCCGTGCAATTAGATGATAAATGGAAGCCTTTGATGATGATAATTGAAGTTGGGAAGGTTCCTTGCAATTAGCTGTGGTGGTCGCATGAGAGAGACATAAGGAATGAATGGGAAATAAGCGCGCCTGACTGCTATTAGAAACTGCAACCAGGGGTTGGTGCAGCCCCGCCGAAATTGGCGTAGCCCCGCTGATGGCCGTGTATGCCGGCGCAGCCTTGCTCGTTTATGGCGAGGCCTCGCTAGCTGCTGTCGCCTGATGCCGCGCTCGCGCGCGCCTGTGCGCGCCTCTTGCCTGTTGTGCTGGTCTACTTGCGGTGCCACTGGTGTAGTCATGCATTGCCTTGGCTGTCATGAAGTTAAATCCGATTTGTGGACCTGTAAACAGATATTGAAATTGAATAAATTATAAACAATTAATGATAATAACATAAAATAAAATTAAACACACTAATTTAATGATAAACACAACCCCTTCCTTTGTTTTTATGTAAAAATAAAATAACTTGAATAATAAAATGGAACATTGGGTTGCCTCCAAATTAGCGCTTGAGTTAAAGTCCTCAGCCTGACTACTCCCTGTTCATTTTAGATCTTCGAGACTAACTAAGGTCTTATGGCACTTAATATCACCACCCCAATAATGCTTGATTCTTTGCCCGTTCACCTTGAACAACTGATTTGTCTTATCATCCCGTAGTTTAATGGTACCATGCGGAAAAACATGACTGATACAAAATGGCCCTGACCATCTTGATTTGAGTTTACCCAGAAAAAGCTTCAACCGGGAATTATAAAGTAGGACGGATTGTCCAACCTCAAATTTTCGATCGATTAACTTCTTATCATGCCACCTCTTGACTTTCTCCTTGTACAACTTTGCATTCTCATAAGACTGAAGACGGAACTCGTCCATCTCGTTAAGTTGCAAAAGGCGTTTCTCTCCTGTAACATTCAAATCAAAATTAAGCATCCAGATGGCCCAATATGCATTATGCTCTAATACTACTGGAAGGTGACATGCCTTCCCATATACAAGCTGATATGGTGACATCTCGATTGGAGTTTTATATACTGTCATATACGCCCATAAGGCGTCATCAAGCTTTAGTGACCAATCCTTTCTATTTGGGTACACCACCTTCTCGAGAATCCTTTTCACTTCTCTATTAGAGACCTCCACTTGGTCACTCGTTTGAGGATGATAGGTTGTAGCAATTTTATGGGTTACCCCATATTTAGCAAAAAGAGCATTAAAGTTCTTATTACAAAAATGCGACCCCTCATCACTAATTATTGCCCATGGAGTTCCGAATCTTATGAAAATGTTTCTTTGAAGAAACATTAGCACAACGTTGGCATCATTGGTAGGCGTCGCGGCTGCTTTGACCCATTTTGACACATAATCAACAACCACTAGAATATACAAATTGTTAAACGAAGAAGGGAACAGACCCATAAGTCAATACCCCATATGTTAAAGATCTCAACCTCCAAGATTGTGGTTAGAGGCATCTCATGATGCCTGGAAATGTTCCCCACTATTTGACAACGATCACATTTCAGCACAAAAACATGGGCATCCTTGAACAATGTTGGCCAGTAGAAACCCAATTGAAGTACCTTCGCAGTTGTTCTCTCTCCACCAAAATGTCCTCCAAAAGTTGAAGCATAACACTGTTGTAGAATACTTTCCATTTCAGATTGAGGTACACATCTTCTGATTAGCTGGTCTGCACATTGCTTAAATAAAAATGGTTCGTCCCAAAAATAGTGTTTCACATCATGCAAAAACTTCCTTTTTTGTTGATAGCTCAGCTCGAGGGGAAGCACATGACTCACCACATAATTCACATAGTCAGCATACCACGATACTTCCTGTGTGATAACGAAAAGTTTTTCATCGGGGAAAGACTCATTAATCATAACATCATCCCCCACCTTTGGGTCTGCATTTTCCAGCCTTGATAGGTGATCCGCCACTTGATTCTCGGTTCCCTTCTTATCCCAAATCACAAGATCAAACTCTTGAAGCAATAAAACCCAACGAATCAAGGGTGGCTTTACATCCTTCTTTGCTATCAAGTATTTTATGGCTGAATGATCAGTATGCACAATGACCCGTGTGCTAATGAGATAAGCACGAAATTTGTCAAAAGTATAGACAATAGCAAGCAATTCTTTCTCCGTGGTTGTATAGTTAAGTTGTGCTCCCGATAGAGTTTTACTAGCATAATAGATCACATGGAACACTTTATCCTTGCGATGACCCAAGACGGCGTCAATTGCAAAGTCACTGGCGTCGCACATCAATTCAAACGGAAGATCCTAATCCAGGGCCATGATAATATGAGCACTCACAAGTTTCTTCCTTAGTAACTCAAAAGCTTCTAAACATGTTTGATCAAAGACAAATGAAGTATCTTTCTCAAGAAAGCTGCATAATGGCTTTGTAATTTTGGAAAAGTCTTTGATAAACCGCTTATAAAATCAATCATGTTCAAGGAAACTACGAATGCCTTTGACGCTAAATGGTGGTGGAAGTTTCTCAATGGTTTCAATCTTGGCCTTATCAACCTCCAACCCTTTTAAAGACACTCTATGCCCGAAAATAATGCCTTCTTGCACCATGAAGTGGCATTTCTCCTAATTTAGCATCAGATTTGTTTCAACACACCGTTTCAGCACTTTAACAAGGTTTTTAAGGCATAAGTCGAATGAATCTCCAAAAACTAAAAAATCATCCATGAAAACCTCTAATCCTTGCTCAACCATATCGGAGAATATTGCCATCATACATCTTTGGAAGGTGGTGGGTGTGTTACATAGACCAAATTACATTCTTCTGAAAGCAAATGTCCCATATGGACAAGTGAATGTCGTTTTCTTTTGATCTTCGGGAGAAATAGCCTGAGTATCCATCCAAGAGACAATAGAATTCATGTCCCACCAACCTGTCCAGCATTTGATCAATGAATGGAAGCGGGAAATGATCCTTACATGTAGCCTTGTTCAATCGCCTATAGTCCATGCAAACTCTCCATCCGGTGACAGTTCTAGTTGGAATCAACTCATTATTTTCATTAGAGACCATTATCATGCCTCCCTTTTTCGGAACGCATTGCACTGGATTGACCCATGGACTGTTCGAGATGGGATAAATGATGCCTGTATCAAGTAATTTGATAATTTTCTTCTTGACCACCTCCTTCATGATGGGGTTCAATCTGCGTTGATGCTCAACCATAGGTTTGCTTCGTCTTCCAAAATGATCTTGTGCATCCAAAATACAGGCCAAAACCCTTGATGTCGGCAATAGACCATCCTAGAGCTGTTTTGTACTTCTGTAGCACTCTTAGCAATTTATTTTTCTGCACATCATCAAGTGAAGCAGACACAATAACAGGCAAAGTAATAGCATTACCCAAATACGCATACCTCAAGTGGATAGGCAATGATTTGAGCTCCAAAGTAGGTGGCTCCTCCCATGAGGATTTTGTAATGGCACTAGGACTGCTTGATCTATATAATGGTTCAAACTGATGCTTAAACTTGATAAAACGTAGGGGAACTTCTAACAATTTAACCATCTCATTAAGAAAAAAAGTTTCAATCTCAAGTGACTCGCCAAACAAATCTTCAAAAGGATCAACTACATAATTTGTTGTGAACACCTCATTCACTACTTCGTCAATCAAGTCCATCCTGAAGCATTCATCCTGCACATTAGGGAATTTCATTTCTTTAAAAACAGTAAAGGTTACCTCTTGGTCTTGGACACGCATGGTTAGCTCTCCTTTTTGCACATCAATCAACGTTATGCTTGTAGCTAAAAATGGTCGCCTAAGGATAATAGGTATTTCCCTATCTTCTTCAAAATCAAGGACAATGAAATCTGCTGGAAAAATAAACTTGTCCACCTATACAAGCACATCTTCTACTATGCCTCTTGGGTACGTTAGAGACCTATTCGCAAGTTACAATGTAACATTTATAGGTTTTGCCTCACTTAATCCCAACTGTTGATAAATTGAGAGTGGCATTAGATTGATGCTTGCTCCCAAATCACATAGGGCTTTGTCGAAGAATTGGTTTCTAATTGTACAAGGAATTATGAAACTCCCCGAATCTTTCAACTTGGGTGGTAACTTCCTTTGTAAAACAGCACTACATTCTTCGGTTAGTGCCACCGTCTCAAAATCCTCAAGCCTTCTCTTTCTTGACAAAATGTCTTTCATGAACTTCACATAATTAGGCATTTGTTCCAATGCCTCAGCAAATGGTATATTTATGTGCAATTTTTTGAGGACTTCCAAGAACTTAGAGAATTGCTTATCCAACTTTAATTTCTGCTGACATTGTGGGAATGGACATGGTGGATATATAGGGCCTTGTTTGCTTCCCTCTGGTTTTGAAACTGGCTCCTTTTCCTTCTTTTCTATTTCTTTTCTCTTTTCTTTCTCTTTCTCCACATTCTCATCCTCAACAACTATTTTTGATGGAACTTCTTTCACAACTTCAGATAGTTCCTTACCACTTCTCAAAGTCATAGCCTTGCAATGCTCCTTACCTTCTCTTTTTGGATTGACTTCCGTGTCACTAGTTAAGGCACCTTGAGGACGGATATTAAGAGCACTAGTTATCTGTCGTAACTGAAGCTCTAAATTTTGTATTGAAACACTATTTTGTGCAATTAACTCCTCCACATTAGGCTTTTTCTCCTGTTGAGGCAAGGGTTGATTTGAGACTTGTTGGTGTGATTGAGTTTGATGAGGTGGCTGAGATTGGTTTTGAAATCCTGGAGGATATTGATGCCTTGGAGCTGAATATTGGTTTTGGGTGTTATTATTGGTGCTCAATGAGAAATTTGGGTAACTTCTCCATCCAGGATTATATTTATTGGAGTGAGAGTTATTTTGCTGCCTATTATAATGACCAACGAACTGCACAGATTCTGCATTGATTGCACATT
Source organism: Aralia elata (assembly GCA_034770075.1). Lineage (NCBI taxonomy): Eukaryota > Viridiplantae > Streptophyta > Magnoliopsida > Apiales > Araliaceae > Aralia > Aralia elata. The sequence goes on along the minus strand of JAVJAP010000254.1, from coordinate 374,075 downwards.
GCTCGGTAGGGTGATTTCCAACACACAAGTCACATGTTTCAGAGATGTTCTGAATAGATTGAGCCCCTAGGGTCTCTACTTTCTTTGTAAGTGCGGCTATTGCCGTGAAAGGGTCAATTTCCAATTTTTCTGCCACCTTTTGTTGCATTCTCCTCTTCAATGGCCATTGATAATTATTGGCAGCCATGGTTTCCAATAAGTTATAGGCATCGTTAAAGCTCTTTCCCATTAAAGCACCACCTGCAGCTGCATCAACACTTGATCGGATGGCATTGGTCAACCTGATATAGAAGGTCTGAACTTGCAACCATTGAGGTAAACCATGGTGTGGACATCTCCTTATTAGGTCTTTAAATCGTTCCCAAGCTTCATACAAGGACTCAGAATCATATTAAGCAAACGAAGTGATGTCATTTCTCAATCTTGCAGTTTTGGCAGGTGGAAAGAATTTTGCCAAAAATTTCTAGGCTAAGTCATTCTATGTAGTAATTGAGCCCGAAGGAAGCGAATGTAGCCAACTCTTTGCCTTGTCACGAAGTGTAAAAGGAAATAATCGGAGTCTGATAGCATCATCGGTAACTTGAGTGTACTTAAATGTGTCACAAATTTTTAGAAAATTCATCAAATGAGCATTTTGGTCGTCATTAGGTAACCCACCAAACTTCAAACAATTTTGGACCATCTGGATAGTGCCTGGTTTTATTTCAAAGTGGGTGGCCTCAATAGCTGGCCTAGAAATGCTCGAATGTAAATCTGTAACAAGAGGCATGGCATACTCCCTCAAAGATATAGGCTCCTCCTCAGCCGTGGTATTTTGATTGGGTATACCCCGAACTCGTTCTCTTCGCAGTCTTCGAATATTTCTCTCGATCTCGGGATCATAAGGAACTAATTCTCGACCTTGAGAGCGGGGCATATAAATCAATAATACCTATAAAACAAAAATAAATTCTATACAAGTCTAAATTAAGATCAAGTCGATTGAAATTGATATTGGTAAAATTATTAGAAAACAGTTCCCCGGCAACGGTGCCAAAAACTTGTTGGACGATTTAGCAATCGATAAACACACGTGCAAGTATACACGGTCCACAAGTAATATAATGATAAGATATGAGTCGAATCCACAGGGAATTATGACAAATAAATACCAAGTACCAATCGTATTTCAATTTGATCTTGTTAAACGATGAAGATTTGAGTTTTGTTGATTAGTTGAGTTCAAAAGACAAGTAATAAAGAAAATACGATAAAATATCAAGATAGAAAGATCTAAGACCACAATTTCCCCCAACACGAAATTTGAATCTCCTAACTCTCTATTTTCAATTAGTTAAAACATACGAATTGACAACTGAGAAATCAAAACTTCATGAGAGCCTCTGTCGATGGTTACTCATGAATCTTCCTAATGCGGTGCATAGGTATATGTATATCCTATACAATATCAAGAAACCAATTTCAAGAATGATTAATAAGACACGTGTCACTAAATCTCGTAAACTGTCCTATCAATTACCAACTTTCGCATAGGAAGTCATTAGGACTAGATTCTCTATGAGGATAATTAACAAGACACACGTCACTTAATCTAATTAATAACCCACAACAATCTTTAACTCTCGCATATTTTCATAACTAGGTCTTAACCTATAATCCGTTCGTCAAGTTCATATAGGTTCCCAAGGTAATTACTGGTCAAGCAATTAATCTAGAAAGCAAAGGTTATGATAATCAATTCACAAATGATTAACTAATATCAAGAGAGAGAAATCAAATCAATTTAGGTGTTAGGTTCCATTGCAATCTTAGAATAAAAGTTTAGTTCACGATAGCTACAACAAACATCAATTTTAATTCATACATCATCAAATTCATATTACAAAATAAGAAGTGAATGCTAGAGATAAAACAACTTTTGAAGATATTCAAATGTGGTTTAATGGTTGGATGTTGATTTCTAGCTCTCCTTCTTTGTTTTGCAGTCCTTGACAACTTAGCTCATTGGCCCTTAGCTTGATTTTGCTCTGTTTTCCAGCCGTAGGCATGTTTTTGTGATGTACTAGGTAGCCTCCCTCGTCTAGATACATGATATGAAGCTCCAAAGAGAATATATGTAGCCTCCCTCAAGAAACCTTAGCCAAAACTCGGACAAAATGCAGCACATATCGCACTATATCAATGTCAGAACGCATTCAGCCAAAATTGGCGCAGCCTCTGTGGTTCCCGCGGAGGCCTCCGTGACCTGTTGCAAACTCCCTGGATACCGGCGCAGCCTCCGTCATTCGCACGGAGGCCTCCGTGGTCTGTCTAGCGCAGCCTCCGTGATTCGCACGGAGGCCTCCGTAGCCTGTTGCTGCTGGTGCCTGTGTCAGCACTCTTGTGGCTTGGTCGACACCGTGCACGCCGTGCACACTTTCACACGCCGTGCACACCCATAGCTCAAATGTCATCAACTTCAATACCTAGTGTCGCCATATGCTAATTTCCAAAATAATACCAACCAAGCATGGATAACGAGCTACGGGCATTAAGACATTACAAACCACGATCCAGACGACATTTATTTCAAATCCTACAAAAACACAATAAAATACGTAAAAGCCCTACAAACCATAAAAGAGTAATGTAAAACCATGATAACTAAAAATATGATAAAAATGCATAGAAACCACTATAATTATTATAACACTTATGAATTAACAAGGCCAAAAGTATATAAAATGAGTGTATAAAACACACTCATTTTGTAATGATTATTACTTATTCCCTACTGATGGTAGGTCCAACCTGATCCTCCTCCTCAGGGTAATAGATATCATATCTTGAATGCGCCCAACCAGCTTGTTAAAGGCATATTTCATCTTATCCATCTTTTTATTCTTACTTTTACTTCTTTTTCCAAATCCCGCTCATGATCCTGCGCTCTCAGCTTTTCTAAAATCTCGTCTTCCAAGTGGGCTTCTACAGCCTGCTTTTCCAACCAGATTTCTTCTACTTTCTCTTCTAATTCCCGCACCCTGTCTTGTAGCTCGGTATTACTATTTATCATTTCTGATAATAGGTTACTCTCAGGATCCTCCACCGTCTCCTCTCTGGATTAGGAGTTATCACGGTTACAGGTTCTGCTGGTATCGGCTCCTCCCAAACTACTGGAATATCTATAAGTGCTTCATCTCATGACATTTTGTTTCTTTTTAAGTTTATGACTTTCTCTCTTTCTTATTCTTTCTCTTTAGCTTACTCTTGCTTTCTCTTACTTTTACCTCGAAGAAATACACAATTATATGAAGGCTTATTTATAGGGCACTTCTCAGACTCGCAATTAGTTTCCTCTGTTCTTTTCACCTTCCCTTGTCAGTCCCATAAAAGTTCTCAGACTTATTCTCACTAACCTCAATTATTCAGTTAATAGGTTAAAATAAGGATTTACTAGATAAAACAACGGGATGTGATTCGTTTTTTGTTTGGAGAATCATTTTCAACAAAGCTACTAAAGTTCTTACTTCCTATATTTGGCCTAAAATTAGCTCCTACATCACATGTGCCCCCTATTGGCCTATTTTGGCCTTTAGGGTTTATAATCTATGCCTTTGATCTTAAGATTATATCATAAGGTACTCTTACCCTAGAGCTATAACCTACTACTCTGATACCAACTTGTGACGCCCCCAAATTCGAGTCCCTTCAAAACCCGGGTTTGGTGCTCCACGGTACTATACATTCAATACAATTCTTAATGACATAAATGTAATCTCTATATTATTACAATACATCTCAATCGAATCCCAAGTTTTCTAACCTTTAATCGTACAAAACATCCTCTAATATTATTTACAATAATATGTTGGTACTAATATTATAATTAATATAAACATCCTTGACTTAAAATAATACAACAATTATTCCATCAATAGGATTTCCTACAAAATAAATTAAGTGCTTTTATTCCTTAAGCATTCCTTCCCTTTGTCGTTATCGAAACTTCCAAATTCCTCCGTTTTGCTGAAAAAATTTATTTATAACAAGGTTAAGCAACTACGTTGCCAACAAGTTTAACAGTTATTACATAACACATAATTTACATTTCAAACCTACTTTATAATTTCATGTTTCGCATTTTATACATACATCATGTTTCTCATATTGTACATTTTATACATGCTTTATATCTGATACATGCTTCATAATACTCATGCTTCATATTTTTCAAATATATAGGTCACATAGAACATTTAATTCAAATCATTAACTGAACGTTAACAATTATTATCACATAAAACAATTAACTTAAATCATCAACTGAATATAAACAGTTATTTTCGCACAGAATGCACATTAAAATAAATTCACAAGAATTTAATATAAAAAATTGGCACATAACACATAACAACAAGTAATGAAAAACTTGCCTTAATCGTTCTTTCTAACTTTACGCTAATTCGTCATTCAAATGACCTGACTGATAATTCAATTCTCTTGAACAGATGACCAACTTTATTTTTCTTCCCGTATGATCGGATAGTATTTCGACACTTTTCCAAATACATCATCCATGCTTATATGTGAATTGTAATGACTCAGATTTTCAGAAAAACTTTAAATAAGAATTTTTATATAATTCTTATTATGAGACGGAATAAGTTTGAACGAGTAATAAATATATATGTGATATATATTTATGTGGTTATGTGATAACGTGATCATGCTGTGATATGGTAAGTAGATAAGAAGGGAAGAATGTAATGACTCAGATTTTCAGAAAAACTTTAAATAAGAATTTTTATATAATTCTTATTATGAGACGGAATAAGTTTGAACGAGTAATAAATATATATGTGATATATATTTATGTGGTTATGTGATGACGTGATCATGCTGTGATATGGTAAGTAGATATGATAAATATATATTTATAGGTATATATTTATTGCATGTATGGAAAATTGTCTGAAACAATTTGTGAGACGAAAGAGGAATAAGAAATAATTTATGTATACTAATTTATTGTATATATTAATTTAAATAATTTATGAATTTAAGTTATTTATTTCTAAAGAGAGGGAATATATTAATTACGATAATTAATATATAAATTCCATTTTTGGGACGAAGAAGTGAGTAATTATTTGGTGTATATTAAATTAAGGTATACATTAATTTGAGTGGATTAAAATACTTTATAAAGTTAAATTATTTTAATAAGTAGATGCATTAAATAAATTAATTATTTTAATTTAATGTATGATATTTATATGTGACATATATTATATATTTGTAAATATATAATATGTGTAAAGAGGTAATATATGTATATTATGTAAAATACGGTATATATATATTAGATAAGTAGTCCCAGTTGGGTAGCCACCAAGCATTTGTGAAGTCGGCAAAATGAATCCAAGAAAAATTCGTGAGAAGCACGACAAGAAAATTGAGTGAAGCCCAAGTAAAATTCATGCTGAGCAAGAATATTGAGTGGAGTAGCAACCAAGAATTAGGAGTGGTGACCAAGAATCAAGAGCCTATAAATACTTAGCAAACCATTCAATCTCAGTTTTCTCCATTTCCGTCCAACAAAAAGTTTGAAGAACTTATATCACTGTGATTGGAGAAATGGAGAAATTCAAGGTAATTGAATTTAGTAATTCAATTATATGTCTATATATATGATTATATGGATGATATATTGCTAATTGGATCGAAATTGTGGCTTTTAAGGATGAATTGTAGAAATTTTTGATTTATAGTTAAAGTTTTTCAAAACACTTAGAACTTTTGATTCAATGCTTGGGTTTGGTTTAGATTGTGTAATTAAGATTGGAAACTATGTTTCTAGTATTGTAATGTCATACGAATGCATCTAGGTATCCATTTGGTGGGAATTAGAATTGATTGGGAAGGATTTGGCATGAACAGAGCCGTTTCTAGGCTGAAACAGAAGTGGCGCGACCGCGCCACTTCCAAGCTAAGTACCAGCGCGGTCGCGCTGGTCTGCAGAAAGGAAAACTGAGTTTTTGTGATTTTTTAAATGTTTGAGCATGTGGGTTAGGGTCTTATAAGCATAATAACATGCTTGATACGATGTTCTAGGTGTCCATGCATAAAATGAGTTATTAAAACGAGGTTTGAAATGAATTTTCGAATGAAAATTTAATAAAATTTGAAGAAATGAAAAATATGACTTAAGACTAATTTGAAGTTCTTAAAGTCCTAATTAAGTGTGTTATGTAATGTATAGAAAGTGCCTTGTGTGGTGGGATTGGACAGAGCTGAAGCAGTTCAGTTCTGAGCCATATCAGGAGTGGCGCGGCCGCGCCACTCACAAGTCAAAAGGCAGCGCGGCCGCGCTGCACTGCAGAATTGATATTAATGTTTTGTTGCAACCTAAGTTTTGGAGCATGTGTAATGTGATTCCTTAAGTCCCAATGCATGCTGATATATGTATATAGTCTGACCAACCCTGATTTGGCTATGTATAGCAAAAGTTTTCTAACAAAATGAAATGTTTTCAAATGAAAACGATGAATGACGAATGAGAAGTTTTGAAAACAAACTTTAGAAATGAAATGTGAACTGAACGTGTAACAAAACCAAAGTTATAAAGATCAAGATAGAATCAACGTAACCTAATTGATTCTATTGCGGATATGGGACTGATGTGTGTTTTTACACTTGAATTAAATTGGTATAGGTTACGCGAAGTGCAGATAACTATAAGACGTAATCTATTTGATTTTGTAATCAACGAAACAGGCAAGTTTCTCAGTTTATTTCTGTGAACTTATATTTGCTATAAGTAATTTTTAGCATGATAATATATGGATATTCATGTTTTGCATTATGTTGCTCCATGAATGATCAAAGTCAATATATGGCTAAAGGTGATTTGAGTTGTGGAACTCATTATAGTTAAAGCATGTGGTATGTGAATGATGATAACTTTGATGGTATTAGAAATATGATGTATCCTACATAGATAGATGTGTTGTTGAACATCACGATGCATGTATGATATGCATATTAGAAGTTATATGACGTATGAATTGAATATGAATCTTTGTGCCACGTGAAGTATGCTAGACTGTAAAATTTACTGAGCTGTCGAGCTCATTCTTGCGAAAATAAACCTTTTTGCAGGTTATAGATGCGATGCAAGTCTTTCGCTACTTGGTGATAAAGAACAAAAGTATAGTTGCAATTTCTTTTAGTAGGAACTATTTAAATTCTGTGATGACAGTTTGTAAAGGTTGTAGATGAAAGTTTTGTAAACCTTTGAGATTTTCAATAAAGAGGAAATGTTTGCTTTGAAACGAGATTGTATTGTGGTGATTGCTTGATATAAGAAATCCTTATAGTACTAATACTATATAATAGAAAGTCCGAATGTAGAATTGAGTTGTACATACTAATATCTACTTCGATATATATATAATCGTAAAAGTTGCGATTCAGGGAATAGAACGAAAGCTAATAATTTCGCATTTTCGGCTGTTATTTCATTTATTTATGGAGTAAAGGCTGAATCAAGATAGTATCGTGATGTACCAAGTCCAAGGTTCAAGGGACCCGGATTTGGGGGCGTCATAGAATGGTATCAGAGCTGTAGGTTATAAACCTTAGGTAAAAGTTACCTTAGACTATAACCTCTGAACAGGAAGATGGTTATAATAAGGAATAGACTCAAATAAAAATTGAGCAATAAGAAATAAATTTAGAAAATTCCCAAGAAGTGAATTCAGATATGTACAAGAAGATTCGAGGAAGAATCTCGAAGAATTATTAAAGACAAGAATCGGGAGTTACCTGACTCCAATAGTGAAGAAGTAAAGTGATAATAGATAGACGATGTCTATAAGAAGAGAATGATAAAAATGATAAGAATAAGAAGTTAAGTATAAGTTAAGGTACAATCGTACTCTTTAATGGTTGATGTATGGTATCTAGGCTAAACGATTCCTTCAGAGAGCGGAGGTTAATACGAACTAGCAACCGATCTAACTCGCTGTGACAATGTAGACGAGACGAAAACTAGTTTGTTGGTTGTTTGTGAGAAACCACTCAGCGTACTATATTGAACACTGTTAGAGACTCGATGTGTACCGAGTATAGAAAGGCTAAAAGAAGAAAATAATAAGAATAAACGAAAAGATTCAAGGAAGAATCTTGATGCGTAATTCGAAGTTAACTAACTCCGACAATAGAGATGAACAACCCTAGAAGTTTGGGGTATTGTTAAACAAGTGAACTAGACACTAATGTCGTGTCATAAGAAACTAGACACCAACGGTGGCATTACAAACGCAAATGGTCGTTTAAGATGTAATAAGAAATCTAGAAAGTTCAGGGAGTAAGAAGAGAGACATCAAGAGAAGGGTCAGAGGATAAATAATGAAGAAGATGATAAGAAGAAACTCGAATGGAGTTTAATTGATATATATACCAGAAAATTCATAAAGAATGCAATAAGGAATATCGCAAAGATTCAAAAATGAATCTAAACGAGCTCTAAAATCAGGGAGCACCTGATTCCAACAGTCATAGAAATATGATATAAGGGGGAAGATAAGCAGATCATTAAGAAAAAACGATCACATGATAGAAACAGGAATCGTTGTATAACCCGATTATCAAATAAGATCACTACGTGATCTGACCAAATCAGAGAAAGACAGACAAGGATTAGGAGTTATTTAACTGTGATAATAAAGAAGACGAATGATGTGACAATTAGTCACATACCAAATAATAGTTCAAAACGGACGCTGCATCATTAAAACACACTGATTGCCACTACGACTACCCAGTCGGGGGTCTCGCTCCCCGGTGAGCTGGCGGGGGTCGGGGGGCAGCGCCCCCTGGAAACCAAGCCTAAATTGCAATTAGATTATTCAGCCTCTGCCTTAAGATTATACCAATCTGGTTGACATTTGAGAAATAATTAAACATTTAGGGCTTAACAAAATACGCTTAGTTAACCTGTCTAATCATTTAATCCAAGGAAAAATATAAGTGTTGGACCCATTTGAAAAGGATTCATTAGGTCTGACCCGACCCGATCCGGTCTGACGGACCTGACCCAGGCCGGACACGGCACTGGCGCTGCAGCGCCAAGCCTTAGCACTGGGCCTCACGCTACAGCGTGAGCCCCGTGTTTTCTCCATGACCGGGCTTCGCGCTGCGGCGTGAGCCCTATAACTTGGATCTCATGCTGCGGCGTGAGCTCCGGTCTATTCCCATCTTTGCCCTCGCTGCAGCGTGAGCTGTAGGGCTTATGAGTGGCGCTGCGGCGCGACTCTCTAGTAGCCGGATTTTGGGTTTCTTCTCAGTTCGTGACTCCGACCTCCGGCCACTCCAACCTCCATAACTCCTTCAATACACAAGCAAATTGGTCCATTTCGGACTCTATGGACTCTTAACTCATAGGGCTACAACATATCAAAAATGCAGAGCTACCCATTAACATTAACATGGTCAAATCCTAGGCCAAAGTGTAAGGTTCATACTCTGTTCTTTGAGTTCTTGACATGTTTTACAAAAATCATTACTACAAACTCGTTTTAACTCCTTTTTACTCCATTCCAACTGGGTTAGCTTCGTAACCCATGGAACTACAACACCATAGCAACAAATAAAATTAACAAACACAAAATCATAGCTTTACAGTCCTTTAAAAAGTCTGAATGTCCAAGTTCATGTCCAAAGTCCATTGTTCTTGCTCCATTAAGCCAAGGTAGGGATTTCTTGCGTTTTTGTTCCACTTTAAAGGTATTAATAGCTTACATAACCTCTTAACAACATTTACAAACAATAACAACAAACAAAAATACCAAGAATCGCCATAAATCCGACCCACAAGCTTGAGAGCTTAAAACTAAGAAAAACTTGAAAAACTTTATAAGAAATCAAATGAAGTGGATTTGATTGATTGTTTACCTCTGTAAATCCTTCCTAGATGTTAAGAAGCTTGGCTAGGCTTGATTTTGAGGGTCCTTCTTGCTTGGTTCCTCCACCCGTGCCTTCTTCTTCTTCCTCCTCCCTTTTCCGGCGAGTTCTTCTCTTTTTCCGACGACTCCTTCCTCCTTCTCCTTTTTTCGGCGAGCTCTCTCTCTTTCTCTCTCTATCAGCTGAGCAACTTGGAATGGAATGGAATGGGTTGAGAGTTGAATGAATGATTATTGGAGAAGTGGAGGAAATTAAGGAGAAGTGGGAGAAATGGGTGTAAGGCTCAAGGTGGCCAATTTTCAAAGGCTTGCCGGCAATGCTCTCCCCAAGCTCTCATTTGATTGATTGAAAGTGGTTTGGTGGTTCCCACTTGAAGCAATAAGCCAAATTAAATACCAGAAAATACCAAAAATATATCCGAAAACTCCCACTTTTGTACCAAAACTGGTAAATAACTCTACCCAAAATTAAAATGGGTATTACCATAAATATTGGGATGGGTAAAAATAATTATTATGGGATTTGTCCAAATATTCGGAACACCCATTTAATGCATTTTGGATACGGATAAAATCACGTATCAGCTCAAATAAAGTTTCCGACACTTGGAAAAATTATTCGTACGCATACACGTATTTATAAAATTTATTAACATCGAAAAAGACACAAAAATATTTGGCATAAATAGTGCCCCGGGAAACGTGCCCCGTGAATGGTGATTTAGCGACGCTACACAAAATCAATTATTCACTTAAACAAAATTATAACACGTAAAATTTCATGCATTCACATAATCCAGGTTGTCACACAACCTTTAAACATGCAACACAAAATAATATCAATAAAATATAATATATTCATTAATATTCAAAAATTCGAATTACAAGGAAATTTCAGAATTCCCGGTCGTTACATCCTCCCCCCCTTATACGAATTTTATCCCCAGAATTACAGTCTACGTACGGAAAACTTAACGGGTTCACTCAAAAAGATGCAGATAATTCTTTCTCATCTTCTCTTCTAGCTCCCACGTAGCTTCTTCAGCTGCGTGGTTCCTCCAAAGTACTTTGACCGAATGAATGACCTTATTTCTCAACGTTTTCTCCTTCCTATCTAATATCTGGACAGGAATCTCTTCATATGACAAGTCTTTCTCAACTTGAATCGGTTCATAGGATATCACATGCTTGTAGTCGGGTTTATATGGCCGCAACACAGAAACGTGAAACACATTGTGAATGTGCTCAAGTTCAGGAGGTAAAGCTACCTCGTATGCCACTTCACCTACCCTCTTTAAAACTTCGAAAGGTCCTACGAACCTGGGACTCAATTTTCCCTTCTTTCCAAATCTGATCTTCCCTTTCCAGGGAGATACCTTCAAAAACACAAAGCTGCCAACTTCAAAGTCTCGCTCCTGACGATGCAAATCGGCATATTTCTTCTGTCGATCCTGAGCCACTACCAATCGAGCTCTTATCACCTTGACGACATCCACAGTCTGCTGCACCATTTCAGGCCCCAACAGTCTTCGTTCACCGACTTCGTCCCAACACAGAGGTGTTCGGCACTTCCTTCCGTATAATGCTTCATATGGCGGCATGCCAATACTTGCATGATAACTGTTATTATAGGAAAACTCCACCAGTGGTAGGTGATCGTCCCAGCTACCTTTAAAATCCATCACACATGCCCTAAGCATATCCTCAAGTGTCTGAATCGTTCATTCGCTTTGCCCATCCGTCTGAGGGTGATACGTCGTACTCAACCTCAACTGAGTTCCCAACCTTTCTTGCAAGCTCTTCCAGAAATTCGATGTGAAACGCGGATCTCTGTCAGATACAATAGATACTGGTACTCCATGACATGACACAATTTCTTTCACATATAACTTTGCTAGCTGCTCCAGATTGTACCTTATCTTGATTGGTAGAAAATGTGCAGATTTAGTTAAACGATCCACGATCACCCAGATCGCGTCGTAACCCTTCTGAGTTGGTGGAAGCCTCGTCACAAAATCCATCGTGATATGCTCCCACTTCCACTCCGGAATCTCTAGCGGTTGTAGCAGTTTAGACAAAATAAAATTTTTTCGAGAAATTGCTAAATCACTATTCATAAAAACACTATTCATCGCATGACGGACTCGTTATTTCGTTTTTCGACTTTCGAGCGATGTCATATTAATTATTTGATAATGGGAGATGAAATCTCCAATAAAAATATTTTTATGAGAAAAGTCGTAAGAACACTATTCATGCCAAGAAATATTTTTTTTCGTTTTTTAAATTTTCCAATCACGGAATCACGTCTATTTGAGGGCGGGAGATGTAATCTCTAATAAAATTGACAAAAGAAATTTTACAGTTTTTTGCATGTTAGACGAATTAGGAAAAACCTAACTAGAAAGGAAATGAGTAACTAAATTAGTTTGCCTAACTAAGCTAATTGGAAGCCTAGGGTTTGAATGGCTTGGTTAGGAAATGAAAGGGGCTTGGCTAGGGTTTGGAAGGGCTTGGCTAGGGTTAAGCCTAGGTTATGGGATGGCTTGGCTAGGGTTGAGCCAAGGCTTAAAGCCTAGGGTCAAACCCTAGTTACTTGGAGCCAAGGAAAGCTAGTGGGACATGTGTCACTCATTAGCAATTAAGCATAAGGTTAAATGAACTTGGAAATGTGAAGATAAGTTTAGGGCTAGGTGTCACTTGATAAAGAAGATGATAATCATGTGTCACTTGCTAGTTAATTAAGCATATGGGTTAATTGAATTTGGAAAAGTGAGAGAGAGGAAGGGAGTGGCTGAACACTTGAGGAAGGGGGACCAAGTGGTGAGTCACTTTCCTTTTATAGTAAGTCTTAGCTTGGTGGGTGAAGTCTTAAATGCTTGGTTCCCTCCATTCTCTTTATTTTTGCCAAACAATGCCTTAGGTAATAATTTTGTCTAGCTTTAGTTAATTTAATTGAAGTTAGATGGAATTAACTAGAGTATGGTTGAGTTATTTGGTTGGGGAAATTAGCTATGTTATCCAAGACTTAGCCATTTTATTCCATTTCCAAGAGAAAGAGAAGAGAGAGAAGAGAGAAGAAAGAAAAGAAAGAACAAGAACTTAAGAGTTACTAGAGAAATAAAGAGAGGGAGTACGGATAAAAGAGGAAGAAAGGAGTAAGGGGAACAAGCTTGGAGCCCTGATCATCTAAGCTACGAAGAAGAAGAAGCAAGAACATCAAGAAGGTAAGAAAACCCTAGAAACTCATCAACTTCTTCCATTTTCTTTAAGATCTTTGTAGTATGTTAGAGAAGTGTCGTGTTGGTGGTTGTGATTTATTTGTAGATCATAGAAGGATATTGAAGTGATAAGGAAGTGTGTAGTGTAATCGTATTGGACAAATTTGTTTAAAACGTATGAAAAGTGAAAATTGTAGTAATTGTTGTTGATGGACAAATTTAAAACCATCATTTATGTGTTAGTTTTAAAGTCCGGGAAGAAAGAAATTTAGTTAAATGAGTTTTGTTAAGGTTACATTTGGAACGGAAGAAAAATACATTGTAACGAAGTCATGGCAAATTTTTATAAAACTATTAAGAAGAAAGGAAAAACCCTAAGTTAAGTTCTGTCCATTTTGGTCAAAAATCTGTTTTGTTTAAGTTATGAAAAAAATTATTATTTTAAGGGAGTCTTATAGTTCATTAAATAATGAAGTTGTAGACGTAAAAACAACCTTATTCCGACATGGGATGAGGAAGTTATGGCTTTCGGAAGAAGTATAACCAAAACTACCAAAAGTAGAAAAAATTAGTCAACAAGGACTTTTTGGGCCACTGTTACAGCCTGTTATAGAGTCTAAAAAAAATTTTCACTCAGGGGAAATTGTAGAGTGTGTTACAAGCTCGAAAATGATATAAGAACGGACTAATTCCGATTTAAAATGAACAAGTTACGAAGTCGTAAAGTAGGTACGAGAAAACTGTTAACAGCCAAGTTGTTGTCCTCACTCGCAGTGAGTTGTGTTAGTAAGCAGACAGGTGACGTGTTGTTTGGATTGAAATGAAAATTTTGATCTAAAGCAGATGGGTGCGTACTCTCTGAAATAGAAGGAAAGACTTAGTCCTAAGCAGACAGGTCTCAACTGTCTGGAGAACAACAAAAATAGAATTTGACCTAAAAGCAGACAGGTTCTACCTGTCTGATTTGGGCCTGTAACGCAGAATTTAAAAGTTTGGACGCATTGACTAAATTTATAAAACGCGAACAACCTAAAATGAAGAATAATGTAGCATGAACTAATATATGGAGTCTTTACATGATTAATTGGTATGTTATTATTAATTAAATGTGTAGGACATTTTGAGGGACGATTAACGTCAAGTTTAAAGCATGCGAAAGGCAACTTTCCTAACCTGTACAAAATTCATATTTGTGCAAGTTTTCTATGTTATGCAAGTGTTCTAAACTTGTACTATATTTTCATGTTCAAGTATCCTAACTTGTTGCAAGTTTCTAACTTGTGAAATGTTTTATATTGTACAAGTTGTCTATAATTTTGCAAGCTTTCTAATCTTGTACATTGATCATAGTGTGCAAGTTTTTACATTCATTCAACTTCGTTTTTGTGAATACCTTGAGACGTTTAAATATTCAAATTTACTCAATGTTTATATATTGTGTAAATTCTAGACTTAAACAAATCTTTTAGCATTTGTATAAGTGTTTCAGCTATGCTTTTACATAAATTGTTCAAACTTTAATGTTCTATATTCTCGAACTATTTAAGATGTACGTCAATGCCGTTTGTTCCGGCTAGACAAAGATTTGAATATTTTGTCAGTTTTACAATAAATCTTTGAAATATTATTGATATAGGTAGAGCTGTCCAACTGAATTGTTATAGTTTGGACTCAAGTCTGAGTATGAACTTCCCTTATTTGGAAAAATTTTATGCGCCAAAGGAGGTCATGATGAACGTAAATGTCGTTCCCGCACGTAGTGTTGATCAACGCAGGGTACAAAGGGTTGATCACCCAACGTGCCCGTAAGGCAGCCGGTTCATAGTTGAATTACTACAGAACCTTTACGAAAATAAAAATGTTCACAATCTTTCGACCACTCAGCATATATAGTCAGTATGTCGTGTCAAAAATTCGAAACATCAGATCTTGTTATTCAGATCGATTCGTAGTCTCTTCATAGCTATTGTGCAGTTGTAGAAGTATTGTATAGATGAAGCCTTGATTTTCGATTTTGATGTTCGTTCAACTGCTTATACTTGCTGAGCTTTGTAGCTCATTCTTGCGTTAAATTAAATATTTTCAGCGAAGCCCAAACGTATTGAAGGATCCGGTAAGGACAAAGGAAAGGGGAAGGCAAACGAGTAGTGTTGTAACGCTATTTGTAATAGTAAAGAGTATTTGTAATAGTAAGGAGTATTTGTAATATTATTTTACATATCACCATGTATGAAGATTTTAACCTGGGATTTAGAGTAAGATGGTTTGTAATAATTTAGTAATTATATTCTATCTTTAAGATTATGTTGAATGGGTAGTACCGTGATGTACCAGACCCGGGTTTGAAGGTAGACGCGGATTTGGGGGCGTCACATGTTGGTATCAAAGCTGTAGGTTAGAAACCTTAGGTGAGAACACCTTAGGCTATAACCTAGGCTAGGTAGAAGCGTTGGAAAATAAATAACTCAAATAGAGTTTAAAGGAGATGAATTGAGGAAATTCATTGTAAAATGAAATAAAAGTAACTTAAATAAAACTATTGCTTGCTATGTGTATTATGTTCTAATCAAGGAATAATTTATGTGTAGATGTCTGGCAAAAAGGAATTAGGAGACTCTCATGTCGCAGACGAAAAGCAGATTATTTCACCCGAGCCAATACCCAAGCCAATAGTTGAAGTAGAGGCTCACATTGCAAGTGACCTTGAAGAGGTGATCATTTTGGAGAAGATAGTACTGGAACCATTGTTGGTGGTACTAATACATAGTGATTCAGACACGGAAGTTGGAGCTAATCATGCATCAACGGAAGTGCAGAATCTGAAAAATAAGGTGATTTTCCTGGAAAAATTATGGGAAATAGAAAGGCTGTTAAACAATCAATTACAAATGACACTAATTGAAATAATGGAAGAGCAAGATAAGCTGAAGGTCCAAATGAATAAAATGGGAGCTGAATACATCATACCGTATGGAGCTCCAAAGAATAAAGGGAAAAGAAAATTGAACGACGGCGATCCAGGAACTTTTGGAAATAATTAAGGAAACTTTAAACATAAAGGAAAATGTACAAACTATGGGAATCATCACCAAGGTGTATGCAGGAAAGGGAAACCGATATGTTATAGATGTGGACAAGAGGGACACGTTTCTCCTTATTGTCCCAACCCGGAGGGAAAAGCATGTTTCGTTTGTGGATCGTTAACACATCAAGCAAGAAGTTGTCGAAAGAAGAAAGCAGATAAAGGAAGTGGAAAGAAGTAGGATAAAGTCCAAGAAATAGGATCTTTTGTAATAGTATGAGTAATAGGAAATGTAGCATGATATTTTATGAATAAAGTATAGTAGATGATGTATATGTATATGTATGTATATACATATCTGTGTAGTGTGTAAATCTCATCTTTTTGTATGTAAATAGAGGGATAGGTAATGTATATAGCGGTAGCTATATGATGAAGTATAATGTAGTAAGAGAAGCATATTAATATAAGAATAATTATTAATTGTGCCTTATGTTGATTATGTGTATGCATTAAATGAAAATGCTTCAAGAATGAAATATTAATAACAATAAATATTTTATTAACAGAAAAATGCCACCAAAATGGAGAAGAAGAGGAAAACCGAGAACACAGAGAATTTTAAATGAAGAATCACAAAATGAGAATGAGGATAGGAAACCTGAGACTAGGGAACCTGAGGATAGGGAACCAGTAAACCCTATGCAGCAACTCGTAGATTTATTAATAGGGGCTTTTAATAGAAACCCCGCCGGAGTAAACGAAAATCCTCCAGCTGTGCAAGTAGCCAATTTTAAGGATTTTAAGAGTGTGGGACCGCCTCAATTTAGGGGGACCACTGAGCCTATAGAGGCTCAATCGTGGATCAAGGAAATAGAGAAGGCGTTTGTCATCGCCAGAGTCAGAGAGGAGTAAAAGACTACTTTTGCTACCTACATGTTGAATGGTGAGGCCAATTTCTGGTGGGAAGCCAACCAAAATAGGGCTGGAGAGGGAATAGTTGCATGGGGAAGATTCAAGGAGTTATACTTCGAGAATTATTTCCCTCAGAGTATGCAAAGCCGTATGGAAGTACGGTTCCTAGAATTGAAGCAGGGGGACATGTAAGTGTCCCAATACGCCGCCAAGTTCAATGAACTAGCTAGGTTTGCTCCACATCAAGTGGACATTGAAGAGAGGAAAACAAGGAGGTTTGAGTAGGGCCTAAAATCTTGGCTCTACAATAAAGTTACGGTATTGCAGATTAATTCCTTTGGATCAATCTTGGAAAAGCCTATCATAGCCGAAGGAGAGAGTGAGGCTATGAGTCTCTATAATAAGGAAAAGAAGAATAAGGCTAAGTCTGAGGGAGCCGTTAAGGCTGAAAGAGGCAGTAGAAGTGGAGGAAGGAAAAGGAAGTGGAATAATTTCGGGAATACCGAAAATAATCAGGGAGACCCGAAAAAGAGGGTCGAACAATGCGGTAATTGCGGGAGAAATCACACGGGAGTGTGTTTGAAAGGGAAGTCAGTATGTTATAACTCTGGGCAGAAGGGACACATCTCTCCTAACTGCCCAAACCCAAAGAATAATAGTGGATGTTTTATCTATGGATCTACAGATCATATGGCAAGGAATTGCCCGAAGAAAGGAGCCGACGGGGGAAGCGGCAACAAAGGGAATAGCGGTGGAAAGCTAACCATAACTGGCCTAACTCCACCGAGTAGACCGACAACCCGGACCTTTAATATAACAGTCCAAGATGCTAAGGCATCCGGAGATATAGTTTCAGGTATCATTCCGAATAATAATATAAATGTATATGTATTGTTTAAATTCGGGTGTGACCTATTTTCTTGTGTATTATGTGATGTTGCTAGATAGATAAGTTTACCTCTGGAGACATTAGAGTCTCCCTTGATCAGAAAAGTTTTTATTAATAACGAAGAAGTTTCTGTTGAAAATACATGTAGGAATTGTGGTGTTGAGTTTAGAAGACATAAGTTGACGATTGATTTACTTCCGATTAAACTGGGAGAGCTTAACGTAATTTTTGTGAATGGATTGGTTATTTAACCGCGGGGCGATGATAGTTTGTAAACCTTCAGACCCCAAAGTAGATGTAGTGATGATTGCCTGGAAGAGTTAGAGGCACTAATTATATGGTGAAAATGTGAGATTTACACGGGCCACAAAGGTGAGTCGAGTACGAAGTCATTTATGATAGAGATTCGTCCAATCATTTTGGACAGAGTACAGGAGGCACAACTCAAAAATGAGCAGTGCGGGGAGATAAGGAATAGGATCTTAGGAGGGGAATGGGTTAAGTATAAACCAATAATGCGGGAGTGTTAAAATTTTGAAGGATTGAGTTTCGATCAAGATTAGGTTTAATTTAGTATTCGCGTATAATAATAGTTATCACGTGGGTATAAACACGTCGCCTTATGAAGTTTCGTACAAAAGAGAAATACAGAATGCCACCATGTTGGAACCAGAATTGGTGCAGTAGATTACAGAAATTATTAAAGCAATGAGGTCAAGACTCGTAGCAGTTCGAGATCGACAGAAGAAGTACGTTGATCATCATCGGCAGAAGCGAGGTTTTATCGTAGGAGAGGTAGCTTGCAAAATAACCTTACCTCCCGAGTTAGAACACATACATAATGTGTTCCTTGGGTCGATATTATGACCTTATAAACAAGATTAAAAGCATATAGTTGAATACGAATCTATTCAGTTTAAGAAAGATGTAATGTATGAAGATATTCTTGTTTGAATAATTGATAGGTAAGAAACAAGTCCCTAGAAGTAGAGTAGTATCCTTAGTAAGGGTAGTATGGAGGAACCACAATGCCAAGGAGCAGCGTGGGAACTCAAAGAAGAGGTTCAGAAGTATTATTCCCATCTATGGGTTTATTTTTGTTTGCGATTACGGGGACGAAATCTTTATAAGGGGGGAAGAATGTAACGATCGAGAATATAGCTTATCCTTATAATTAGGATTTTCATATTTATTAAAAAATATAAATAAATATTTAATTGAATGAATTGTGTTTTATGTGTTTAAAGGTTAATTCTTGACGTAATAAATGTGTTATGTGATTATGAATACGTGTTGGTATTTTTAGACAAAATAAAAAATTTTCGAGAAACCACTAAATCACTTTTCATAAAACACTATTCATTACATGACAGACTCGTTATTTCGTTTTTCGACTTTTTGAGCGATGTCATATTAATTATTTCATAATGGGAGATGAAATATCCAATAAAAATATTTTTAACAGAAAAGCCGTAAAACAATATTCACGCAAAGAAATATTTTTTTCGTTTTTCAAATTTTCGAATCATAGAATCACGTTTATTTGAGGACGGGAGATGTAATCTCTAATGAAATTGATGAAAGAAATTTTGCAATTTTTCGCATGTTAGACGAATTAGGAAAAACCTAACTAGAAAGGAAATGAGTAACTAAATTAGTTTGCCAAACTAAGCTAATTGGAAGCCTAGGGTTTGAATGGCTTGGTTAGGAAATGAAAGGGGCTTGGCTAGGGTTTAGAAGGGCTTGGCTAGGGTTGAACCTAGGGTATGGGATGGTTTGGCAAGGGTAGCCAAAGCTTAAAGCCTAGGGTCAAGCCCTAGTTACTTGGAGCCAAGGAAAGCTAGTGGGACAAGTGTCACTCATTGGCAATTAAGCATAAGGTTAAATGAACTTGAAAATGTGAAGATAAGTTTAGGGCTAGGTGTCACTTGATAAAGAAGATGATAGTCATGTATCACTTGCTAGTTAATTAAGCATGTGGGTTAATTGAGTGTGGAAAAGTGAGAGAGAGGAAGGGGGTGGCCGACCACTTGAGGAAGGGGGACCAAGTGGTGAGTCACTTTCCTTTTATAGTAAGTCTTAGCTTGGTGGGTGAAGCCTTAATTGCTTGGCTCCCTCCATTCTCTTTATTTTTGCCAAACAATGCCTTAGGTAATAATTTTGTCTAGCTTTAGTTTATTTAATTGAAGTTAGATGGAATTAACTAGAGTATGGTTGAGTTAGTTGATGGGGGAAATTAGCTATGTTATCCAAGACTTAGCCATTTCATTCCATTTCTAAGAGAAAGAGAAGAGAGAGAAGAGAGAAGAAAGAAAAGAAAGAACAAGAACAAAAGAGAGAAAGTGAGAATAAGAACTTAAGAGTTACTAGAGAAATAGAGAGAGGGAGTACGAATAGAAGAGAAAGAAAGGAGTAAGGGGAACAAGCTTGGAGCCTTGATCATCTAAGCTAGGAAGAAGAAGAGGCAAGAACATCAAGAAGGTAAGAAAACCTTAGAAACTCATCAACTTCATCCCTTTTCTTTAAGAGCTTTGGAGTATGTTAGAGAAGTGCCGTGTTGGTGGTTGTGATTTATTTGTAGATCATATAAGGATCTTGGAGTGATAAAGAAGCGTGTAGTGTAATCGTATTGGACAAATTTGTTTAAAACATATGAAAAGTGAAAATTGTAGTAATTGTTGTTTATGGACAAAGTGAAAACCATCATTTGTATGTTAGTTTTAAAGTCCGGGAAGAAAGAAATTTAGTTAAATGAGTTTTGTTAATGTTCCATTTGGAACGGAGGAAAAATACGTTGTAACGAAGTCATGACAAATTTTTATAAAACTAGTAAGAAAAAAGGAAAAACCCTAAGTTAAGTTCTGTCCATTTTGGTCAAAAATATGTTTTGTTTAAGTTGTGGAAAATTTATTATTTTAAGGGGGTCTTATAGTTCATTAAATAACGAAGCCGTAGACGTAAGAACGACCTTATTCCGACACGGGATGAGGGAGTTGTGACCCGAGAAATCGGATAACCTTTTAATTAAGTTTCTCGATGTAAATATCTAATAAATAAAATATTTATGGATATTATGATGTGTAAATGTGCTGAATGAATAAATATATGTGTGATATATATATTTATTAGTGATTAGAAGATAAGGAATATAAGTTAATAGTTGGTTAAGACTAATTACTTTAATTAGTTTGATCTGACTAACGAAAGACGATCAGTCGTGTAAAAGATAAGAGTAGTGCAGGCAGGACTCGAACTAGAGTTCGGAGTAGAATTTTAAGACGCAAACAGTTTGGTTGAATCCGGAGCGTCAAAATTAGTAAGAATAGACTATAAACTCGAAAATTTGATTCTTCGGGCCAAATAGTCAAGAATGGGTCAAGGTAATAAAAGTTGACTTTTTCATTTTTCGAAATTTTTGAATCACGGGATATTGTTTGTTTAAGGACGGGAGACATAATCTCCGATAAAACTGATAAAAGAGATTTCGCGGTTTTCGCTTGCGTAATGAGTTAGAGAATCTAACTAAAGAGAAATCCCGTAATCAAGCACTCGCGTAACCGTTAAAGTTAGGGAAAGTAAACCCTAATCGATAGTATGGGAAGGGCAAAATTGACTTTTTGCTAGCTTAATAAGTTAGGGAAGGGAATTATGGACATTTCACTAACTTAATAAAGTATGGAAATGAAATATGAAAGTTAAAGGAGAACAATGTAAGATAGAAAAACCTTAGGGTTTAAAACCTAAGATTTGAAACCTAAGAAAAGAATATTCCTAAAATATGATTAAGAGTAAAGAATATGCCAAGAATATGCTTAGGAATAAAGAATATTCTAAGGATATGCCAAGGGGTGATTTGTAAGTTTTAAAAGACAAGGGAAAAGACCACGAGAGACTTAAGTTGAGGGAACAACTTATAAGCTAATTGAAACTAGGTTTTATATAATTAAAACCTAACTTCTTTCTTTCATTTAAAAAGAAAGAAAGATCAAGAGAGAGAGAAAGAGAAGGAAAATGAAGAACAAGAGAGAGAAAGAGGAAGAACAAGAGAGAGAAGAGGAGAAAAGCTAGAAAAGCCAGCGAGAAAGAGGATGCACGGATCAATGGGAAGAGAAAGGAAGAAAAGAAGATCAAATCGAAACTTTGATCGATCATAGCTAAGAACAAGAAGAACAAAAAGCAAAGCTAGAACGAACCGAGGAATCTAGTGGAGACTAATGAAGAGATAAAGTATTTGATTGGAAGACGTGCATGTTAAACTAGATGTATATGTTGTGACGTATAAAAGTCACAAATGTATGGTCGTAATAGATAAATGATGTATTAATCATGTTTCTACTTGTAATTTATATACGTATCTGTTGTGGCGAATTTGTAACGACCGTGAATTCTGGATAACCTTGTAATTTGAATTTTTGAATATTATTGAATATAATATATTTTATTAATATTATTCTGTGTTACGTGTTTAAAGGTTGTGTGACAACCTAAATTATGTGAATGCATGAATTTTACGTGTTACAGTGTTGTTTAAGTGAATAATTGATTTCGCGTAGCGTCGCTAAATCACTATTCACGGGGCACGTTTTCCGATGCACTATTCATGTCATAATATTTTTGTGTCTTTTTCGATTTTAATAAATTTTATAAATACGTGTATGTGTACGAATAATTTTTCCAAGTGTCGAAAATTTTATTTGAGCTGATACGTGATTTTATCCGTATCCGAAATGTATTATATGGGTGTTCCGAATAATTGGACAAATCCCATAATAATTATTTTTATGCGTCCCAATAATTTATGGGAGTACCTATTTTAATTTTGGGTAGAGTTATTTACCAGTTTTGGTACAAAAGTAGGAGTTTTCGGATATATTTTTGTGTATTTGGGTATTTATTTTGGCTTGTTACTCCAAGAGGGAACCAGCCCACCAATTATAGGAACCAATCAAAATGAGAGCATGAAGGGAGTTGCCGGCAAGCATTTGAAATTTGTTGGCCAACCTTGAGCAACTAATCCCACTAATCCTAAAAATTACTCCTCCACTTCTCCCAAATTATTCATTATTTGTTCCATACATTCCATCTGTTCCTCTCTTCTTCATCTAAAAATTTATCAGCTCATCTTGTGGAAGCAAACCAATCTGCAGAAGAGAGAAACATAGAGAGAGAAATGAGAAGAAACTAGGAAGGAAGAAGAAGAAAGTAGAGAGAGAGAAAGAGAGTTTTTAGAGAGAGAAAGAAGTGGGTTTGTTCGGGAAGAGGCCAAGAAGAAGAAGAAGAGAAAGCTCCAAGCTCTAACCAAGTCTTTTAGCATCAAGGAGCAAGAATCAAGAGGTAAACATCAACCATAACCCTTCTCTCTCAATATTTCAAGCTTTCATGGTTTTGAAGCTTATATGCTCGGTGGGTTTAATTTTCGTCATTTATAATTGTTGTTAGTTGCGTGTAAGTTGTTATGGAAGTTCTTAAGACTCTAAAAACCTTCCTAATAACAGTAAAGTGAAACAATATAACGAGAAAATCCGAACCCATGCGTAAAGGATGAAGAACAATGAAGAACATGGACATTTTGGACAAACACGGACATTCGGACTGTTTTAGAGAACTTCTAGCTTCGATTCTGTGTTGTTTGTTTTATTTGTTATTATGATGTTGTAATTCCATGGGTTATCTTCATAACCCAGTTGGAACGGAGTAAAAAGCTTTTAAAACGAATTTGTGGTGAAGATTTTAGTAAACCATGTCAAGAAAACGATTAGTTTGTGTGAACAGTGACCTTGCGACCAAATATGGTATTAATGTGTTGCTTGTAAAATTGTGAGCTTTTGGATTAGTATAGTACACTGAATTAGGAAGCCATGGGCTTTGAAATGAACGCATTTCGACCTCGGATGAGGGAGACATAGCGATTTTAAAAAAATGTGTCAAGGCTGTCAAGAACACGAAAAATTAGTGCGACAGGGCTCTTTGGAGCCACGGTTTCGACTAGTTAGAGAACCTGGAAGATTTTGATTTTTGGGTATGTTGTAGTTCATGTTACAAGCTTTCCATAGCCTTAAGAACGGACCAATTCTGACTTAAAATGAAGAAGTTATGATGTTTGGTAGAAGGTGCTATGGACCTGTCATGTAGGAGGTCGTAGAGTGCAAGTCGTGGGGTAATCTCTGAGCATCGTAGAGTGCCAATGGTGGGATGGGCTCTGAGGGTCGTAGAGTGGCCTCCGAAGGTAGTAGAGTGTCTCTCAAAATCGTAGAGTGCCTCTCAGAATCGTAGATGGCAAATTTGGCTAAGTATAGGTCGTAGAGTTTAAGGTTCATAGAGTGGAAATTTGGCTAAGTGTAAAATCGTAGAGTAACTTTCAGCCTGAACATTACTTAGTAATTCGAGCATAACTTTCTCATACGAACTCGGATTAAGGTGATCCAGGATGATTCGGAAAGAGGAAGAGTAGACCTACAACTTTTATTTACTGAGCTTTGAGAGTTAAGGTCGGGATGAATCTCAAAATTGGGCATCTTTAGCACTGTTGGCGATCGTAGAGTTGAAGGGTCGTAGAGTGCAAAATTTGGCTAAGTATAAAAACGTAGAGTAACTTTCAGCCTGAACATCACTTAGTAATTCGGGCATAACTTTCTCATACGAACTAGGATTGAGATGATCCAGGATGATTCGGAAAGAGGAAAAGTAGACCTACAACTTTCATTTGATGAGCTTTGAGAGTTAAGGTCGAGATCAATCTCAAAATTGAGCATCTTTATCACTGTTGGCGATCGTAGGGAGTAAGGGTCGTAGACTCTAAATTTGGCTAAGTATGAAATCGTAGGTAGTATGGGCCGTAGAGCTGAAATTTGGCTAAGTATGAAATCGTAGGGAGTAAGGGTCGTAGAGCTGAAATTTGGCTAAGTGTAAAATCGTAGGGACTAGTCAGACTCAACCCCATTTAGTAAAATGGGCATAACTTTCTCATACGAACTCGGATTGAGATGATCCAAGATGATTCGGAAAGAGGAAGAGTAGACCTACAACTTCCATTAATTAGGATGGAGATTTCATGCCTGGTTCAAATTCGAATTTGGGCAGTTTGGTGACATTGTGCATGTCGCTTAAATGTTTAAGTATGAAAGTTTGGCGTATAGGCGTGCAAGCGTCGTAACATTATAACTAGTGTGCTTAGCCTTGCTTGGTATTATGTTTCTAATATGTATATAACCTTATGGGTAGTGTAAACCAATATTTCGTATTCATTATGTGACTAATTGTAGTATGTTTATGTGCACATATGTGTGTAGGATAATTGAAGAGCGTGTGTTGTATTATTGTAGCAGACGCATCACACAAGTTCTTCTTACTCAATTTACATTTGAGCAAGTTTCCTTACCTTACTCAAGATTATATTTGAGCAAGTATTATATCTTGTTGCAAGTTCCTTAACTTCATTCTTTCTATATATCGAATGCAAGTTCTTCTTTAATCCTTGTCTAACTCTTGTGTCGGACAAGTTTCTGAACTTTACTCAAGATTATATTTGAGCAAGTACTCTATATTATTGCAAGTTTCCCAACTCATAATAGAGTTATTACTTTCAAGTTATACTAGCGGATTAATTATTGCCAATTACTCCACATCAAAGATAATTATTGACATTCGCACCTTGTGCCTTTGAATTCATGAATTGTTGTCGGATTGTGAAATGTTTAAGTTCTTCATTCATGAAGTGTTTAATAAATAGTCTACACCATTTGTTTCGGCAAGACATATGCATGTTAATATCTTTTTAAAAGCTATCCAAACCAGTAGTTGGTACGGATTCTTGGACTGAGAGAGCAACCCTTATTAGGGGATTATAATGTGTCAGTTATTCGATGCAGTCAGAGTTAAATGTTATGCATATACATAGGGTACGAGAGGCTGATCTCCTCGAGTACTACTGACGGGCCAAGCGTTTAAAGGGGTCAGTTGAATGACTGATCCTTTGGCCAAAAAGTTCATGGTCTATTGGACCACTCAGCAGTAAATAATCAATATTCATTTCTTCATTCGAACTTTGATTATATTGTCAGTTATTTTCTTCAATGTTCTTAAATTGTTGAACTATGCGATTATTATTCTCATTCATTCATGATATATCTCTATTATTCATTTAAAACTCGTTGAGCAAACTCATTGCTCACCCTTGCTATATCATGAACCCATTGCAGTTAAGCCGAAGAGTTCCAAAGCGGACAAAGGCAAAGGAAAGCTTAAGGAATAGTTATATGTACTATCCCGTTATGTAATCGTGGAATCGTTTTGTATTGTAATGTATTCTATGATGTATTTGATTAAGGTTATAGACCTTGGGACCATAGTAAACCTTTTGTAATGAACAATATATGTTTATTTATTCTGCATTAGTTATCATATGTTGTTTAGAGGTATATGGATGTACTTTATCGTGAGCACCAAATTCGAGGTATTGGTACCTGAATTTGGGGGTGTCAAAGGTTGGTATCAGAGCTTTAGGTTATAAACTTTAGGATTGCGAAACCTAGGTTATAACCTTAGTATTAAACTCGTATTGAGTACGCTAGGTGATGAATCGAGAAGATTCATTTGATGGTCATGTCTGGAGGTGGATTGTGGAAATTCATCGAGCCGAGTTGTACATGATAAAATATCATTTCATTTTATCAATGAATATATTTTATTGTGACACTGACATCTTACTGTCTGTTTGTTTATGTCTGTGGCTATAGGATATCTGAGATAGGAGAGTCCATTCATGATGGAGAGGTAGAGTTCACAGATATTCATGTGGACACGGGGCGTTTAGTGGAGGTGCAGCCGAGTGAGCCAGAGATGATGGACACTAGGGATGAGTCTGAGGCCGAGGATGAGGATCCCGAGGAGGATCCAGTGACGGAGGATGATCAGCCACCTAAGTATGTAGATGGCATGGGCACTACTGCTAGTGACATCATAGAAGAGCTGACAAATAGGAACGAGGAGCTCGAGAATCGAGTGGTCCATTTAGAGGATCAGAACCAGGACCACCAGGACCGAGAGGAGCAGTACAGGTCATTAGCGTATCAGACTTTGGGGGAAAAAGCGGAGTTGACCCAGAGGTTACAGGAAAAGGATCAGAAGATTGTCGAGCTAGAGGCAGAGGTTCACGGTCGGCGTGGGGTTTCTGTTCAGCTTGGTGTGATGGTTTATGACCTCTTAGAGAGGAATGTGGTGTTGGTAGGACAGATGGAGCGGGTAGAGGATCAGCTAGAGGTTACTTGTCTGGAGAGAGATGAGGCTTTAGAGCAGTTAGCATCCTTGACTGCAGAGATTGATTCCCTCAGGTTAGGCTTGACCACTTCCATTGGCAGGCTGAGGGACAGAGTGAGAAGGTACCCCTGGGAGGAGGGTAGCAGCAGGAGCGTGATTAGGCGCCGAGTGGTTGACAGGCTAGCTCGGCGGGAGCTCAGAGTTGCAATTCGCCGCAGCAGGCGGTGATGTGTTATATTTTTAGCATTATGTTTGCAGTAGGTCCCACTTTTGTTATTATAGGGGCATACTTATGTTGTAAATCCCTATGCTTGTAGCATGCATGGGATAGTAGTTAAACCCCAATTTTGTTTCTAATAGAGGGGTGGAAGGTTATTATTCCCCAATTTTGTTCTTTAGGGGATAGTTAGTGGTTGGCAGACTATGTCATTTAGCGTTTATAGAAGTATGCCACACGTTGAGTATTATAACAGTGACATATGGTTATAAATGCAGTTATTTTATTTAAATCAAACGTGTTTGATAGATGCTTTTTGCTTTTAATTGTTGACTTAAATGACTTATTGCATGAAGCCTAAATCTATTAGTAAAAGTCGACGGTTTTCTTTTATCAGATCATGGCGCCAAGAGGACGACTGCGTAACCAACGGATTTAGGAGTCAGAAAGCGAAGTACGGGATCAACCAGACCCAATGAGGGCGTTTGCTGAGTTGCTGGCAGAAGCCATGCGAAATAGACCCCCACCTGTTGGAGAACAACTAGAGCGACAGCCCGCGCAACATTTGGCTAGTTTCAAAGACTTTAAACTAGTAGGACCTCCCGAGTTCAAGGGAACGCTAGACCCGATTGAAACCCAAACCTAAATCGAAGAAATAGAAAAAGTGTTCGAGGTTGCAAGGGTGGCCGAAGAACAGAAGACAGGGTTCGCCACCTTTATGATGAAAGGTGAAGCAAACTATTGGTGGAAGGCCAACAAAGGATGTGCTGGAGATGGTGTGATACCATGGGAACGTTTCAAGGAGCTATTCTTCGAGAACTATTTCCCGAAGAGTATGCAGTAGACCATGGAGGTGAAGTTTCTGGAGCTCAAGTAGGGGAACATGTCAGTCGCAGAGTACGCGGCTAAATTTAATGAGTTAGCCAGATTTGCACCTCACCAGGTAGACACTGAAGCCAGAAAGGCAAGGAGATTTGAATTAGGCCTGAAACCATTAGTGTACAGTAGGGTGGCAGTTTTAAGAGTTGACACATTTTCTACGCTGTTGGAAAGAGCAATCATCGCCGAAGGAGGCAACGAGGCTCTGGCAAAGTTCAATCAAGACAAAAAGAAGGGTCACGAAGGAAACAAGGGTGGAAGCAGCGGGGAAGTAACCCGAATAAAAGGAAATGGAGTGATAGCCAATCTTCCGGAGGCAACAAGTCTGGAGGAGAGGTTAAGAAGGGTAATAAGTGCAATAGTTGTGGAAAGAATCACTCGGGGGAATGTCTGAAGGGAAAAGGGATTTGCTACAACTGTGGGAAGCAGGGACACCTTGCTAATCAGTGCCCAAAAGGAAGGAGGGTAGGATGTTTCTCATGTGGAGCATCAGATCATCGAATTAAGGATTGCCCGAAAAGGAAAGGGGATGCAACAAGTGGCAACAGGAACAACAATAACATCAACAACAACAATAACAACAGGCTAAACATTGGAGGGCTAGCTAGCCAAGCCAACAGACCAACGACACACACTTTCAACATGACAGTGAAGGATGCAGTGGAATCAAAGGACGTGGTGTCAGGTATTATTTCGATCAATAGTGCATATGTATTATTTGATTCGGGTGCTACCTGTTCCTTTGTTTCGGAAGAGTTTGCTAAACGGTTAGGTTTACCTCGTGAAAAACTAGAAAACCCTATGAATGTGGAAGTAGCTAATAAGGAAGTTATCCCTGTGGAATTCATCCATAGAAATTATTGTGCTGAGATAAACGGGTATAAACTGAGCATAGATTTAGTTCCAATACGACTAGGAGAATTTGATGTAATTCTTGGGATGGATTGGTTGTCTAGTCACGGGGCTGTGATTGACTGTCAGAAGAAATGCATACACCTGAACACTCTGAATAAGTCAAATGTTGTATTCTATGGAAGTAAATCGCCCAGACAATCTTGTTGTCTAACGGTGATGCAAGCAAAGAGATTGCTTAGAAAAGGTTGCATAAGTTATCTGGCTCATGTGATTGATACCGAAGAGTAGAGAGTGAGTTGGATCAGATACCGGTTGTAAGGGAATTCCCCGATGTTTTCCCAGATGAGTTACCGGGATTGCCGCCGAATAGAGAAGTAGAATTTGTGATCGACTTGGTACCAGGAACCGCACTGATCTCAAAGGCACCGTACAGGATGGCACCGGTGGAGATAAAAGAACTGATGGTCCAATTGCAGGAGCTACTAGATAAAGGGTATATTCGTCCAAGTGTATCTCTGTGGGGAGCGCCAGTTCTGTTCGTGAAAAAGAAGGATGGATCGTTAAGGCTCTGTATCGACTACAGGTGATGAGTGTGTTTTATACACACAAGTTGGGTACTTTTGGCCTTGATAATTTGCAAGTCTTTGAGTATTTTATATGGTTTTTATGTATTTTTATCTTGTTTCTGCATAAATTAGTTTTTAGTTATTTTTACATGTTTTATGTTGCTTTGATGCATTTTTATTATGTTTGTAGGACTTGAAATAAAGTCCGCTTGGATCATTGGTTGTATTGACTAATTGTCCGTGCCTGGACGTCTGTGCCCGAATGGTAGTATGATGGGAATTTGTGCTTGGCGACGTTAGAGGCTTAATTTGACAACATTTGGAAGTTGGGCGTGCACGGCGTTGGATTGCGTGCACTGCGTCGGGCGACGTGTCGCATGGCGTTGGCACTGGGCGCTGACACTCGGCAGGCACCAGTGTGCGGGCGCACGGTATGGGCGTCCGGGCGCGCGCTGACACTCGGCAGCATGCGTGCGGGCGGGCTCAGCAGCCTCGGCAGCGCACGACTCAGCACAGGCGCACGGGCGCGGGCGCACGCCTGGGCGTGCGGGCGCACGACGCGACACTCTGCAGCCAGCTCGGCAGGCGGTGCGGCATGCAGGCGCACGGGCACGGGCGCACGCCTGGGCGTGCGGGCGCACGACGCGACACTCTGCAGCCAGCTCGGCAGGCGGTGTGGCATGCAGGCGCACGGGCGCGGGCGCACGCCTGGGCGTGCGGGCGCACGGTGCGGCACTCGACAGCCAGCGTGCAGCAGGCAGGGCCATGGACGCGCGCGCACCAGGCCGCGTGCGGGCGCGCGGCGCCGTCCTGAGTGCGATCTGACACAGCCCATAGTGCGATCTGAGCTCCATTTTGTCCAATTTTTGCTAGGGTTTCTTGATGGAGGCTATATATAATCTCTTCTAAGCTGCATATCAGACATCTAGAGAGAGGGAGGCTACAAAAATACATCAACCAACAGTACTTAAAGCTGCAAATCAAGCTGAATCAAGCCAAAAGCCAAGGAACTCAGTGAAGAATTGCAAGGCCAAGGAGGAGAGCTAGAAACCAATAGCAACCAAAGGAACACCAGCTGAATAGCTTCAAAAGTGGTTTCATTTCTAGATTTCTATCTCCTTTGTAATTCGAATTTGACAGTGTATCAATTGAAAATGATGTCTATTGTAGCTATCATGAACTAACCTTCTATTCTAAGATTGCAATGGAACCCAACACTTAAATTGGATTGAATTCTCTCTCTATTGATTTTAGTTATGCATTTATGAATTGATTGTCATAACCTTTGCTTTCTAGATTAATTGCTTGACCCGTAATTACCTTGGGAACCTATATGAACTTGACGAACGGATTATAGGTTAAGACCTAGTTATGATAACATGCGAGAGTATAGATTGTCTTATTGATTATCTGCAATAATAGGTATCTTGCTAGTAGTTGGGATAGATATATACCTAATTACCGCATGCAACCAATTGAGAATCTAGTCTTAATGACTTCCGAGGTGAAAGTTGGTAATTGAAGGGAGGATTAATTAGATTTGGTGACACGTGTCTATTAATCATTCCTGAAATTAGTCTCTTGATAGTGCATAGGATAGACATATACCGATGCACCGCTTAGGAAGATTCGTGATTGACCGTCGACAGAGGCTCTTATGTAGTTTTGATTTCTCGGTTGTCAATTCGTATGCTATAACTGATTGAAAAGAGAGAGTGAGGAGATTCAAATGACGTGTTGGGGGAAATTGTAATCTTAGACCTTTCTATCTTGATAATTTACCGCGTTTTATTCATTACTTGACTTGTGAACGCAACCAATCAACAAACAATCAAACCTTCATCGTTTAAATTAGATCAATTTGATATACGATTGGTACTTGGTTATTATTTGTCACAATTCCCTGTGGGTTCGACTCATATCTTATCATATATTACTTGTGGACCGTGTATACTTGCACGTGTGTGT
The DNA here is from genome assembly GCA_034770075.1 of Aralia elata. Lineage (NCBI taxonomy): Eukaryota > Viridiplantae > Streptophyta > Magnoliopsida > Apiales > Araliaceae > Aralia > Aralia elata. Next base: position 342,344 of record JAVJAP010000254.1, on the reverse strand, counting down.
TTATCGATAGCTAAATCGACCAACAAGTTTTTGGCGCCGTTGCCGGGGAATTGTTTTCTAATAATTATACCAATATCAATTTCGATCAACTTGGTCTCTTTTTAGACTTGTATATAATTTTCATTTTGTTTTGTAGGTATTCTTGATTTGTATGTCACGCTCACGTGGTCTTGAGTTAATTCCTTACGATCCCGAGATCGACAGAAATATTCGAAGACTACGAAGAGACAAAGTTCGGGGTATACCCAATCAAAATACCATGGCTGAGGAGGAGCCTAAATCCTTGAGGGAGTATGCCATGCCTCTTGTCACAGATTTGCACTCAAGCATTTCCAGGCCAGCCATTGAGGCCACTCACTTCGAAATTAAGCCAGGCACCATCCAAATGGTCCAAAACTGTTTGCAGTTTGGTGGGTTGCCCAATGACGACCCAAATGCTCATTTGGTGAGTTTTCTGGAAATTTGTGACACATTCAAGTACACTCAAGTTACTGATGATGCAATTAGACTCCGACTATTTCCTTTCACGCTCCGTGACAAGGCAAAGAGTTGGTTGCATTCGCTTCTCTCTGGCTCAATTACCAAATGGGATGACTTAGCCCAGAAATTTTTGGCAAAGTTCTTCCCACCGGTGAAAACTACAAGATTGAGGAATGACATCACTTCGTTTGTTCAATATGATCCCGAGTCCTTGTATGAAGCTTGGGAAAGATTCAAAGATCTAATAAGGAGATGTCCACACCATGGTTTGCCTCAATGGTTGCAAGTTGAGATCTTCTATAACGGGTTGACCAATGCCACTCGATCTAGTGTCGACGCAGCTGCAGGTAGTAGTTTAATGGGAAAGAGTTTTGCAGATGCCTATAAATTATTGGAAACCATGGCTGCCAATATTTATCAATGGCCTTCGGAAAGGAAAATGCCACAAAGGCAGCAGGAAAATTTGAGGTTGATCCTCTCACTTCAATAACTGCACAGCTAGCCGCGCTTACAAAGGAAGTGAAAATTTTAGGAACTCAATCTGTGCAGAGCATTTCTGAAACCTGTGAGTTGTGTGTTGGAAATCATCCCACCGAGCAATGTGCCATCAATGCAGAATCCATACAGTTCGTTGGTAATTACAATAGACAACAAAACAACCCTCACTCAAATCACTACAATCCTGTATGGAAAAATCACCCAAATTTCTCTTGGAGCAACAACAACAATACCCAAAACCAATATTCAGCTCCTAGGCATCAATATCCCCCAGGATTTCAAAATCAAACTCAACCACATCATCAGCCCCAATCACACCAACAAGCCTCAAACCCACCCTTGCCACAACAGGAGAAAAAGCCTAGTGGGGATGATTTATTGGTTCAATTGGTTGCACAACATAGCGCTTTGATACGGAATATAGAGCTTCAGCTTGGGCAGATAGCTAGTGCTATGAATATCCGTCCTCCTGGTGCCTTACCTAGTGACACTGAAGTTAACCCGAAGAGAGAAGGTAAGGAGCATTGCAAGGCTGTAACTTTGAGGAGTGGGAAGGAACTACCGGAAGTTGTGAATGTTGTCCCATCAGAAACAGTGATGGAGGATGTGAATGGAGAGAAAGAGGAAGAAAAGAGAAAAAAAGTAGAAAAGAAGGAGAAGAAGTCAGTGCCAAAACCAGAGGGGAGCAAGCAAGGCCCTATGTATCCACCATGCCCGTTTCCACAACGTCAACAGAAAATAAAGTTGGATAAGCAATTCTCTAAGTTCTTGGAAGTTTTCAAGAAATTGCACATAAATATACCATTCGCTGAGGCATTGGAACAAATGCCTAGTTATGTGAAGTTCATGAAAGAAATTTTGTCAAGAAAGAGAAGGCTTGAGGAGTTTGAGACGGTGGCACTAACCGAAGAATGTAGTGTTGTGTTATAAAGAAAGTTACCACCAAAGTTGAAAGATCCGGGGAGTTTCACAATTCCTTGTATAATTGGTAACCAATTATTTGGCAAGGCCCTATGTGACTTGGGGGCGAGCATCAATCTAATGCCCCTCTCAATTTATCAACAGCTGGGATTAAGTGAGGCAAAACCTACAAATGTTACATTGCAACTTGCGGATAGGTCTCTCACATACCCAAGAGACATAGTTGAAGATGTGCTTGTCAAGGTGGACAAGTTTATTTTTCCAGCAGACTTCATTGTCCTTGATTTTGAAGAAGACAGGGAGATACCTATCATCCTTGGGCGACCATTCTTAGCCACAGGCAGAACTTTGATTGATGTACAAAAAGGAGAGCTAACCATGCGTGTCCAAGACCAAGAGGTAACTTTTAATGTTTTTAAAGCAATGAAGTTTCCTAATGTGCAGGATGAATGCTTCAGGATAGACTTGATTGACGAGGCGGTGGATGAGGTGTTCACAGCAAACTATGAAGTTGACCCTTTTGAAGAAGTGCTGGGAGAATCACTTGAGAGTGAACCTATTTTTCCTAATGAGATGGTAAATGTGCTGAATGTTCCCCCACGTTTTATCAAGTTTAAGCAACAATTTGAACCATTAGATAGACCAAGCAGTTCTAGTACCATTGCAAAATCCTCATGGGAGGAGCCACCTACTTTGGAGCTCAAACCATTGCCAATCCACTTGAGGTATGCTTATTTGGGTATTGCTAGTACTTTGCCTGTTATTGTGTCAGCTTCACTTGATGATGTGTAGGAAAACAAATTGCTAAGAGTGCTACGGGAGTACAAAATAGCCCTAGGTTGGTCCATTACCGACATCAAGGGAATTAGCCCTGCATTTTGTATGCACAAGATCATATTGGAAGATGAGGCCAAACCTGTGGTTGAGCATCAGCGTAGGTTGAACCCCGTCATGAAGGAGGTGGTCAAGAAGGAAATTATCAAATTGCTCGATGCCGACATCATCTATCCCATCTCAGACAGTCCATGGGTCAGTCCAGTGTAATGTGTTCCAAAGAAGGGAGGCATGACAGTGGTGTCTAATGAAAATAATGAGTTGATCCCAACTAGAACTGTCACCGGATGGAGAGTTTGCATGGACTACAGAAGGTTGAACAAGACTACATGCAAGGACCATTTCCCGCTTCCATTCATTGATCAAATGCTAGACAGGTTGGCGGGACATGAATTCTATTGTCTCTTGGATGGATATTCGGGCTACAACCAAATTGCCATTGCCCCCGAAGATCAAGAGAAAACAACATTCACTTGTCCATATGGGACATTTGCTTTCAGAAGAATGTCGTTCGGGCTATGCAACGCCCCCGCTACTTTCCAAAGATGTATAATGGCAATATTCTCCGATATGGTTGAGCAAGGATTGGAGGTTTTCATGGATGACTTTTCAGTTTTTGGAGATTCATTCGACTTATGCCTTGAAAACCTTGTGAAAGTGCTGAAACGATGTGTTGAAACAAACTTGGTGCTAAATTGGGAGAAATGCCACTTCATGGTGTAAGAAGGCATTATTTTGGGGCATAGAGTGTCTTCAAAAGGGCTGGAGGTTGATAAGGCCAAGATTGAGACCATCGAGAAACTTCCTCCACCAACCAACGTCAGGGGCATTCGCAGTTTCCTTGGACATGCTGGATTTTATAGGCGGTTTATCAAGGATTTCTCAAAAATTGCAAAACCGCTGTGTAGTCTCCTTGAGAAAGACACCCCATTTGTCTTTGATCATGCATGTTTAGAGGCTTTTGAGTTACTAAGGAAGAAGCTTGTAAGTGCTCCTATTATCATGGCCCCGGATTGGAATCTTCCGTTTGAATTGATGTGCGACGCTAGCGACTTTGCAATTGGTGTCGTCTTGGGCCATCGCAAGGACAAGGTTTTTCATGTGATCTATTACGCTAGCAAGACACTAACTGGAGCACAACTTAATTATACAACAACGGAGAAAGAATTGCTTGCTATCGTGTATGCCTTTGACAAATTTCGTGCCTATCTCATTGGCACCAAGGTCATTGTGTACACGGACCATTCAGCCATAAAGTACTTAATAGCAAAGAAGGACACAAAACCACGCTTGATTCGATGGGTTTTATTGCTTCAAGAATTTGATCTCGAGATTCGAGATAAGAAGGGAACCGAGAATCAAGTGGCGAATCACTTGTCAATGCTAGAAAATGCAGACCGTGAGGTGGGAAATGATGTCATGATTAATGAATCTTTTCCCGATGAGCAACTTTTCGCCATCACACATGAGGTGCCATGGTATGCTGACTATGTTAATTATGTGGTGAGCCACGTGCTACCACTCGAGCTAAGCTATCAACAGAGAAGGAAGTTCCTGCACGACATGAAGCACTACTTTTGGGACGAACCTTTTCTGTTTAAGCAGTGTGCTGACCAGCTGATCCGAAAGTGCGTACCTCAATCTGAGATGGAAAGTATTTTGCAACAATGTCATGCCTCAGCTTTTGGAGGACACTTTGGTGGAGAAAGAACAGCGGCGAAGGTGCTTCAGTCGGGTTTCTATTGGCCAACCCTATTCAAGGACGCCCATGTGTTTGTGCTTAAATGCGATCGATGTCAAAGAGTAGGGAACATTTCCAGGCGTCATGAGATGCCACTCACCACAATCCTGGAGGTTGAAATATTTGACGTTTGGGGTATTAACTTATGGGTCCGTTTCCTTCTTCGTTCAACAATTTGTATATTTTTGTGGCTGTAGATTACGTGTCAAAATGGGTTGAAGCAGCCGCGACACCCACCAATGATGCCAAGGTTGTGCTGAAGTTCCTTCGAAAAAATGTTTTCACACGATTCGGAACTCCACGTGCAATAATTAGCGATGAAGGGTCACACTTTTGTAACAAGAACTTTAATGCCCTTCTTGCTAAATATGGGGTAACCCATAAAATTGCCACGGCCTATCATCCTCAAACAAGTGGTCAGGTGGAGGTATCCAATAGAGAAGTGAAAAGGATTTTAGAGAAGGTTGTGAACCCAAACAGAAAGGACTGGTCATTGAAGCTTGATGACGCCCTATGGGCGTATAGGACGGCATACAAAACTCCTATTGGGATGTCACCATCAGCTTGTGTATGGGAAAGCATGTCACTTACCGGTGGAACTTGAACATAGTGCTTATTGGGCCATCCGGAGGCTAAACTTTGATTTGAATGCTACGGGAGAGAAACGCCTCTTGCAACTCAATGAGATGAACGAGTTCCGTCTCCAGTCATATGAGAATGCAAGGCTCAACAAGGAAAAAGTCAAGAGGTGGCACGACAAGAAGATACTCGATCGAAAGTTTGAGGTTGGACAACCCGTCCTACTTTATAATTCTCGGTTGAAGCTATTTCCCGGTAAACTTAAATCACGATGGTCAGGGCCATTCTATATCAATCATGTATTCCCGCATGGTGCAATTAAACTGCGGGATGATAAGACAAACCAATTGTTTAAGGTGAACGGACAAAGGATTAAGCACTATTGGGGTGGCGACATCGAGCGCCAAAAGACCTCAATTAGTCTCGCTGATCCGATATAAAGGGGGTATAGTCAGGCTGAAGAGTTTAACTCAAGCGCTAATTGGGAGGCAACCCAATGTTTCATTTTATTGTTTAAGTTAATTTATTTCTATTTAATAAAAAAAATCACTTGGATATTCATAAGGATGATTTTTATGCTTTATTGTTCCTAATGTTGTTAATTTTTGTGCTACATGTAGGTGTTTTAGTCCAATTTGGCTTTGGAGCGAACCATGTCAGCACAACAGCATGTCAGCGACACGCCGGGCGCAGGCGGGCGCACACCGCACGCCAGCAGGCCAGGCAGGCGCCAGCGTGCGGGCGCAGACGGGCGCATGCGGGCGCGCGCGGCATGGGCGGGCAGGTTGGCGCACTGCTGCCGGCAGCCAAACGCGCACCAGGCGCACACGCTGGGCGGCAACCAGGCGCGCGCGGGCGCACGGCAGGCCATGCGGCCGCACCATGTCAGCTGGGCATGTTCTTTAAATCATTACTTAGGCTCATTTATTCATCATATCTTATATCTCTCTCTTCCCACTCCATAGCCAACTTGCATAAAACTTACCCAAACTTAATTTCGTGCCTCATTGCATCAACTTGACACCCAATTGCGGTAACCCATCATCATTTTTATCTTCTATCTTGGATTTTAACAACAATTTGAAGGTTTTGGAAGGATTTCTATGGTTTTTCAAAAGTTCTCCAAGATAAGGTAAAAAGGGCTATAAATTTCCAATTTTTCTTGCTTGGGTGCTGTGTTTTGGTGATTTTGATTGGCAGGTACATAGCTAGCTCCCATTGCAAGGCTTTGTGGAGGGTTTGGCCTAGTCCCCATTGCACTTACACTTGTGATTTTAAAGAGTGCACACCACCTGTTCGATAAATTTCCTGAGAGGGAATTCTTGGCTATTTTGAGTGTTTTGCTGGCAGCTCTGATCTAGATGGTTATAAGTGCATATTATTCATTTATTTTTATTCCTTTATATCTAGTTTATTGCGTGTTTTATTGTGTATATGCACTTATTAGGTTATTTATTGATTTCAGGAGAATTCAAGGTCAAAAGTGGAAAAAGATGGAAAATTGGAGCTTAAAATACACATGGTGGCATTTTTGTAAATTCGAGGACTAGGGCTAGCGCCAGCAGCGCTAGGGCCAGCGCCAGCAGCGCTAGGGCCAGCGCTAGCAGTGCTACACACACCACCAGACACTGCACACCAGCGCTATTAGCGCCCAACACAGCGCCAGCAGCGCTACATCAGCGCCAACAGCGCTCAACCCTTCACAAGCCAAGCGCCAGCAACGCTAGGCACAACTTGAGCACATTGCATAGTAGCGCTAGCAGCGCTTGGGACAGCGCCAGCGGCGCTAGTTCGCGTTCTTGAGTATTAAAGGCCAGCTGAAGGAGGAAAAGGAAGTTGATTCGGAAGAGGATGCTATTCATTATGATCAGATAGTAAGAAGGAAACTCTAAGTAGGAACTTGAGGACTTATATATATCTTATTCTATTTTTCTAGAGAGGGATCTTGGTAACTACAATTGTAACTCTAATAGGAGGAGATTGAAGGCATGTCAGGCTAAACTCTTACTTTCAGTTCTAAGGGATGTTGAATCTTTTTCATAATTAATGGTTTAATCAGGTGTTATTTATTTATTCCTTCTTGCATGAGATTTATTCTGATAATCTGTTTTTAATTGATTATATGTTATCTAATCTTTTGATTTGATTTGGCCAATTGAATTAATTTGATTGATACCATCTGCTAGATTAAGATATAGTATTAAGTAAACGATATTATGTCTGATCATAGGTAGCAATTGATAGTATCTGATTGTGGACAAGCTTTTGGATATTATTAAGATTATTAGAAGGGCAAGTTAAATAATTCCTGATTGTGCAATTGTTGCTTGGAATAACCTAATTCTCTCATTCTTTATGCTGCTGTTATATTAAATCTAGACTGATAGTTCTAGGTTATATGATAGTTAGAGTCTCTTGAGGCGATTGTCACATTAGATTTACACATAAGGAGAATTGCGGATAATTAGCAATTGCGGTTATCTAGGGTTATTAGTCTCATTGAAGGATAAATATTGTTAAACTTGATTTTCCCATAATTGTGATAAGGTGATACTGAACTGAAGAACTGAAGCTTTTTATTCATTGATCATTCTTAATTACTTTTGTTAGTTTAGTGAATCAAACTCAAAAACCCCTCATTAATAGAAAATAATAGGAATGTTAGAATAAGTAAAAGATTAATTCACTTCTCTGTGGGATCGATCCTTGCTTGTCATTATACTAAGTTTTGTGCTAGTAGAGTGTTAGTAAAGGTATTAATTTTGGAGTGTAAAACGACAGCTCCCAAATTTTGGCGCCGTTGCCGGGGAAGTGTTATTTATCTTTATTTATTCTTCATTTTATTTTATTTTATTTTTGTTCATTATTGTAGTTTATGACACGATCCTCTCAATCCGGTGATTTGAATTTTGATCCAGAAATTAAGAAAACTGCACGCAGGCTAAGGAAAGAAGCTCGTCAAGCTCGAGGCATCACTGCAGAGTCAGACGAAATTCCATCACCGGGACTCAACATAGCACTTGAGTTACTGTCAAATACATCATCCACCGATTCAGAGAAGGAAGAAGAAATGGCGGTGCCAAATAACAACAGAACACTCAAAGAATTAGCCACTCCCAATCTTAATCAACAACCCTTGTGCATTGAATATCCTACTTTAACTGCTGCTTTTGAACTTAAATCGGAACTAATTCATCTTTTGCCTACTTTTCGTGGTCTCACAGGTGAAGATCCATACAAGCACTTGAAGGAATTCCATGTGGTGTGTTCCACCATGAAGCCACATGGAATAACAGAGGATCAAATCAAGCTAAGGGCATTTCCATTCTCACTGGGAGATCTAGCGAAGGACTGGCTGTACTATCTTCCTTCAGGGTCAATACAGTCATGGAATGACATGAAAAGGCTGTTCTTGGAGAAGTACTTTCCTGCTTCAAGAGTTGCCAACATCAGAAAGGAGATATGCGGCATTCGACAGTTCAACGGAGAGACACTGTATGAGTATTGGGAAAGATTTAAAAAATTGTGTTCCAGTTATCCTCCCCATCAAATAGACGATCAACACCTGATTCAGTACTTTTATGAGGGACTATTACCAATGGATCGGAGTATGATCGATGTTGCAAGTGGAGGAGCACTAGTGGATAAGACACCGGAGGCTGCAAGGACTCTAATTGCAAATATGGCTGCTAATTCTCAGCAGTATGGGACAAGGAATAACCATGCACCTGCAAGAGTGAATGAGATGACCACGAGCAACCTTGAACAACAAATTTCTGATCTAACTGTGCTGGTTAAACAAATGGCTACAGGAAATACACCAGTAGCAAAAGTTTGTGGGATTTGCTTAATGACTGGTCATAGTACCGATTCTTGTCCAACATTGCAAGAGGAAGACACAACACAGCAAGCTAATGCGATGGGGAACTATCAGGCATAACCACAGCGGAAGTATGACCCGTACTCCAATACTTACAATCCAGGATGGAGGGATCATCCTAATTTTAGTTATGGAGGAAATAGGCCACCAGCGCAAGGTGTGTATCCGGTTAGACAACAAGGGTTCCCACAAGGCTCTCAACCAACTCAACATCAATATCAACCTAGACAGACAGCTCCTGCAAATTCTGGAACATCTTTGGAAGACATGTTCAAGGCATTCATGAGTCAGACACAGCAGTTCCAGTAGGAAACGAAAAATTCTGTTCAAGACTTGAGAAATCAGATAGGTCAACTTGCCACCACAGTGGGGAGGTTGGATTCGCAAGGTTCAGGAAAGTTGCCCTCCCAAACAATTGTCAATCCAAGGGAGAATGCTAGTGCGATTACACTAAGGAATGGGAAAGAGTTGGAAGGACCTAAGGTGGCTACAGAAATTGAAGCGGACAAAGATAAAGAGGAAACTGAGACACCAAGGAAAATTGTTACCCCATCTACTCCAGTTACAACCCCACCGTTGCCGTTTCCACCTAGAACCCACAAGACTTCAAAGAAGGAGGAAAATGAAAGGGAAATTTTGGAAACCTTCAGGAAGGTAGAGGTAAATATTCCTCTATTGGATGCCATCAAACAAGTGCCCAGGTATGCAAAGTTTTTTGAAAGAATTGTGTACTAACAAAAGAAAATTGAAAGATGATGAAAAAATCACTGTAGGAGAGAATGTGTCAGCAGTGCTTCAAAGAAAAATGCCCCCTAAATGTAAAGATCCAGGAATGTTTACAATCCCATGCAGAATAGGTAGTACCAGATTTGAGAAAGCCATGCTAGATCTAGGAGCTTCAATAAATGTCATGCCATTGTCTGTATTTGCCTCTTTAAATCTAGGACCTTTGAAACAAACTGGTGTTATCATTCAACTTGCTGATCGTACTAACACTTATCCGCAAGGGGTAATTGAAGATGTCTTAGTGCAGGTTAATCAGCTAATATTTCCTGCAGATTTTTACATTGTGGATATGGAAGATGATAGATCTCCAAATCCTTCACATATCTTGTTAAGGGCGGCCATTCTTGAAAACAGCAAGGACAATGATCGATGTACACAATGGGACCTTGACCATGGAATTTGATGGAGAGAAAATTCAGTTCAATATATATGATGCAATGAGGTACCCTAGTGATGTTAATCATGTTTTTGCCATTGATATCATTGATTCTATGGTGCAGGAATCTTTTGATCAAGTACATCGGGAAAGCTTGGAAATGGCCATTACTAACAACTTGGACATGGATAAAGAGGAAGAATTTGATCAGAATTAGGAATTGAAGGAAGTTGTGGCTGCATTGCACTCGTTGCCAAAATTCACAGATAAGTATGCAGTTCAATCAATTCAATTGCCTGTTTCTCATAAAAAACAGTTACCTTCTGTGGAGCAAGCTCCAATCTTAGAATTGAAACCCCTACCTGCTCACTTAAAATATGCATATTTAGGGACTAATGAAACGTTACCTGTGATTATTGCTAGCAATCTAACCAAAGTGCAGGAAGAGAAATTGTTGAGAGTCCTAAGGGACCATGTCACAGTGTTTGGTTGGACGATAGCAGATATCAAAGGCATAAGCCCCGCGATGTGCATGCATAGGATTCTTTTGGATGATGGAGCAAAGCCCACGAGAGAAGCACAACGAAGATTAAATCCACCCATGATGGAGGTAGTCAAGAAAGAGGTGATTAAATTGCTTGATGCAGGCATAATCTACCCCATCTCCGACAGTCAGTGGGTGAGTCCGGTACAGGTAGTTCCGAAGAAGTCTGGAATAACTGTCATCACGAATGACAATAATGAGTTGGTGCCCACACGGATACAAACAGGATGGAGAGTGTGTATTGACTACAAAAAATTAAATGTTGTAACTCGAAAAGACCACTTTCCTCTTCCTTTTATTGATCAAATGCTAGAACGATTAGCGGGGCATACTTATTATTGCTTTCTAGATGGTTTTTCAAGATATAATCAGATCGTGATTGCACCCGAGGACCAGGAAAAGACCACATTCACGTGCCCATTTGGTACTTTTGCATACCGGAGGATGTCGTTTGGACTATGTAATGCGCCAGGTACTTTCCAGCGATGCATGGTAAGCATTTTTTCTGATCTTTTAGAAAGTTGCATCGAGGTCTTTATGGATGATTTCACAGTACATGGTGATTCTTTGGATTTGTGCTTGGAAAATCTAACGCGTGTGCTAGATAGATGCTTGGAAACTAACCTTGTTCTTAATTGGGAAAAGTGTCATTTTATGGTAGAACAGGGTATAGTGCTTGGTCATGTTGTGTCAGCTAAAGGTTTAGAGGTTGATAAAGCTAAGATAGATATTGTGTCTTCTTTGCCTTACCCCGCTAGTGTGCGGGAGATTCGCTCTTTTCTTGGACATGCAGGTTTCTGTCGGCGATTTATCCAAGACTTCTCCAAAATAGCTCTGCCATTATGTAAATTGCTGCAAAAAGAGGTGGAATTCCAGTTCGATGAAGTGTGCAAGGAGGCATTTGACATGCTGAAGAACCTATTGACTTCCGCACCTGTGATTCAACCGCCAAATTGGAATCTTCCCTTTGAAATAATGTGTGATGCAAGCAATTAGGCAGTCGGAGCTGTTTTGGGCCAAAGAGTTGACAAAGCTGTCCATGCCATCTATTATGCCTCTAGAACATTGAATGCAGCTCAGATTAACTACTCGACAACAGAAAAAGAACTTTTATCTGTTGTTTTTGCTTTAGATAAATTTCGATCTTATTTACTTGGCACTAAAGTTGTAGTTTATTCTGACCATGCAGCTCTCAGGTATTTGTTAACCAAGAAGGACTCTAAACCCAGGATTATCAGATGGATTCTGCTGTTGCAGGAATTTGACTTGGAAATCAAGGATAAGAAGGGAGCAGATAACTTGGTAGCAGATCACTTGAGTAGACTGGTGAGAGATGAGGAGGCACTACCATTGTATGATTCCTTTCCAGATGAGCGTCTCTTTTCTATTCAGGAGGAATTGCCGTGGTATGCTAATATTGTTAATTATTTGGCAAGTGCATTTATTCCCAATGAATTTTCTAAAAACCAGAAGGATAAGCTTAGGAGTGATGCTAGACATTATGTTTGGGATGATCCGTACCTGTGGAAATTTTGTGCTGATCAAATAATCCGTAGGTGTGTGCCTAATACCGAAACATTGTCTATTCTAAATTTTTGCCATTCCTATGCTTGTGGAGGTCATTTTAGACCCAAACGGACTGCTCATAAAGTTTTAGAAAGTGGTTTTTATTGGCCAACAATTTTTAGAGACTCATATCTATTTTGTAAATCATGCGAGAATTGTCAACGAACAGGTAACATATCACATAGAAATCAAATGCCACAAACTCCCATTTTAATTGTTGAGATTTTTGATGTTTGGGGTATTGATTTTATGGGACCTTTTCCTGTTTCTCATGGTAATATTTACATTCTCTTGGCTGTTGACTATGTTTCTAAATGGGTGGAAGCTAAAGCCACCAGGACTGATGATTCTAAAGTTGTTGCAGATTTTGTCAAAACTAATATATTTGTCAGATTTGGAACTCCTCGAGCTATCATCAGCGATAGAGGAACTCACTTTTGCAATAGGATGCTAGCAGCACTTTTCCGGAAATATAATGTTTTGCATAAGATTTCTACATCTTATCATCCGCAAAACAATGGTCAGGCTGAAGTATCCAACCGTGAAGTGAAATCGATTTTGGAGAAGGTTGTCAAGCCAAGCAGAAAAGATTGGAGTCTGCGGTTAGAAGATGCATTGTGGGCGTATAGAAACTGCATACAAAACCCCCATTGGTATGTCCTCCGTACAGATTGGTTTTTTGGGAAGCCATGTCATTTACCCGTGGAATTAAGAGCATAGAGCTTTTTGGGCGATCAAAGCAATGTAATATGAGTTTTGGATGACGCGGGAATGCATCGGAAGTTCCAGCTACAAGAATTGGAAGAGATGAGGAATGAAGCTTATGAGAGTTCTAGACTATACAAGAATAAAACAAAGGCCTTCCATGACAAGCAGATTTTGAGGAAAGATTTCACCGTTGGCCAACAAGTTTCTCCTATTCAATTTCGCGGCTGAAGTTATTTCCAGGTAAGTTGCGCTCTCGTTGGGAAGGTCCATTTGTTATTACTAATGTGTTCTCTCATGGTGCTATAGATATAAAGAATCCAAAGACAGGGAAAGTATTCAAGGTCAATGGACATAGGCTGAAACCTTTCCGTGAAGGATTTTCGATGGAGAGTGTGGAGATGATAGACTTAGTGAATCCAAGTTATGACTGATTGCGGAGAATCGATGTCGGGCTAACGACGTTAACCAAATGCGCTACTTGGGAGGCAACCCAAGACATCAGATTTGCTTTTCTATCCCTTTTTATTTCTTTATTTGTTTTTTTTTTATTTATCTCGTCTTTGCATGATTGTCTTACATTGGGGACAATGTAAGGTTTGAGTGTGGGGGAGGGGTTTAGGTAGGATAGTATAGGGTTTAGGTAGGATAGTATAGGGTAGGTTTGCTTTAAATGTGAAAATCTGAGTTATTTTGAGTTGTTTTGTGAAAAATTTGTGCTTGGTCAAGTTTTCAAAGGTTTTTAGTTTTAGAATGAAAATTGATGCTAATTGATAGAATTTGTTTGATGCTGAATTAATTGATAAAAGATGATAATGAAGTTAGGACCTATAGTTGACTGATTTAGATTGAGTTGGTATTGCATGAGTACTTGAATGTGAGATACATGTTTACTTGACTGGGTTAGTTGTGGAGTTGACTATGTGCACTGCTTTCATGATTTAGAACTGTTTAACTGCTTATCTTGTTTCTAGGATCATGTGAAGACAAAATCAAGAATTGGAAATTAGAAAAATTGAGAGCAAGAAAAAAAATTGAGGAAAAAAAAACATTTTGTCTCAAAAGGAAAACATGTGGTGGGTTGAGATAGAGCGTAAAACGCACTCACCCATAAACACATGCAATGAGATGGAGTGTAAAACGCACTCGTTGGTGAGAAGAAAAGTGAGATGGAGCATAAAATGCACTCGCTTGAGAAAAGAATGAGGAAGGTGAAATGGAGCATAAAATGCATTCACCTGAATGAAGAAAAAATGAATGGCAGAAAAAAAAAACATGTTCTGGTTGTGAGTCAGTGTGCATGATTGTTGTTCCATATAAACTGAGTTGAGTATCTGTGTTAATCATAGGAGCTGCTTATGTGGTTTCAATTTGATTTAGAGATGTTCAGTGGGGACTGATGGGATTATTGTTATGAATTGATTGATGATGTATAGAATGAATTTCTGTTGATTGGTGTTAGTATTCATGGATGCTAATTGAATTTGAACCTTTGGGAGCTTGGTTGAATAGAATTCAAATGATTCCATTATAACCTTTGTTTGAGTTTACACGAGGACGTGTAAAGACTAAGTGTGGGGGAATTTGATAAGTGCATATTATTCATTTATTTTTATTCCTTTATATCTAGTTTATTGCGTGTTTTATTGTGTATATGCACTTATTAGGTTATTTATTGATTTCAGGAGAATTCAAGGTCAAAAGTGGAAAAAGATGGAAAATTGGAGCTTAAAATACACATGGTGGCATTTTTGTAAATTCGAGGACTAGGGCTAGCGCCAGCAGCGCTAGGGCCAGCGCCAGCAGCGCTAGGGCCAGCGCTAGCAGCGCTACACACACCACCAGACACTGCACACCAGCGCTATTAGCGCCCAACACAGCGCCAGCAGCGCTACATCAGCGCCAACAGCGCTCAACCCTTCACAAGCCAAGCGCCAGCAGCGCTAGGCACAACTTGAGCACACTGCATAGTAGCGCTAGCAGCGCTTGGGACAGCGCCAGCGGCGCTAGTTCGCGTTCTTGAGTACTAAAGGCCAGCTGAAGGAGGAAAAGGAAGTTGATTCGGAAGAGGATGCTATTCATTATGATTAGATAGTAAGAAGGAAACTCTAAGTAGGAACTTGAGGACTTATATATATCTTATTCTATTTTTCTAGAGAGGGATCTTGGTAACTACAATTGTAACTCTAATAGGAAGAGATTGAAGGCATGTCAGGCTAAACTCTTACTTTCAGTTCTAAGGGATGTTGAATCTTTTTCATAATTAATGGTTTAATCAGGTTTTATTTATTTATTCCTTCTTGCATGATATTTATTCTGATAATCTGTTTTTAATTGATTATATGTTATCTAATCTTTTGATTTGATTTGGCCAATTGAATTAATTTGATTGATACCATCTGCTAGATTAAGATATAGTATTAAGTAAACGATATTATGTCTGATCATAGGTAGCAATTGATAGTATCTGATTGTGGACAAGCTTTTGGATATTATTAAGATTATTAGAAGGCAAGTTAAAATAATTCCTGATTGTGCAATTGTTGCTTGGAATAACCTAATTCTCTCATTTCTTTAATGCTGCTGTTATATTAAATCTAGACTGATAGTTCTAGGTTATATGATAGTTAGAGTCTCTTGAGGCGATTGTCACATTAGATTTACACATAAGGAGAATTGCGGATAATTAGCGATTGCGGTTATCTAGGGTTATTAGTCTCATTGAAGGATAAATATTGTTAAACTTTATTTTCCCATAATTGTGATAAGGTGATACTGAACTGAAGAACTGAAGCTTTTTATTCATTGATCATTCTTAATTACTTTTGTTAGTTTAGTGAATCAAACTCAAAACCCCTCATTAATAGAAATAATAGGAATGTTAGAATAAGTAAAAGATTAATTCACTTCTCTGTGGGATCGATCCTTGCTTGTCATTATACTAAGTTTTGTGCTAGTAGAGTGTTAGTAAGGTATTAATTTTGGAGTGTAAAACGACAGCTCCCAGATGGCTACCAAACGACAAAGGGGTAAATCTTCCTCTTCCAGGGCATCCAAGGCCTACGACAAGAAAAAGTTTGTCAGTGCAGAAGCCTCCGAGCGTTACCACACCACCATGGTAACAAAATCTTTGATTCCTGAGAGGGGTATTCTTCCAGACGCAACAAATAATTGGGGTTTGGCAAACATAATTAAGGAAAGAGGATGGGAAACCTTAGCCACACAACCTGAGCCTGCGTGTATTTCTCTTGTTCGGGTTGCCACACCCATCCCTGATCTGTGGGTTGTGCAAAAGGGCCAAAGTTAAGGTGCATGCCTACGAGTTACTTCAGCACCCACTGACACCCATTGATAGCCTAGCTATAAGCCTCTACAAGGTCTGGAAAGAGGCGTTTCCAGAGCCACATGGAGCTGGGTTCTTACCTTTGTTGCATCCTCACGAGCCCGAGGCAAGTGTCGGTACTCCACCACCTAACATTGAGCACGCGGAGGCATCTAGCTCTTCTATTGACCTACTTATTGCTGAGATACGCGAACTTTGGCGTGAAAATCAGACGATGAGTGCCGAAATGCAATAGAATGAGCAGGCGAGGCTAATGGAAGCACAGGAGAGGGAGCGTGAACATAGGCGCATGTCCCGCCGCCTTGATCACTCTATTCAGCAGGTCAACTCCTTATGCATTTACACTTCCGATTTTTGTAACGCGGCCGCACAGGTGATCAACAACAGTGGGGTCAATACCGGCCCCAACGCAATCCAATTTCCAATGACACCTATGTTCCCGGAGTATAGCTTTGATTCGGATGATGATGCAAATGGAGGGAGTCACGCAAATGGCAATAATGACGATGATGCTGCTTGAGTTCCCCGGTGAAGTTCTCTATTTTAATTATGTCTATTATAAACATCGAGGACTATGTTATTTTAAATTTGGGGGTGGTAGTATAATGTAGTTATTTTATTTCGTCTAAGTCGTGTTGTGCTATAAGAATGGCCAATGATATTCTGCTGGTTATTGTGTTTTCATCTAAAGTAACGCTTGAGCATGTTTAGTTATTTCTTAACATTTCGGCTAACCACTCTACTCTTGGTTATTTTAGCTCTTCACGTACACAGCATGCCTGTTAGTTAGTTAGTATTGAGAAATCTCATTTACTTATATGATTGGGAGATTATACTTGAAATATACTGAACTCATGTCACCAACCTTTTATGCTTATTTTAGACGTTCATATAAGTTTGGGGGAATAAAAAAAACATTATTATTATTGGTTGACCAAGTTTAATTACGTGGCCATTGCTACTCGAGTTAATAGATCCTCAGGGGTGTTTTTACACCTAATGCCCTAAGGCCATCTGGTTTGGGAGTCATTGATCAAACACTCGTTACATGGGTAGTTCTGAATAGCCTAATGTAATTACACATTGCACGGTCATGCGATTAGTTAAGGTGAGATGGAGCGTAAAACGCACTCACTAGTGAGATTACTCATTACTGCAACAATGTCTTGGGAACCCCTTTCTTATATGGTCGTCTTGTTTGGTATTTATCTTGGTAACGATGAGTTTGTAGATTTATAGTATAATCCCTCATATATTGAGTTCATGCGTTAGCTCTTTCCTAACTCGCATAAATAGATAGCACACTCACACACACACATTGCTGAGACCTTGAGTAGCCGTGAGCTTAGAATTTTTGTTAAATTGTAACTTTACGTTATGCTTGGGCCCCTTTTGATCTTTTTCCTTTGAGGCCAATTCTTGGAGTCGTTCTCCTCTAATTCAGTTGTTGTTTGTGTTTATTTTAATAAATTAGTATATCTCTGTTTACTTGAGGACAAGCAAAGATTTAAGTTTGGGGGTATTTGATGAGTGTATTTTATACACACAATTTGGGTACTTTTGGCCTTGATAATTTGCAAGTCTTTGGGTATTTTATATGGTTTTTATGTATTTTTATCTTGTTTCTACATCAATTAGTTTTTAGTTATTTTTACATGTTTTATGTTGCTTTGATGCATTTTTATTATGTTTGTAGGAATTGAAATAAAGACCGCTCGGATCGTTGGTTGTATTGACTCATTGTCCGTGCCTAGACGTCTGTGCCCGAATGGTAGTATGATGGAAATTTGTGCTTGGCGACGCTCGAGGCTTAATTTGACAACATTTGGAAGTTGGGCATGCACGGCGTTGGATTGCGTGCACGGCGTCGGGCGACGTGTCGCACGGCGTTGGCACTGGGCGCTGACACTCGGCAGGCGCCAGCGTGGGGCGCGCGGCATGGGCGTGCGGGCGCGCGCTGACACTCGGTGGCATGCGGGTGGGCGGACTCGGCAGCCTCGGTAGCGCATGGCTCGGCACAGGCGCACGGGCGCGGGCGCACGCCTGGGCGTGCGGGCGCACGGCGCGACACTCGGCAGCCAGCTCGGCAGGCGGTGTGGCATGCAGGCGCACGGGCGCGGGCGCACGCCTGGGCGTGCGGGCGCACGGCGCGACACTCGGCAGCCAGCTCGGCAGGCGGTGCGGCATGCAGGCGCACGAGCGCGGGCGCACGCCTGGGCGTGCAGGCGCACGGCGCGGCACTCGACAGGCAGCGTGCGGCAGGCAGGGCCCTGGGCGCGCGAGCACCAGGCCGCGTGCGGGCGCGCGGCGCCGTCCTGAGTGCGATCTGACACAGCCCATAGTGCGATCTGAGCTCCATTTTGTCCGATTTTTGCTAGGATTTCTTGATGGAGGCTATATATAATCTCTTCTAAGCTACATATCAGACATCTAGAGAGAGGGAGGCTACAAAAATACATCAACCAACAGTGCTTAAAGCTGCAAATCAAGCTGAATCAAGCCAAAAGCCAAGGAACTCAGTGAAGAATTGCAAGGCCAAGGAGGAGAGCTAGAAACCAACAGCAGCCAAAGGAACACCAGCTGAATAGCTTCAAAAGTGGTTTCATTTCTAGATTTCTATCTCCTTTGTAATTCGAATTTGATAATGTATGAGTTAAAAATGATGTCTATTGTAGCTATCATGAACTAACCTTCTATTCTAAGATTGCAATGGAACCCAACACTTAAATTGGATTGAATTCTCTCTCTATTGATTTTGGTTATGCATTTGTGAATTGATTGTCATAACCTTTGCTTTCTAGATTAATTGCTTGGCCCGTAATTACCTTGGGAACCTATATGAACTTGACGAACGGATTATAAGTTAAGACCTAGTTATGATAACATGCGAGAGTATAGATTGTTGTGGGTTATTAATCGGATTAAGTGACGTGTGTCTTATTGATTATCTGCAATAATAGGTATCTTGCTAGTAGTTGGGATAGATATATACCTAATTACCGCATGCAACCAATTGAGAATCTAGTCTTAATGACTTCCGAGGTGAAAGTTGGTAATTGAAGGGAGGATTAATTAGATTTGGTGACACGTGTCTATTAATCATTCCTGAAATTAGTCTCTTGATAGTGCATAGGATAGACATATACCGATGCACTGCTTAGGAAGATTCGTGATTGACCGTCGACAGAGGCTCTTATATAGTTTTGATTTCTCGGTTGTCAATTCGTATGCTATAACTGATTGAAAAAAGAGAGTGAGGAGATTCAAATGACGTGTTAGGGGAAATTGTAATCTTAGACCTTCTATCTTGATAATTTACCGCGTTTTATTCCTTACTTGACTTGTGAACTCAACCAATCAACAAACAATCAAACCTTCATCGTTTAAATTAGATCAATTTGATATACGATTGGTACTTGGTTATTATTTGTCACAATTCCCTGTGGGTTCGACTCATATCTTATCATATATTACTTGTGGACCGTGTATACTTGCACGTGTGTGTTTATCGATAGCTAAATCGACCAACGACAGGGAATTGAACAAGGTTACCATTAAGAACAAGTATCCGTTACCCAGGATAGACGATCTTTTCGATCAACTGAAGGGAGCGAAGTACTTTTCGAAGATTGACTTGAGGATGGGGTATCACCAGTTGAAGGTGAGAAAAGAGGACATACCGGAGACAGCATTCAGAACTCGATATGGACATTTTGAGTTTTTGGTGATGTCATTTGGGCTGACGAACGCGCCAGCAACATTCATGGACATGATGAACAGAGTGTTCAAACAATACCTAGATAAATTTATTGTCGTTTTCATAGATGACATCCTAGTCTACTCGAAGACGAAGGAGGAACACGTCGAGCATTTGAGGATAGCTTTGGAGACGCTAAGAAGGGAGAAGTTATATGCTAAGTTTTCTACGTGTGAATTTTGGCTACAAAGGGTGCACTTTTTGGGACACGCAATTGACAAGGATGGTGTTTCAGTAGATCCTGTAAAAGTAAAAGCAGTAATAAACTGGGAACAGCCGAAGACGCCGACAGAAGTCCGAAGTTTCTTGGGATTAGTGGGTTACTATCGGAGATTTATTCAGAACTTTTCGAAGATAGCAACGCGTTGATAAATTTGACAAGGAAGACTGTGAAGTTTCAGTGGACGGACAAGTGTGAAGAGAGTTTCTTGGAGTTAAAGAAGAAACTTAGTGAAGCACCTGTGTTATCATTACCAGATAATACAGGGGGATATGTAGTGTACAGCGATGCGTCACACAAAGGCCTTGGGTGCGTATTGATGCAGCATGGGAAGGTCATTGCGTACGCGTCACGACAGCTGAAGGACTATGAGAAGGGATATCCGACTCATGACCTGGAACTAGCGGCACTAGTGTTTGCTTTGAAGATTTGGAGGCACTATCTGTATGGGGAGAAGTGTGAAATATACACAGACCACAAAAGCCTGAAGTATATCTTCACACAAAAGGAACTAAACATGTGGCAGAGGCGATGGTTGAAGTTGATCAAGGACTACGATTGTGAGATTCTGTACCATCCCGGTAAGGCTAATGTAGTCGTTGATGCTCTAAGTAGGAAGGGCAGAAAAAAGTTAATGATGCTGACAGCTCAGGACGAACTGATAAAGGACATAGAGAGACTGGAGTTGGAGGTCCAGTATCCGACAAATGCAGACGAGAAACTGTTCGCAGTGGAGGTGAGTCCGACTTTATTAGATAGGGTAAAGGAGGCTCAAGGGAAGGATGATGAATGCGTTGCCATAAGGGATCGAATCTCGGAAGGAGAGGAATTGAAGTATAAATTTGATAGCACGGGACTGCTAAGGTTTGAAGGGAGGATCTGGATACCGATGGTTCCGGAATTAAGGGAAGAAATTCTGCAAGAAGCTCATTCTACAAGATATTCGATACACCCTGGTAGTACTAAGATGTATCAGGGCTTGCGCCAACACTTCTGGTGGCCGAACATGAAGACGGAGGTCGCGGAATATGTTGGCCGGTGTTTGACATGTCAAAGGGTAAAAGCAGAACATCAGAAACCGGGTGGACTGTTACAACCGCTGGAGATTCCGGAGTGGAAGTGGGAGCATATCACGATGGATTTTGTGACAGGGCTTCCACCAACTCAGAAGGGTTACGACGCGATCTGGGTGATCGTGGATCGCTTGACTAAATCTGCACATTTTCTACCAATCAAGATAAGGTACAATCTGGAGCAGCTAGCAAAGTTATATGTAAAAGAGATTGTGTCACGACATAGGGTGCCGGTATCTATTGTATCTGATAGAGATCCGAGCTTCACGTCAAATTTTTGGAAGAGCTTACAAGAAAGGTTAGGAACTAAGTTAAGGTTGAGTACGGCATATCATCCTCAAACAGATGGGTAAAGCGAACGAACGATCCAAACGCTTGAGGACATGCTTAGAGCATGTGTGATGGATTTGAAGGGCAGCTGGGATGATCACCTACCATTGGTGGAGTTTGCCTATAATAACAGTTATCATGCAAGTATTGGCATGCCGCCATACGAAGCATTATATGGAAGGAAGTGCTGAACACCTTTGTGTTGGGACGAAGTCGGTGAACGGAGACTGTTGGGACCTGAATTGGTGCAGCAGACCGTGGACGTCATCAAAATAATAAGAGCTCGATTGGTAGCGGCCCAGGACCGATAGAAGAAATACGCCGATTTACATCGTCAGAAGCGGGACTTTGAAGTTGGCAGTTTTGTATTTTTGAAAGTATCTCCCTAGAAAGGGAAGATCAGATTTGGGAAGAAGGGAAAATTGAGTCCCCGGTTCGTAGGACCTTTTGAAGTTTTAAAGAGGGCAGGTGAAGTGGCATACGAGGTAGCTCTACCTCCTGAACTTGAGCATATTCACAATGTGTTCCACGTTTTTATGTTGCGGCCATATAAACCCGACTACAAGCATGTGATATCCTATGAACCGATTCAAGTTGAGCGAGACTTGTCATATGAAGAGATTCCTGTCCAAATATTAGATAGGAAGGAGCAAACATTAAGAAATAAGGTCATCCATTCGGTCAAAGTACTTTGGAGGAACCACACGGCTGAAGAAGCTACGTGGGAACTGGAAGAGAAGATGAGGAAGAATTATCCGTATCTTTTCGAGTGAACCCCGGGTTAAGTTTTTCGTACCTAGATTGTAATTCTGGGGACAGAATTCTTATAAAGAGGAGAGGATGTAACGACCGTGAATTCTGAATAACCTTGTAATTTAAATTTTTGAATATTATTGAATATAATATATTTTATTAATATTATTCTGTGTTACGTGTTTAAAGGTTGTGTGACAACCTAAATTATGTGAATGCATGAATTTTACGTGTTACAGTGTTGTTTAAGTGAATAATTGATTTCGCGTAGCGTTGCTAAATCACTATTCACGAGGCACGTTTCCCGATGCACTATTCACGTCATAATATTTTTGTGTCTTTTTCGATTTTAATAAATTTCATAAATACGTGTATGCGTACGAATAATTTTTCCAAGTGTCGGAAATTTTATTTGAGCTGATACGTGATTTTATCCGTATCCGAAATGTATTATATGGGTGTTCCGAATAATTGGACAAATCCCATAATAATTATTTTTATGCGTCCCAATAATTTATGGGAGTACCTATTTTAATTTTGGGTAGAGTTATTTACCAGTTTTGGTACAAAAGTGGGAGTTTTCGGATATATTTTTGTGTATTTGGGTATTTATTTTGGCTTGTTACTCCAAGAGGGAACCAGCCCACCAATTTAGACCAATCAAATGAGAGCATGAAGGGAGTTGCCGGCAAGCATTTGAATTTGTTGGCCAACCTTGAGCAACTAACCCACTACTCCTAAAATTACTCCTCCACTTCTCCCAAATTATTCATTATTTCCATACATTCCATCTGTTCCTCTCTTCTTCATCTAAAAATTATCAGCTCATCTTGGAAGCAAACCATCTGCAGAAGAGAGAACATAGAGAGAGAAAGAGAAGAAACAAGGAAGAAGAAGAAGAAGTAGAGAGAGAGAAAGAGAGTTTTTAGAGAGAGAAAGAAGTGGGTTTGTTCGGGAAGAGGCCAAGAAGAAGAAGAAGAGAAAGCTCCAAGCTCTAACCAAGTCTTTTAGCATCAAGGAGCAAGAATCAAGAGGTAAACATCAACCATAACCCTTCTCTCTCAATATTTCAAGCTTTCATGGTTTTGAAGCTTATATGCTCGGTGGGTTTGATTTTCGTCGTTTATAATTGTTGTTAGTTGCGTGTAAGTTGTTATGGAAGTTCTTAAGACTCTAAAAACCTTCCTAATAACAGTAAAGTGGAACAATATAACGAGAAAATCCGAACCCATGCGTAAAGGATGAAGAACAATGAAGAACATGGACATTTTGGACAAACACGGACATTCGGACTGTTTTAGAGAACTTCTAGCTTCGATTCTGTGTTGTTTGCTTTATTTGTTATTATAATATTGTAATTCCATGGGTTATCTTCATAACCCAGTTGGAACGGAGTAAAAAGCTTTTAAAACGAATTTGTGGTGAAGATTTTAGTAAACCATGTCAAGAAAACGATTAGTTTTTGTGAACAGTGACCTTGCGACCAAATATGGTATTAATGTGTTGCTTGTAAAATTGTGAGCTTCTGGATTAATATAGTACACTGAATTAGGAAGCCATGGGCTTTGGAATGAACGCATTTCGACCTCGGATGAGGGAGACATAGCGATTTTAAGAAAATGTGTCAAGGCTATCAAGAACACGAAAAATTAGTGCGACGGGGCTCTTTGGAGCCACGGTTTCAACTAGTTAGAGAACCTAGAAGGTTTTGATTTTTGGGTATGTTGTAGTTCATGTTACAAGCTTTCCATAGCCTTAAGAACGGACCAATTTCGACTTAAAATGAAGAAGTTATGATGTTTGGTAGAAGGTGCTACGGACCTGTCATGTAGGAGGTCGTAGAGTGCAAGTCGTGGGGTAATCTCTGACCATCGTAGACTGCCAATGGTGGGATGGGCTCTGAGGGTCGTAGAGTGGCCTCCGAAGGTAGTAGAGTGTCTCTCGGAATCGTAGAGTGCCTCTCGGAATCGTAGAGGGCAAATTTGGCTAAGTATAGGTCGTAGAGTGTAAGGTTCGTAGAGTGGAAATTTGGCTAAGTGTAAAATCGTAGAGTAACTTTCAGCCTGAACATGACTTAGTAATTCGAGCATAACTTTCTCATACAAACTCGCAACTCTCTCTCTCTCTCTAATTTTTGGTGCAGATGGTGGAAGTTTTACCAAAAGGAAAAGGAGGGCCAGTTTGCAACAGAAATATTTATGAAAATTGTTTGAAACCAATTTCACCTACGCCGAGATGCAGAGACAGAAAACATTGTGGGAGTATTCCTAGTGGGATAATTTCGTAGAATTGAAAACGTTGTGGTTTAATTTAGTATTTGTATGTTTTTGTTTTTTTGGTGGTTGTTGCATGTTTTTGTTTAAGGGAAGGAATAAGTTAATGTATTCCTAATATTCTTTTCTTGGATATTTGTTTACATTATGATGAAATAAATAAAGTAGAATAATATTCCTTTGAATTCCACAAAAGAGTTTCATTTACCGACTTGTATGGTTCTAAAAATATAGTCTCATTTCTTCGATGATAGTATATATGTCACAAGTTTATTATCGTAATATTTTCATTATAATGTTATCATTATTAAACTAAACATGCATTAAACATGAATGAATGAGATTCAAATTTCATGAAATTGTCTCGAAGTTACTTTATGTAAGTCTATAGAAATTTGTTGCATTTTGAATAGCATAGAACAATAATTATGGTGTCAGAACAAATATATATTTAATGATACTTCTACATTTGTTTTAACAAAACATTGAATTTTCAGCAACACTAACTACTTTGACAACATAATTAATATTGATCTGAAAAATTATCCAATACTGTCAACTATAGATTTATTGTATTTTTTGGCTTTTAATTCAGTTTATTTAATCTCTCTTTTCACTCAAAGTTAGCTCAGGGAATTTAACCAAAGACTTACTTCATTTCTTCCAACTTTCCTAGAGCCTTCGATAACGACGAATTCTCTGTCGCTACATGAATATTGGAGCAACTAAATACTATTTTAATTGGAAGTTAACTAGTGATGAAACTTAACACAAACTGTTTAACCATTTAGGATAATTCAGTGTTTTATTCATAATTCACACGAATAAGGTATTTGCTTCCTATGACCGCATATAATGCCAGCAGTACTATTAGCATTACACGTTGAAAAGTATTCCTATATAATAGGAGACTCTTGGCAGTCTCATCAATATATGTAACCACTCATCACTCCAAAAATTGACTTTTCATATGATAGAGAAAAAGAAAGAAAAAAGAAAACCCACTCAATTTTATTGGAACTAGGTGAGTACAACCAGACTGATCTAGCAATTTAGGATCCCAATTCTAAATAATTCAAAATATACCATATATTTACATTATATATATAACACATTTTTAATTTATAATAATGTTTTATTTTCTTAACACATTTTGTGTTTTTTAATTTTGCATATTTTTTTAGTATATACTTAATGATAAAATATAATTTAAATACGTATAAAACTCAAATAGAGTAAAATACATGTATAATAATAAATATGAAGGGTAATAACATAAGTAAACCGCAACTGCTAACAGAGTTGCCAAAAATTTAGAGTCTGATCGATGGGCTTTGCAACTTTATATAAACCATAAGTGATAATTTGATGGTTTTAAAATTAGAGGCGAAAACTTGCAATTATCACTAAACCATAGGTTGTATATTGCATTCATAAAAGAAAACGAGAGTACATTATCTTTCTTAAGCTTTAGTGGTTTTGAAAGCTCAAGCCATTGAAAATTGTTACACATTTGACTTGTCTCATGACTTGAAGTCTTTACCCCGAAATTTCATTCACATATGTGTACGACCCCCCGCGCATATATATAAAACCATTCCAGGCACAATAGAATCATAAAAAAAAATCTAGGCTTGGCAGCTTAGCTTATTAACAAAAATGGCACCAAGGGGTGTTATAACTCTTATTATGATCTATATCTTCTGTTTGGTTTTGTTTCTCCTAGTCCCTCCTGGAACAGCTAGACCGCTTATTGGTAAGTAGTAGTCAATTTACTGCAACCTATATCTATATGACTATATATATATATATATATATATATATATATATATATATATATATATATATATATATATAGATATAGATATAGGATATGCTGCGTTTTCATCTTCATTAATTCAATCTCTCGTTTTAATTTTTGATACAGGTGTATGCAGAAGCAAATCACGTCATGGCCATGGCCCTCTCAATTGTGAGCCTGAGAGAAGTCCATAGATGGGAATCAAGGCTCAAACTGGTTTTGCTTGGTGTTGTTTATTAGCTCCATTCAAATGTTTTAGCCAACTCTGGATACGTTAATTCTACTAGAATATAAGGAATCAGCGACGGACAAAATCAGTTAATCTTTTGTATACAAAGGATTGTCTTTCAATATTTGTCGATGACTTGTGGAAAAACTTATGTGTATCTATCTTTTAATATTTGTTGAATTAATGATATGCTATATGTTGGGATATGAGTTTCTTCAATGGTGTGCTAAACCTACCTTCCTAAACATGCATATTGTGTTAAACATTTGCAAAACTTTCTTCCATGGTATGCTGCCAAATATTTGCTAACTTTTCCTACATGATGTACTAAAATTGTGCTATAAATTGGATACGAATGGAACACACATTCATAACACAACAAATAGTAGCAAAGGAGGAGGTAGAGAGCTTAGCTCAAGAAGAGCAAATAATGAAGAATAAGGGTGTAGAGAAAATAAGTTTATTTTCAGTTGAGAGTTTGTATTCTCCATATTATTTTTATAGTGGATTTCTGAGATCACTCTCCTTGTGATTTTTTTCTAATTGGGTTTCCACGTAAAATTCTTATATCATTATTTTATCTCATACAGAAAGTGTACATATTTATTTTAGTGTTTTGTGTGTTTGATTTTTCAACAATTGGTTCACACCGTTGGTGTCTGGGAAAGTGATTCAAAAGGCAGTGCCTTCAAGGAAGGTGGTTATTTAATTAGTCACCGTTGCAAAAGCACGGAGAGACTCCTACCCGACTTACACTTACTTAGCCAACTGGTATGATCCGCTCAAAGAGAAGTCCCAAATTATAAATACACCGCCCAGTTCCATATACATACACTAAAACAATTACATATCATCCAATGTTAAACGTTATTCTCAGCTCGTTATTTGGTGATTTGGCGAGCGGTCAGATTTCAGCGTTAACATTGGCGCTAGAAGGAGGGCCTTGTTTTAGAGCTATTTTTTCACAATCACCATCATTCCTTTCCGAACAGATGGCGGATAAAGGAAAGATTGTTCTTGACCAGGAAAAATCCTCGGTCAACTCGACAACATAGATTCGTAAGTTGGTCAAAGATAGGCTCGGGCCCAACACTCCCATTGTGGTCCCGACAAAAATTCAGTTGGCTCCGGCCCGACAACAATTATTTTTCACGAGTCAAAGAACTCCCAATTCCCATAACCGCGTCGTGGACAGTTAGTCCCGAACGTGCACACGTCATGAGCAGGATCGAGAGGACGATGGTCAGGACAAATGTCAGTTGATTCTGACCTGTAAGGTGCAGCAGAATAAGGATGCCAAGGAAGCCCTACACCTCTAGCAAAAGGAGTTAGATGCCCAGTTGGCTAAGTTGGTGGGCGAAGAAGAGGTTTTCTCGAGTCGGCACCACCACTAGGAAACCACGCTGCAGAGCCATTCCAGGACACGTCATTCGGAAGGCTCTTAGCGAGATAGGAGCAGACATAGATCGTGCTCCAGAGAAGGTAGCAGCGAACATCGGGGGAGGTCAGGACGCAAGCAGCGAGTAACTTCTCCGGAACACACGAGGGATAAACATAAGTCATCCCCCCCGGAAGGAGGATTTCAACTCCCTCACAAAGAGAGTAACATAGTTAGAAAAGAAGTTGGCAGCTGTCAATCAAGAGAAGGAGTTACCAATTGATCCGACATCGCCCTTCACTCCTGAAATCGATTGTGTTCAGGCCGACACGTCCAAAAAGATGCCACCGATGGAGAGTTATGATGGCACCGGTGACCCTTATGATCATACACATGCATATGACCGTCTCATGCGCTACTATGATCATTCTGACACCGCCCGATGCCAGATGTTTGTTACTACTCTAAAGAAAAGGGTGCGGTTGTGGATGACATCGTTGCCACCCAATTCAATCGAGTCCTGGAAGGATCAGTACTATAAGTTCCACGGCCGGTTCAGGACTAATAAGAGGAGAGGGAAATTGACAGCATCACTCATGCAGATTAGGCAACAACAGAACGAGAGTCTGAGTCAATATGTTGAGAGGTTCAAGGAAGCGGTTGACACTGTGACTGACCTTGACATACCTCAGGCCCTCGGGTTCTTCACTACGGGATTGGACACGGAGAAGTCGCGGAAGCTACTGAAGGATATCATGTTCAATCCTCCGAAGGACTTATCTGAAGCGTATGATCATGCAGAGAATCTTATTATAATTGAAGAAGCTATGGAAAGTGATCTTAAACCCCAGACGCCTACAACAGACAGGCCTAAGGATCGGGACAAGAGTAACGATCTCTGACTTGATACACAACTGATGCAGAAGGTCCAGAATGGTGAACAAACCTATAATGTTGTAGATCGGGGGTTCGAAAAGAAGAAATAAGGCTAGTGGTCGGGAACGTTGGGAGGATCGACTTCCCACCAATATTTATCTGAAGATATAAGGCTGGTGGTCGGGAACGTCAAGAGGATTGACTACCCACCAAAATTTATCCGAAGATATAAGGCTAGTGGTCGGAAACGTCGGGAGGATCGACTTCCCACCAATATTCATCCGAAGATATAAGGCCGGTGGTCAGGAACGTCGGAAGGATCGACTTCCCACGAATATTTATCCGAAAATATAAGGCCGGTGGTCGGAAACTTCGAGAGGATCGACTTCCCACCAATATTTATCCAAAGATATAAGGTTGGTGGTCGGGAACGTCGGGAGGATCGACTTCCCACAAATATTTATCTAAAGACATAAGGCTGGTAGTCGGGAACGTCGGGAGGATTGACTTCCCACTAATATTTATTCGAAGAAATAAGGTCGGTGGTCGGGAACGTCGGGAGAATCGACTACCCACCAATATTTATCCGAAGAAATAAGACACCTTTTGTTTTGCTCGCATAGTTTTCTCTGTTATATGAATTGTTTTTGTTAAGTTCTATCTATCTTTAGGCGGTGATAAGGTTGGTTCGGTTGTGCTAAGATTAATTATCTATATCTTCGGTTGTGATAAAGTTGGTTATCTATATCTTCGGTTGCGATAAGGTTGGTTATCTATATCTTTGATTGCGATAAGATTGACTATCTATATAAGGCGGTGATGGTTCGAATTCGGTGACGATAGTGCTTTATTATACTCTCTTATTTTAAGCTTCTTAAAATAAGAGAGTGGGAGGCAATGTTGGGATATGAGTTTCTTCAATGATATGCTAAACCTACCTTCCTAAACATGCATGGTGTGTTAAACATTTGCCAAACTTTCTTCCATGGTATAATGCCAAACATTTGCCAGCTTTTCCAATATGATGTGCTAAAATTGTGCTATAAATTGGATATGAAGGGAACACACATTCACAACATAATAAGTAGTAGCAAAGGAGGATGTAGAGAGCTTAACTCAAGAAGAGCAAATAGTAAAGAATAAGGGTTTAGAGAAAATAAGTTTATTTCTCAGTTGAGCGTTTATATTCTCCATATTATTTTCATAGTGGATTTCTGAGCTCACTCTCCCCATGGTTTTTTCTCAATTGGGTTTTCACGTAAATGTGACGCCCCTAAAATAGGTCTATTCAACCCATTTTAAGTCGCCAAAATACATACTACAAATCCAAATACAAATTTTCTAATTTACAACTATTAAACTATCGTGCAAAATACAATAACACATATACTGTGAGTTTTAATACAAATATTGTATCGTATCTAGTACGACAAAATTCACACTCAACTTAAGTTCTCAATACAATTATTGCCACACAATTTTATAATGTATTGAGATACTTCTACAGTTTCGGATCATCATTCCATTCCCCGGCTAGTCCCAACTATACTCTCATTTCCTAAAAAGAACAATGAAACAAAAATGAAAAGGGTGAGCTTAAATAGCCCAGTAAAGAATATCATAACTAAGATAATGAAGAATAAATTATCTTTAGCCTTCAACAGTGATAAATCAGAGATTTAAAGATAATATAAGTTTTCAATGATAACTGCAGCGGAACAAGCAATCCATTAGAAGAGTCAAGTAGACCATAATGTCTATTATCTTTTACAATTTAAAAGTTCACCATCAATATTTTATCCCTGTAACACCAATCAACAGTTCATGTTCAACAATTTATCTTTGCACTACGGGCCAAAGATATTCATTTGTAACACCACTGGTCATGATCATGCCAAATACCAGTCCATCTTTGCACTGCGGGCCAAAGAGAACTTTCACCACAAGCCTTTGTCTGTAATACCAAAAGGTCATGATTATACCAATACACAGTTCCTGGTCATAATCATGCCAATCACCAGTTCATCTTTGCACTACGGGCCAAAGAGAACTTTTCACCACAATTTAAGTCTGAGGATTATGAATAGAAATAATAAATTCAAGAATAAATATTAGAGATTTATAATTTAATTTATCCAGAGTCCAAGAATGTTGAAATTGTCAACATGATATCCAGAAATTCGATTTGAGTTCAAGAATAGAATAAATAAGGTTCACAATTCAACTATAACATGTAAAATACAATAGAAAGATTCAGGTGAAAAGATAGTAGATGAAGCACAAACTATTAAGGATATTCTACTAATTTCAGGAATTTTCACCATTTAATAATAAGGTTATGAAAACAAATAATTAATTTCTTATTATAAATGGAGAAATATGAAAGAAAACGATATCCTTTACGAGTATGAAAGAAAATGATATTATTTACCTTAGTAGAAGACTAGTTCTGACTGTTATGAAGGAGATTAACTTGAAAAATTCTTGCACTATTTGTAACACTCATAGTATCCTTATACTCAAAAGAAATACGCACAATATATTATAGAAGAAGAATTTTGTGATTTCAGTGTGTTCTTCATTGCTTAACTAATTAAACAACCTATTTATAGGAAATGCTTAGCATGCCACCTTTGACAAATTCGTCAGACGAACGAAACATGATGCGCCAAGTTTGAAAACGTTCGTCTGATTTTTTAAAAATTAATAAAATATTCTAATAAAACAAATAACTTTATATATAATATATTCTAATAAAACAATAACTTTATATATAATATAAAAGTTTTTGGTTTTATATAAAAAGTTTTCTGTTTTATTACTATTATAATAATAATAAAACAAATACTGAAAGAAAATTTTCACCGACGGTTTATGACAAATCCCTTTATTTATAACAAAAATTAAACAAATATCTACCACACATCACTTATCTTTAATCAACACATTTTCAATCTTTTAACAATTATTTACCACTAATATTATAGACTCACAATATTAACAACTAGATCGTTCCCAAGAAAGAGGGGGTCTTCCGTATAAACGGCGCGCAATTAAAAATCTTTTTCCTCGACAGAACTTTTAGACATTGTCAATAATGCTAATTGGTTAATTAATAATATCATATCAATTAATATGAGTTACTATGTCGTGTCAATTATTGATTTAATAATATAAAATACTGTACAGATGTTACTGTAACAATTATTGAATCAATAATATGAGATACTGTACAATACCATGTGCTACTGTTGGAATACCATGTGCTACTATGGAATACCGCGTGCTACTATTCTTTTATTACCGGGTATTTTAATAGTTGTAGGTGATAGTACTGTTGACAATTTTTTTTATAAAAAGTTATTTATGTCATTTTCAGTATCTGACAATTAGGCGTTGTCATACTTTACCGAATATAATATTCCCTAACAGAAAGAACGTTTCCCGACATACTGTTTATCTGATAATTTGCATATATCAACCTTAATTATAACATTTTATTAATTAAACCCTTTACTGTTTAAAATAATAATCATAAAGAAAAATAACTTTTATTTCATAAAAGTCGGGGTCTTACAATCTCCCCTCCTTATGAAATCTCGTCCTCAAAATTGACGTACGTACCTGACATCTCGAAGAGGTGAGGATACTTTACTCTCATTTTAAATTCTAACTCCTAGGTCATTTCCTTTGTATCATGGTTTCTCCATAAAACGTTGACTTGAGGTATAACCTTTAAGCGTAGAATCTGTTCCTTCTTATCCAATATCTTGACATGTACCTTTTCACATGTTAAATCCTCTACTATCTCGTCGGGTTCTAATTCAATAATGTAGGTTGGGTTTCACATATTTCATAGCATTGATATATGAAATACGTTATGAACATGAGATATGCTTGGCGGTAAGGTGTGTCTGTAGGCTATAGTTCCTACTCCGTCGAGGATTTCAAATAGACCAATAAATCGAGGGTTGAGCTTTTCTCTCTTTCCGAATCTCGTAACTCCCTTCTATGGAGCAACACATAAAAATACATGGTCTCCAACATTGAATTTCTCGTCCCTTTGATGAAGATCAGCATAACTCTTTTGTCGATCTTGTGCTGATTGTATACGTTACCGGTGTAGATTTGTATATTACGCAGGCATGCAATCAAATTACATAAATAAGGCGGAAGTGCGATAAAACAGATTTTAAAATTTTAATACAAACCATCACCATGATCTTTCCTTGTGTTCAATTATAAATTAACGAAAGAGATAGAGATAGAGAATTATACCTTCGCGAATCAAAGCTTCCTTGGGTACAAGTTCACCTCCAATTCCTTCGCGTTCTCCTCGAATTCCACCGATGCGATTCCTTCCTTTGATCAACGTTAGCCACCCAAGTGTTTGGCCTCTAGAAGTGATCCACCAAGGAAGAATAGGTATTCAAGAAGCTGGGTGTTGGCAAAACCTTAGTTTCTATCTCTATAGAAATTGCAAGTACTCTCCACAATTCTAATGTAAGAGTGTGTAACCCTAATCTATGATAAGACTTCTCTTATTTATAGATGCAGAAAAACCATTCCCTAAACTATTTAGGATTAGGGTTTCTATTCTAATTAAACTCCTTTAATTAAATTAAACTCCTAATCTAATTAGGAATTCATGAGAGAGAGTACTTCTATTAATTAATTCCCAATCCCTATTAGGAATTAAATAATAGTAATAGTAATAATAATAATAAGACTCCTCTTATTAATTTATATTTAATATTTCTAAAATAGTAAATAATAAATATTAAGCTATTTAATTTATTCTATCTCCATAGACTAAATTAAATACACTTAACTTATTATTACAATTATGCCATTTACTTCTTAAATAAATATTTTTCTTATGTGGTGTGACCTTTTAGGTTCTCCATATTAAACCGGTTGTGAATAAATCAATTAGAACAATTCTAATCTTATTTAAATAAATAAATTAAACTATTTAATTTATTTAATTAAATTATATTTATTCTACAATAAGAGTAAACCCCCTTAGCGATCGACTTTCCAGATAATATAGATTTCAACATTAATCACAAAAGAACCTTTCAGTGAATAGTTACCGTACAATTCAATCATTCTACCATACAATGTCTCAATTAAATATAAGACATGGAATTACTGTCAAGTCTTATTTTATTTAATTATATGTATTTCGATTCCTAAATGCACAACTCTAAATAATGCAAATTAAAAACTCCTTTCTAATTTCATTCTGCCTTGGCCAATGACTACTGGGTTGTCATTTATCGAATCACATAAGACATTCACATCTAGTACAACTTATTATACCTAAGCATACTCTTTGATATACCCTAAAGGTCTTAAGGGACATGTCAATGTAATATCCGAGGTCAATTTGTAATTTAATATTTATAATAAATTGAATTTATGTGAAACTCTTATGTGATTTCAATTATTATATGTATATGTGTTATATATATATGTAATTGAGATATGTGACGAGATGAATTTAAATAGTTGGTTTTGATTAATTTAACTATTTGAATTAACTAAGTAGTTATTAATTTTAATAAATTGCAAGGAATGGACTTAAAACTCAAATTTGAGTTCGGAGTGGAAATTGAAGACTGTATATTTGGGTCCGGAACGTCGAAATTAGTCAGAATAGACTGTAATCACAAAATGTGTCGGGGTTGACTTTTTGGTCAAAGTCAACTGGTTGATTTTTTCTCGGATAAAAAGTTAAACTCGAATTTTAAAAGCTAATTTGGCGAAACGAATAATCCCACGACATTCGAAACGTCGAATTTAGTAGGAATCGATATTAATATCGAAAAGTTTGGTTCCGGGGGGGGTGGCGAGGCAAAATGGTCAAATAGCTTATTAAATTGATTAAATGATTAAAATAATATTTTTTTTAAATAAAAAGGAGTCAACTGACCATGAGGGGCCCATGTGACTACCAAATTGGGACAAAAAGGAGAGAGAGGCACGGTTATGTATGGAAAAGAAATGGGTGGGAGTTATTTCATTCTTTTAAACCCAAAACCTTTTTAATTTCATAACTCTTTTCCTTTAATTCTATAACCCAAACTGATGAATGGCTTAATGAGGATTCAACTGATGATTAGAGATGAAAGGGCAAGAGAATCAATTGCCAATAACATCTACAAATACTCCCCAACCGAATTGTCCTTCCTTTTTGCTAAATAAATTCTACCGAGAGACAAATTATGAACTTGAGAGTACTTGAAGATTTTTGAAGTTTCTAGGGGATTTGCAAGCAAGAAAGGAAGTATTCACTCGCCTAAACATTCCTTTAATTGATGCAATCAAACAAGTGCCCAGTTACGCAAAATTTTTAAAGGAATTGTGCAATAACAAAAGAAATCTACAAGATGATGAAAAGATTACTGTAGGAGAAAATATATCTGGAGTCTTACAAAGGAAAATGCCCCCAAAATGTAAAGATCCGGGCATGTTCACTATTCCCTGTAAATTTGACAACATCAGATTCGAAAAAGCTATGCTAGATTTAGGAGCATCCATAAATATCACGCCATTATCTATTTTTGCTTCTCTAAATCTAGGAC
This sequence comes from Aralia elata, assembly GCA_034770075.1. NCBI lineage: Eukaryota > Viridiplantae > Streptophyta > Magnoliopsida > Apiales > Araliaceae > Aralia > Aralia elata. The sequence continues at coordinate 306,811 of JAVJAP010000254.1, read as the reverse complement.
CTCTTAAGCAAACTAGTGTTATCATACAATTAGCTGATAGAACTAACACTTACCCCGAAGGGCTAATTGAGGATGTATTGGTACATGTGAATGAGTTGATTTTTCCTGCAGATTTCTATATAGTAAAAATGGAGGACGATAAATCCTCAAATCCTACTCATATCTTGCTAGGGAGACCATTCTTGAAAACAGCAAGAACAATGATTGATGTTCACAACGGGACCCTCACCATAGAGTTTGATGGTGAAAAGATTCAATTTAATATATATGAGGCATTGAGGTACCCTAGTGACATTAATCCTGTTTATGCTATTGATGTGTTTGATTCTTTAGTACAGCAATCTTTTGACCATTTACACAAGGATAGCTGGACGTTGCCATCACAAATAGCGTGGAGTTAGGAAAAGAAGGAGATGACGAGCAAGAACAAGAGGTAAAGGAAATTATGGCAGCACTACATTCTTTACCAAAAATCGCAGATAAAGGGGTAGTATTATCCATTCAGTTACCTATGTCTCATACTAAATTATTACCTTCTGTTGAACATGCACCTATTTTGGAGTTGAAACCTCTTCCAGTCCATTTGAAGTATATGCATATCTTGGGGAGAATGACATATTACCTGTAATAATTGCTAATAATTTAACCCAAACACAAGAGGAGAAACTGCCCCGGATTCTAAGGGATCACAAAACAGTCTTTGGATGGACAATTACAGATATCAAGGGAATAAGCGCAACTGTTTGTATGCATAGAATCCTATTGGAGGATGGAGTGAGACCTACCAGAGATGCTCAAAGGAGATTGAACCCACCCATGATGGAGGTAGTAAAGAAAGAAGTTCTAAAGTTGCTAGATGCAGGTATTATCTACCCAATCTCAGACAGCCAATGGGTGAGTCCAGTCCAGGTCGTTCCTAAGAAATCTGGGATCACTATCGTTTAGAATGATAACAATGAGTCGGTGCCAACAAGGATGAAAACATGGTGGAGAGTTTGTATTGACTACAGAAAATTAAATTCAATCACTAGAAAGGACCATTTCCCTCTTCCCTTTATTGATCAAATGTTAGAAAGATTGGTTGGCCATACTTACTATTGTTTTCTGGATGGATTTTCATGTTACAACCAGATTGTAATTGCTTCAGAAGATCAAGACATGACTACCTTCACATGCCCTTTCGGTACATTTGCTTATAGGAGGATGTCTTTTGGACTGTGCAATGCACCAGGTACCTTTCAAAGGTGTATGGTAAGTATATTTTCTGATTTTCTTGAAAGTTGTATAGAGGTTTTTATGGATGACTTTACAATCCATGGTGACTCGCTAGATGCATGTTTAGAGAACTTAACTAAAGTACTTGACAGATGTTTGGAAACTAACCTTGTTCTAAATTGGAAAAAATGTCACTTTATGGTAGAACAAGGTATAATACTTGGTCATGTAGTATCTGCTAAAGGATTAGAAGTTGATAAAGCTAAAATAGAAATAATTATTGTTTTGCCTTACCTTGCAAATGTGCAGGAGATTCGATCTTTTCTTGGCCATGCAGGTTTCTATAGAAGATTTATCAAGAACTTTTCCAAGCTAGCTTTGCCACTATGTAAGTTGCTACAAAAAGATGTGCAGTTCCAGTTCAATGATGAGTGCAAGGAAGCATTTGACGCATTGAAGAAGCTTTTAACCTCAACACCTATCATGCAACCACTTAACTAGAACTTGCCTTTCGAGATCATGTGTGATGCTAGCAACTATGCAGTTGGATCTGTTTTAGGGCAAAGGGTTAATAAAGTCTTACATGTCACATACTATGCTTCTAGGACACTAAATGCTACTCAAATCAATTACTCCACAACTAAAAAAATGTTGTTGTCGGTTGTATTTTCTTTAGACAAGTTTAGATCCTATTTACTTGGTACTAAAGTGATTGTCTATTCTGATCATGCTGCTCTTAGGTACTTGTTGACAAAGAAGGACTCAAAGCCTCAAATCATACGGTGGATTTTGTTGTTGCAAGAGTTCAACTTAAAGATCAAGGGTTTTCCGCCAGTACAAGAGGTTAAAGAGGAAATTTTGAGCGAGACTCATAATTCAAGATATTCGATTCATCCGGGAAGTACGAAGATGTACCAGGATCTCCAACAACATTTCTAGTGGCCAAATATGAAAAAGGATGTTGTCGATTGTGTCGCCAAGTGTTTGACATGTCAGAAAGTAAAAGCAGAACATCAGAGGCCGAGTGGGTTACTACAACTATTAAAAATCCCAGAATGGAAATGGGAATATATTACCATGGATTTCGTAGTAGGACTTCTGACAACTCAGAAAGGTTTCGACGCAGTTTGGGTTATCGTGGATCGAGTGACGAAATCAACACATTTCTTACCGATTAAGATCAGATTCAACTTAGATCAGTTGGCGAAGTTATATGTGAAGGAGATTGTTTTGAGGCACGGTATTTCAATTTCTATCGTCTCAGATAGGGATTTGCGATTCACATCGAACTTCTGGAAATGACTATAAGAATGTATGGGAACGCAGTTACGTATGAGTACGACATATCATCCACAGACCGACGGACAAAGTGAAAGAACGATTCAGACACTGGAAGATATATTAAGAGCTTGTATCATGGATTTCAAAGGAAATTGGGACGATCATCTACCATTGGTGGAATTTGCTTACAATAATAGTCACCACGCTAGTATTGGCATGCCGCCTTACGAAGCGTTGTACGACAGAAAGTGCATAACTCCATTCTGCTGGGATGAAGTTGGCGAATATCAATTGCTAGGACCAGAACTGGTACAACAGACTGCAGAAATCGTTAAAGTAATCAGGGCGAGATTGATAGCTGCTCAAGATAGACAAAAGAAATATGCCGATCAACAGCGCAAGAATCGAGAGTTTGAATCTGGTAGCTACATTTTCTTGAAAGTATCTCCCTGAAAGGGGAAGATTCGATTTGGTAAAAAAGGGAAACTGAGCCCGAGGTTCATTGGACCCTTTGAAATGTTACGAAGAGTTGGAGAGGTCGCGTATGAGGTAGCTTTACCTCCGACATTAGAACACATCCACAATGTTTTTCATGTCTCGGTGTTACGACCATACGAACCCGACTACAAACATGTTATAAAATATGAACCCTTGCAAGTTGAAAAAGATTTATCTTACGAAGAAGAGCCTGTTCAGATAGTTGATAGGAAAGAATAAGTACTCAGAAATAAAATTATACCTTCTGTTAAGGTGATCTGGAGGAACCACAACGCTGAAGAAGCTACATGGGAACTCGAAGATCAGAATCCTTTTAAAGGGGGAAAGATGTGACGAACGAGATTTTTGTAATTTAATTTAAATATTTATTGAATTAAATAAATATTTTTCGATGATTTAATTATTAAATTAAATAATTGATTGGTGAATTTATGGTAGATTAATTTAATTATATGTGTTACATTAGTTAAATTAATGTGGAGAATTTTTATATTCAAAGTGTGTATTTAATTGAGCTTATTTGATTAAATGCATTATTTAAAATAAGCATAATGTTATTCTAATTAATTTAATAATTAATTAGAGATTTAATGATTTGTCATAATCAATAAATGAGAATTTTAATTATGTGACTATGTTATTTAATGTGGAATTATTGTATTTTATTTAGTTGAATTTATAAGATTATTTGGTTAATTAAAAATGTGACAATAAACTATATAATAAACTAGATAATTAAAATAAACCAAAAGAAGAGCTTATAGGAATTAACCAAACAATGCCTTAGTGGAGGTTGGAGTCAGTTAACCCATTATGGGATTAACTGACACCATGTTCTGCCAGTTTTATTTAGTACGTAATATTATTATCATTATTTTCTAAGCCAAGTCTGAGTAATACAAAGAGAAAAAGAGAGAGTTTTGAGATAATTGGAGAATTGAAGAAGAAATCCTTTCATCTTTTTGCATAATCTAGCATCTTATCAAAGGTAATTCTTCTAATTTAAGTTTTTAGTTTACGCTCTTGAGTTTCTCCATGAAAAGTTAAGTTTAGTTCTCTGTAAATTGATTTTGTGGCTAAATTGTTAAGAACTTGATGTTAGATGTTTGTAAGCATGCATAAATGTATTTTATATGATTTGTATATGGTTTAGAGTAATTAAATCCATGAAACTATATTTAATTGGAGTTCTAAAATTTACAGAGAAGAAAAATATGAATATGGCTTAAATGTATGAAAATTTATGTTTGAATTGCATGTTAAACGGTAAATTGCTGATTGATTATGTTTAAGTATGTAAAAACGAAGAAAACGAAACTTAAACGGATTAAATTGGTGTTATAACGAATCTGCTATGTGGGATTTTATGAAATTTGACGAAACTTTGAATAATAACAAGAATATGAAAACTATGGGTTTAAATTCAGTTGTTTGAGTTGTTAAACTTGATAAATTCATGCTATGATTGTTATTATACGTTTCTGTAAAATCCAAAACCTATGGGTAGTAATTAAATTTTTTGTTTAAATGAAACTTTGGCCAAATTTGGCATTTGCTGTGCTTTTTCGCGAACTGCAGAAGTTGGATTCAGGTTCACCGCCCGGCGGTGAAATTACACTAGATTTGTCACCCTGACGGTATAATTAAACTAAGTTTGTCGTCCCGACGGTACCCTCGCCCCGGCACCCTAATTGTACTGAGTTTTGCTGCCCCGACGGTCTTTTATGAAGAAAACTGCCGCCCCGAAAATATTAATTTTTTTCTTCTTTCTTTGTAGTCATGTTGTGTTATCCTATGCATGTTTAAAGCTTAGACTAATGTATTAAATGAATATTAGGATGAGGTTGGATGAGAGTGAATCCTGAAGTATTGATAATATTGTAACTAATCATTGTTATTGCTATATAAACGGAATGTGTAGGTTGTTTAATGAACGTGAATTATAATTTATAATCTACGCACGAGGCAAGTTTTCTACCTTACCTTGATTTCAATTACGCAAGTACCTTATCCTTACTTGTTACTTTATGCAAGTTCCTGAATTTCACTCTTTTATTATGCAAGCTTCCTAGCGTTATTACTTTATTGAGCAAGTTCTTTATCCTAATTCATTTAATTTCATGAATCCAAATGAGATATTCTAATACTTCACATATACAGAGTCTTTGGTACTTGAATACCATTTACATTTTAATTATTGAGCCTTGATTGATTAGCGATCCCTTATTGATTCGACTAGTCCATAGTTGATGAGCGTTCTAAATTCTAGAAATGTTATTGAAGTAAGTCCAAACCAAACTTCCTTTGGTGCGGATTCTGATGTCAAACTGCGATGAACAACCCTTTTTTTAGGGGATTATTTTGCGCGTTAGCGTTTAGATGTTGTGCACATACATGGTACAAAGGGTTGATCCTCTAAGTACGAGAAGTAAGGTCCATATAGCCTTACGACTGTTAAAGGTTTAAAGTAGAAATACTTGATAACCTAGGACATAGTTCGTAGTCTTGTGACCCTCAGATGTTCTTTTGATTCTTGCTTTCTAATCTTGATTCAAAAGCCGAGCTTTCAGTTGTCCAGTATCCATTGATTATTCGCATGTTATTATTATTTTTATTGTGTTACTTGTTGGGCAATTGTTGCTCACCCTTGCATAATAACATTGCAGTTAAAGTTGAAAGAATTGACGAGCCATCCTCTAGTAAGGGCAAAGGCAAAGCAAACAAATGATGAAGACTTGTTTAATTTATTGAAAGATGTTATGTAATAGACTTATGATATTTATGTTATGTTTCCGCACTGACGTTCCATTTAAGGTTAGATGACCTGGGAATGATGTTGTTAAGATGTTGTAACTCTTTAATGGGAGATTTATATTTAAATTAAGAGTTTTCATTTATATTTGAATGGGTAGTTAGATGTGATGTAATTTATTCGGATAGTGAACACCAAATCCTATGGAAATGAAGTACCCGGATTTGGGGGTGTCACACAAAGTACATATATTGATAAAGTGCTGAAACGGTTCAGCATGCAAGAGGCAAAAAGAGGACACTTACCCATGTCTCATGGTGTAAAGATCTCTAAGGCCCAATGTCCTAAATCACAAGATGATGAGGAACGTATGAGAAAGATCCCTTATGCTTCGGCAATTGGATCTATTATGTATGCAATGATATGTACTCGTCTGGATGTCTCGTATGCTTTGAGCATGACGAGCAGATACCAGTTGAATTCAGGCGAAGGTCACTGGACAGCAGTCAAGAATATCCTCAAGTACCTGAAAAGGACTAAGGATTCATTCTTGGTATATGGAGGTGAAGACGAACTGGCAATAAAGGGTTACACAAATACTAGTTTCTAGATTGACAAAGATGACTATAAGTCTCAGTCAGGTTTTGTGTTTTGCTTTAATGGTGGTGCTGTTAGCTGGAAAAGTTCGAAGCAAGAGACAGTAGCCGATTCTACAACAGAGGCTGAGTATATTGCTGCTTCTAGTGCGGCCAAGGAGGCTGTATGGATTAAAAAGTTCGTCACTGAACTTGGTGTTGTTCCAACTATTGTTGATCCAGTTGAGCTATACTGTGATAATGATGGAGCCATTGCACAGGCTAAGGAACCCAGATCTCACCAACGATCCAAGCATATACTTAGGCGGTACTATCTCATCCGTAAAATCATTGGTAGAGGAGATGTACATATATGCAGAGTGCCAACAAATGATAATGTTGCAGATCCACTGACCAAGGCTTTGTCACAGCAGAAGCATGAATGTCACACTAGTTCCATGGGTATTAGATACATGAGTGATTGGCTCTAGTGCAAGTGGGAGATTGTTAGAGTTTATACCCTAGAGGCCAATTCTTTGAAGTAATTGCTCAACATTTCTTTTGATATTATATTTGATTGAATAAATGAATTATTTTATTATGGTTTTGTTTACTGTGTTATATAAATGTTAGCATAATAAAAGTCCTTAGAATAATGATACAAATACTGGACAGACCCACCATTAGAATTCTACGTGGAGCATTATGCAAAGTGTTATAAGCAATTCTCATAGTGACAATGATGTAATGATCCTCCGACCTGAAATAACTATATTACTACACAGGAATTTATGTACTTTGATATCATCAAAGGTCACCTTTAATAGGGTGGACAATAAAGGTGATTATTGGATACATCATGAATCGTGTGAGGAATATGAGTGATCTAGATGGAATTTAACCCTCCTATATATTAGGGGTGATATCCATATGCCTCTTGATTGAGTAGGACTATGAAATACATGACCATGATCAAATAGTGATTTATTTCATATAGTCTACTCATTGATCAAGAAAACTTAGATTAAATTATGAAGAGTATGACACATTCCATGGCTCGAGTTTAATCTAGGATGTCAAGGTTAAAATGATTAAATTATATTGAAACATTGGTCACGAAAAGGTTGCATCGAATCACCGGTCTTATTATTATTTGGGTAGCAGTGATGCATTACTAGATGCCGCTCACTGTTTAAAATTTTATAATATGATTTTAAAATTATTGCCAACATAATAATAACCTATAGGGTCACACACTTAGAACGTAATTAAAAGAGAATTAATTTAAATTGTAAGAATTTAAATATGTCAATATGATTGATAATATTTAAACTTGGCTTCTAAAGAATGAAAAACTTGGCTTTGATGAAGGATGGGATTAGTTTTGGAAGAATAAAGTTCTCAAAAATTGAATCCCCTCCCAATTTATAAGTTCGATATCTGAGTAATGTCTAAGCAGGATAGGTGAAATTTGAGACTAAGGAGGCAGAAGACAACTTGATGTTTGCATTAATTTTGTGATGAAACTTATCACAATAATAATAATAATATTAAAAAAATTGTTGTTACGAAGGATCATGATCTTCATTGTAGGAACATGACAAATTGAAAAATAGTCGAAGTGGTAGACGAATCTACGTGCGGAGGCGCGTGAGATTCAAGGCAGCCCTTTGGAGTGTGATAAGTAAACTCTACGTGTACTTAGTAATAGAAGGCAATATCTCCATAAGAATGATGCTCAAGTGTCAAAAGGGCAACTGCAGGTGAATCAGTTCTATTTTATTTCTGAGTTGGTTAACCAACTACAAATTCCCTTACAGTTGGTCCTACCTAACTACCTTTTGAAGTGGTTCTTTAGTTAAGACCGTGTTTGGTACTTACCCTAAAGTTATTCAGGAGTCACTGATGGAAGGCTGTCCATAACTGGCAATAGCTTAGTCCCAATCCTCAACAAGATCATAAAGGCAAGGTTCTATCCCTGCTAATTTCCTACACCATAAATAAAGAACAAGTAAACTAATATGATCCCTTACTTCTACTGGTGAGTATAGCCGCCCATCAGCATCGGGAGCAATGAGAAACCATAAACCAGTGTTAATTGGTATTCCATCAGTTGTCTCTAGTGAATATCTCTAAAGTGCCTTCACTTTCGAGTTTCGTGGTTAGTTTTGTAAAGTAGGGCTAACAAGGGTTAAATGGGGTGGGAGGCAGGTAGATGATGACTTGATGCTGGGTAGTGGCTAATGAGGACGAAGAAGGGGTAGGAAAGGTATTGTGTTCAAGTAAGGTTTATGACAAGGTTCTTAGTAACTTTACGATAAGTGATGGGGAGGAATGGTTTTTGAGTTAGATAGAGAAGTAGATTTTTTTGGTTGTTTTAGATGCATGTCCTGATCGTTAGTGTTCAAGGTGCTGTAGAATTAATTTCATGCATTATATCTTTAAATTCCTCTTTTAAAGCAATTATAATATCTCATCGACGTTCATCTTGGGTCAAATACATAAAATACACACAGGACTGAAAATCCAGTCTTGCCACTTTGTGAAAAGCCAACAGTTGGGCTGTATGGTTAATTACTTGTTTGTCACTTTATCAATGACACTAGATGTATCTTTACGCTTGGTGCAATGACGCAGCTAGTGAGGTTCTAATTGAGGCGAGTTTGTTGCTGGTTGGAAACTATGTTCAAACCCCCATCTGGCCTTAGTTCTGCCTTGGCCCTCGAGAGTTTCTGGAAGGGGCTCCCTCTATCCTAATTCCTAGGTGAAGCCCTACAACTGAAAAAATCAAAACAAACTAACTGTACTAGTGGCTGCTTTTCCTTATTTCTATTTTTCAGTCGCCCTATATATGATATAAAAATTCTTGTTGCTTAAGCAAACTTGAAACTCAACAATGACCAATTGTTAATCTCTCTCTCTCTTTTGTTTTGTTTTATATTTCGAGGATGTACTAATGTATTTGCTTTTTGTGTACAGGACTTTCATTTCGTACCACTGAAGAGAGCTTGAGAAATGCTTTTGAAAACTTTGGCAAGCTCGTAGAAGGTTTTTCCTACATTTACTACTCTATATATCATGTTTATATGCTGAAATAAGAACTATATATGTCAAATAGAATAAACTTTATTTGCGTCGTTGTCTTCTCCTGGCTTTAGAGGCCTTCAATGCTCTACTAGACATTAATTTTTTGATTTTGCAGTCAATCTGGTGATGGATAAAATAGCAAATAGGCCAAGAGGCTTTGCTTTCCTGCGTTACGCAACAGAGGAGGAATCGAAGAAGCCCATCGAGGGAATGCATGGAAAGGTATGCTACTCAGCCGCTGTATTAACATTCTAGAGACAGATGCACCTCTCATATTTATTTTCAGTGGCTAAGATTTTGCAAAAACTAATGATCTTTCATTTCCAGATTTGTGTCTATGCTATTATATTAGTACGTGAAAGGTCTCAAAACATGTGCATAATCTAATAAATAAACTGAAATTTAAATGCTAGAGCTTGCAAATCTTGTTCACCCTATTTCAAGTTTCAACATAGGGCATGTGGTCCTCTGGATAGGTTTTTCTTAAATTTACTACTCTATATATCATGTTTATGTGTTGAAATAAGAACTATATATGTCAAAAAGAATAAACTTTATTTTCGTCGTCGTCTTCTCCTGGCTGCAGGGGTGTTTGTGTGGTGTTTTATTATGTTCTCCTCTTCCTTTTCCCTGTTTGGCCAATCAAATAGGTGTATTATATTAATGATCTAGTCACTGCAATGTTGGCTAACTGTGAAGTATCAGTTTTGGAAATGATTTCTGATTAATACCTTTATGTTTGATGTACTAGTGGAAAATTGGAAGTATAGTGATCAGATTTTGGCTATTTGATTTGGACTCTATGTAACATTTCAAAACATTTGAAGACCAAATGAATGGAACCATGTAAATTAGATTATGATAACTTATTCGTGTCTTAATTCAGTCACTGGTTTCATCAAGTCTTTCTTAACAAATGTAATATATGTGAAAATGTATAGGTGCTAACTTCATTTTCTTCTCAGTTTCTTGATGGCAGAGTTATATTTGTTGAAGTTGTAAAACCCAGATCTGAACTTCGCCAAGGCCAAAATCGAAACTCAAGACCGTATGGATGAGCTGAGTAATATGTTCTCCTTTGCCATGCCTAAGGTGTATTCCAAGTGTCGACTTTCTTTTTCTGTTTCTGAATGGCAGCATTGTGGTTGTCGACGATCAAATTCAATTGTGGGATACAAATCAATCGAGATATGATCTTAATTTTGCTTAAACATCTCTCTCTATATTTATATATTTTCACTCGTAGGCTTTGTTCTCGTCTACTGAAGATACAAGTTTGGTAACTGTTTATGTTTTGAAAAAAAAAGTAAAACCCACTTTGGCAGTAAAAAGTGAAAATATCAAAAATTTGTTTATTCAATTTTGGCAACGCAAGAAACTATTCTAATTCTAATGAGGTTCAACCATCAAAACTTAAGCCGGAAAAAAAAAAGAAATGAAATTTTATCTTTTCATAAAAGTAAAATAAAACTAGCATTTAAATTTAGTCTTGGATATATATTGGCGGTATTGGCTAGGGGAAATCATGTTACCTCCAATATGGTGGTAAAAGAACAAGTAAATGTTTTGACAGTGTAGGCGGAAGAAAATGATCCTTAAGCTCAAGGAAATTAAAGAGCTACTTGGTAAGATTCGAGTCTGCTTCAAATAAATTTTCAAGTTAAATTTCATAGGCTAGGTCGAGCATAGTAAAAAATAAGTTCGGGATTTGACCTTGGCTGTTACACCGAATACTAGTACACATATTTAGTATTTAATTGGACCTAAAAATTTAAGTCCTACGTCAAATTTCAACTCATTTGTGATTTTTTAACGCCAAAGATTTTGCATAGGAGGGAAAGTTCCAAATACAAAGCTTTTGATACGAGTGGAAGATATTTTTGTATTGTGATAGTGTTTCAGCAAGGCTTTGATTAAGGGGTCGGTTTTAGTAATAAATAAATGAAAAAGAAAAATAGCTTTTGCGACATAATATTCCATCCATTTTAAAATATATGATCAAATTTAATTTTTAAAATAAATTTAAAATATTTTCAAATATAAAATTGATTTGACTCATTTAATTTTATAAACAATTAATTTTGTTATTAGTAGTAGTACGTAGATAGTTTATAACTTTCGTAATTATATTGTCTAAACTTAAATTAATTTATATTTTTTGAATTTTAAAGTATCTCATTCTGAAAAACTTAATATTAGTCTTATATTTTCAAATATATTTTAAAAGAGAATATTAGTCTTATATATATATATATATATATATATATATATATGGGCAATGATCCATAGCATGTATTTGCTATGGATTAAAAATTAGCAAATACCATCTCTACCTTTCGTTACAATTATGAACGGATGAGATTAAATAACTGAACTCGTTGTCCGCTAGAAATTCTAGCGGACTGGTAATTGCAACAATTCTGACTATTATACCCCCACGTACATGGGCATCCAGCAAACAACCCATAAGTCAATGAAACCACTTGGGGCATTGCAAAACAGGATCAACAAAATAGGGGGCTAGCACATGGCAAGGGAACAGCCATCAGATATCCCTCCGGCTAAGTCGCCCAAGAACCCAGCGAAGAAACCCACCGGAACACCATAATCGCCGATCAAACAAAACACACCCAGAACTGATTTAATGGAGGAAATAATACAAAAAAACACAGAAAATCAATAGGGATCAGACCTAAAAGAGATCACCAATCTTCGAGAAGCGCCATTGATTGTTGACCAAAACAGCAATCACGGCCAAACTGATTCTGGCCATGTCAACACAATCAAATCCAAGCAAAGGAAAATAAAAGGAAGAGCGAGCTTAGATTTAAAAGAAATCATAAATGACAATAACCGATACCATCAATGACTGCAAAATCAAGGATCCCACATCTGAACATTAAGCAATAAACAAAACATGAAATCCCGATCGGAAAAAGGAATTGGGGCAACCTGCTGTGACGGAGAAGTTTCTCGAACTCTCTGACGTTCAGATGGATGATTCCGGCACCTAGAATTCCTCCGTCGTCAATGTCTCGAATCATTGTCGCGATGGCTTTGCGTATTATTTTGACATATTGAAAACAACTGGAGGCTGTAATGAGTGGGGAGAGAGTGAGAATTTGTTTGCAACTGGATGCTTTGATTTGGAATTTGATGCTTGTTGTTGCTGATGCTTGCAGTAAACTCATCTTTGACTTGGGCTTGACTCACTATTATGGGGGCATAGTGGTCCAAAACTTTGTTTAAACCAGTCCGCTAGAATTTCTAGCGGACGACGAGTTCAGTTTTTTAATCTCATCCCTTCAAGGTTATAATGGAAGGTAGAGATGTTATTTGTCAATTTTTGATCCATAGCAAATACATGCTATGGATCATTCCCCTATATATATATATATATATATATATATATATATATATATATATATATATATATATATATATATCCCCATCCGTGATAACCGGTTGCCACAGATACTATTTCAGCAACCATGATCTTAGCCGTTGATCTCGATAATGTAAGGCTTAGATTTGACCATATTTTTTTCCTGCTGCAACAAGTTCTTGCGGCAACAAAATCACTTCTTGCGGCATGGTTAATGTCCAAATTACCCCTCATTTATGACCAGCCTGCCGGTACAAATTCTTGCAGTTGGAAAAAAAAAATTAAGGCACTTGCCGCAACAAACTCATGCGGCAGGTAAAACCAATAAGGAACTTTGTAACTTTTTCTTCTTTCTCCTGCTGGTTAATTTTTTTCTCATGAACCAATAAAGAACTTTGTAACTCATCAATGGAAAGTTTATCAACACCATTAGCTTCTTCTATAGAACAAACAACAAAATTAAATTTTGGTGTCAAGGATCGAAGAATCTTCTCAATAATGGTTACATCCTCTGTCTTGTCGCCGTGAATTCGCATTTGATTAATGATTGCCATCGTTCTTGAAAAATAGTCTGTAACTGACTCTCCTAATTTCATTCGAAGCATTTCGAACTCCGAACGAAGTGCTTGAAGCTGCTGCCTCTTAGCCCTTGCTATATCTTGATACTTTTTCTTCATGGAATCCTAAATATCCTTGGAAGTGTCTTTGCTAAGAATTGTTTCCAAGATGGAACGATCTATGGCCTGAAAAAGATATTTTTTTGCCTTCAAATCTTTTAGCTTTCTCCCTTCCAACTCTGCTTTTTGGATATCTGTTGCATCTTTTTCTGGTTGTCCAATTCCAGATTCAACAATTGTCCAATATTCTTTTGACCACAGAAAATTCTCATACTCCAATGGTCATAGTGACCATCAAAGCGTGGGATTGCCGCTTGTATAAAATTGGAATCTGAAGCCATTGTTTCACTACTTTTATAGAAGTAAGAAAATCAAAAACACGTGAGAAAAATAAAGCCGCTGCTATTGTGGACTATTTGAGAACTTTCAAACTGTTTCAAGACTCACAATTTTTCTCATATTTCTAGCTCTAATGCCACTGATGAAATATAACAATAGATATGAAAACAATATATTAGAAGACAAAGGATGGTAGAGTGAATAAACAACACACATAACTTTTTCCTTGCGGAAATGGATTGTAGTGTTGTTTGCTAACAACACACTGTTCATAAACTTGAGAAGGAACTGTAATTTGAGGAAGACCCGTCACCATATTCTTTTATTGTAGTGTTTTTAATCCACCAAAATTCAGATGCCCATAGCGGAAGTTCCATAGCCATGCCCCATCCTTCACTTTCGTTGAGAAACATGAATGAGTGGTGTTGCGGAGATAAAGCGGGAACATACGATTTGGTGTCATGTTAACTTGAGCAATTAAGCCCAACTTTGCATCTTGAATATGACATACTCCATCTTTGATAGAAATCTCGTATCCCTTTTCTTGCAACTGACCCACACTAAGCAAGTTGGTCTTTAATTCTGGTACAAAAAGAACATTAGCGATAGTGTGGGTGTAATTTCCTTTAGCTTGAATTGTTACCTTTCCTTTTCCCATAACAGAAACTGTGGAATTGTCACCAAACTTAACAGAGATGCGAAAAGATTCATTCAAGTTAGAGAATGTATCCTTATCTCCACACATGTGATTGCTGCAACCAGTGTCTAAATACCACATGTTTTGTTGAGTTTCTTCCTTCACGTGACACACCATCAAAAGAGACCCATCTTCTTTTTCTACAAAACTAGTTTTTTCTCCACTTTGTCTATTCAAAGCAGTTTCACATTCTGACTTATAATGACCATACCTATGACATCTGTAACATTCAACATTAGACTTGTCTGCTGACTTTGGTCTATAAGTTGTTGAGTGGTAGCCGCCACGTCCTCTGCCTCTTCCTTAAAATTAACTTTCTTGATGCTGATGATTTTGTTGTTGATTCCAACGATTATTGTTGAATCTGCCTCCTCTACCTCGATCATTGCCCCTACTTCGTCCTCTATGAGCTCCACTGGGTGTAAAGTTATTAACTGATGAGGCCTTCAATGCTTGTTCTTCTTTCTCCTGCTGGTTAATTTTTTTCTCATGAACCAATAAGGATCTTTGTAACTCATCAATGGAAAGTTTATCAACACTATTAGCTTCTTCTATAGAACAAACAACAAAATTAAATTTTGGTGTCAAGGATCGAAGAATCTTCTCAATAATGGTTACATCATCTGTCTTGTCGCCATGAATTCGCATTTGATTAATGATTGCCATCGTTCTTGAAAAATAGTCTGTAACTGACTCTCCTAATTTCATTCGAAGCATTTCGAACTTCGAACGAAGTGCTTGAAACTGCTGCCTCTTAGCCCTTGTTGTACCTTGATACTTTTTCTTCATGGAATCCTAAATATCTTTGGAAGTGTCTTTGCTAAGAATTGTTTCCAAGATGGGACGATCTATGGCCTGAAAAAGATATTTTTTTGCCTTCAAATCTTTTAGCTTTCTCCCTTCCAACTCTGCTTTTTGGATATCTGTTGCATCTTTTTCTGGTTGTCCAATTCCAGATTCAACAATTGTCCAATATTCTTTTGATCGCAGAAAATTTTCCATTAGCATACTCCAATGGTCATAGTGACCATCAAAGCATGGGATCGCCGCTTGCACAAAATTGGAATCTGAAGCCATTGTTTCACTACTTTTACAGAAGTAAGAAAATCAAAATAGGTGAGAAAATAAAGTTTATGCTATTGTGGACTGTTTGAGAACTTTGACACTGTTTCGAGACTCACCCTTTTCTCTCATATTTTTGGCTCTGATACCACTAATGAAATATAGCAATAGATATGAAAGCAATATATTAGAAGACAAAGGATGGTGGAGTGAATAAATAACACACATAACTTTAGATTAACCAAATAGCCTATATATAGGCTAATAATAACACGTACATAATTAAAAGACTCCAACAGACTTCTAAACATTAAAAAAGAGACTCCTAATAACTAACTAGGTAGACTCCTAAGTAATAGGTAGGGAGCTACCAAAAGTCACCTAGGTAGGCCAAGAGACTAATACTAATTTATTTTCTCAACAGAGTCTGAAAAAGATAGAAATGAGAGAAACACACGTAAACGAGCTTGATATCGAGAGTCAGTTTTAGCTTCGTTGTCAAAATGTTCACACATCACATCATCAAATGGTCATATATATATATATATATATATATATATCCCACCCGTAGCAACCGGTTGCTAGGGACATTATTTCAACAACCACATCTATGACTGTTCATTATGATATCCAAGGGTTGAGATTGAATTGGACTTCGACCTTGCCGGCAAACCTATTCTTTCTAGCGGCCCGAGAAATTATTGTAGTGTCCACCATTTAATTATTCACTGCTGCTAGAACCTCTAACAATAAGTTATACTGCAAAACCATGGTCAAATTGTGTGAGTTAAACCATATATTTACTTGTTATTTATATAATGACCAAAAATACATACTTATGTATAATTTAATTTCATTTTAACACTAGTACTTTATTATACATATTTCTTATATATGTACGTATTCATGATATATATAAATAGGTTTTCTGTGGATGATGTACCTATAAGGGTATACAAGAACCATGAAGCTAAAGGGATTCCATTCTCTAAGTCTCAACCAATAGGAGTGTAGTCAACGTTATGGGGAACAGATGATTGGGCCACACAAGGGGTGGATTAGAGAAGACAGATCGGAGCAAAGCCCCATTTTATTCACACTAAAAGGACTTTGACATTGAAGGATGGCCCATTATTCACTGCCGCCAGAGGCTCTAGAGGCAGTGAATAATTAAGTGGACGGCAATGCACTAATTTTTCGGGCCGCTACAAAGAATAAGTCTGCCGCTAGAAGCAGTAGCAGCAAGGTCGAAGTCCAATTCAATCTCAGTCTTTGGATATCATGATGAACGACCATAAATGTAGTTGCTGAAATAGTGTCCTCAAGAACCGGTTGCTACAGATGGGAAACCTATATATATATATATATCCTTTTGTTATGTTTGTTACTGTGATTGATTAGAATGCAAAAATGTTACACCCCAACTTAAATAATCACCAACATTCACTACAAGAAAACAACCTAATTCCGACGGAATATTCCGTCGGAATTGATCTTATTCTGTAGGGGTTACCTTATTTCCGACGGAATATTCCGTCGACATTTCGGTCGTCATAAAGTTCCTCGTCCTTAAGTCCGTCGACAATTTTGTCGGGATTTAAATATTATCGACGAACTAATTTCCAACGGACGTTCCGTTAGAAATACTTAATGTTTGACGGATTACATTCTGTCGGAAAGAATCTGTCGATTTGTAAGAGGACACGTGTCCTTCTTTGGCAGCTGGGACTAGGATTAAGCTCGATGGACATTCCATCAGTAATAAGAGAAATTCCGTCGGAATTAATGGTTTATTAAAATAAATATAACCCTTAATTCCAACGGAAATTCTGTCGGGTTTTTCTTATTTCGTCGAAATTAGTAAATTTTTTTAATATTTTTTTTGTTTTTACAATTTCTAGGTTTTTAGATCCATTTTTTGTACCTGTAACGTGCTTTATCCCAACAACACATACAATAATAAGATTTCATACAAGATAACTATAAAACCTATTTTATTTCATCAAACATGTACATACACTAAGTCAACAACTGTCAATATGAACTAACTCATCAACAATAATAAAAATACGTTAATGTTTCATAAATTATACAATATGATGTGCAAAACTCGTACAGACTCAACTAAAGTAAATATGTACAAATGATATACAATTTTTAATGAATAAAGATCTATACAAATCTATAAAATCTATACAAATGAACTATAAACTAGTAGGAGGAGGATCATCAATGTCGTCGTCCCCCTACTCGCCATGGCCATCGCCACCATGCTCTACATCATCACCAACCTGCTTGCCATCGCCACCCTGTTGATAAGATTAAAAATATAAGTCATTAGTTCGTACATATGCATGTGAGAATTAAAGAGACAACAAAATGAAAATGAAATAACATGCAGAATACCTGAGTAGCCGGGGACTGGCCTAAAGCCTTCACTAGTAGGGTAACCACCATCCGGAGCACCTTGCCGCTTAACGCGATGAACTGCTCTTGCGGTAATCTGGTACTCTTGACGGTGGCCCCTGCTGCAATATCCTGAGCTAGCTGGTGAAGGCGAGCACGACTAGACAACTGCTGACGACGAAAAATCGAATCTGTACGAAACCTATCATCAACCGCCGCTATGACCCTCTGGAATAGCTCGTCGTCCAAGACAGTGCCTGTATGAGATGGTCCAACAGCTGCTCTCAGACGCATGCGCTGGCTAGAGCCTAGGAAAATAATGACACACGTAACGTAGTTCATATTAAGTTATATTAGTTTTATAAATTAAAATATAACGAGAAACATAAGAAATATATCTTATTACCTACAGGTAAGGTATACGCGGGTATCTTGGCAGGCCCAACACGCGATACCCGCTGGTACTGCTAGTAGAGAGATCCTGAGATGCGACCCATAGTCTCATCTCCTCATCCCGAGATAACTCAATCTCGGGCAGAGGAGTGGTGAAATCTAGCGGCTTAGGATCCTCCCTAGCAGCCCGCAACTCAGCTACACGGGCGTCCCGAAGCGTCTGAAATCGGTCCTATAATTTATTTTGTATACATGAGTTAATTAGTTCATTTTATTAACTACCTAATATTAATAATAACTAAAAATTAATATCACTCTTACCCGTATAGCTACTGCTGCGGGAGACATAGGAGAGTCCTTAGGGGTGTGGGCACTATCCCAAAACTCGGTCATGGTAGGAGGTCGGCCCAAGCTCTCCCGCATGGCCTGATGATAAAGACATTCAAACCGTTATTAAGTATGCTAATGAAAAATGACTAACTAAACAACAATACACAATATTTACCGACTTCACCTCAACAAAGGACTGTGAGCCAGTCGTGTGTACAACTCGAAGCTGGCTACGATTTTGCTTTGCCTGCTCCGATTTCTTCTTGAACACCTCATCTGAAATTCAGATAGACACACTTAGAGGGGGGGTTGAATAAGTGTGGGAACCAACGATGTCCAATTTTTATTTTTCTTTTTGTCAATACAGTCTGCTGTATTTATGAATCCAGTCTACCGGATTAGACAATGCAGTATGCTGATTTTAAGAATTCAGTATACTGAATTATTGAATACAGTATGCTATATTTAATAATTCAGCTTACCGAATTGCCCACGTGAAATGTTATATTGTGTTTTAGATTGATAAGTCGGATATCTTATGCTTATAACCTTTTACTTATATAATCAAATTGAATCTTGATCCACTATGTTTTTCAATGTAAAAATATAGTTTCTAGAGAGCAAGTGAAATAAGCAAAATCAAGCACAATAACACAGAGAATTTTTTACGTGGTTCGGCTCCTAACCTCTAGTCTAGTAGCCTACTCCACGTCCAATACCAACTAGTATTGGAGACTCTTTATTAATTCACTTGAATTACAACTTTAAGCTTTTACAAACCAAGTTTATCTAAATATTAATTCCTTGAGCACTTTTGCTCCTGAGCACCTTTGCTCCTTGTGCACCTATGCACCTTGTGCACCTATGCACACCAAAGCACTTTTGCTTCCTCAAACCTGTTTGTAAAACTCCAATCCACCTTGGATTAAATACTTTTTAGACTAACACTTAGTCTCTCTAAAAATGAAGATTACAATTTAGAACAACTAGGATCAAAGCAATTAATCAATTCACAATTCAAGGCCCAACTAGAAATGCAATGATCAAGACATAGAAAGATATTACCAGTTCAAGCTCACGAAATAAAGATGGAAAATATATATGAAATAAACTTCAGTGCACTGCAGCTTTTAGAAGTATGTGAACACAGTAGTTTGCAAGATATTCTTTTTAAGAGTTTTCACAGTGTTGAAATTCTTTCTGGACCGAAGTCCTTTTTATAGGCTTGGAAATTTTTGACCGTTGGAAATATTTCTTTATTTAATACCCAATATGTGACCGTTGCAAAGAGACTATTTACTTAACCCAACGGATGAAAGATTATCACCTTTTTCCATGAGAGCTTTCGGATGAAGCAAGGAGATGAGGATAGCTTTTATCAAAAATATAATATTTTACTTTACATACATAAGACAAGAAGAGAGAGAAGAAAGGACATTTCCTTTATACTAACTAGTCAGAGCATTTAATGAAAGTGACTTCTCTTTGAAAAGTAAGACTTCTTCATTTAATGAACCAAGTACTTGTCATCATTACTTTTAGTCCACTCATGAAAAGAAATGACTAATACCTTTTTCCAATGTCATCATTACTTAGTATATCACTTTTCCAAGACCATCATTTACTTGTGAAGTACTAGTTAGTCACTTAGTATATTAAACAAATCTGTTGGACATTACCCACTGTAAGTATATAATATATCTATCTCATTTCTTCCAGAAGGATTTTCAAAAAGGACTTTGCCAGGCATGATTTGCGGCAAAGATATTAATTAATTTCTAAGGAATTTCCTAAGTCACATTAATACCACCCAAGGAAGCAACAAATTAATTATAATAAAAGATCCGGATTGCACAATTCTTTTAGGAATAATTTGTTACTTATTAAATGCAATGCCATTTCAATTTTATATATTAAATGCAATTCCATATTAAATGCAATTCCTCATTAAATCCAATTCCATATTTAATGCAAATATTTAATGCAAATGAGTATGCCCTAGAGCCTTGATTTGAAAATGATTAATGCAATAACCTTACAATTTAATTTCTAGAGACTCAAATGTCTTCCATTCTTTGATTCCATATGGACAGCCGCCAAGAATTCTTTTATTCCATTGAGTTCCTGAAATTACACAATAGAGGATTTAGTAGCTTATGCAAGTCATCATCAAAACCTAAGGGTGGAATATGATCAAGTCAACATTCTCCCCCTTTTTGATGATGACAACACCAAAAATATTAGCTCCCCCTAAATCCATGCATATAACATAAATGTATCAAATACCAGATTTCAGGAATTCATTCTAAGTTTCTGCATGTGATACCATTGCCAATCTGTTAGCATCAGATAGCTAAGCATCAATTACTTAATAGATATTCCATAGTCACAGAATCGATGCTTTCTAAACATGTGGATAAATAGAACATGCAGCATTAACCTCCATAATCAAAATCAAAACCAATAGCCCAAATATTTATCCAATACAGAAATTAAACCAGAAACTTAAATCATAAACTAGATAAATCGTACTTAATACCATAATACCAAATCCCATGAATGTTTTCTCCCCCTTTGGCATCCATCAAAAAGAAGTACAGAATGGGGGGAGGAGGCATCAATCAAGATCCACAACCTGAGCACGTTTTTGGTTACGACGAGTAAAATAACGACGATGAACAAGGCGCTGAACCTTCTCAGCCATTGACATTTCGTGAGCAAACCGAGGAGGACGAGGAATATATGTCTTAGGGGGTATCTCCAAATCCCGAAAATCGCCAGCATATTCAGCCATCCAGTTGCATTGAGGCCATTCGGGGACAGGGGAATTCATGTTGCGACTGTTAAGTTCGTCGGCAATATCATTAAAGCGTTGAGCATTAAAGCGCCCTAGCGTCCCAACCTGGTTACCTACAAATTTGACTTCCTGGCTGAGCTGACATGCATTTCGATTCATTTTCCGCTGAAGAGCTTCAACCATGGCTGTTGTATGAACTTCAAAACCTGCCTGTAAATCTATGAACTCATCCTCAACACGCTTAAACAAATTATTCACATCCTCCACTCCCATAGGTAGTTTCCCTTTCTCTAAGACAGTGAGTCGATGCTTAATGTCAAAAATGTCAGTTTTAAGCCCATCTTGATTGGTTAAGACTGTTTCTAGAGTGGTGGAGATTTTATTCAAGAGACCTAGGATTTCTGGAGAGGAAGACACTGTGGGTGGAGTGGATGAATAGGGGTTTGAGGAAGGCAGTGAAGCAGGAATCTCAGCAGGGAGACGGACAAACTTGCCATCAATCAGAGAGATACGAGACAATTTAAGACTCGTAGAGTCGATGGATTCATTAAGAGATATGGAAGCTTCATTTTCAAGAGAAATTTAAAAGTGATGAAAAAGCTTTGTTAAAAATCCACTATATGGCAAACATTTTTTGTTCTGACGAACACAGCTTATCATTTGTTGCAACATCATGAGAGAAAAATTAAATTGCACCCCTTTTAGAATCATAGCAACTAAAACAAGATCTTGGTAAGTAAAACCTTCACCACCACCTATGCGGGGTAACAAATTGTATCTTACCAGTTTATGTAAAATACATGCAATGGGGGACACTTCAACTGTTTTGGGAGTATAAAGAGTCGACAGAGTATAATCATCCATCACAATCTGAAGTTGTTCTAAAGGGGAAAAAGGAATGTGGGCAGCCCCTTTTAAGGTGAATGGGCAGGGCCCAGAAGAGGATATACCGAGGATGCTCCCCAAATCAATAACAGTAAAGAACAATGACTTACCCTTAACAAAAGAAGTAAACCCATCTCCATTATTTTCTAAATTGGTGTAAAATTGTTGTACTAACTGAGGATAAGCCATTGTGGGTGGGAAAAGCATTGAAGATATACCACAAGATCCAAAAAGGTTTTGTAAAGGAGAATTTTGATAATAGAACAGGTCCAGTGTTTTTTCATAAACAATTTGCTTGTGAATGATGGAAGTTTTGAAACGGGACTCAAAATTATTTCCGCGAAAGAAATTTTTAGGAACGGTAAAAGAAGTGGAAGAGTTTACCAAAGGAGGTGGAGGAGGATTTTCTGGGGATTCCGGCGGCGATGAGGGTTTTCTGAAACCCTTGGACGTTTCAGTTTCCTTCGGCGAGAGGGACCTGCTGACGGCATTGAAGGAGGGCTGGTGTTCGATTCGTCCGAAGAAGTCGAGCGCCCAGAGAGCGTGTGCACCAATGCCAGCTTCTTCATCTTCTTTGATTTCCGTTTTGCCCTGATCGTCGGGTCAGAGAGCATGGTCTGATCGTCTTCGGACTCGACGATTTTTCTCCTGTTGGTACGGGTTCTCATAGTTGCACAGGTATGAAGGGGGTTTGACGATATGGTGATACAGGGGTTTGAAGAGGATAACTGATCAGTCACAAGAATGAGAAGGTAAAGTAGGAGAGAGAGAGAGAGAGATGAAGTCTGACGAAATTAAATGCCGCGCGTCTTCCCAATATGGACGGCGGTTCAGTTTTCCTTTTTCAATTTTCGAAAATCTTACCTTCCAGCGTTATTTAAGGAGAATAATGATGATGTCAATGTATCACATAAAAGCATATGATGTTATATATTCAGTACGTACATCATGCATGCCACAGTAACATGTAAAATTATCCATTTATCAGATAGATATGTCACTTATACAGACAAGTTATACCATGCACATACCGAGTTCTCTTCTAAGAGTACAAAATCTTTCTTCACTTAATGGTTTTGTAAAAATATCTGCTAGTTGATGTTCTGTAGGGATGAAAATTAATTTAATTAAACCATTTGACACATTATCCCTTAGAAAGTGGTGTCTTACCTCAACGTGTTTTGTTCGTGAATGTAAAACAGGATTTTTTGATATGTCTATAGTGCTAGTATTATCACAATATATCGGCACATAGTCACATAAAATATCAAAATCACATAGGGTTTGACGCATCCATAAAATCTGTGAACAACAACTCCCTGCGGCTAGATATTCACCCTCAGTAGTGGATAGTGCGACTGAAGTTTGCTTTTTACTATGCCAGGACACTAGACTTTGTCCTAAAAATGTGCAAGCACTACTGGTGCTTTTTCTATCTATTTGACATCCTGCATAGTCAGCAACTGAGTAACCCAATAGTTCAAAATTATCGCAATTTGGATAAAATAAACCTAAATTAGTAGTGCCACTTAAATACTTAAAGATTCTTTTAACTGCTTGCAAATGTGACTCTTTTGGTTTTGCTTGAAACCGAGCACAAAGACATACACTATACATTATATCGGGTCTAGATGTAGTTAAATATAATAGACTACCAATCATACCTCGATATTTTGTCATTTCTACATCTGTACCTTTGTCATCTGAGGTGAGTTTAACTGAGGTGCTCATGGGTGTAGCTTTTGAATTGGAATTTTCAAACCCAAATCTTTTGAGTAATTCTTTTGTGTATTTGGTTTGATGTATATAAATCCCATCCTTTGTTTGCTTGATTTGGAGTCCCAAGAAATAAGTAAGTTCACCCATTAAGCTCATGTCAAACTTTTTGTGCATGCACTTCGAGAACCACTCACAGAGAAAATTGTTAGAAGCACCAAATATTATATCATCTACATATATTTGAACAATGATAATATCTTTCTTTTCATGCTTTATAAATAATGTAGAATCAATTTTTCCTCTCGTGAAACCATTTGATAGAAGATTGTTTGTCGATTTAGCAATCAATAAATACGTGCAAGTGTACACGATCAACAAGTAATAAAGTGATAAGAGAGTGTCGAACCCACAGAGAATTATTTAATAATAATTACCAAATACTAACTCATAATCAAATTAATTTTATTTAAACAATTCAATAAAAGATTTTGAATTTTGAAAATAAAGTACTAAACTAACTAATTACTAACTACCAAGAATTGAATTCAGATAAAAAGGCTTAAGATTACAATTTCCCTTAATGTTTCACTTGAATTAATACACTTCCTGTTAAGTTATATTAATTATTCTGAATTGTTAATCAAGAACTCATCAATATTTATAACCATCTCTCGATGTATTATAAATGAATCAACTTAAATCCACAAAAGATAGAATTAAGATGAACACCCTAGTTAACTAATTCACTATATCTCTATGTGAATTACAATTAAAAAGGATTTAAAGCACAGGTTCTCTTTCAGATTACATGCGGTGAATAGGTATATCTCTATCCTAAACACGAATCATGAATTCCATCGACAGCAGAATACACAATCACATGCTATTATGATTAGGTCTAAATCTATAATCCATCTCTTGAGTTCATATAGATTACCACGGTAATTGATGATCAGATAATTAAGCAATTAATCACAAATCATAATAGACAATCTGATAATAATCAACAATAATTAACAAGGAAGCATATCAATAAAAGCTACGCATTAAGATCCATTGTAATCTTAAAAAGAAATTAGTTCATGATTGAATTAAAATCCATCATCCACAATTGATAAAGCATTCAAGAATACAAAATAAAAGGATAGAGAAGAGAATAGAATCTGTAGACGCAATCCTTGAGTCTCCCCTTCAGCTCTTGTGATGAATCCTTCTTGCTTGCTCAATTGCTTCAAGCCTCCTTCTCTTTCTCCCAAACTAGGGTTAGCAAAAAGTAGCAAGATCTCTAAACTAGGGTTAGCAAAAAGTAGCAAGATCTCTAAACTAGGGTTAGCAAAAAGTAGCAAGATCTCCTCATTCTATGTCTCACATCATGTATTTATAGGTTCTAGTTAAAGTCGTAAACCAATTAGAAGTTACAATCCTTGTTCCATTCAATTTAGGTCAAAAATAAGCTTTTTAAAAACCCGACCTAGCGCGGCCGCGCCCATATTTGGCCTAGGAAGCAGCGCGGCCGCGCCCAAGTGCCAGAAATTATGTTTTCCACTCTGCAGACCAGCGCGGCCGCGCCCAAAATACACTAGGAACCGGCGCGGCCGCGCCCGACCAAATTCTGCTCGGACATCTGTTGGTAAAATGGTCATAACTTTTGATCCGGGAGGAGTTACAGGGCCTGCCACCTATCAAATCGAAGCTATCGACAAGATCTACAACTTTTCTTCTTTGAGCATTGAGAGATTCAGATTGGATCAAAGTCGAAATTGGGCTTGAAGTGAGTGCAATGCAAATGACAACTCCAAACTTTGAGGTTCAACGTCCGTTGGTAAAACGATCATTACTTTCTCATCCGAACTCCGATTGTGACGATTCAAGATGTTCCGGAAAGCTAAGGAGTAGCTCTACAATACAATCCACGTTCCAAACCAAGAACATACATCCAACCTAGTATTAAAAGCCCTGAAATCTTCCCTTCTTGCGTTTGCTTGCTTATCGTACTCCAAAAGATGTTCGGATTGCGTTTCCTTGCTTCTTCCTACAAAATAACACAAAAACACTATAAATACCTAATGCTAACTTAAAATACTTAAGAACTCACAAATTATCAAGCCAAACGTACTCAATTCATAGATGTAAAACCCACTCATCAAATACCCCCAAACTTAAATCTTTGTTTGTCCTCAAGCAAACACTAAAAACAACAACTATAACAACTAATTCTAAATAACAACTCACACGACTCGAGCAATGAATCAATACAAATTTGCATAATAGCCTCAAAGATTTCTTCTAATGTTAACTCAAGAAAAATTTCTGAAAACATGCAAAGCCTAAAATTTTAACCTAATTATCAGTTCCACAACTACTCATGATTCTTTAAGTGCGTGTGTGCATCCAAATGTTCAACTAGCCATGAATCATACTAGATCATATAATCAAATACTCATAAAAGATTTTCAAATCAACTTTGTAAACCTGTTTTCACATCAATCTCCGCTAATAAAGGCAAAACATAAAATTTAGATGATCAAAAGGATATTTCATACATTTAAGCACACTTGAACCCTTCCCAAGTAATTCAAAACACAATTTTTCTTTTATTTTTTTCTTTCCTTTTAGTGAGTGCGTTTTACGCTCCATCTCACTTCCCATTGAACGAGTGCGTTTTACGCTCCCTCTCGTTTTCTCTCGCACGAGTGCGTTTTACGCTCCTTCTCGTGCTTGTGTTTATGGGTGAGTGCATTTTACGCTCTATCTCAACCCACCACATGATTTATTCTTTCACTCAGGAAGGTTTCACAATTTTCAAAATTTTCAATAACCCAAGATTTCCCCCAAACTTATGTTAATGCCTAAATTTCGCTTTGAATGATGCTCAAATAAGATTTTAAGGTTTCAATGATAGGTTTCACAAGTATTCAACCAATTTGTTTTCTTAAGACACAACTAGCTAAACAGATGGATATGTGCTTTGAAGTTCAAAAAGATCACAAATAGTGTCAACCCAACTTATAAGTCAAAATATAAACTAAGCATGTTTTTCAACTTCACAGGAGTTAAAAAAAAATTAATCCATTTTTTCCTTATCATTGGCCATAATCAAATTCAAATCAAACCATTGCTCACCTATCCTAAAAACATACTAACTAACATGCAAATATAATAACCTAAATGCACAAGTACTATATAAGAACACACCCCCAAACTTAAGCTAGACATTGTCCTCAATGGCTAAGATAGGAAAAAGTAAAGCATAGGACTTCCCTGAATATATAGCAATCTTCCTCCTTGTCTGCTAAGTCTGAAGAATAGGTTAGGCACATCGGAATGAATAAGGCATTGCACTTGAATTGGACTCGAATAACCTGTAAATACATTAGAAGTAAATTTATTAACTACTATGAAACCTAATAAAATAAATAAAAACTAATACTAAAAATTAAACTTGGGTTGCCTCCCAAGAAGCGCTTGGTTTATAGTCGTCAGCCTGACTTCACCATTTACTATCCAATTCCCCTTCGAAAATCGAGGAACCCTCCATCCATTAATAACCATGTAACTTTTGAAGGTTTTGCTGCAGTAGGGGCCATTGTTTCAAAGTCACCTAGTTTGCTTTTTGTAGATTGGTTCCTAATTACGACTGTCAAATAGCTAGGTGCTTCCTCTGTTGTGTTCGTGATTAGACTGGGACATTGAATATTGTCAAACACCACGGGCTCTTCTTCTATCTTCTCTCTCTCATCCCACCATGGTTGTAATGTAGTCCTAGTTCTAATGTCATAAAGAGCTTTACCAAGGACATGACTACCAAGTGGACACGGTTTTGCAAAACTACTCGGATCTTTGAGCTTTGGTGAAAAAGGTACATGGGGCACTAACAAAATCGGTACATCAGCGTCGAAACTCACGGCTTCGGCTATATTTTCTTGATCCCCACTATTTTCCTCCATATCAGAATTATCATCAATTAGCATGTCCGGTTGTAGCTTTAGCGCGGATAATCCATCAGTCTCGAGAACCACGTCACTGGGCCATGCACAATGATAATTATTTTTGAAGGCGTTGATAAGCTGTCCCATCTGGTTCTCAAGATTTCGAATCGACACTGCTTGGCTTTTTATATTTAAATCCACTAAGTTCAACAGCTGATCTTGATCACTCATTCTTTTGTCCATAGCTGTAATAACCTTCGCCAAGGCCTCCTCCAAATTCAGTTTCCTTTCTTCTTCATGTAGATAGGCTGAATCCTGAAATTCTGGAGTGTATGATTGTCTTGGAGCAAAGATTTGCACTTGATTATTATGGCTCCATGAAAAATCCGGATGATACCCCCAATCTTGATGATAGTTGTTGGGATAGGCATAATTGTTGGGGTAATCGCCGAAATTGCCACCATACTGCATCGCCTTAAAATTGATGGCGCATTGATGACTTGGATGATTTTCAGCACAATAATCACAAATTACCGCCTCACTTTGAATACGTTGTACTGCAAGAACATCCAACCTCTTCGAAAGTGTTTCAATTTGTGCTGACAATGCAGAAAGTGCATTGAGTCCATCAACCCCTGTTTCCCTTGGTTGAGTCATTCTCGTATATGGCCATTGATAAGCAAAGTCATCCATGGTACCTGAAAAGAGAGAAATATAGGAAGAGAATTAAAATAAAAACAAAATATTTAAATTAAAACTAATTTGATTGAAGCTAATGATGACAAAAATTATTAAACTAATTCCCCGGCAACGGCGCCAAAAACTTGTTTGTCGATTTAGCAATCAATAAATACGTGCAAGTGTACACGATCAACAAGTAATAAAGTGATAAGAGAGTGTCGAACCCACAGAGAATTATTTAATAATAATTACCAAATACTAACTCATAATCAAATTAATTTTATTTAAATAATTCAATAAAAGATTTTGAATTTTGAAAATAAAGTACTAAACTAACTAATTACTAACTACCAAGAATTGAATTCAGATAAAAAGGCTTAAGATTACAATTTTCCTTAATGTTTCACTTGAATTAATACACTTCCTGTTAAGTTATATTAATTATTCTGAATTGTTAATCAAGAACTCATCAATATTTATAACCATCTCTCAATGTATTATAAATGAATCAACTTAAATCCACAAAAGATAGAATTAAGATGAACACCCTAGTTAACTAATTCACTATATCTCTATGTGAATTACAATTAAAAAGGATTTAAAGCACAGGTTCTCTTTCAGATTACATGCGGTGAATAGGTATATCTCTATCCTAAACACGAATCATGAATTCCATCGACAGCAGAATACACAATCACATGCTATTATGATTAGGTCTAAATCTATAATCCATCTCTTGAGTTCATATAGATTACCACGGTAATTGATGATCAGACAATTAAGCAATTAATCACAAATCATAATAGACAATCTGATAATAATCAACAATAATTAACAAGGAAGCATATCAATAAAAGCTACGCATTAAGATCCATTGTAATCTTAAAAAGAAATTAGTTCATGATTGAATTAAAATCCATCATCCACAATTGATAAAGCATTCAAGAATACAAAATAAAAGGATAGAGAAGAGAATAGAATCTGTAGACGCAATCCTTGAGTCTCCCCTTCAGCTCTTGTGATGAATCCTTCTTGCTTGCTCAATTGCTTCAAGCCTCCTTCTCTTTCTCCCAAACTAGGGTTAGCAAAAAGTAGCAAGATCTCTAAACTAGGGTTAGCAAAAAGTAGCAAGATCTCTAAACTAGGGTTAGCAAAAAGTAGCAAGATCTCCTCATTCTATGTCTCACATCATGTATTTATAGGTTCTAGTTAAAGTCCTAAACCAATTAGAAGTTACAATCCTTGTTCCATTCAATTTAGGTCAAAAATAAGCTTTTTAAAAACCCGACCTAGCGCGGCCGCGCCCATATTTGGCCTAGGAAGCAGCGCGGCCGCGCCCAAGTGCCAGAAATTATGTTTTCCACTCTGCAGACCAGCGCGGCCGCGCCCAAAATACACTAGGAACCGGCGCGGCCGCGCCCGACCAAATTCTGCTCGGACATCTGTTGGTAAAATGGTCATAACTTTTGATCCGGGAGGAGTTACAGGGCCTGCCACCTATCAAATCGAAGCTATCGACAAGATCTACAACTTTCCTTCTTTGAGCATTGAGAGATTCAGATTAAATCAAAGTCGAAATTGGGCTTGAAGTGAGTGCAATGCAAATGACAACTCCAAACTTTGAGGTTCAACGTCCGTTGGTAAAACGATCATTACTTTCTCATCCGAACTCCGATTGTGACGATTCAAGATGTTCCGGAAAGCTAAGGAGTAGCTCTACAATACAATCCACGTTCCAAACCAAGAACATACATCCAACCTAGTATTAAAAGCCCTGAAATCTTCCCTTCTTGCGTTTGCTTGCTTATCGTACTCCAAAAGATGTTCGGATTGCGTTTCCTTGCTTCTTCCTACAAAATAACACAAAAACACTATAAATACCTAATGCTAACTTAAAATACTTAAGAACTCACAAATTATCAAGCCAAACGTACTCAATTCATAGATGTAAAACCCACTCATCAAAGATACTTACTCAACCTCTCGTACCAAGCCCTAGGAGCTTGTTTAAGTCCATAGAGAGCTTTCTTTAACTTGTAGACATGGTTTGGATACTTCTCATGCTCAAATCCGGGAGGTTGTTTTACATACACCTCTTCATTTATGTACCCGTTGAGAAATGCGCTTTTCACATCCATTTGGTGAAGCTTGAACTTTTTATAACAAGCGAAGGCTAACAATATTCGAATAGATTCCAACCTTGCGACTGGAGCATATGTCTCTTCGTAGTCAATCCCTTCTTGTTGGTTGTATCCTTGAGCTACTAGCCTTGCTTTGTTGCGTGTAATTGTCCCATACTCGTCAAGCTTGTTCTTAAATACCCATTTTGTTCCAATAATGGAGACATCTTTTGGAGGAGGCATTAATTCCCATACTTGGCATCTTTCAAATTGTTGTAGTTCCTCTTGCATTGCTAATAACCAATTTTCATCCAAGATGGCTTCCTTAGCATTCTTTGGCTCAATTTGTGATAAGAATGCTGAGAATGCGCATAAGTTTTGTGCTCTTCTTCTTGTGATTATTCCTTTGTTTATATCTCCAATAATATTTTCTGGGGGATGATTTTTGAGGTGTCTTGCAGTCTTTGGCATTTGGATGTTATGCATGATCTCTTCTTGTTGATCATCATCTTGAATAGGTTCTTCAATGTCCTGAGATAACTCTGATTCTTGTTCCTGCTGGTTGTCCAATTCAGCTT
Organism: Aralia elata; assembly: GCA_034770075.1. Classification (NCBI taxonomy): domain Eukaryota; kingdom Viridiplantae; phylum Streptophyta; class Magnoliopsida; order Apiales; family Araliaceae; genus Aralia; species Aralia elata. The sequence continues at coordinate 275,465 of JAVJAP010000254.1, read as the reverse complement.
GCTGAATTTGATCATTCGGTTTACTGAATTGGTCTTTTTGGTTTGCTAGATTCACGGCAGTCTCCAAATTTCCTGTATCTTCTTCTCTTTCTTTTGGAAGATCATTGTTAGTTTCATTAAATGTAACATGAATAGATTCTTCGATGCAAGATTTTTTAATATTGAATACACGATAAGCTTTACTATTTTGAGAATAACCAATGAAAATTCCTTCATAAGATCTAGCATCAAATTTTCCTAAGTTATCACTAGTATTTAAGATAAAACATTTTGATCCAAATATTTTAAAATAGCTTATATTAGGAATTTTATTATTTAATAGCTCATATGGTGTTTTCAAAATAATTGGACGAATGAGTATTCTATTTAAAACATAGCAAGATGTGTTTACCGCCTCGGCCCAAAACTTCTTTGGAAGTTTACTTTCATGTAGCAAAGTTCTAGCTGTTTCTTGCAACGTTCTATTCTTTCTTTCCACCACCCAATTTTGTTGAGGTGTCCTTGGTGCTGAAAATTCGCGACTAATCCCTTTTTGATCACAAAAAGAAATGAAATCTTTTTGAAATTCTCCACCATGATCACTTCGAATTCTTATGAGTTTAAGATTATATTTCGTTTCCAAATTTCTTGTAAGTTTTTCAAATTCTCTAAATGCTTCATCCTTAGTCCTAAGAAAAATTACCCAAGTATATCTAGAGAAATCATCAACTATGACAAACGCATAAAATTTACCATTTAAGCTAGCATGCCTTTCTGGTCCGAATAAGTCGAGATGAAGTAATTGCCAGGGAGAAGAAGTTGATGCCATTTTCTTAGCAGTAAATGATGTTCTTACTTGCTTTCCGAGTTGACAGGGGACACATATCCCTTTCTTTTCAAAGTTTATTTTAGGCAATCCTCTCATGAGATCTTTCGAGGACAATTTCTTAATCAAATCCATGTGAACATGTCCCATTCTTTTGTGCCACAGATTAGCTTCAACTTGTATTGTAGAGAGACATAATTCTTCATCCTGTTGCTCGAAATCAAGAGTATATATATTTCCTTCTCTTTGTGTAACTAAAGTGACATTGTTAGTACCATGAAATATTGTACATTTATCTTTCTCAAAATTCACTTGATGGCCATTGTCCATTAATTGACTAATACTTATAAGATTAAATTCAAGTCCACTGACTAGATAAACATTATTAATGTTAACTTTACCATTACCTATTTTACCTTTTCCCACTATCTTGCAAGTTTTGTTGTCTCCAAATGTGACTGTTCCATTCTTCCTTTTGAGAGATAGTTCCAAGAACTTCGATTTGTCACCCGTCATGTGACGAGAGCAACCGCTATCAAGTATCCACTTTTGAGAAGGAACCTTTGCCTTTAAACACACCTAGCAAAAGAAATGTATTTTATATTTTTGGTACCCATATCTTTTTGGGTCCACTAGAGTTAGTTACAGGTAAATCACCTTTTCTAATCCACACCATCTTGATTTTATTATTCTTTCTACAATTAACATCTAAGTGCCCTTTTGTGCCACAATTTTTACATGTAGTGAAAGGTGAGCAATAATTCAGTTTAAACACGGATTTGGATTTCAACATTTTTACATTACTCTTTTTGTGTATTGAATTCTAACCAATTCCCTGTCTATCAAGACTAGATCTTTGTTTGCCTAGCATAACGGTTAAGTTTTCTTCTCCTTGAACAAATCTAGCTAAAGATAGTTTCAATGCATCTATTTCTTCTTGTAATTTATTAGATGAAGTATTTTCAAGGTGAGTTTCTCCACTAAATGCATCAATACATACATCTTTCATTTTTACTTCATTAGTTAACTTCTCCACTTCTTTAGTCAAACGATCTACCCTATTGAGAAGAATTTTGTTATAATTTTCTAGGTAATCATTTTTAGCAATCAAAATCCTTTCTTCTTTAGATGATGCCTCTTTTTCAATTTCCTTCTTTTCATCTATTAACGAATCAACTTCACTCATTAAAGAAACTACCAAGTCTTTTAGATAGGCATTCTTTTCTTTAAATTTTTCATTTTCTTGTTTTAAGAGATTATAGTCAGAAACTGATACCTCACTTGATTCACCTTCAAGTCCCATGAAGCATATTTGTGTTACTTCGTCGTTTGCATCAATTTCCACTTCAGACTCATCATCACTCCATGTGACTAGAGCTTTATTCTTTCTATTGTCTTTGTAGCTTGTTTTGCCTTTGTTCTTTAGTTGGAAACAATCCTTTTTGAAGTGGCCCGGACGTCCGCATTCATAACATGTTTCTTCATTTTGCTTTCCCTTGGACTTATTTGGACTGAAGTCATTTTTTCTTTTATTCTTCCTTTGTAATAATTCTTTGAGTCTCCTTGAAATCATGGCTATTTCCTCATCGGACTCATCATTCAGCTCTTCTTCATTTCCTGCATTAAGAGCTAAGACTTTTCTTCGAGGGGTTTCCTCCTCATCATCATATCTTTTTAATTGATGTTCATATTCTTCTAATTCTCCAAATAACGTTAAAGTATCCATAGTAGAAATGTTAAGAGAATCTTGAAGAGTAGTAACCTTAGAAGCAAACCTTTTAGGCATAGCCCGAAGTAACTTACGATTAACTTCACTTTGTGGAATTGACTTGTCAAGTAACTTTAAGGAATTCATAAGAACTAGAAAACGGGCTTGAGCCATTTTGATGGTTTCATCTTTTTCGAGTTTGAACATTTCATAGTCATGCATGAGCATACTTAATTTGACTTCTCTCACTTTCGAGGTACCTTCATGGCTACCTATCAGAGTGTCCCACATCTCTTTAGCCGTATTGCATGATGTCACTTTATCTATCTCGGATTGCACCATGCCGCTAAGTAAAGTGTTCATAGCTTTTGAATCATATGAGACCATGCAGGCTTCGGTTGAATCCATCTCCAATAGAGTCTTTGGAGTGCCATCCTCTTTTCTTGGAATAACAGGACCATTCTCCACGACCCACCATTCCCAAGGATCTCTTTTAAGGTAGATCCTCATTCGGAATTTCCAATAGTTGTAATTTTCAGCTCCATGCAGCAGAGGAGGTCTATTGGTTGATTGACCTTCTTGAAAGTTGTTCCCAAACTGTGCCATGCTAGAATCTTTCCCTACAAGTCACCTTTAAGACCAAGATAAGTAGAGCCAAGCTCTGATACCAAATGAAATTCAGATAGACACACTTAGAAAGGGGGGTTGAATAAGTGTGGGAACCAACGATGTCCAATTTTTATTTTTCTTTTTGTCAATACAGTCTGTTGTATTTATGAATTCAGTCTACCGGATTAGACAATGCAGTATGCTGATTTTAAGAATTCAGTATACTGAATTATTGAATACAGTATGCTATATTTAATAATTCAGCTTACCGAATTGCCCACGTGAAATGTTATATTGTGTTTTAGATTGATAAGTGTGATATCTTATGCTTATAACCTTTTACTTATATAATCAAATTGAATCTTGATCCACTATGTTTTTCAATGTAAAAATATAGTTTCTAGAGAGCAAGTGAAATAAGCAAAATCAAGCACAATAACACAGAGAATTTTTTACGTGGTTCGGCTCCTAACCTCTAGTCTAGTAGCCTACTCCACGTCTAATACCAACTAGTATTGGAGACTCTTTATTAATTCACTTGAATTACAACTTTAAGCTTTTACAAACCAAGTTTATCTAAATATTAATTCCTTGAGCACTTTTGCTCCTGAGCACCTTTGCTCCTTGTGCACCTATGCACCTTGTGCACCTATGCACACCAAAGCACTTTTGCTTCCTCAAACCTGTTTGTAAAACTCCAATCCACCTTGGATTAAATACTTTTTAGACTAACACTTAGTCTCTCTAAAAATGAAGATTACAATTTAGAACAACTAGGATCAAAGCAATTAATCAATTCACAATTCAAGGCCCAACTAGAAATGCAATGATCAAGACATAGAAAGATATTACCAGTTCAAGCTCACGAAATAAAGCTGGAAAATATATATGAAATAAACTTCAGTGCACTGCAGCTTTTAGAAGTATGTGAACACAGTAGTTTGCAAGATATTCTTTTTAAGAGTTTTCACAGTGTTGAAATTCTTTCTGGACCGAAGTCCTTTTTATAGGCTTGGAAATTTTTGACCGTTGGAAATATTTCTTTATTTAATACCCAATATGTGACCGTTGCAAAGAGACTATTTACTTAACCCAACGGATGAAAGATTATCACCTTTTTCCATGAGAGCTTTCGGATGAAGCAAGGAGATGAGGATAGCTTTTATCAAAAATATAATATTTTACTTTACATATGTAAGACAAGAAGAGAGAGAAGAAAGGACATTTCATTTATACTAACTAGTTAGAGCATTTAATGAAAGTGACTTCTCTTTGAAAAGTAAGACTTCTCCATTTAATGAACCAAGTACTTGTCATCATTACTTTTAGTCCACTCATGAAAAGAAATGACTAATACCTTTTCCCAATGTTATCATTACTTAGTATATCACTTTTCCAAGACCATCATTTACTTGTGAAGTACTAGTTAGTCACTTAGTATATTAAACAAATCTGTTGGACATTACCCACTGTAAGTATATAATATATCTATCTCATTTCTTCCAGAAGGATTTTCAAAAAGGACTTTGCCAGGCATGATTTGCGGCAAAGATATTAATTAATTTCTAAGGAATTTCCTAAGTCACATTAATACCACCCGAGGAAGCAACAAATTAATTATAATAAAAGATCCGGATTGCACAATTCTTTTAGGAATAATTTGTTACTTATTAAATGCAATGCCATTTCAATTTTATATATTAAATGCAATTCCATATTAAATGCAATTCCTCATTAAATCCAATTCCATATTTAATGCAAATATTTAATGCAAATGAGTATGCCCTAGAGCCTTGATTTGAAAATGATTAATGCAATGACCTTACAATTTAATTCCTAGAGACTCAAATGTCTTCCATTCTTTGATTCCATATGGACAGCCGCCAAGAATTCTTTTATTCCATTGAGTTCCTGAAATTACACAATAGAGGATTTAGTAGCTTATGCAAGTCATCATCAAAACCTAAGGGTGGAATATGATCAAGTCAACATCATCATCCCAGTGCCGACACATAGCCTCCCAAACTAGATCGGAGAATATGCGGGGTGGATGATCTCTGATCGTAGTCCCGGGCTATTGAACAACTGCCCGGGCGGCCCGCTGCCTCATCTCATAAAGCCAGCCAGCGTAGTTCTTACGTACATGTGCTATAATAACACTGTCGCCGACTGTTAGGGTGATGTCCTTCTCATATGTAAAATAAAGCTATAAAAAATATATATTAACATATCAGAATTCATCTGAACAGTATAAATACCTATGATACTGTTAACTTTAAGTTATACAATTCGACTTACGTGAAACTAGCACAGCATAATGTCCATATAGGAGGCATCATACTGTGTGTACTAGCTAAATTACATACAACCAGTAGGCAGGTGTGTCAGGCAGATGGCATAGAGCGTCGACTTAGCGACGGAGTCCAAAATACTACAATATGAGATAAATAAAATAATGTTATATTTTAATCATGCAATCATATAAAGGTACTTAATTACAATTGACATATTATTAAATTTGGCACTTACTTATTACTATCAACATCTACCCGGATAATGTCTGGTTGTGCCGACAGACGACCAAATAAACCGAGGTTAATCCCTCATTCACGTCGACGAACACTATCTGTTATAAGTGAAAGTGATGTCATTATGTAAATATAATTTTTTAATATATGCTATAAACAATTAATTAAACAAAAGGAAAATAATCAGTTTTCGGAAACTTACTAGCTGATGACGACGACTCGCCTTGGGTGCCATCGCCAGATCCTGAACGACCACCACCACGGCAACCTCCCCCGCTATGTCTAGCCATATATAAGTGTACTACTGAAATAACCAACATTAAGTAATTAATTTGTAGTTAATTTAACGAAACTTTATCACCGTTATTGTTAGTAAATTATTTAAGAAACAACAATAAGTTTAGATTAAGTACGTCATCAAACCCATCAGAATCAAAATCAACTTCATCGTTAAATTCTGCATATTCTAAATCCGTATCAATTTTGTCGTCGTCTTCTTCGTGTACGACGATATAGTCATTGACAATCACGTTTTTCTCGTCTTCCTCATCATCGGGTATGGCAACGAGGTCACCAGCCACCATATCATCATCATTTACCACTACGTCCCTGGGATTGCTAAGTTGTTCTTGCAACGGGTCATCCGTTCCAGACAGATTAGTACCATTAAAAGCCCGAGTCTTCGTTGTGACAACTGTATACAAAGGGCTTCTAGAATTTGCGACATTCGGGGCATAGTACACTTGAGTCACTTGGCTGGCTAATACGAATACGTCATCAGATTGTAGTTTTGACTTTATATCTACCGTGACGATTCTATTACGATCAACTTTAACACCCTTATCAGTATCAAACCAGCGACACCTAAATGTAACAACCTTTTTACCCCTTGGATAATTGAGTACAACCACTTCCTCTAATCGTCCATAGTAGTTGGACTCGGAATCTTGGTAATAGCTTCTCAACATGACAACGCCAGAATTGACTGATGTCATTTCATTCAAGTCATCAACCTTAAATCTGGACCCATTGACGATGCAGCTAGAAAATGAACTAATTAGTTTGTACGGGCCTGGAATAACATCTATAAAACGCTCATAAGTATTATCGTCTTCAACCCTTCTCTTAAACCACTGTTGAAAATTTTCAGTAGTGAATGATTCCAACTGTGATGCAGTAAGTCCTGGGTTAGAAACATTCGCTTCCTCTTCGAATGAACTGAAATAATAATAACATAGTTTAAGTGTTGATTACGCGACAATAATATTTGTGTATTGACATATAATAATACATACTTGATGTATGCCGATACTTCGGGCATATTAAGAAGCACGTATATGGATACAATTTTCAAATCTCTGTCGCTTAAGTAAGTCATCCTCTCATGGCCAAATGGTTTAGCCGAATAGGTGAATACAACTAACTCATCATCAGTATGAGATTGGGGACCAACGACCTCATTCCTACTTAAACGATTATGCTTAGTTGAGACTATATCGTCAAAGTACAAAGAGCAAATGCTACTTAGTTCATTGTAATTGTGGAAAAATAAGCAAATGTTACTTAGTTTATTTTTTCAATGATAAACTAAGTAAATGCTACTCAGTTTATGATAACTATTATTTGAATATGGGGACTATTTATTCGCCATTCATTCATAATCGTCAAACGAGTATAGTACTACAAAGTATAGTACATGCATATATAAACACTTATTCAGTTTATTTTAATTGTGAAAAACTAAACAAATGCTACTTAGTTATTTCAATTATTTTATGTTAATTTAGTTAGCTATAATTTATTTTATTTTATTTTACTTTATTTTATTTTATTATATTTTATGTTATTTTATTTTATTTTTTGATTTGATTTGATTTTTTTTTGTATTATATTATATTAAATAATTTTTTTAATTTATTTTATTTTTGTTAAATTAAATTTATTTTATTCTAATTTATTATTATTTTTAATTTAATTTAATTTAATTTTGCATTATATTATATTATATAATTTATTAAATTTATTTTATTTTATTAAATTAAATTTATTTTAATTTATTAAATTTAATTTATGTTATTATAATTTATTTTATTTTAATTTAATTTAATTTATAAAATTAAATTAATTTATTTTAATTTATTAAATTTAATCTATGTTATTCTAATTTATTATTATTTTATTTTATTTTGTATTATATTATATTATATATGATTTAATGAATTTTATTGTATTTTATTATTAGATATAATTTAATTTATTTCATTTAGTTTTATTTTATTTTATTTTATTTATTGTGTATTACATTTTATTATATTAATTTATTTTATTTTTTTTTATTAATTTATTTTATTTTAATTAAATTATTTTATTTTATTTTATTTTATTTTATTTCATTTTTTCTTAATTATCTTATGTTATTTAATTTTATTATTTTATATTATATTATGTAAATTTAGTTTATGTTATTATATTATTTTATTTTATTTAGTAGTGGTAAAACTAAGTAAATGCTACTTAGTTTATTTTAATATTGAGAAAGTAATTAAATAATACATAATTATCCTTGCAGGGCCCATAGATTTTGCAATTGAATAATTCTGACAGAAATTCCGTCGAGAATTCTGTCAGAAATAACAAAAATACCTATACATACACCATGAATTATCAAACACTTACTGAACATTCAGTATACCTAAACATAACATAAATCAAACACTGAACATGTGTATATATAAAATATAATCCAAATTGATACATTCAGTAAGTTGATACAAAGTAGAACATATATATAACCCAAATTGATACAAAACATGCATGCTGCAATTCCTTTTCATAATTAAAGCCAAACACACTGATGAACAAATCTCCTCTATATCAGATTATGGACATTACATATGTATTTGCACAAATCAAACACTAATTTGAAGGGTACAATACAGTAAATATCAAACCCAAATAGAATACCTCAGCCTCAATATCATTTCATACCAAATTAAAACAAATTAAACCCTAAATTAAATATCAAACTCAAATTGAACATTCAATCTCAATCAGTTTCATAACGAATCAAATTAAACCCTAAATTAAGCCCCAAAATCAGTTGCATATATACCCTATATAATATTCAAACCCTAACACAATTAATTGAAGATAGAAATTGTGTACCTCACTTGATTTGAACGCTAGATAGAGGAGAGAGGAGATACCCACGACGTCGCCGGAAAGCTACCTTCAACCGTGACAAAGAGAGGAAGCCCGATGAACTGTGAGGACAAGGGTTTTACCCTAAGCGATCTATATACTGTGAGAGAGAGAGAGAGAGTAGACGTCGTCGACAAGGGGGAGAGGAAGCGAAGGAGGGGGGAGGTGCTGGACAGAGAGAGTGAGAGAGGAGCCGCTGCTAGAGAGAGAAGGTGGAGAGAAAGAAACAAGAGGAAGAGGGGTCTGATCCCTAATTAAAATCGCCTATTTCCGACGAAACATCCGTCGAAATTAGTTCCCTCAAGATTAAGATATTTCCGACGGATATTCCGTCGGTTATAAATATGATTCCGTCGAAATTATAATTCGCGTTGACGCAAAATGTTGGCGCCCTTGGGGTAGCATTATCCCGATGGAATTCCGTTAAATTACAATAATTCTGAAGGAATTATTTTCAACGAAATATTCCGTTGGAATTGAATTATTTTCGACGGAATATATTCCGTCAAAAATAATTTCGTTGGTCTTAAGGCATTTTCTTGTCGTGATTTTTTACACCTCATGGTCCTAATGTCTTTGGCATATTATCTTTCTCTCTCTATGTATATATTGCACATTACTTTTATCAAAAACAACTCAAAACAACTCGAGTTTAAAAATAATGTATTTGGCAGTAAGAATTACTTATAAAAATATGTGGGAACTGAAAGGATGGGATTAAATTAAGATTCAATATATGAAAATGAATCATGTCTTTGCATATTATCTACGTCTATATATATATATATATATATATATATATATATATATATATATATATATATATATATATATATAGTCCGTCTTTCTAGCGAACCGGAAAAAGCGAACTAAAAACGAACCGGCTATAGCGACGATTTTATCTGTCGCTATAGCATAAAAAGCCGACGTCATAGCTACGGCGACGGGTCGTACCATCGCTATAGTTCAGAAAATCGGCTTTCTATGTTATAACGACGGACGAAACCGTCGCTATAGTCGGTTCGTTTTTGGTTCGCTTTTTTTGATTTGTTGAAGAGATTTTTCCTATATATATATATATGTATCACATTACTTTTATCAACAACAACTCGTGGGTTTAAAATAAGAATCAAAATTATGACATAATTTATTTATCTATATTGATTTTCATATAATAAAAAAAATTTAAAATACAAATTTTATAAAAAAAGCGGAGTCTTGCATGGATTATCAATCTTGCATAGATTATCAATCTAGTAATTATAGTCCGCAACCACGTTGGCTAACATCATCATGACTAAATTCACATTTTCCAACAGCAATACCACCACGCTACTGCTAGAAAAATTGTTAACGTGATTGCAACTTACGACTAACTACGTGCTAGCTTCCTCCCGAAAAGCTTTGATCCTAGTTAATTTTTGAATCTTAAAATTCAAATATTGATGCAAATTTATTTTAATTTTTAAAATAATAATTCTGTCTTATAGATTTTAAAATTACGTAAATTGAATAGAGAAAAAAAAAAAATCAAATAAGCTTTTCTTTTTATATAGTATATATTTTTTTGAAGGGTTGAAGTATCATTTGAAACAGACATAAGTGTGCAAGGTGTTGTTTCCAGGCATCCTAAATACTAATGTTGCAGCCAACAGTACAAAGTCAAAGAGAAGAAAACGGTAAAAAAACAAGAAGAAAAAATAAATAAAAGAAAAGTCAGAAGAGAACAGTAGGTCTCACATAATTTCTTAAGCTTTTGCTGCTTCCAACCCACTAAGTACACTTTAAAACTTGTCATTGAATATTTTGCCACATTAATTTGACAAAATGGCACATGACTTGAAATCTTTGCTACCCTCGAAATTTCCTTCTCATATATATAAATATATATATATATATATATATATATATATATATATATATATATATATATATATACATACCATAGTGAGGAGGCAAAATATATAACCATTCTATGCTCAATAGAAAAACCAACAAAAATTTCTAAGAGCCGCAGCTTATTGGCAAAAATGGCACCAAGAGGTATTATAAGTCTTATTATGATCTCTGTCTTCTGTTTGGTTTTGTTTCTCCTAGCCTCTCCTGGAACAGCTGGAAGAAATTTAGGCAGCATACCTGGTGGAGGTGAGTAATAGTTAATATAATTAATATTTTATTTTCCTCGATGAATATTGAAAACAGGTCTGTCCGTCCAAGCTGTCATTTAATTTTTCAAAGTAGCTCATCGATTATTAAAGTGAACACCTCCCTCTTTATTGTTGTCATTTATTACTTTCCCGTCTCTTAATATAAGTCGTTTTAGAGCATCTTCAACAGTAATAGCAAAAAAAAAACTCTTCAAATTAAATTTTGGTGACCTACGTGGCAATTTGAAGAGCATTATTTGCTACTTTAATATTTTGTGCCTCATCAGTCTCTTCAATTCAATTAATACAGTATTTGACTTAAAACAATAATAATTGATAACATTTGAAATAATTAATAACATTCATTTTTTAAAAAAGATAACATTCTGGAACATAAATTATATTTAAAAATTAATATTTAATTAAAACTAAATATTGGATAAATTTTTAATTCACGTGATTATCCAAAGGGTAATCAAAATAATATTTTATCCAATATGATAAATAAATAAATAAAAAAGAATGATATTAAATTTTAAAATGAGTTGTACTTCAAACCCATTAAGCAAAATAAATGTTTTTAGCATTTTTCATATGATTTTGATTCTCCCCAAACAAAAAAAATATTTTGAAGAGACAATGTCAACTTACCAGTTCTGAAGAAAGAGAATGAGGTTGCAGATTTAATGACTAAGGTTGGAGAGACTGTTGGAGATAATTTTTTTGATGTGGCTCACCTATTTGAGTATTCCAAAGTGGTTGAAGAGGCTGTTGGAGATGCTCTTAGAGTTGTGCACAAGTATTAAGGAAATGATTGTATAACATTAAATATAATATCAATTGTCTATATTGTCCTTATATTGGAAAAATAGAGTGTTATTTATTGGGTAAAAAATAGTGAGAGAACCAAAGTAATATTTCATACTTGAGGTAATATTGGAAACTAAGCAATTAATACTTACTTGAAATTCTAAAACAACATATATTAAGAGATAAAAATATTTCTCTAAAACGATTTATATTAAGGGACAAAGAGAGTATCAATTTTGTCCTTTTTGTTGATTTTTTCCCAATTTTATGTTACGGTTTTGCTAGTCATGCGATTGTTTAATGACAATAGTCATGCGTCTGATAATGAGGGTATCATTGTTATTTGATGAAGCAAAATACCTATGTTAAGTAATTAATATTGATTTGAAATTTTATTATTATCTATACACTAATTAATTGCTCCTCCTTCTCTCCCTCTCTCTCTCTTTCTCTTAATTACTCTATTTTTTGGGGACAAAAATAAGAAATAATTAATTTTTCTCATAGATATATATAAAACGTCTTATATTATGAATTTTTTTCTTCTAAAACAACATATATAATGGAAAGGAAGGATTAATTCAAAATAGGCTCTCTATTTACAGTTTATATAAACAAATTAATTTATGTAGATTCATCTAATTGCAAATTTATTATTAAGAATAAGGGGAAAAATGCAATTTACTTTCTGTAATTTAACGATAATTTCAAGCTAGTCACCGCCTGTAGTTTGTATAATGTTGCACGTGACATATCATTTCCATCCAACTTAACAATAAGTGTACTAACTCGCCTGGTTATCTAGTCAATTACTATATTTCATTTTCAAATGTCCTAAATTAATGCCATCCTTAGCTTAATAATTCACAGTAATTTTACTTTTTCTTATTTTTATAAATAATTGAAAATTACTAAACAAAATAACTTTTATTATTAGGATTAAATTTAAATTTTAATACATGGCACAAACAAATTTTTTTATTTAGTTTATTACAAATATCAATATTAAAAAAATCCTTAAAGTTAAATTTATTTACGATCAATTTTAATTTTGTCAACACATTTTTAGTTTTTAATTTATAATAATCTTTTATTTTCTTAACACATTTTGTGTTTTTTAATTTTGCATATTTTTTTAGTATATCTTAATGATAAAATATAATTGAAATACATATAAAACTCAAAGAGAGTAAAATACATGTATAATAATAAAATATGAAGGGTAATAACATAAGTAAACCGCTGCTGCTAACGGAGTTACCAAAAATGTAGTCTGATCGATGGGCTTTGCAACTTTATATAAACAATAAGTGATAATTTGATGGTTTTAAAATTAGAGGCGATAACTTGCAATTATCACTAAACCAAAGGTTCTATATTGCATTCATAAAAGAAAACGAGAGTACATTATCTTTCTTAAGCTTTAGTGGTTTTGAAAGCTCAATCCATTGAAATTGTTACACATTTGACTTGTTACATGGCTTGAAGTCTTTACCTCGAAATTTCATTCACACATGTGTACGACCCCCGCATATATATATATATATATATATATATATATATATATATATATATATATATATATATACAGTTGTGTAGTGCACAGTCGGCTATAACGACGATTTTTTTGGGCTATAACGACGGTTCATCCGTCTCTATTCTTATCTATAGCGACGGGTGAAAACTGTCGCTATAGGCGACTGTGCACTACAGCTGGTCCGTTAAAGGACCAGCCATGGCGACGAGTTTTTGGTCTATGGCGACGGGTTGAACCGTCGCCATAGCCATACATAGCTATGGCGACGGTATAAACCGTCGCCATAGACCAAAAAAACCGTCGCCATAGCCGGTCTGTTAGAGAGATTTCTCTTTTATTTATATATATATATATAGAGAGAGAGAGAGAGAGAGGATATGCTGTGTTTTCGTCTTCATTAATTCATCTTTTTAATTTTTTTTAATTTGTTTTTGCTAAATCTCTTTTTAATTTTTGATACAGGTGTATGCGGAAGCAACTCACGCCATGGCCCTGGCCCTCTCAATTGTGAGCCTGCGATCAGAAGTCCATAGATGGGAATCAAGGCCTAAACTGGTTTTGCTTGGTGTTGTTTATTAGCTCCATTCATATGTTTTAGCCTACTCTGGATACGTTAATTGAACTACTAGAATATAAGGAATCAACTACGGACAAAATCAGTTAATCTTTTGTATACAAAGGATTGTCTTTTAATATTTGTCGATGACTTGTGGAAAAACTTATGCGTATTTATCTTTTAATATTTGTTGAATTAATGATATGCTATATATATATGGTCCGACTCTCTAGCGAACCAAAGGGACAAAAAACGAACCGATTATATCGACGGTTTTGTCCATCACTATGGCATAGAAAACCAATGAACTATCCTATAATGACGGACAAAGTCGTCGATATAGCCAGTTCGTCGGTTTTCTATGCTATAGCAAACGAATAAAACCGTCACTTAGCCGATTTATTTTTGCTACGTTCCCCTTCGTTCGCTGGAGAACCGGACACACGCACACACACACACACACACACACATATATATATATATATATATATATATATATTACGTCCCTATTGGATATTGAGTTTAGTTAGACTGAATTATACACAGTTCATTAAAGTAGTCAATCAATTTCAAGGTAGCTCATCAATTGGCAAATTCAACACTTTCATCCACAAATATTGAAGCACTTGAGTGTTACAAGCCAGGTCAAATTTCGAGTCCGAATAAAATTATATAGCATAATAAAGGCCAATGCGATGATCTTACAAATATTTTCTTGGGTTATCTTAGCTCACCACAGGTTCACCCAAAATGTCATTACGAAAAGTATTAATAATAGCAATTACTTGAGGCACCTCTATATACACATCCTGTAAGATATCAATGCAAACACAAACACTAGTTGATTAAAGAAAACTACTCACACTAAATTCAAAGCAGAACATTGGCTTTTATAGCCATACAACCAAAACAGAGGATAACAGCCCCGTCTAACTATCCTATAAATATGGCACTACTAACAGAAAATTTCAAAACAACTACTAGTCCTGTATAATAGGACTTATTAAACAAGATAAGCCTGAAATATAGGCCTAGTTATTCAACAAGCTACTGACTATTTCAAAGCTACTGACTATTTCAAACATTTCCTCCCTTAAACTGTTCTGTAGTCTGCAGACAGTTTATCTTTGGTACTTCATGTACTCCAAGTTGTTTTCTAAGCTTCTCAAATGCCTCGAGCTTCAGAGCCTTGGTCATGATATCAGCTGTCTGATTCTCAGTTGCATAATGAATAAATTCAATAATTCCATCTTGAGTTAGCTCACGAAGAAAGTGGTACCTTACATGAATATGTTTGCTCCTTCCATGTAGCACAGCATTTTTTGAGAGTTTGATAGTGGAGGCATTGTCACAGTACATGATTGTGCTCTCCCTCTGAGAATGATTAATAGCATCAAGAATCCTCCTCATCCAGACTCCTTGACATGCACATGAAGCTGTTGCCACAAATTCAGCTTCAGTGGTGGATAGAGTCACCACCGGTTGTTTCTTCGATGACCAAGCCACAGCTCCTTCTCCAAACAAAAATGCATATCCTGAAGTACTCTTCCTGTCATCAAGATCCCCTGCATAGTCGTTGTCTGTGTAGCAAATGAAATTTCCAGCTCCACCTCTTTTATAAAATATTCCCAGCTGTAAAGTCCCTTTTATATATCGAAGCACCCTCTTGACAGCGTGAAAGTGAAGCTCAGTAGGATTCTCCATATATCTACTAACTAGACCTACTGCAAACATCAAGTCGGGCCTTGTTACTGTTAAATAACGAAGACTACCAACCATTTGTTTGTAAGTAGTAGAGTTAACCTTGACTCCTTTCTCATCCTTCACAAGTTTCGACCCCGGCACAATGGGATTTTTGACAGAATTGCATTCCAACATGCCAAACCTTTCAAGCACTTCATTAGCATATTTTGTTTGACTAATGTATATGCCCTCTTCATTCTGCAACACCTCTACCCCGAGGAAATATCTCATCCTTCCAAGATCAGTCATTTCAAATTCATGCATCATGGACCTCTTAAATTCCTCAAACATTCCCACATCATTCCCCGTAAATATAAGATCATCTACATAAAGGCTAACCACAAGAATTCTACCCATTGAATCAGACTTAATAAAGAGTGTATGTTCAGAAGGGCACCTTACAAAACCTTCCTTCACGAAGTAGGACTCAATGCGACTGTACCACGCCCTTGGAGCCTGCTTAAGACCATACAAAGCCTTCTTCAACCGGTATACTTTGTGCTCTTCTCCTTTCTGTACAAAACCCAGTGGTTGATCAACAAACACCTCCTCAAGCAATTCTCCGTGGAGGAACGCGCTCTTAACATCTAGTTGGTAAAGATTCCAACCTTTATGTGCTGCAAGAGCTATTACCAATCTGATTGTGTCCCATATCGCAACCGGCGCAAACACCTCATTGTAATCAATTCCCTGTTTTTGAGCATACCCTTTTGCCACAAGACGTGCTTTGTGCTTGTCTACTTCACCAAACTCGTTGAGTTTCGTTTTGAAAACCCATTTTACACCGATTCTCTTAGCACCAGCCGGCAGCTCCATCAATTCCCAAGTTTTGTTTTTCTCAATTGCTTGGATCTCAAGATCCATAGCTTCTTGCCATTTCTTATTCTTCGCAGCTTCTTCGAAACTAATGGGATCTAGAGCAGTAAAAAACACAAGGTTACTAACTTCTGCTTCTTCATCTGAGAGACCCAAACCAGCTCCACTCTCGTAATCTCTTAGCCAGACCAAAGCTCTTGGGGTTCTTCTAGTCCTCCCTTGATCTTCAGCACGTGTATTCTGATTTGATTACAATGTTTCTTCTATTGTTATTGCTTCTTCGTTTGCATTTGCTTCTTCTTCGTGCTCACCATCTTCATTTTCACTGTATTTTTCTTCACCATCTTCCCATTCTAGCACCTTGTTCATTTCTACTAGGCTTGTTTCCCATTCCCAACACTTGTCTTCCTCAAATACAACATCCCTGCTTACCACAATGCGCTTAGAAGCAGGATCATAAAGTCTATAGGCCTTGGACTCACTGCTTACCCCGAACAACACACAACTGAAGCTCTTGTCACTCAACTTAATTCTTCTTTGTTCAGGAATATGTACATGGGCTACACACCCAAATACACGAAAGTAATCCACTGTTGGCTTGACATTGCTCCATGATTCTTCCGGAGTTTTGTCTTTAACTGCTACTGTTGGGCTTCTATTCATCACATGCACACACCACTGAACTGCTTCAGGCCAAAAAACCTTGGGCACTTTCTTCTCAGACAACATGCTACGAACAGAATTCATTATAGTCCTATTCCTTCGTTCAGCTACCCCATTTTGTTGGGGAGTATAGGCAGCCGTTAACTTCCTTCTAATGCCATTCTCCATACAAAAATCATTGAATTCAAGAGAAGTAAACTCCCCTCCCCTATCTGTACGTAAACATGTTATAGACTCACCACACTCCTTCTCAACATATTTCATAAACTTTTTAAACACCCCAAATGCTTCTGATTTCTCACACAAATAATAAACCCAAATTTTTCGGCTGAAATCATCAATGAAACTAAGTAAATACCTTTTTCCACTAATTGACATCGGAGTGATTGGTCCGCATATGTCTGCATGTATCAACTGCAGCTTCCTAGTTGCTCTCCACGAACTCTTCTTTGGCATTTTTCCTCGGTGCTGCTTTCCTATCAAACAGTGAGTGCACACCTTGCTAGGAGTTTTGAGTATAGGTAAGCCAGTTACCATATTCTTATATTGCATTGTCCGCAGACTTTTGTAATTCAGGTGGCCAAACCTACAATGCCATAAGTGGGACGCATCTTCTGTAGCAGCTTGAAAACAAGTAGGAGTAAAAGATACCAAATTTTTCTTAGGCAAGACAGAAGCTAGAAGCACAAACATTCGGTTTGCAGTCATCCTCGTCTGCATGATCAACCCTCGACGTGGATGATACAACTTGCATTCTCCTCCATGAATCAAAATGGCCAGCCCTTTCTCTTGAAGTTGTCCCATACTAAGTAGGTTAGTCTTGAGTTCTGGTATGTAGTACACCTCCGTAATTACTTGTATCAGTCCTCTAACTTCCAATCTTATATTTCCCTTGCTGGTAACAACCATCCTTGTGTCATTCCCGAGCTTGACAGTCTGTTGAAAACTTTCATCCAAATGTGAGAACCATTTTTTTCCCCACACATATGATTTGAACATCCCGAATCCTAGAACCACACGTCTTCTCTCTTTGAATCATGCAGCTCCACATGGGCCATCAGAAGTAACTCTTCTTTCTCGTCTAACTCCGCATAGTTGGCCTTATTATCCCGGCTAGGACACTCGTATTGGAAGTGTCCCAACTCGTGGCACTTGTAGCATTCCACAAGTTCCTTTTTGAAGGGCTGCCTACCTCTGCCTCTTCCTCGTTCGCGGAACGGGCTACGACCCCTTCCCCTGTTTCCGAGTTTCTCATCACCAATGGAAGCTCGCAAAGCTTGATCTTCTGCTCTATCCAACCTCTTGAACTTCTGCTCATGAACTACTAGCGAGCTCTGCAACTCATCAATGGTCATTGTGCCGATATCTTTTGACTCTTCAATAGATACCACCACATAGGTGAATCTCTCCGTTAACGTCCTCAAGATCTTTGCGACCACCTTTGAGTCCGGCATGTCCTCTCCATTGGTTCTCATCTGATTAGCCACAGTCATAACCTTTGCGAAATATTCGGTGATTGTCTCCCCTTTCTGCATTTCTAGTACTTCAAAATCTCTTCTTAAGGTGTTGAGAAGGGACTTCTTCACTCGTTCATTGCCACCGAACTTCCGCTTCAAAGAGTCCCAGACAATTTTTGAAGTGCGTCTGTCTAGGATCTGTTCAAAAGTGACCCTGTCAATGGCTTGGTACAGATAGTGCTTGACTTTGTGGTCTTTGGTCCTCGCATCATCAAGCTGCACTTGTTGTGCATCGGTTAGCACAGTTTCTTCTGTTGGCTCCTCGAAGCTGTTCTCCACCATGCTCCATAATCCTTTTGCCCTCAGTAAGTTTTCCATCAATTCACTCCAATGGTCATAGTGACGACCATCGAAGTGTGGAATCTTCGTCAAGCTACTCTTTTCTTCACTCATCCTTCTCTCAGTTTCTCTCAAGAGCAGTTTTTCACTCTTTTCTTTTATCAGACTCAGTGAAGGCTCTGATACCAAATTGTAAGATATCAATGCAAACACAAACACTAGTTGATTAAAGAAAACTACTCACACTAAATTCAAAGCAGAACATTGGCTTTTATAGCCATACAACCAAAACAGAGGATAACAGCCCCGTCTAACTATCCTATAAATATGGCACTACTAATAGAAAATTTCAAAACAACTACTAGTCCTGTATAATATGACTTATTAAACAAGATAAGCCTGAAATATAGGCCTAGTTATTCAACAAGCTACTGACTATTTCAAAGCTACTGACTATTTCAAACACATCCAAGTATTCCACATGCTGCGATGTAAGATTGAGATGTTACATGAAGTGTCTCTTGCCGCCCAATACAACCCTCTTGAGAATTATATATAGTCAAAAGATAATTATACCCTCATAAAAATACATGTGACTAGAACATGTTTGAAATTATGGAAAAAATAAGTTTAAATTCAACCAAATATTAATGTATGCACGTGAATTAACTGAAAACAAGAAATATGAAAAAAACACAATAAAATAAAATTAATATTGATAGATCAATATCCTAATTGATATTAAAGATTATCATAGTTATACTAGAAAATATTTTAACTAATTAATAGTCCACAACCGCGTTGGCTAACATCATCATGACTAAATTCATATCTTCCAACAGCAACGCGTCAACCACACTATTGCTAGAAAATTTGTTAATTTGATTGCAACTTACTACTAACTACCTACTAGCTATAGGCTTTGCAAATGGGCGGGTATAATCCGGAGAACTACTCTATATACACCCCCCCCCCCCCGGTCAATAACTAATTATCTCCCGAATTCGACCCGATTCTAAAAACAATACTTCATATCTGTCCTGCCTCCGTCCACGTCTTGTTTACCTATTACTCCATTATTTACCAAATTATTTTTTTTATAATTTTTTTATATTACCTTGTACAACTATATTTAATTCAAAATAAAACAACACAATATTTTTATTACTAGCAACATATTATATTATTAATGTTATGATTTATAATGAAATAACCTAAACAAGTACATAATTATATTCAACTTACTAATTAAAAAAATTGTATATATACATATAATCGGGTCGGGGGTGAGGAGATATATCCCAAACTCGATCCTAACTTTATAGAGTTTAAAAAATTGGGTCTCATTAGGGTCGGGATGGGGCAGATCCCGTCGGGTTCGGATGAAATTGTTAGGCCTAACTAGCTATTTCCTCCTGAAAAGCTTTGATCCTAGTTAATTTTTGATTCTTAAAATTCAAATCCTGATGCAAATTTATTTTAATTTCGATAACAATTTTGTATTTAGTAATACTTTTAAATTTTAAAATTACACAAATTGAATAGCAAAAAATAAAAAATAAAATGTTCTTTTCTTTTTATATATTTTTTTGATTCGTAGGGTTGGAGTATCATTTGAAACAGACATGTGTTCAAGACTTCAAGGTGTTGTTTCCAGGCATCCTAATTAATGTTGCAGCCAACAGTAAAAAGTCAAAAAAAGAAAAGGTTTTTCAATATTATAGTAGTTCCTAACCCACTAAGTACACTTAAAAAAAATTGAGTCATTGAATATTTTGACAAAATGGCCGGCTATGACTTGAAATTTTTGATATATATGTACATTTGACAAAATGGCACATGACTTGAAATCTTTGCTACCTCGAAATTTCCTTCTCATATATATATATATATATATATATATATATATATATATATATATATATATATATATATATATATATATCATAGTGAGGAGGCAGAGTATATTATCATGCACAATAGAAAAACCAAAAAAAATATCTAAGACCCGGAGCTTATTGGAAAAAATTGGCACAGAGAGGTGTTATGAGTCTTATTAATTATGATCTATGCCTTCTGTTTGGTTTTGTTTCTCCTAGTCTCTCTTGGAACAGCTGAAAGAAATTTAGAGACCGTCTAACCGGGTGGAGGTGAGTAATAGTTAATTTACTGCAAACTTCTATACACTACAAAAAAAAGTTTAATTCTGACGGGCAATTCTGTCGGAGCTAGCCTCATTCAGTCGAAATTAGGTTATTTCCGACGGAATCCGTCAAAAATACGTAAGTTGGGATTAATTCCGTCAGGATTTTTGTCGAGAATAAATAATTCCAACGAACTTTACATCGGGAAAAAATATAATTTTGACGGAATTAATTTGTGACAGAATTTTCCGTCGGAATTATACTACCACATGTCAACGCAACATTCAAATCTAAAGCGCTATTTTCGACGGAATTTCCGTCGAAAATACCCAAATTCCGTCGGAATTAAAATTTCACGTGCCAATAAAATATTAATTTTGCGGGGGTTATATTTCCGATAGAATATTTAATATTCTGTTGAGATTAACTATTTTTTTTAAAAATATTTTTTTATGTTAAAAATCTAGGATTTTAATCCACAATTTTGTACATGTACCTGTTTTCAGCCAATTTTCCCAACAATATAACATTCATATTCCAACAACAATATATAATTAACAACAATCTAATGAGAATAAATTTAAATATCAAACAAATATTTTACAACGTAAAATAAAACTACCTACAATGTACATCTAAGTCGGAATAAAATATACAATATAAACTAACTATAATAAAACTAACTACAATGTACATCTAATCTACGATAAAACTAACTACAACAAAATATAAAATGAAATTAACTACAATGTACATCTAATCTATATCTACAACATACGACTAATACTATCGTCAGTATGTGGGGAATCATCGGAGGGGCCGGGTCGACGCTGCTGCTCCGATGTATGAAAATCATCGGTAGCATCCGGATCCTCGTCGTCCTCGCCACCGTGCTTGGCATCGCCACTCTGTTGATACAATTACAAATAATAACTATTAGTAAACATAAATAAGAATTAAAGAATACAGATAAATGATAATGAACAAGCGGAATATACAACTTAAAATAAATAAGATACATGAGTAGGCTCGAGCTGAAGCAACAACGGGTCAAAAGCCTTCAAGAGTAGGATAACCATGATCATCCGTATGATCTTCCTATATATTGCGATGAACTACTCTTGTGGGATCCTCGTACTCTCGGCAGTGGCACCATCTACGATGTCTTGCGCAAGCTGATACAGACGCTCATGGGTAGGCAACACCTGTTGGCGGAAGATCGGATCGGTACCGTGGACCTCTGTCACTCGCATCATAATCCTCTAAAATATAGCATCGTCCAAGGCATCGACCAAGCCAACACCCGTATGAGATGGTCCAATAGATGGTCTTGGGGCACTGACGTTGGCTAGAACCTATGAAAAAAAGAAAACAACTTAACGAATCATTTTAAAATTAATTAACATACGAAAGAACTAAAGTTATATTAAAAAATATACCTCTAGGTAAGGTATATGTCGGTACCCTCGGCACACCCAACACTTGATACCGTGCGGTAGTACTAGTAGGGGGATCCTAAGAGGCGACCCAAAGTGCCATCTCATCATTTTCCGATAACTGGATCTCGGGGAGAGGGACGATGGAATCTATCGTACCAGGATGTCCCCTAACAGCCTCTAACTCAGCTATACGTTGGTCTCGAAACTTCTTGAAACAGTCCTTTAAGTATTTATTATCTACATATTAGTTATTTAAATGAATTAATTAAGTATCTACTATTTTAACTAAAGGACTAAAACAACTATTACCTTTATAGTTGATGTCGTAGCAAAAATAGTCGTAGAGTCCTTGGGCGTATGAGCTCTATCCCAAAACTCAACTATCGTAGGAGCTCAACCTAACTACGTATTCATGACCTAATATATACATTCATAAATCGTTTTAATT
Organism: Aralia elata; assembly: GCA_034770075.1. Classification (NCBI taxonomy): domain Eukaryota; kingdom Viridiplantae; phylum Streptophyta; class Magnoliopsida; order Apiales; family Araliaceae; genus Aralia; species Aralia elata. The sequence continues at coordinate 252,515 of JAVJAP010000254.1, read as the reverse complement.
AGTAATTAATAATAAATCACTTTATACTAAAAACTAAAAAACATACATACATTCTTGACCTCCTTAAATGACTGGGAGTCAGTGATATGCATTACCCTAAGCTGGTTGCGATTCTTCTTCATCGTCTCAAACTTGTTCTTGAAAGACTCGCCATCCCAGTAAGTGCACATCTCGTCCCACATAGAATCAAGTATATGCTTGGGCTGGTGATCGCGAAGGGTAGTCTCGGGCTCAGACTGAATAGCCCGGGCACCCCTCCGTCTCAACTCGTATAACCAGCCCGAGTAGTTTTTCGCTACATAGGCGCTAACGACGGGATCGCCCTCTACCTCAGTAATGTCCTCCTCATATCTATAATAAGTCTATAGAAAAATGTGATATATTAGCAAAAATATTGATGAAACTTATACCTACTTAAATAGTTTAAGTTGTGTAAATTTAACTTACATGCCACTCGACCAACAAACGACTCATGAAGGAGGGATCATACTACTCGAACTGCCCAAAACGCATGAATCCCGGGGGGAGGAGAGAAAACATATGGAATGCAGCTTATTTTTGGCACATGAGTCCAAGATACTACAGCAAAAATTTAATTAGTCAATTATATGTCGTTTTATTAAATTAAATATTATTAAAAGTTGATTATTTAGGTATGGGATACATACTGAGCAGAGCCAACTGCTACCGAGTAGAAATGTCGCTCTTTCGGTCTACATCCAAATAAACCTAGGTTCGTCGACTGGCGACGTCGACGACCACTATCTGTAAAAGTAATATACAATTGATATTACGACCACTATTTGTAAAAGTAAACCAAAGATGCAAAAATTGAAGATAAAATTATATTTACTTACTAGATGATGAGGAGGATCCTCCGTGACTACCCCCTGCAGAACTTGAATGGCCACCACCGCAGCCGCCACTACCACTAGGTCGTGCCATAAATATGTAGTATATTGAAAAATCTAAATATTATATGAAATTAGATCGAGTTACAATAATAACCGTTGTTAATAATGTGAAATATAAAACATATATAGAAACTTGACACTTACTAAAATAAGAAACATATTTTATTTTACGCCATTAAACAAGTCAGAATCGTTATCACGACCACTATCTTGTGATTCTGTCTTTTCCTCTTCCTCATCAATTTATTCATCGTTATTCTCTTCAACGACACTATAGTAATTGACGGCCACATCTTCTTCACTTTCTACGTCATCGGGTACGTCAACAACATCATTATTTTGTAACTCTTCATTGTTTATCACTATACGGCTGGGGTTGCTAACATTTTCTTGCAACGCTTCATCAAGTTCAATTATACTCGTACCATCAAATGTCATAGTCTTCGATGTAACAATTGTATACCAGTGGCTTCTGGAATTGACAACATTTTGTGTGTAGTACACTTGAGTCTCTTGACTGACTAACACGAATACGTCATTCGACTGTAGCTTTGACTTTACATCTACTGTGATGATTCTATTGTGGCCAACCTTAACACCCTTGTCAGTATCAAACCAACGATACCTAAATGCAACTACCTTCTTACCCCCAGGATAATTGAGCACAACCACTTTTTTAAACGTCCATAATAATTTAACTCAAATCTTGGTAACAACTTCCCAACACGACAACGCCAAAATTGACGGATGTCGTTTCTGTCAAGTCGTCAACCTTGAATCTGTACCCATTCACAATGCATTCAGGGAATGAACTTATGAGTTTGAAGGGACCTTGAATAACATCTCTAAAACGCTCATAAGTGTTCTCTTCTGCAACCCTTCTTCTAAACTACAGATCCCTCATGTACATCAACGGTGAAAGATTGTAGGCTACTATGATCACTGATCAAATAAAGTAGGGCTGACTAAAACTGTTAAATGGGCTAAAGCCATTTATAGCCATGCCAAGTCTGACATTTCGAACCCTTTCAACAAATGCTAGAAAATTCTGATCAAACTGCTTCTATTAATCTCCATCTGTAGGGTGAGTAAGCTGCCCAGGCACAATGTCCCTTGTTTTATGCCACCTCATATGCTCACCAATGTCCGACGACATGAATAGTCGCGGAAGCCTCGGCGCAAGAGGAAAGTGTCGTAAGATCTTCTAATTAGGCACACATTTTTCTTTCCCTTTCATACATTTTGTCGTCTTGTATCGAGGTAACATGCAAATTTCACATTTCACCTTATCTCTATCCTTTCTGTAGTATAACATGTAACCCTGTTCACACGTATCGATCTTCTCATAACCTAAATTCAAACCCTTTACCATCTTCTTAACCTCATAGTAATTCGAGGGCAAAGTATGGTCCTTAGGTAAGAAGTCGCTGATAAGAGATAACAATTCATTGAAGCCTCTCTCACTGTAGTCATGCTCATTGTTAAAGTGTAAGAGCTTCGTCACTGTAGAGAGTCTGATGTGCTTATCATTTTCCTTGTATAATGGGACCCCAAATTCAGAGAACATCTTATAAAAGGCAGTTACCGTGTCATTTGCCCCAAATTCAAACCAACAATACCTAAATATAATTACCTTCTTACCCCCAGGATAATTGAGCACAACCACTTCTTGAATCTGTACCCATTCACAATGCATTCAGGTGAGTTTGAAGGGACCTTAAATAACATCTCTAAAACGCTTATAAGGGTTCGATCTCTTCTGCAACCCTTCTTCTAAACCACGGATCCCTCATGCATATCAACGCTACTGGAAGATTGTAGGCTACCATGATTACTGGTCAAATAGAGTAAGGCTGGCTAAAACCGTTAAACGGGCTAAAGCCATGCTAAACCTGACATTTCGAACCCCTTCAGTAAATGCTAGAAAATTCTGATCAAACTGCTTCCATTCATCTTCATCTGTAGGGTGAGTAAGCTACACAGGCACAATGTCCCTTATTTTATGCCACCTCATTTACTCAACAGTGTGCGACGACATGAATAGTCGCTGAAGTCTCGAGGCAAGAGGAAAGTACCGTAATATCTTCTTAGGCACACATTTTTCTTTCCATTTCGTACATTTTGTCATCTTGTATCGAGGTAACTTGAAAATTTCACACTTCACCTTATCTCTATCCTCGCCGTAGTATAACATGCAACCCTGTTCACAAGCATCGATCTTCTCATAACCTAAATTCAAACCCTTTACCATTTTCTTAACCTCATAGTAATTCGAGGGCAAAATATGGTCCTTAGGTAAGAAGTCCTTGATAAGAGATAACAATTCATTGAAGCCCCTCTCAGTGTAGTCATGCTCATTGTTGAAGTGTTAAAACTTCGTCACTGTAGAGAGTCTGATGTGCTTATCATTTCCCTTGTACAATGGGACCCCAGATTCAAACAACATCTTATAAAAGGCAGTTGTCATGTCATTTGGCTCTTGCTGAGCATTTCTTGACGATTGGTCGATTATTCCCCAATCGATATTGTTAGGGCCATACACATCGACCAATATCTCCACAACATCGTAGTTATCCCCATCTGATTCCCCCTGAACTGGTTGCTCTACAGTTACGAAACCCCATCTCACTTTAGCGGATTCCTCGTGACAACTCCATACGAAATACCCATTCACAAACCCACGTGAAAACATGTCAAACTTGATGTTGTCAGCTTTCTTCCAAATCAGGTTTCTACATTTGACACACGGACATCTCATCTTTTCGTTCAGATCATCAGCATGTTCATTTGCAAACTTTAAAAACTTACACACCCCATCATGGTACTCAGACACTAATCCCCTATAATCTAGCGGTATCCTACGGTACATCCACCTTCGGTCGTCTGACATCGTGAATTTAACAAAAAGCACAAACAGACCAGGGTTATCGTATTTGCTCCATGAATGAATCCTACATATATTCATCTCCGGTCTAAAGGGGTCAAGCTTCTGTCCTGTTTTTAGATGCGTCTACTCACTAGTGTCAACACCTCGAGCACGTTTATTCTTATTTTAAGAAAATTTCGGCAGCACCTCCCCATGGTCTCTAAGTATACGAAATAGACCAAGACAAGTTAGTCTAAGTATGTACTCGGAGAACATGTAGAGATACCAGCCGAAAAGTCTTCAAAATAAAAAAAAACATAACTCGCACCGTTAACACCGGCCTAAGTGAGACACATAACATCGATGAATAGTCCCAGACTAGGGACTATTCGACATTCATTCCTAATGAGAGAATGTCGAACAAGTTTCTAAACTCCTAAATAAACTACATGCACATGTATTTAGTTTATTTTAGAAAGGAAAAACTAAGCAAATTCTATTTATTTTATTTTATTTTATATTATTTTATTATATTATAGCAAAATTATTTTATATAATTTTATTTTAATAATAATATTTAATTTTATTTAAAATGATTTATTATATCAATTTTTTTAATTTTATTTTAAATTATTATATTATATTTATAAATTGAATTTTATTTAAATTTATTTATTATATCATTATATTATATTATATTTTTATATTTAATCTAATTTTATTTTAAATTATCATATTATCGTATAATTTATTATATTATAATATAATTTATTATATTATATTTGTTATATTTAGTAGTGAAAAACTAAGTAAATGTTACTTAGTTTATTATATTATTCAATATTTTATTTAGTACTTACAAACTAAGTAAACTAAGAAAAACTAAGTAAATGTTAGAGATGCACCTCTCATATTTATTTTCAGTGGCTTAGATTTTGCAAAAACTAATGATTCTTTCATTTCCAGATTTGTGTCCATTCTATTATATTAGTGTTAGGAAAAGTATATATAAATTTAGAAATATATATTTGCAACTAAATAATAAAATAAAGCTAAGAATATATATAAACTTATCTTATGAACCAAACCTGAAAACACATAACCCAACGAAACCATATTTATGGGAAGGTTTAGTGACCCATTAGATGAGATACATAATAAACTTATAGGAGGGTTTAGTGACCCATCACATAGGATACATAATAAACTATGAATAACTTATGTAATAATGAAGACTAGAATGCTTGATAATACTTGAATACCCAAACTATTTATAGGAGGGTTTAAAAAGATATATACAATGACCCACGACCTCAAGCCCGAGCCCGGCCCAGCCGGACGTGACACGCGTGTGGGTTCAAACCAAGTCTTGACTAAGTCATCTCCCCTCTACAAACGTGGAGTGCCCCTTAAGGCTCAAACTCATGAGAAACTTAATTGTATATAAACTCATTCAAACTTTAGTTCTTAACCGATGTGGGATTTAGCTTCCCACGAGTATTTATTATCATTTTCAAGGGTGATCTTTGGGAGTTAGATTCTCATTCATTATTCAATGGATTTGAGCTTCCATATACTTAATTTTAATCTACTCATGAAGTAGAACACATTGATATGTGAATTCATTTCAAATGATTAATGAAACCCAGTACAAATTTGGCTCATTCTAACATTAGTACGTGAAAGGTCTCAAAACATGTGCATAATCTAATAGATAAGCTTAACAGATTGTTGGGCCATAAACTGAAATTTAAATGCTAGAGCTTGCAAATCTTGTTCACCCTATTTCAAGTTTCAACAGAGGGCATGTGGTCCTCTGGATAGGTTTTTCTTAAATTTACTACTCTATATATCATGTTTTTGTGTTGAAATAAGAACTATATATGTCAAAAAGAATAAACTTTACTCCTTCCGTCTCAAATTAATTGCTCAGTTTTGACTTTTTAAAGTCAAATTGATCATTTTTAAAACTAATCATTTTACTATTTTTGCTAAAATATAGGTGAAAAGATTATAACCAAAAGAAAGTATATACAATTTATTACCAACCCCAATTTTTATAATTTTAGAAATATATTTATATATGTTTAATTATTAATTCTAAAAATAGTCAATTTGACTTAAAAAAGTCAAAACTAGGCAATTAATTTGGGACGGAGGGAGTATTTATTTTCAGTGGCTAAGATTTTGCAAAAACTAATGATTCTTTCATTTCCAGATTTGTGTCTATGCTATTATATTAGTACGTGAAAGGTCTCAAAACATGTGCATAATCTAATAAATAAGCTTAACAGATTGTTGGGCCATAAACTTAAATTTAAATGCTAGAGCTTGCAAATCTTGTTCACCCTATTTCAAGGTTCAACATGGGGCACGTGGTCCTCTGGATAGGTTTTTCTTAAATTTTTACTACTCTATATATCATGTTTATGTGTTGAAATAAGAACTATATATGTCAAAAAGAATAAACTTTATTTGCGTCGTCGTCTTCTCCTGGCTGCAGGGACTTGTGTGGGTTTTTATTATGTTCTCCTCTTCCTTTTCCCTGTTTGGCCAATCAAATAGGTGTATTATATTAATGATCTAGTCACTGCAATGTTGGCTAACTGTGAAGTATCAGTTTTGGAAATGATTTCTGATTAATACCTTTACGTTTGATGTACTTGTGGAAAATTGGAAGTATAGTGATCAGATTTTGGCTGTTTGATTTGGACTCTGTGTAACATTTCAAAAGATTTGAAGACCAAATGAATGGAACCATGTAAATTAGATTATGATAACTTATTCGTGTCTTAATTCAGTCACTGTTTTCATCAAGTCTTTCTTAACAAACGTAATATATGTGAAAATGTAAAGGTGCTAACTTCACTTTCTTCTCAGTTTCTTGATGGCAGAGTTATATTTGTTGAAGTTGCAAAACCCAGATCTGAACTTCGCCAAGGCCAAAATCGAAACTCAAGACCGTATGGATGAGCTGAGTAATATGTTCTCCTTTGCCATGCCTAAGGTGTATTCCAAGTGTTGACTTTCTTTCTCTGTTTCTGGATGGAAGCATTGTGGTTGTCGACAATCAAATTCAATTGTGGGATACAAATCAATCGAGATATGATCTTAATTTTGCTTAAACATCTCTCTCTATATTTATATATTTTCACTCGTAGGCTTTGTTCTCGTCTACTGAAAGTACAGGTTTGGTATCTGTTTCTGTTTTGAAAAAAAGTAAAACCCACTTTGGCAGTAAAAAGTGAAAATACAACTATCTACAAAAAAAAAATTGAAATTTTATCTTTTCATTAAAGTAAAATAAAACTAGCATTTAAATTTAGTCTTGGATATATATTGGCGATATTGGCTAGGGGAAATCATGTACCTCCAATATGGTGGTAAAAGAACAGGTAAATTTTTTGACAGTGTACGTGGAAGAAAATGATCCTTAAGCTCAAGGAAATTAAAGAGCTACCTTGGTAAGAGCCGAGTCTACTTCAAATAAATTTCCAAGTTAAATCTCCTAGGCTAGGTCGAGCATAGTAAAAAATAAGTTCAGGATTTGACCTTGACTGTTACACTGAACACTAGTACACACACATATTTAGTATGACTTAAAAATTTAAGTCTTACATCAGACTTTTGTGACGTCCCCAAATTCTCTACACTCCCTGTAGCAGATTTGGTGCTCACGTGAAACTATACAACTATAAATATTCAATAATATACGACTTCTATCTATCCAAGGTTCACAGTATTCCATAACAGATGGTAGTTCTTGCCAGAACGTGATCTGTGTTTGGATACCCTCACTTGGATATATAGATTCATATATAATGAATATCTCTTTCATATCTATATTCCCTATCTATCTGACATTCACAGTATTAACGATAAGATTATCCATGAATTGAGGGGCATATTCTGGTAAAGATGACACCTTACCAGCGCTCATTAAGTGTAACCTCAGAGCTTATAGGACTCTCAATATCATTCAAATATCCTCATTCAGATGTATAGTTCATATAGATATTGAACTAACTTAGTACAACTATTCTAAACAATTTAAAGATCAGAGTATAACGCATTCGATATAATAAAAGATAATAATATATATCATATCATTAAGTTCGGTTACATCGTTCTCAGTACTAAGTTATTACAACAAAGCCTATAAAAGACTTGAATTATTCAACACAGTAATTAAAACTAATTATCATGTCCTTTTCCTTTGTCTGTCTCAGAAGTGCCGGGATTATCATTTAAAACTGTAAAAGAAGATATATGCAAGAATGAGCTACAAATGCTTAGCAAGTTCATTTAAAAATGTAAACACAATGTGTTTGATTTGAAAGATGTCAACGATGTATAACTGAGGGTTCTGTACATGAAACATATATTTCAATCAGTTCTATCAGTCTTCAATGACTTAGAACTGCTTGATTTCGAATATTTGGTAGGGGATTAGCCTAATCAATATCCTAGGAGTATGCATATCATCCTACAATTTTGTGTCGATATATAATCAACATTTATCACTTTATATCAAGGTGTTTCAATTCACCTTACATCAAGGTGTTCCATTTCTCAATATAAGATGTCGTACCAAAACAATGTAGTTTAACACAACAATTTAAGCTCCATTAAGCAATATATGAATAATGATTCATTTCTTAAGTTATGCTGAACAAGAAGCAATAACTTTGTAACAATTGATAGCAAGATGTATAATACTTGCTTAAATATAACAAGGTTAGAAGACTTGCATAAATATAATTTGAGTAGGGTTAGAACACTTACCTTAGCGTAGTTCGTTTAATGTTAACACGATCTATCAGTGTACGTAGTCTACGTATATCAATAATAAGCGTTAGAACTTATAATAACATGTATTAAGTCTAACTATACAAGTTTCATTAAGGTTCGACGTCGATTCGGTATCTCGGTCGCGACTTTAGACAGTTAAACATATAGGTTTAACAATAAAATTTCATTTGGAAGTTTAAATATTAGCTTAGATAATTAAATTATCCTTTATAATATTTTTAGAAGCTTAATTTTATTTTTAAATATTTTTTACAAGCTTGGAAATATTTTTAAATAATTTTACAAGCTTAGGAATATTTTTTTAATGATTTAATTATCATTTAGAATATTTTTAAAATATTTAATATATTATTTAAATGATTTATTTATCACTTATAATAATTTTAAATGCTTAAAATATTATTTAAATGATTTATTTATCATTTATAATATTTTTAGAAAGATAGAATATTATTTAAATGATTTATTTTATCATTAATAATATTTTTAGAATTTATTTTATCATTTAAATGATGTAATTATTATTTATAATAATTTTTAAAACTTAGTTTAATATTTAAATGATTTATTTATCATTTATTATATTATTAAATATTTAGTATTTTATTTTAAATATTTATATATTATTTAAAATAATTTTAAAAAGTTGGTAATATTTTCAAATGAATTAATTATCATTTAAAATATTTTAAATACATTAATATCATTTTTAAATTATTTATTTAATATATTTATTATTTAATTTAATATTTAATTAAATTAAATAATTATATAAAAAAATTATCAGAATATTAAAAATTATTAATTATACTAAAAAAATGAATTTTTAATATTTAATATTAATTATTATGAATTATTAATATTTATTTATTACTTTATATAATTTATTTAATTATTTTTATTAATTTTTATTTAAAACCGTCGCAAAAAGGTTTTAGCGACGGACTGCATAAGTTTTTTAGTTTTCTGGGTTTTGGGAAGGAGAGTGTCGCTAAAGGTATTTTTCATGAAGAACAGTTGGTCATGGTCGAATAGGGACCTTTGACCTCAAATTAAATCCTGTTGGTATTACGTTTGTGTGTGATTTTTGTTTCTTGTTGTAGCCAACATAGCAGAGTATAACGACATGTATTAAATTAGCTTATACAACATCATATGATGCTAGATAAATTATAGTCAAACTAGCATGTTCATGTTGTTCTTTATGTTTCTGGGTTGCCCAGAAACAGCCCGGTCATGGTCGGTCAACCATGTTTGACCGTTAATAACTTGCACGGTCGTTATTATTTATGTGATTTAATAATTGAAGGTTGTAGTATACATGGCATAGAACATGTTCAATCCAAGAAATAACATTTACAAACATCATATAAGTAAGATTAAAGTCGGTCAAATCTTGTCAGACGGCTGTCAGAAGTACTTAGAATTTTCTGGGTTACCCAGAATCAGCCATCTGTGAGCAGTCAACGGGTTTTGACCACTACTATCTTCCATTCTAGACATAATTTAACCATTCTACAAATTGGATATTATATATAACATGACATACTACTAATTCATACTTTAAAACAGATCAAACGTCCAATTTAAGCCGATCAAAATGTCTGAGAAAATAGCCTGTCAGACCATTCTGGGCTGCCAAAGTCAGTTCATGTTTTTCATCAATTTTGACCATTTAAATGTTATGGATCCTTGTTTAACCAACCCAGATCACTAAATAACATGTTATTACATATCCTTAAACATTTAAACATAACATCTAACAAAGTTTTAAATATCTAGTATAAAATTAGGGTTTTTGCACCTTTTTGAGCTTCTTTTGATCTGATCTCTTTGATGCTGTTCTTGCAACTACTAAGGATTATTATGGCTGGTAATATAAGTGTTTAGATTTCAAAATTTCGTAGCTTGAATGATCAGAATGATGTTCTATTTATAGGAACTTCAAATTAGGGTTTCTTTATCTTTTTATCTAATTTTGCCCTCTAAAAATATCTAGCCTTGATACTTGTGGTACTCCAATTTGATCTAAAATTAAAATTAGATTCTTGCTAATCATGTTTAGGTTGTTTAATTATGTTTAGTAATACCTTAATTAAAGTTATATATCATAATTAAGGTTTTACATTTCATAAATTAGCATTTAGATAACCTAATTAGGATTAGGGTTTAAGGTTTCCTAATTCATAAATTAGGGTTTAAATCTTCAATTAAGGTTTTAATATAAGTTCAATGATTCATAATTAATATAATGATTCATTACTTAGAATCTAATTATATCAATTAAGATTTTTGTATAGTAATTAGGGTTTCGATTAGCCAATTCGGACAACTTTTATCAATTAGGATTTTCTAAATTAGGGTTTCTAATTCAATTTATCATTTAAAACCCTATTTAACTTATTTAGATTTTTATCAGTTAATATAATATTATATTCACTCCGAAGCACGAAAAATCACTTCGTCATTTCTAAGCACGACACAACAGCTTACAAAAAAATAATTTGCCAAGATGCTTCTCGGTGAAATCGTCGGAAGCAGGACAAATCATTTTGTCCGTGTAAGCACGACTAAGCTGCTTCGAAAATATTTTTATTTGATCTAATTCTTTAATAAACTATACAATCATATAATACAAAGTCAGAACAAGAATTTCATTTAATAAACACATAATTTACATATACAAATCTTATTAGTGTTTCATAATATTACATTCACCCCCACTAATAAGAATTTCGTCCTCGAAATTACAGTACGACTTACAAAAATAAATGTGGGCAGTTGTCTCGCATTTTACTTTCGAGCTCCCACGTAGCTTCCTCTATGTTTTGATTCCTCCAAATAACTTTAACTGAAGGTATCACTTTATTTCGTAGATTTTGCTCTTTCACTACAAAAAAATAGACATTCGGCAACGATTTTTCGGGCAACGACTTGTACAATCGTTGCCAAAAATGTATGTTTAGCAACGAAATTTGTCATTCGTTGCAGTTTATGAAAGACTTTCATTTTTCGTAACGAAATTCATAGTTCGTTGCAAACTTTTGTTGTCAATTTGTTTGCGGGAAAAATATAATTTCCTGCCTATTTAATTTTTTGTTGCCAATATAATTTCTCCTCAACGTGGGCAACGAAAAGTTTTTTGTTGCTATATTTCGTAGCCTAATATGGGTCACATTCATTGTCAACAATTTTTTTTTCGTTGCGTATTTTGTACAATTTTTGCAACGACTAGTAAATTGTTGCCCAAAATTAAGATAAACCCAATAAACACGTTTCGTCCTTTTTTTCTTTCTTTTTTTTCCAAAACACATCATTTTACAATGTAAAATTATTATTTATTTGGACACAAAATTATACAGTCAAATGTTTCACTCCCTCCGTCTCAAAATAAATATTTCAATTGGATGTAGTTTATAATTATCATATTTGCTCACTTATAATTTTAAAAAAAGAGGTAATTAATTTCTAAAATAATTTATATGATTTTTTTTCTTGTAACTCGTTGTTTTACATATATACGTTTTGACAAGGGTTGAACAAAGAACTAAAATTGTCCCTGAAATCGCACCAAAAATTGACCAAACCGCACCAATTAAGCCACAACAATGATTCCGGCGTAAACACTTCCTTTTCTATTAGTCCATTAAGGATTAACTCTTCCTTATTTCTATTAATCCATTAATATTAACTCTTCCTTATACAAATTATCTGCAGGCCCGCCAACCTTGGCACAATATTTATTATACAATCCAAAACATATACAAGAGTTAAATACGTACATTAAATACTTTTGCAAGTCATAAAAATGCATACTATATTATTTAAAAAATTGTTTACATATGCAAGGTATACATCTTGACATACTGACATACTGATAATAATTTTATATTAACTCGCCAATTTTGAGATCTATTGGATCCATTGCCATATTTTGTTATTTGGTTGTAGTACTTAAGCAACACTGTCTTTGCCACAGGAAGCTTCTCCCCATTAGCTATGACCCAAATATTATTCTTCCACTTTCTGGTCGTTTCTCTTCCAGAATGCTTCTCAAATGCAGCCAGGGTCAATTTTTCTGATCATGAAAATTTATTAGTTAAAAGGAGTAAATTGTTTTTAGTAAGGAATAATAATTAAATAATTATATCATCCACAAAATTATTAGAGAAACACTTAAAAAAACAAGAATTCCAATGATGTACTAATACGATAAAATATAGTGTATAATACAATACTATAGTTACAGTTGATAAATGATTCCTTAATGTGTAACACTAGGTGCCTCAAATACTCGTGAGTAATTAAAAGACAAAATTAGGATACATATAGAGTCCAACACTCCATCACTGGAACTATTGCACCATCCCATCACTGCAACTAATGCAACATCCCCTCGAGATTCAATGTTGACCAGTTATCGTAATTCGTAAAGTTCTATAGGGCACATCAACCTTCAATCTAGCTATTAGTATGAATTATGTTTCATTAAATGTAGCAGTAAATGTGATAGTACAAAACAATATTTTCAATGGAAAATTATAAGATGGAAGAAGTTGATGACGAATTCAAATTCAGTGATCAACGATGTGGAACAACATGAAATATTCATCTCAAACAAGAAAAAGCTTATGTCTCGTACATTTGTTTCGGTCAGTAATGGAGTCTGGCATAGAAAGAAAAATCTAAAGAGGTAATAGAATTTGTGCAAATAAGAGACAGATGGAGAATAAAGACATGTCTGGTGAGAGAGGGAGGGAATAAACCAGTTTAAACAATACCTTTTATAACCTCTTTTGGTTACTTAAGATATCAAAGTGACCAAATATTTTTTTCTTTACAGAAAAGAGTAAAGGAAAAAAGAAATATCTAATTAATACCAGTCAGAGAAAGAGGAATTAATACTCACTCCTTAGTAATTGGAACAATACAGTGATCAAACTCATAGAGTTCCTTTATGTCTGTCCTTATAAGTTGCACAGAGGTACTATTTTGCTTGAAAAATACATTTATTCTACAATGTAAAAAGCCCATCATAATTTTTTCCCTTTGATTAGAGGAGCAGAGACTAATAAACATGGAATTAAAAATCTCAGAAGAAAATGTTAATCTTACAACAATTTGTACAAAGAAAGTGGAGCCATAGGGGAATTGTAAATATGTTTGTACGCAATGTTTACAAACGGATAATAGCAAGCATTGAAACCACCCCCACTCTCTCTCAAAATAAGTGTGTAATACCTCTCAATAAACTTAATTGACAAAAGATATTGATAAACAAGACAACAGAATAGTGAATAGCATTTCATGTCAAGCATAATAACAACAGTGATGATATGAGGCCAACTTAATTGTAAGAGAACAGAAAATGCTTATATGCGTAACATATTCATGCTTTCTAGCATTCAGTTTCATGGATCATGTAAGCTACAAGTTCTATATTGCAATATTACATAAGTTGAAGCCACTACAGAGCTCCAGAAAAAAAAGTCATCCCAACGACAAATACAGAGCAGATTCCAGACAGACATGACAATACAGAGCTCTAGGAAAAAACCTCAATACAGAGCAGATTCCGCCATGTCTGGAATCTGCTCACTGCAGTTTGCTTTATTGTTTAATTTCAAAGCTCAACTCGAAATTTACTAGTATTGGACATGGCTTCTTGATTACAGTTTGGAGTTTTATCAGTATTATTACACCAAATAAACAGATTCTACTATAATAAACAACTGATGCCTACTACTTTAAAAGAGAAACAAAGAAGAGAAAGTAAAATATCAGAGAGTACCATAACAAGAATCTTTGAATTGAAAAAACATAACTGATGACTTTATACAATATAACAACATTCTTTATTTCACATGTGGATACAACTTGAAAGGGTATCACAATGCAATACATTGCATGCCAATACTGTTTCAAAAGCAAACTTAAAATTTTAGTTTGATCATTAACAAGAAGCATTAGACGAGAATGCTATCTCCACTTTAAGTGTCAGAAAAAGAAAACCAACAACCGAGATGCAGAGAGAAACAAGCATAACCACTAAAATAACCTGAAATGAAATGTTCGGGCTCACAAAATAGAAAATTGCAACTGAAGCACTATGCCAAACCCTATATTGTGCAAATGATCCATCCTGTTTCCAGAAGTTATCCTATATTATGTATATGATAATGTTAATATATGGTGTAAATTAAATGGATTACCAATATTTGATGATTTTAATAAAAGGACCAGAACAAGGCTCAAACACCCCCCACTCTCCACCAACAAGGCTAGTTTCCTTTTGTACCTTATCATCATTGCTATCTAGCTCAATCCCTGTCTCAGTCCCTCTGCATATAAACTTTTGACTTTCTCCTAGACAGTAACCCAGAACTAAAGAGAGATAAATACAAATAAGTAAAAATGACAGAATTAAAAAAGAATACACATTAACTTAAACAAATGAAATTGCCATGAAATTTGATTTCTCTACAAATTGCGCTGTTTTTGGCGAGATTTAATGGAAGACATGTTCAATCCAATCAATTAACGTATGAACACCCAAATTAAAACTTGCTTACTTTAGCAATTTGTTGCATTCCTTGTTGTTGTTGCAAGATGACTCTGTTCCTCCTAAAGCGTTCGTTTCGATGGTTTCTTCTATAAAAACATTAGTTTATTTGAGATTGGGGGCTAGGGTTTCTAATTTCGCTACTCGTCAGCCATCGGTATAGCCTCATGAAGGCTTCAAAATTAGATAGAATAGGGAGGAGAGGGTTGAGAAGGAAGAGGGCTGTGAGGGAGAGGGTTTTGAGAGAATGGTGAGCTCTCGAAGTTTTCTTTTTCTATAATCCGTTTCACTGCTTCTGCTCCTAAGTATGGCTCTAAAACCAACCGAATCATTCAGGCTTGATTCGAGCCAGACTCAAAAAAAAAAACAAGCGAAACTCAAATTTATTAATAATATAATCTAAATCTAAACATAAAAAATAGTTTAAATAAAAATATAAATAAAATTTGAGAAAAATTATACTCAACTCGTTTAGAATTCAAACTACTTGAACTCTCGATTATGATTCGATACATATTCGAATAGATATTTGATACGTTCTTTTATAATATATACAAAGTTAAATAAAATTAGAAAAATTAATTACTATTATTTTATTTTATTTTTATTTTTAATTATAATTTTATATTTGTAAAGTGTAATAGTAAATATATTTTTTAATTTCTAAGTAAAATAATAAGTTCAATTTATAATTATATTTATTATAAAAGTAGTTACTATGAAGAGACTCGAATTTGAGCTTGAATTCGAAGCTCGCGAATAGTTTGAATATAACTCAATTCGAGTCAGATTGAATTCAAGTAATGAATATTCGAGTCGAGTTGAATCTGAGTAAAAAAAATTTAAATGCAATTCAAATCTGAATCGAATTCGAGTATGAATTTAACTTTTCGAGTCGAATCCGAGCAACTCTCTGTTCGGTTCAATTCGGCTCGTTCACACTTTTAATATTTAGAATTTCCGTTTATAACTAATATGTAATTTGGTTATTACTAGTACTAAATAATATATTGACTATCTAACTTGGTAACAGAGACATGATAACCAATTTGGACACAAGTGGTTTTATATAGTTTGACCGTAGTCAGTTACATTTTGACTTCGTTTAAAGAAAAATACTAATTAATACCGTGTGTGTGCATATAATAATAATAATAATAATAATAATAATAATAATAATAATAATAATAATAATAATAATTTATATATTAACCAAGCGCGGAGGTGATCTCAGTTAATATATCTTCCTCTAGTTACATTTTCATTAATCCGTATTTTGCTCATTAATATTTTATTATCTATAAACTTTTATTTATTAGTCGCATGATAGATGCATTTCTTGTTTTAATTCAGAGATATGAAATAATTATCAAACACATATCATATAGGAGTTTGTATTTTGAATTCTTACAATGATACTTATAGTTTCATTAATATTGTATTATCTATCATTATTTATTTATTTATTAGTCACATAGATATATTTACTTGTTCTGATTCATAGATATAAAATAATTGTCAAACACATATCATATAAGAGTTGATATTTTGAATTCTTACATTAATACTTATAGTTTCCATTTTTTCTTGTAATGCATATTATATATATATATATATTAATTAATAATTTGCTAAACACGTAAATGTATTTCCTTGTTTTAGTTCAAACATATGAAATAACAAGCTTTAATAAAAAAAATATAATTAATTATTATTTTTATTTTCTACATTCACACTCATAATTTCATTATTAGTGTTTTACATCATTATACAATTATTCATACTCTATAAATAATTTTGATTCCTTTAAAAAAAAGAGTTCCAATTACAAAAATTTGAGAATATTAAAATGATAATGTATACCCCTAAAATAGTAAATTATATTACTCTATTAGATTGATACGATAAAAACTATGATGACAAACTTTAGTATATCATATCATTTTGTATAATTATCACTACCAAGAAAATGAGAATGTTCTAGCGAGAGAATAATGAAAAGAAATAAATCAATGATAATATAGTTATTAGTAAAAGAAACATTCTTCACAATTTATTTTTTACTTTCATAAAATTGAGGAGATAGAAAATAGTTGATGCTGCCATTTTTACGGTGAAATTTTACAAAGAAAAATATTATCTACAAATGAATTATTACTCGCTATATAGTATTATTAAATTTTTTTGCAAGAGATAAATCTATAACTATTTTGCATAAAATAAATTTCTTAGAATTAATTGTGAAAAATATTTCCTTTAGAAATACTAAAATATTACTCATTCGTTCTACAAAAAGAATTTTATTGAGATTGTTCTTGGTTAATTTATTACATCCTAAATTTTAAATTATAATGCAAATTTATATGTTTATTTGAATAAGAATTTTATTTTTAATTTTTTTTCTAAGTGTTTAGAAATATCAACTACATTATTAATTAAAATTAAATAAACTTAAAATATTTTAGAAAAAACAATTAGTCATTCAAAAAAAGAGGAAAGCTATTAAAATAAAAAAAATAAATTTTTGGTGAATTGCCTCCGACGATTCCATTCCCGCTGACCTTGTCCTGCCCAAATTTTCTCTTAAAGCAGTACTTGTAATTATACACCCCAAATTTCACTCAAGCCTAGAGTCAGTACTCTATCAGCTCTGCCGACTGCCCTAACCCAAATCCCTAGCTTCACTTTGCTTCTCCACAGCCAGTCAGCCACAACTTCGCTTCGCAAATTGCGACTCTCCTCCACTCCGGCCTCTCTAGTCTCTGCGATTCCGTCTCCGGCCCCCCGCCCCTCTGCGTTTGCAGGCTCTGCCTCTCAAATCTCATCTCTGACGAGTCACGAGTCACAACTTAGTACTTACGGTCTCTAAAATCTCAACTCTCAAGTCTGAACAGTGATTCAATAAACAACTCGAGTCCTCGACTTCCAACTTCCAACTTCTAATCTTCCAAGCAGGTAATTCACAGATTGTTTGATGTGTTCTTTTCTGAAAGTAGTGAATTTTGAGTTCCGTGAATTTTGGTTGTTTGATTGCATCTATTTAGTGTCCCTTATGTACATAAGATGTACACTATCTGTTTGGAGAAATGTCACAAAGAAATAGATTAATTTATGGGGAAATTTGTTTTAAATTTTAATGCATAAATAATCTTTCTATCTCACTTCTACTCTATTTTTTTGCAGTTGGCTTGAGAACCCTCTCTTTTGAATGTGTTCTGATATACATTTATATATTTGTGCATCTTATCTGGAATTTTTGAGGCTAAAATTATTTTTGTTACATATTCGGAGCGCATAGAAATGAAACTCTTGCTTTCTAATATACAGAGAAGTACATGATGTAACTGCAGATTACATAATTAGCACTATCATATATATATATATATATATATATATATATATATATATATATTCTTACTACTGCCTCTTTATTACAACATTTGTCATACACAGAAACAGGAATTCAATCAAATGTATTTAGCTTTAGGTGGCAGAGAGATTATAATATATGTGATATAATATATGCTAGATTTATTGTGATTCCCTTTTCTAGTATTCAAATTATGAGTATATTCTAATCTAACCTTCTTTCCTTGTGGAACCGGCATATCTATTCTTGTAAGTAAAGTTTACGTTACTTGGAAATACCATTACTGGGGAATGCTTAAATTTCATTATTAAAACTGCTTGGTACTTGAATATTCAGTTTATGTTAATGTATTCCTGATGTTGAATAAATATTCGCAATGTTTAGTTTTGGAGTACTTATCCTAAACTGTAGGCAAATCAGTCTCAATCACAAGTCTTTTATCAGTTTGACAAAGGCCATATTTTGAAATCTTTGTTGCACTTGTAATTTCTCTTTTGCAATCTTTTGTTTATCTAGATTTTTGGACCATTTTCTGTTGCATATGTACTTTTGAATGAGTGTAGATCCACCACACAAATAATCTTCTGGGGAAGAAATTCCAAAACTATTTTGTAGCTTCAACAAATGATACATACACTTGCTTGCATATGTCCAATCACTATTTGTGTCATTAATTTTCCAAAACTATTTGTATTATTTCACTAATACGAATGATGCAGATGCATCACTATTAAGAACATCTAATTGTGTCATTAATTTTTTTTAGTCTTCTAATGTTAGACTTAGCCTGGTTTTCTTTTTATTCTCTTTCTTCATGTGATTTGGATGTTATAATATTTATAAGTGCTGGAACTTTGAGTAAATAGTTTGTTGCTAGGTGCTGATTCCTTTGCAGAAAAATAAGGTCATATTTCCGCGACTGTGTTTCCATTGAATATTCAAGAGTAACTTTAGTCTAGATAAAACTGTGAGTTATAGATTTATTAATTGTGTCATCTAGATCAAATATTTAGGCTTCCAATGTAGCTACATGTTTAACATTTAATCTATCTTGGCTCTTATCCTAAGCTGTTAATTTGCCAGCTGAGAAATAATAGTTTTACTTGTCACATGTCACTGGTAGTAGCTGACCCATATAATTATGCACTGCCATTTTCTGAAGGAGTTCTACTAAAATCAATTAGGTTTTATTGACTAAAAACCTCCTTTTGTTATTAAAGATTATTTGATTTTCATGGTGTTTGACTGTTATCACTCTTCTTGCATTTTAAAATTTTTAATGGTCAACACATTTTTCTAATTGATGCCAATTATTCAATTTAAATTGGGGGAAAGGCATCAAGTTAAGGCTTATACATATGTGTCAACTATGGACGGGGGCTATTACTTTCCACTGGATTTATCTTTTTAGTTATTTTCTTTTTCAAAAAATTTACAATTAGTTGATAATTATTTTTTAATTTTGGTTTGTACTTGAATGATTTGTTACCCTCCTGAAAAGTTTCATGTTTCATTTCATCTGTGTATTTCAATTGTTGCTATGAAACTTTACTATTTACATCTTTAGCCCCTTGTTCCTGTATTTTTCAGAGTTCCAAATGATGCAGTGTTGCAGGTGAAATTGTTTCTAATTTCTTAAAAGATACTAAAAGCATTGTTACCAAGTATTTATGAGGCTATGCTTTATTGTTTCATTCATATATGCTTTTATAACAGTCAAAACTTCCTCACTGCAGCTTGAGAAGGCTTTACTTGAAATTCGTGTAGAGCATGCACAAATGAAACTGTCATCTGATATTAAATTGGTCAATGCAAATGCTTTACGTTCTGGAATTGAGGATAAATCTTTGGATGTAGAAAGGAAGTTGCATGCTGCAGATGCCAAGCTTGCTGAGGCAAAGAGAGAGAGAGAGAGCTTGGAGTTGGAGAGGAAATTACAAGAGGTTGAGACCTATGAGTGTCTGCTTTGGAGGGAGCGCATATCCTTTAATGCAGAGTATGATCTGTGCTGAAACTTGTTGGGGTTAATGATTCTAATAGTTTGCATTTATTTGAAGTTGGAAATAATTTTAGAGGGCTAATTAAATATTTGCAGGCAGGAAGCACATGAAGCAACGTTTTCTAAACATAAAGAAGATTTGCGAGAATGGGAGAGGAAGCTACAGGAAGGAGAAGAAAGGCTGTGTGAGGGTCGGAGAATGAATAACCAGAAAGAGGAAAAGACAAATGAAATTGAGAGGGCTTTTAAGCTGAAAGAGAAGGAAGTTGAAGAATCACAAAAGCATGCTTATCAAGTCGTCGTCTAGGCGTCCAAGCGGTAAAAATTGTTAAGGCGTTTGGACGACTTGGTTGAAGGTGTGAAAGGCGAGCGCTTAGCTAACAAAGGCGATGCCTTGGACGCGACTTGGACGACTGAAATTCAAAGCGGTCGACTTGGTTTTTGTGGGTTTGGTTTGACCAGAACTTAATCGGGTAAAAAAAAAGGAGCAGCTGCTAAAAGCCTAATCGATCGATCACAACAACAGACTACTCCGGCAGGCGGTAGCTCGCGATCTACATAGACTTCTTCTTCTATTCTTCTCTTCTGCTACTTCTATTCTTCTTCTTCTCTTCTTCTACGGTCTCCGATCTCTTTTTCTTTTTTTCATTCTGTTATCCTTCTGGCTTCTGGGTATTCTGCCCATTTTTTATTGATATGGCCACATGCTGCCCAATTTTTTACTAACATGCTGCCCAATTTTTATTGACATGGCCACATGTTGCCTAATTTTTTATTGTTATGCTGCCCAATTTTTATTGACATGGCCACATGCTGTCCATTTTTTTTTTGTCTGCCTAATTTTTTGTCTTTCTTCATTTACTGTGCAAGTGTTTATTCTGCTTTGTTGGTTGTCGGCTGATGCTTAATTTTTTTTCAAAACAATTTCTGAACACATTGGAAATCACCAGAGACAACTTGCCCCTGTTTTCAAATTTTGAATAAGAAGTATTTGGCTACATATATAAACACACATTATTTTTTAATTAATAAATAATTAGGTAAAATGATCTTATTTTGAAAATAATAAAAGTTAATTTAATGTAGGAAAAGACAAGGGCAAAACGAAAAAAAAATTTAATAAGAAAAATGACCAAACCAAAAAAAATAATAATAATCAAATTGTTTATTTAATTTTAATATAGATTAGCTATGTTTGAAAATTCAATTCCAAATCTTGAAATTAAATTGAACTTTAAATTCTAGCTAAGTTTTAATTTTATAGAATTGCAAATGTGTTTTCGGAAGATACTAAGATGTTGCCTAGTTTTTCAAAAGATAAAAGGAAGATGATTCAAAGGATATAAGTTTCTCAAAATACAATGTGTGTTTATAACTTTATATATGTAGTCATTTTTTTTTCTAGTTTGCCTAGTTTTGTGATTTGATATGCTACGACCTATATTATGAATATGGTAAATAATTAGAAATATAAATATATAAATAGTTATATAAATGTTAAATATATATAATTTAATATGCATAAAATTTATATTGTTAACGACTTATCGACTTGTGAACGACTAGTCGGGCGCCTAGTCGCCTAAGCGCTTAAGCTCCCGACTATCGCCTTGCCTCGACTTGGCGCCTTGATAACTATGCACAAAAGAAGATTGAGCAGGCCAATTCGGTTTTGAAGAAGACAGAGGATGATATAAACAATAGACTAGCAAACTTAACTGTACAGGAGCAAGTGAGTTTATTATTTTTTTTGCTGTTATGAATGTTTTTGAAACATGGGCAGTTTTTGTAACACACATTTTGTTTAATTCGTTTACAGAAAGCTGAGTCTATTAGGAATAACCTAGAGTTGAAGGAGAAGGAGTTACTTGCTTTTACAGAGAAGCTGACTGCTAGAGAAAGAATGAGTTTCAGCACTTGATCTTTCTTTGTTGATTGGTAATTGCTTGTTGAGGTTATTTTTTTCCTAGACATTTCTTTATTTAATAAATATGGATTGGAGTCCCTTTTTTAGGTGACTTTTATTCTTGACAGAGTTGTGTTTTTAAGTTATGCGCCCGAATCATTATCATTCTCTTCATATGTCAAGGTGGTACTTATCGACTTTGAGAATGCAATCTTCTCAAGTAATTGTTAAGGCATTCTCATTACTTTTAAAAAAAGCTACAAAAATTAATGACACCAAAAAGTCATACAAATTTGTAAAATGTTGATTGGATTTAGCACTGCATTCAATTTGTGTGAATATACTAGCCAGTGAGGATTTAAACTTTATACCTCTCATGGATTAACTAATGCATCTTCAGAGTAAGGTTATTGATAAGCATGAGCAGTTAGCCACTGGTATAAACTTTTTTGTTTATCGTACATCATCTCTATATTTTATCTAAGGTTAAGATTGTGGTAGCCTGGTAGGATTATCATCTCTATATTTATAGTATATTTTCTTTTTGGACAAGTCACTCTTTTTATGAAGCAGGACATGCAGTAGAATTGTGGCACAGTGGCGGGTGTCTAAGCTAGAGGAGATTTGTAGGAAGACACATGATTCCCGAATCAGATAGTGCAATGGAACTTGTTATAGAAGCTAGCTATTGAAACTGGTATGGATAGTTTTTACACGAGAAGATATATATCATATTCTATAATAATCATTTTCTCTCTATGGTGTACACAATATCATATAGCCTGGCTATATATTGTCTCTCAATCACAAATTTATTGGTTCTTATTTTTTTTCACTTCATTTTAGGAAGGAGAGGCTTGGACATTGTTGGTCTTCCTGTGAAGAAGCACTCTTTCAATGTAGTTAATGCTCATGAAGTTTGATTATTAGGTGACAAAAAGTGTTGTTACTGCATGATTCTCTGTATTTTTTTTCTTTAGATGGGTTTGTTAAAAGTCAATTATTCTATATCGGCTTCTCTGTTACTACATATATATGTAAATGGTCTACGTGTAATAGACGTAGACTGTTCTTTTATAATAGATAATTGATTGTAAAGATGATGAACGATCATTTATTGGATGATTTAATTAATAATATTTGAGTTTTGTATTTATGTCATAATTTGTTATGGGATCATTGAGTTATGATTTATTTTGTTTGTACAATAATTTTGACATTCGTTACAAAGCAGTCAATAGTGGATTTGGCAATGATATAGTGTCGTTGCTAATCGACCACAATTTTTGTTACTCTCGAAAAACAATTAGCATCAAATAGTATCGTTGTTAATCGATCATAATTATCCATAACAAAACCAATGACAACGAATAATTTCGTTGCAAATTAATATATGACCGGTTTATTATGCACATTTAGCAACAAACATCGTTACTAAAAAGTATACAATCAGCAACGAAAATCAGTTAAGGCAACAATTTTTATATCGTTCAGCAACGATAAACATCGTTGGCAAATGTGTATTAAACGCAACAAATTTCATCTTCGTTGACAAAAAAAAAAGATCGTTTCGTTGCCAATTAGGCGGATTTTGCAACGAAAGTTATTTTTCAGTAACAATTTCTTAATAAATTTGCTACAAAATATTTTGTTGCTAAATGATCTATATGCTTTTACACGAAAACAAACTTTCGTTGCGAAATATCTCACTTTTTTAACAAACAAAATAATTTCGTTGCTAGACAATTAGCAACGCTCATTGCGCAACGAATGGTCCAACGACTGAAAAATCGTTGCAAATGGCCTTTGGCAACGAAATTCCGTACCATTAGCAACGAAAACCGTTTGTTGCAAAATCGCCATTTTTTGTAGTGTTTCCTATCTATGATTTCAATAGGAATTTCTTCATATGATAAATCTTTCTTAATCTGAATAGGCTCATAATCTATAACGTGTTTATAATCAGGTTTGTATGGTCGTAACACGGACACATGAAACACGTTATGGATATGTTCTAACTTAGGGGGTAAGGCTACCTTATACGCCATTTCACCTATCATTCTCAATATCTGAAATGGTCCAATGAATCTCGGACTCAATTTTCCCTTCTTGCCAAAACGTATTTTGCCTTTCCACGGAGAAACTTTTAAAAACACGTGACTACCGACATCGAAATCTTGTAGCTTTCTGTGTTGATCCGCATACTTCTTCTGTCGATCTTGAGATGCTTGCAATCTTCCTCGTATAATTCAAACTACTTCAGTGGTTTGTTGAACTATTTCGGGTCTTAACATTTGTCGCTCACCGACCTCGTCCCAATATAAAGGCGTCCTATATTTCCTTCCATACAGAGCTTCAAATGGTAGCATTCCTATGCTAGCATGATAGCTATTATTGTAGGCAAACTCTACCAAAGGTAACTGATCTTCCCAATTTCCTTTGAAGTCCATGATACAAGTTCGCAACATGTCCTCCAATATTTGAATGGTCCTCTCACTCTGACCGTCGGTTTGTGGGTGATAAGTTGTGCTTAATCTCAACTGGGTTCCTAAATATTTCTGGAGACTTGTCCAAAAGTTTGAAGTAAATCGGGGATCTCGGTCTGATACTATAGAAATAGGGACTCTATGTCTAGAGATAACTTCATCGATGTAAAGTTTGGCTAACTGGTCAAGACTGAAGTTGACTTTTATGGGTAGAAAATGAGCTAATTTAGTAAGACGATCTACAATTACCCAAATGGCATTGTGACCTCTTTGTGTATTTGGAAGACCAACTATGAAATCCATGGTAATATATTCCCATTTCCACTCAGTAATTTCTAAGGGTTGTAGTAGTCCACTCGATTTTTGATGTTCAGCTTTAACCCTTTGACACGTTAAACATTTACTAACCCATTCCACTATTTCTCTTTTTATGTTAGACCACCAAAAGTGATATAAGCATGAGGGGGTCAGAATTTTATGACATTTGTTCGACACAACCAACTCGATACAAACCAAACTATCATGCAATGGCGGAAACGAATTCTAGCTATACCACATGGCGTTCGTCATGGAGATTGATTCAAATATCTTGGATCCATAATGGTTCGAGTATAGCAGTTTTGGGAATGGATTCCAAGTGCGTGTGCACCATAAACATGTTGCAAACAGATGTATCGGATCAGAAAATCAAAAGGAAGCAGTTTGCTTGGAACAGGATGGCTCGCCCCGACGAGGATTTCCCAGCCAAGTTTCTCGCCCCGACGAGGATTTTTCAAGCCAAACCTCTCGCCCCGGCGGGAAGCTCGCCCCGGCGAGAAGCTCGCCCCGGCGAGAATTTTCAATGCAATTTTCTCGCCCCGGCGAGAACCCCCTGGATGCAATTTGTCATTTTTTGACTTCCTTGATTTTCGAACCTTCTTTCATCCAAAACATGATATCAGTATTTAGGATCAATTACATGTGTTCTGATTGCTATATTTCAATATTTGTGTGCTTGTATTTCAAAGAGTGTGTGCTTCTAGAAGCTTCTAGTTTGTTTCTTAGACTAGTATAAATAGGCTTCATTTGTAAGACATTGGGGACTGGAAATATCCATTAATATTCAGATTATCATCATTATTGTGAGATTGTTCTCTTCTTGTGGTTCTTGAGAATTCCTAAGTATTCCTTAGTCTTCTTTGAGATTCATATCCGACTTATCATACAACCAATCATAGTTGTGTGTGGCGTCTTCTACCGCATCAATCGTCGATTGTACCAAGATTACCGCGTCAACATAAGCGAGGGGTCGAGGTGTCGTTGGTGTCCATCCTACGCAAACTTCATTTGCAAGCAATTGTACCAAGATTACCGTCTACATATAGGCGAGGGGTTAAGGTGTTGCAAGCTATCCATCCTATCAACTTGTTAGAAACGATCCGGGCGACGACCACCTCACGCAAGCGTGCCGTGGAGTCTATCATTTGGTATCAGAGCTAAGTTTCCTATCAAATTACTTAGCTTTACTTTTATTGTTGAATTATAGTAAAAAAAAAAAGAAAAAAAAAACTGCATAAAATATATAGCAGAAAATTTGTATTGTAGAATTGCTATCATTAGGATTTTCATTTGCAAGAATCATATTTGACGATTGGAAGTCTTGTGGAGAGTCGTACTTTCTATATTGTGTTCTTGATAAGTTATTATTGGATTGTAATTAGAGAATTGAGGTAATATTTGTGAGAATTCAAAAAGAACCTATTAGTGAGAACTACGAGCGGAAAAAGGCAAGAGTAGTGAGATTATTAGAGGGTAAAAGCCATTTGAGTTATACACGAGCGTTTTGTAACATTGTTGGAGCAAAACATGTAAGGGAGTGTGTGAGGAAATTTTCTTTATGTACTAATCTTTGTTTTGCAGCAATCATGTATGGATATAAATGTGAAAATAATTATTGGCAAAAAGGATCTTTTCAAGGTAGAGCGGATCCCGAAGCTTATTTAAGTTGGGAGAAAGGAAAGGAGCGAGACTTTCACTATCATGAGTATTCCGAGCAAAGGAAGTTCAAACTTGCAGTCCTAGATTTGTCCGGTGATGCACGTACATGGTGGGCTCAATTTGAACGTGCTAGGAGAAAATATGGAGAACCTCCGATCGATACATGGAAAGAGTTAAAAACCGTGATGAGAAGGCGGTATGCTCCAGTACAACCTAGCAAGAGGAATGAATATGTATCTCCAAGGCATAAAGAGCAACCTTCAAGGCGAGCCACTTGGGAGGATGAAAAGAGGGTTCAAAGGCATGAGGAGTCGCAACGGGAACAACCACGCGAAACTCCTAAAGCATATGTGAAACCAATATCATTCGAGGACATCATGAGAACATATAATGAGTTAAAGAATGATCAATTGAAACAACAAGTCACTCTTAAGGCACAAAAAGAGCAAGATCAGCCGAAGGAGGAAGACGATGGAATCGAGTATGCAGTCCAAGGAAAATTGTTAGGTTCCAATGAACATGATAACGTTCATGAAAATTTAATGATTGTACAAAAGGATTATAATCGAAAGAGAGAAAGAAAAAAAGAGTGAAAAGAATGAGAGAGAAAATACTCGAGAGAAAAATAAACGAGAGAATGAGCAAAAAGAAAAAGAGAGAAAAATAAGTAGCTATGAAAAAGAGAGTGAGTTGTATTTTGAAAAGCCAATGACTGTACATCCGTACAAGCCGACACTTTTTGATACTAACCAAAATAACTCTGTTTTGTCTAGTTTTGTTGTTTCGCTTATACAGGTGAAGGATTATAGACCTAGCACTATCATTCCATATCCGTCAGCTATTGGTGTTTTTGAGGAGACGAAGGAGTCACCGAGGCAAGTTGGTGAGTTGATAGAGGAAGGTATAGTGGATGAGGTCATGAGTACAAGTGCTATTGATGAGATCATAATACCTAAGTGGGATGAGGCGTCAAGCATGTTTGTTGATTTTACATTGGTAAACAAGTATCGTTGTTATTTTCTTTACTTAGATAATATGTTTGATAAATTGCATAGTGCTTATATTTTATCTACATTTGATGAAGATCGTGTGATTACAATGCCTAATCAAATTAGCAAGATAGGTTGTGAAAAAGGGAAAATTGTGTTAACATGTAACTTGTATAGATGGATAGTTATTTCCGTTAGATTAACTGATGCATCTAGTGTTTTCATGAATTATCTAAAACATGTTTTACATGCTTCCATTGGTAAATTTGTGATTAGCTATTTTGAAGATAGAATTAATTTTGTCATAAATTATGGAGGATATTTGAACTTTGTTGAGTTAGTTTATGATCATGATATTTCTCCTCAATTTCAAAACTCTAGTTTGCATGAAATTAGTTCTAAGCTTTCTTATCCGTATATCGAGTTAGATTTTCATGCTAGTCAATCTTTGCTTAAGTTGTCATTAGAACCATCTTCATTGCATAAGCTACCATCATTTGGTATTATTTCACCAAAGCAAATTTCATTGCATGAAAAACTATCATTTGATGACATTCCTAATCTTGGCAACACTTATGGAGATTCTGTAGCATCTAGTGAGTTTGGATGTGATAATTATATGTACGCTAGTAAATTCTCGATTTGTGGTGGTTGTGAACTTTCGATACCATTGACATCATTGTGTGATCTTGAGTTTGCTATTGTCATTGGAAAGGGAAAGATTGTTTGTGTTTTGAAGATTCGAGATGAGATCTTACGCTCCGAGGATAAAAACATGGTTTGTTGGGTAGATCCATTCGAACATTATATTGAGAGTCTACATGGAAGTAATTCGAATTTTGATTTAGTAGACTATACATATGAATTTGAGTTTCTTGAGTTTTCCATGATTATACAAAAGATTCATATTGATTGGTTTTACTTTGTGTTTAATCCAGGAATTCGAGAGTGCTTACTTGAACAACGTGATGAGTTTCAACAACTAATATTTGATCCAGGATCGTTGAAAATCTTGTATTTACAAATGCACGAGATCCTCAAATTGATTTTTGACCCAGGGATTCATAAATGTAAATTGATGGAATGTGAATTGTACTATGTGTTGATACTAGATCCAGGAGGAGACTATCAATTGGTATCATTTGTGTCTAATCCAGGAATTCGTGTGTATTTGCACATACGATGTGCAAGCTTACAAAGATGGGTATTTGACCCAGGTGAATTGAAATGGGTATTAGTACGAATCATTATCACAAGGAAGCATTTTCATCCAGGAATTCGTAAATGGAAGTATATGCTTCAAAGGAAGATCTATATTATGATATTTGACTCAAGAAGGGACAGAACTTTTCAGATTTGTATTTGCGTTTATCTTATTACATATGCATGTGTTTTCATAAGTTACATTTCAGTTGTTAACTTAGTTTGTTTTGATGTAGAGTCTGATGTGTGGAACAATCCGTTTCGAGAGAGGGAAATGCTAGATTTGAGGACAAATCCTTGTGAAGAGGAGGGGGATGATATAAGCATGAGGGGGTCAGAATTTTATGACATTTGTTCGACACAACCAACTCGATATAAACCAAACTATCATGCAATGGCGGAAACGAATTCTAGCTATACCACATGGCGTTCGTCATGGAGATTGATTCAAATATCTTGGATCCATAATGGTTCGAGTATAGCAGTTTTGGGAATGGATTCCAAGTGCGTGTGCACCATAAACATGTTGCAAACAGATGTATCGGATCAGAAAATCAAAAGGAAGCAGTTTGCTTGGAACAGGATGGCTCGCCCCGGCGAGGATTTCCCAGCCAAGTTTCTCGCCCCGGCGAGGATTTTTCAAGCCAAACCTCTCGCCCCGGCGAGAAGCTCGCCCCGGCGAGAATTTTCAATGCAATTTTCTCGCCCCGGCGAGAACCCCCTGGATGCAATTTGTCATTTTTTGACTTCCTTGATTTTTGAACCTTCTTTCATCCAAAACATAATATCAGTATTTAGGATCAATTACATGTGTTCTGATTGCTACATTTCAATATTTGTGTGCTTGTATTTCAAAGAGTGTGTGCTTCTAGAAGCTTCTAGTTTGTTTCGTAGACTAGTATAAATAGGCTTCATTTGTAAGACATTGGGGACTGGAAATATCCATTAATATTCAGATTATCATCATTATTGTGAGATTGTTCTCTTCTTGTGGTTCTTGAGAATTCCTAAGTATTCCTTAGTCTTCTTTGAGATTCATATCCGACTTATCATACAACCAATCATAGTTGTGTGTGGCGTCTTCTACCGCATTAATCGTCGATTGTACCAAGATTACCGCTTCAACATAAGCGATGGGTCGAGGTGTCGTTGGTGTCCATCCTACGCAAACTTCATTTGCAAGCAATTGTACCAAGATTACCGTCTACATATAGGCGAGGGGTTAAGGTGTTACAAGCTATCCATCCTATCAACTTGTTAGAAATGATCCGGGCGACGACCACCTCACGCAAGCGTGCCGTGGAGTACATTTTTGTACATTTTTGTACTCCCTGGATGCACGACAAATTTAGATCTATGAGCTTCATTCAATATTTCATCTTTTAGTTCTTGTACTGAGGGTACCCAAATTCTATCTTCGTACCTCAGTACCCCATCCTTGTCCACTCTGAAATTGATATTCTTTTTATGATTTATTTCGGTCTTACACTTCTGACATTCTACATCTGTCTCCTGTAGTTCTCTGATTCTATCCAATAAAGTCGAACTACCCTCTATAACGAATAACGACTGGGTAGAGTTAACTGGAACTCGCATCTCAATTTCAAGTTTGTCAAACTCTTTTATCAGTACCTCGTTGTTGGTTATTATATTCAACTTTTCTTGGTTCTTCCTACTTAACGCGTCTGCTACGACATTGGCTTTCCTGGGATGATATAAAATTTCACAGTCGAAATCCTTTATCAACTCTAGCCATCTTCTCTGCCTCATGTTTAATTCTTTCTGCGTGAAAATATACTTCAGACTTTTGTGATCTGTGTACATGTCACACTTCTCCCCATACAAGTAATGCCTCCAAATTTTCAAGGCAAATACTACAGCGGCTAACTCAAGATCATGTGTAGGATACCTCTTCTCATAATCTTTGAGTTGTCTTGATGCATATGCAATTACCTTCCCATGTTGCATTAACACACAACCTAATCCCTTGTGTGATGCATCACTATAAATTACAAGACCTCCTGTATCATCTGATAAAGATAACACTGGTGCCATGCTCAATCGCTTCTTCAACTCTTGGAAGCTTTCTTCACATTTATCTGTCCAGACGTACTTTACCGTCTTTCGAGTTAAATTGGTTAGCGGGGTTGCTATTTTTGAAAAATATTGTATAAAATGCCGATAGTACTATGCTAAACCGAGAAAACTTCTTACTTCTGTGGGAGTTATTGGTTGTTCCCAATTCACAACCGTCTCTATCTTTGCTGGATCCACCGCTATTCCATTCTTGTCAATTACATGACCCAAGAACTGGACTCGTTCCAACCAGAACTCACACTTGGAAAACTTTGCATAAAGTTGTTCTTTGCGTAATATCTCTAATACGCTCCTTAAGTGTTTAGCATTCTCCTCCTTAGTTCTCGAGTATGCTAAAAATATCATCGATGAACACTACGACAAATTTGTCTAAGCATGGTTTAAACACTCGGTTCATCAAGTCCATGAATGCTGCCGGTGCATTCGTTAATCCAAAGGACATCATAAGAAACTCATAATGTCCATAGCGTGTCCTAAACGTTGTCTTCGACACATCTTCTTTTCTTACCTTTAATTGATGATAACCTGATCGTTGGTCAATCTTTGAAAAGTGTTCGGCCCCTTTCAACTGGTCAAACAGATCATCAATTCTTGGTAAAGGATATTTGTTCTTTATGGTTAACTTATTTAATTCTCTATAGGCAACACATAACCTCAAAATTCCATCCTTCTTCTTTACAAACAACACTGGTGCTCCCCAAGGTGAAACACTGGGTTGTATGTATTTCTTGTCTAAGAGTTCTTGTAACTGCACAAGTAACTCCTTCAACTCCACTGGTGCCATCCTGTACGGTGACTTCGAAACTGGCGCTGTACCAGGTGCAAGATCGATACAAACTCGATCTCCCTATCCGGAGGTAGACCAGGTAAGTCATCTGGAAACACATCCGAAAATTCTCTAACTACAGGTATTTGATCTAGCTTTGCTCCTTCCTTTCGAGTATCAACTATATATGCCAAATAACCTGTACAACCCTTCCTAAGCAATCTCTCTGCTTGCATTACTGTCAGACATCGAGATCGTTTAGGAGAACAACCACCGTTGAACACTACCTTTGCCTTCGATGCAGTCACTAGGTTTACACGCTTTCGATGACAATCAATCATTGCATTATGATTAACCAACCAATCCATGCCTAAGATTATATCAAATTCCCCTAGCTGTATAAGAAAGAGATCCACAAGAAACTTGTGTCCCTTAATCTCTACGTTACAATCTTTATATATAGTTTTAATGGGAATTATCTCACGATTTGCAATTTCCACATTGAAAGGTATGTCTAAGTCTTCGCATGGCATTTTCAAGTTTTTAGCAAAGCTATGAGACATGAATGAACAAGTAGCACCAGAGTCGAATAACACATATGCATTTAAAGTGTTAATAGGGATGATACCTGTCACCACGTCCTGTGAAGCAAGAGCATCCCTCATCGTCATATTAAGAGTTCTGGCGGTTGGACGACTCTGACCTCCAGCTCCTGCTACTGTTGGTTTGAGGGTGTTGTTTGTGGTTTGATTTCCTCCCCCGGTTTGGTTCCTATTCCTTGGACAATTTCTAGATATGTGACCCGTTGCACCACAATTATAACACTTATAATTCTGATTGCCCTGATTGATATTATTATTACCCGTCTTGGGACAATCATTGGAATAATGTCCCTCTTGGCCACAGCTGTAACAGGTAACTACCTTCCTACGACATACTCCCAAATGGTTCTTTCCACATGTGACACAACGTTCTATTTTATTATTCTGGTTTCTGTTGGTGATGTTGTTGTTATTGTAATTATTCCCTTTTTTCCCAAAGTTTGTAGAAAAAGTGGTATCCCACTTCCTCTTGTTGTTATTATTACCCCCTGCACTGACTTCTCCCTTGAATTTCCCCCATTCATTCTGACTTCTCTTATCCTTATGGAATTTGAGAAGATTTTCATTCTCAATCTCGGCTATGATAGCCTTCTCAAGAATTTCTGAAAACGTCTTCAACTGGAAGATTGATATCTTACTCCTTATCTGAGGTTTCAACCCTTCCTCAAACCTCCTAGTTTTCTTGTCTCAGAGTTTACTTGATGTGGGGCAAAACGAGACAATTCGTTAAACTTGGCTGTATACTGAGATACAGTCATTTTCCCTTATTTTAGTTCTAAGAATTTTACCTCCATTCGATCTTACATAGTTTGTGGAAAGTAATTTTCAAAGAATAGTTCTTTGAATCTTATCCAAGGAATTACCCCTTCACCAGCCCTGGTTTTTGTTGTTTCCCACCATAAGTTTGCCTCATCTTTTAGGAAAAAGGTAGCAAAATTTATCTTTTGTTCCTCATTTACGTTTGTTACCGTGAAAAACTTTTCCATTTCAGTTACCTAAGTTTGGGCTTCAACTGGATCCATAATCCCCTTGAACTCAGGTGGACCGACTGTTTTAAAGTCTTTAAACGCTGACCTATGTGGATTATTTGTATTGGGCTGGTGTGGTGGATGACCCTGTAAGGCTCCTAATAGTAAGTCTACTAGTTGTTGAGTGGGGTTTGGTTCATTAGTCTTATTTCTGGTCTGATTCCTTCTTCCTGATGCCATGATTCTAAAAATAAAGAAAAGACAAGTATAAATACAAATATATACTACACACAGAATTAAGAATTTGATTTATACAAACATAACTTGTATATCACATACAGAACGTTTACATATTCGACTAGTGGTTCATACATACTACCACTAGCTAGTACAAGGATTTCCTATTTCACAACCAAAATTTGTATAATACAAACTGTAGCAAATAAACCTAAGTATTACGACCACATATCTCGCCATACGAATCCTGGATCATGTGGCATACCACTAATCTATCTATCATATACCCCGTCTTCTTCTCCTCTACTGGGTACTAAAGTACTCGACGCTCTAAGTCGGTGAATGAATCCCGACATCCTTTATCTGTTCTGTATAACTGCATCTGTGTATCTCGCCTTTCCTTCTGTGTAGTTTGAAGGAGTGTCCTAAGACGACGAGTTGTATCCCTCTCAACCTCTAATAAACCTTGAGCTATGGAGGTTTGAAAATTGGCAGCCTCTATATCTTCGGTCGATTGCTGTACTATCCCCGTAACTATCTCCTCGTGTCTTTCGACACTCATCATCTGACCCGCTCCAACCTCCTCATCTGAATCTGGATCTACTAGCTGTCCATCTATAGGATGATCAGCCTCCTCAACATCTAGTATCTCCTGGTCATGCAGGAGTTCTTCCTCCTCTAGGTCCTCCTCCTCTGGTGTCCTTAGTGCAGGGTATATCTCCTCTAGCTCCTCTTCAGGATCACTATCTGTCATCCATGGTCCCATATGGTGATCTATCATTGGGAGATCGTTCTAATTGGTCTCTGATATCCTACAAAAGAATTTTACTTGTTTAGTATTATAGCGAAGCAAATTTACACATAATATAAAGCTTTTAAGATTATTTTATATATAATTAAGTATTTTACGGACTCAAAGACTATATCCTAAGGTATTTCCTAACTACCTTAGAGCTATAATCTACAGCTCTGATACCAACCTGTGACGCCCCCAAATTCTCTACACTCCCTGTAGCAGATTTGGTGCTCACGTGAAACTATACAACTATAAATATTCAATAATATACGACTTCTATCTATCCAAGGTTCACAGTATTCCATAACAGATGGTAGTTCTTGCCAGAACGTGATCTGTGTTTGGATACCCTCACTTGGATGTATAGATTCATATATAATGAATATCTCTTTCATATCTATATTCCCTATCTATCTGACATTCACAGTATTAACGATAAGATTATCCATTAACTGAGGGGCGTATTCTGGTAAAGATGACACCTTACCAGCGCTCATTAAGTGTAACCTTAGAGCTTATAGGACTCTCAATATCATTCAAATATCCTCATTCAGATGTATAGTTCATATAGATATTGAACTAACTTAGTATAACTATTCTAAACAATTTAAAGATCAGAGTATAACGCATTCGATATAATAAAAGATAATAATATATATCATATCATTAAGTTCGGTTACATCGTTCTCAGTACTAAGTTATTACAACAAAGCCTATAAAAGACTTGAATTATTCAACACAGTAATTAAAACTAATTAACATGTCCTTTTCCTTTCTCTGTCCCAGAAGTGCAGGGATTATCATTTAAAACTGCAAAAGAAGATATATGTAAGAATGAGCTACAAATGCTCAGCAAGTTTATTTAAAAATGTAAACACAATGTGTTTGATTTGAAAGATGTCAATGATGTATAACTGAGGGTTCTGTACATGAACCATATATTTCAATCAGTTCTATCAGTCTTCAATGACTTAGAACTGCTTGATTTCGGATATCTGGTAGGGGATCAGCCTAACCAATATCCTAGGAGTATGCATATCATCCTACAATTTTGTGTCGATATGTAATCAACATTTATCACCTTATCTCAAGGTGTTTCAGTTCACCTTACATCAAGGTATTCCATTTCTCAGTATAAGATATCGTACCAAAACAATTTGGTTTGACATAACAATTTAAGCTCCATCAAGCAATATATGAATAATGATTCATTTCTTAAGTTATGCTGAATAAGAAGCAATAACTTTGTAACAATTGATAGCAAGATGTATAATACTTGTTTAAATATAACAAGGTTAGAAGACTTGCATAAATATAATTTGAGTAGAGTTAGAACACTTGCCTTAGCGTAGTTCGTTTAATGTTAACACGATCCAGCGTACGTAGTAGATCAATAATAAGCGTTAGAACTTATAATAACATGTATTAAGTCTATCTATACAAGTTTCATTAAGGTTCGACGTCGATTCGGTATCTCGGTCGCGACTTTAGACATCTAAACATATAGGTTTATCAATAAAACTTCATTTGGAAGTTTAAATATTAGCTTAGACAATTAAATTATCCTTTATAATATTTTTAGAAGCTTAATTTTATTTTTAAATAATTTTTACAAGCTTGGAAATATTTTTAAATAATTTTACAAGCTTAGGAATATTTTTTAATGATTTAATTATCATTTAGAATATTTTTAAAATATTTAATATGTTATTTAAATGATTTATTTATCATTAGAATAATTTTAGATGCTTAAAATATTATTTAAATAATTTATTTATCATTTATAATATTTTTAGAAAGATAGAATATTATTTAAATGATTTATTTTATCATTAATAATATTTTTAGAATTTATTTTATCATTTAAATGATGTAATTATTATTTATAATAATTTTTTAAAACTTAGTTTAATATTTAAATGATTTATTTATCATTTATAATATTATTAAATATTTAGTATTTTATTTTAAATAATTTATTTATTATTTAAAATAATTTTGAAAAGTTGATAATATTTTTAAATGAATTAATTATCATTTAAAATATTTTAAATACATTAATATCATTTTTAAATTATTTATTTAATATATTTATTATTTAATTTAATATTTAATTAAATTAAATAATTATATAAAAAAATTATCAGAATATTAAAAATTATTAATTATAATAAAAAAATGAATTTTTAATTTTTAATATTAATTATTATGAATTATTAATATTTATTTATTATTTTATATAATTTATTTAATTATTTTTATTTAAAACCGTCACAGAAGGGCTTTGGCGACGGACTGCATATGTTTTTTAGTTTTCTGGGTTTTGGGAAGGAGAGTGTCGCTAATGGTGTTCTTCATGAAGAACAGTTGGTCATGGTCGAACAGGAACCTTTGACCTCAAATTAAATCATGTTGGTATTACGTTTGTGTTTGATTTTTGTTTCTTGTTGTAGCTAACATGACAGAGTATAACGACATGTATTAACTTAGCTTATACAACATCATATCATGCTAGATAAATCATGGTTAAACTAGCATGTTCATGCTGTTCTTCATGTTTCTGGGTTGCCCAGAAACAGCCCAGTCATGGTCGGTCAACCATGTTTGACCGTTAATAACTTGCACGGTCGTTATTGTTTATGTGATTTAATAATTCAAGGTTGTAGTATACATGACATAGAACATGTTCAATCCAAGAAATAATATTTACAAACATCATATAAGCAAGATTAAAGCCAGTCAAATCCTGTCAGACGGCTGTCAGAATTTTCTGGGTTACCCAAAATCAGCCATCCATGAGCGGTCAATGAGTTTTGACCACTAATATCTTCCATCCTAAACATAATTTAACCATTCTACCAATTGGATATTATAGCTAACATGGCATACTACGAATTCATGCTTTAAAACAGATCAAACGACCAATTTAAGCCGATTAAAATGTCTGACAAAATAGCCTGTCAGA